>CM037784.1:55686657-55736657 GCA_021229015.1 Solen grandis | reverse complement strand
TACATGTATATCATATACTTGGTGTATATTATGATAATTATTGTGGCTGGTAAAACTCATCATAACTTTACCATTGATAGTCTTATACATGTATATCATATACTTGGTGTATATTATGATAATTATTGCGGTTCTTAATATCATGCATTAGAGTCCCAGAACCTAATCCACTTGAAAAAATATAATTAGAAAATATACTAGCCTTCTTAGGAATTGGAACAATTATATCATAAGTCTAGATGCCGTTAGAAAATATATAGTTAAAACAACTTACACAGATATCAACACAATCAATAAATAGTTCAGGCATAAGTTTATTTACACCACCACTTTACCCCATTTCAGATTCAAAATTGCCTAAGATCAATATCTTGATCTATAATATCTATAGAGTCTGTTCTGTTTTTAAAACAAACAAAAAATCTCTTATGTTTTTAAAGCAGATTTGCTTTTATTAGGGTTACCTTTTAACTTTTATATTTTTTACCAAATATGCAGGCACTATAGATACCAGAATTATACTATGCACCTAGTCTGAAAAACTACAGTAGGTATAGCGTAGAATATGCTGATTCTGTCTGATGCCGAAGTGACAGGGCAGAAGGGGAAATTTATATATATGCGGTTAGGGTACAATTGATTAAAATCTCGCCCAGAATTATCAAAACTATGCATGCTGTACAAACTTAATCAGGTGACATAACACAGTTCACAATGAAAGGACATGGTGCACAAGAACAGTTCAAACTCACAATTGACAGGACAGAACAATACAAGACAAATAAACAACGTTAGCAATTAATTAAAGACCCCTTTACAAACACTTGCCTGCATGCCCTTTATTTACGTAGTATAAAATAAGCCCGAGTAGTCTATAGGAGCACATCCACTCGGCAATTCCCGGCATAACTCGGTAAAATGGTCGAGATGATTCGATTTACTTACTAGCATTCATTTCTGTTACTCGGCCTTTTTACGGAATCTTCAGTATGCTACGACTAAAAAAAAACAAAAACAAAAAAAAAAAAAAATAACTGTGATATGTGTTGTAATATAGCACGCTTCACGTGAGGTCAGAAGCTATTACGATTTACCGAAAAGTTTCAGAGTTTGCCTTTCTTCACAAATGTTCAGATGAAATTGAAACGCGCATAGCTCATTAACTAAAAGTCAAGAAAGATGAATACTCGGGCAATATCGCCATTTTTCGTACTGAAAGTAATGATATAACTACATTATCAGACAATCTCTTTTGCACAATAATCGATATGTTTTGATAAAATAAAAACGATGTCTGTTTTGTTTCTCTGGCAATCTTATTTTAACTGTGAGTAAAAAAACATCATCAGTGAACCGCCCGATCGTAGAGCGGTCATCGGAGGGATACCGGACAGTCACCAGACAGACGCCAAACAGGCAGCCCCGGTTTTTGGACGACCTACCGATGCCCGGGCGGAATGGTAAAGACATTTGTATAAATCTTGCCGATTACTTAATGTTCATGTTCCTTCCAAGTATAAATGTAGAAACAGCTTTTGCGAATTCAGTTTAAATACATTTTTCTAACAGGAAAAGAATATTTAAAATGATGTGTTGCAATTTGACTTTAGATACCATTGACATGCTTTATTAACACATGAGATAAACGGTACAATGTATTTGAACTTTCAAAATTAGAACTTTGTAGGTCGTTTTCTAAAGGAAATTCATACAAATGGTCTAGCGGGATAATGCATGTAACGTTTATAGTATAGCCAGTCTCAATCACTGTGGAGGTAAAGTCACTGCTGTTTTCTGTGCCTTGCGGACTAGTTCAGAAGCGAATGCGCGAGATAAAAGATGTTTTCTGTATGCAAAACACTCTAGAACCTGATCAAAATCTGCCGGGTTCCAGTCTTTGTTCGCCGGTGCCATATCCGGGTCAGTACGGAACCAGTCCGACATTCAGAAATCGACCGATCTCCTGCGGACAGCCGTGAGGGCATCGGCGTGACGTTTTGCGAATGCCGGCCAAACAACTGCCAACAAAAAGTCAAGAAATCTGTTAAAGTTAAAAAAAATCAACCCACGGACGAAATGAATTTTTCGTGGGTACATATATTCGTTGATTCTGGTTTTAGAAAATTTGAGATCGGTAAGATGAATGTTTTTTGTAGGATTTTATATTTACTTTATATTAAAAAAAAAAAAAAAAAAAAAAAAACGGCTCTTTTCAGCAAACTTATGTGGTTCTTGTGTCAATGTAAATTCGTCTATTCATAACGAAACGCATGAGGGCGGGGCTTTGTGGGAACGCAATTTGGGGTTCAACGCAACGCACTATGGGTTCGGACCCAATAATGCGTTACGCACATTGGAGTCAGAATTGGACCCCAGAGTGCATGGCATCGTTGCATAACTAGATCCGGTAGAATGAGGTCTTATGCACTTTGGGGTCCGAACTTTGAACATATGTGTCTGAAATAGCGCAGATTTTAGTGATCGATGGTTGATTTGCTGATACAAACTGAATTAAGGAGAGTTATGGAAACTTTTAAGAAAAATTTAACAACTTGAATGAAACAGACAAGAAAAATAGACATTTGTTTCTCGTTCAGCTCCTCAATGTTATTCTCTTAGACTACAGATATATACATGTAGAAACATAAAGACGTCAATGAATCTCCGCTGATCTATGCAGAACAAAATCCGTTTCATACCACATTCTAAAACGTTTAATTTTATCATAATCATGATATAAAGCATCATGAACATCATTAGTGTTATAGGTCATTACAAATGATAAAAACGACATAACATGCCAGATTTTGCTTCCTTTTCATGTTCTAGCTAAAATATTGTAATGAAGTACATGTATACCAAATTTATCTATAGATATTATATTTGCTAATGAAATTTTCCTTAAAGCAGCACGTCCATATGCAGATAATAGGAATAAACATTTTTTTCTTCTCTTCTTCGTTAATATTGGCAAAGTATTTATTTCCTGACAAATAAAATCAGCAAGTGTAGGTCACATTGCACATGTTTCGGGGCCTCCCATGACATCTGCAACAGATCCGGGAGTGAATTCGTAAGTGTTATTATATATATAATGTTCAGCCTGTGAAGTGAGCGCATGCGAGAAAGTAAATGTGATCAGCCATTAAAAGGCACAGGGAAAAATAAATTCTTAATACAGTTTTCTTTTGTAATTCTAAATATGGCTTCAATGACGTTCGTAACGTTATTGCTTATAATGAGAAACCATCTATTTTTACAATCGCAACATATTTCATTGTGTGCCCTTGCGTCTTTAGATGGTTATTGATAGACGTAACACACCCAGATAGTTAAACAAAGGCCATAGACTTACCCATTTTACCCATATACAACAACCGGATCTTATTTGAAAAAGAAAAAGAAAAAGAAGAAGAAAAAGAAGAAGAAGAAGAAGAAGAGAGAGAGAGAGAGAGAGAGAGAAGGCAGATGTGTATGACACATGTACTAACTTGAACAGTACAGTAGGAAATTTATTATTTCAATGCACAATTTCATTTATTGTCATGAATTTTCAGTACAGATCAATTTGTAATGTTTATGAGAGATAAAGAAGATTGTTTTGACGACACTTAGGAAATAAAGATAGATTACTGAACGTCCATAATCGATCCATTGTTTTACTATAGATACACAATGTATCAATTTTTACCTCTAAATCTTGAGTTCCCGATTTGCTATCAAACATTACTTTCTCGTCAGAAAAAAGCGAGATAACTCTGAATGATTTGCACGCAACTTTTCATAATCGTCGTGTGTGTGTGATTGTAAATTGGCGTTAAAAGTCACGGTAAAGTAGTGTAGTCTTTACATTACACATATATCATTCTATACTATTGAATGTAAATATGCTCTGCCGAAAATTTAAAACGCTTGGAAAAGAGAGAGAGAGAAGAGAACCCATACACTTATAGTCAAACGCTTTGTTATTGTTATTTTTATTGTAGCTGTTATTTTGTTGTTTTTCGGCGTAATTCTTGAACCAATCAAAATATTGTAAAGGCCAAAAAAAAAATGTTCCGTTTCTGGTCGCCCGACCGACTCTCTTTTTTAACGACCGTCCCTGATTTTTTTTACCTTTACGTCTTTAAAAAAGTATTTTCCTTTTTCTACCTTTTGTTTAATGTAATAATAATAATAAAGAAATAAGACCAGACCTACCGACCCTCTTTTTTATTTGATGGAGACAAGAAACGGAACAATTTTTTTTGCCTTAACAACCCGGCAAAACTCTAGAAGACAAACAAGCATAGTTCCATATGGATCAAGTTTATTTTAGCAACTTTTGTCGTATAACGTAAATTGTTGACGACGGACGACGGACGCAGGATGTTCACAAATCTCACCTTGAGCAATTCGTGCTCGTGTTAGCTAAATACAGGAGCAAGTCCTTGTGGGTTAGTTTCAAGCGGTCATACACACACTTTGATCCATTTTCACATAATTTTGATAATAAATGTTCTTCTCTAGAACATGGATATTCAGCCACGGTAACCGAGTGGTTTGCATGTATGACCCGGTGTCAGGATAATGTAAAGAAGCGAGGTATTGAACCACTTGACCTGGTGTCGGGATAATGTAAAGTGGTGAGGTATTAAACCACTTGACCCGGTGTCGGGATATTGTAAAGGAGCGAGGTATTAAACTACTGGACCCGGTATCGGGATAATGTAAAGGGGCGAGGCATTAAACCACTTGACCCGGTGTCGGGATAATATAAAGAGGCGAGGTATTAAACAACTTGACCCGGTGTCGGATAATGTAAAGGGGTGAGGTATTAAACCACTTGACCCGTTGTCGGGATAATGTAAAGGGGTGAGGCATTAAACCACTGGACCCGGTGTCAGGATAAAGTAAAGGGGCGAGGTATCAAACCACTTGACCCGGTGTCAGGATAATGTAAATGGGCGAGGTATTAAACCACTTGACCCGGTGTCGGGATAATGTAAAGGGGCGAGGTATTAAACCACTTGATCCGGTATCTAGATGATGTAAAGGGGTGAGGTATTAAACCACTTGATCCGGTGTCAGGATAATTTAAAGGGGTGAGGTTTTAAACCTCTTGACCCGATGTCAGAATAATATAAAGGGCCAATCAGTCCTGTAACTACACTGAATATAATGAACGTCTATCATATGTCGCTGCCGGATTCAAATCCACAACCTCACGCTTCCTTGTCGGACGATCTAACCTCTCGGCTACCAGACCTATGATAAAATCGTCTAGCCCACCGGTCCAATTAACCTTCCGCAAAATTTAAGTGAGTAACTCGAAATGCAAATACTTCTTAGCACTGCACCTCTGGTGGGGCAGACGCGCAGCGCACCTTCATATGCACCACCATTTTTTACGACTTCAGTCGCGGCCGGGGATCGAACCCACGACCTACAGATTCAGATACGGACGCTTTAACCATTCGGAATCTTGTTTAAACTTCAACTGCTCTCTGACACATAAGCTCGTTGTATCAAAAATAAAAGAAAACAGAAAAAAATCCTTGTTTTATTTGTTCTTAGACATACAATGTCCATGGTTGGTGGGGATATGAAACGTATGAAAATTTCATGGCCTTGTTATTTTAAGGGAGTATGAATCAAGAAATAATGTTCCTAAAACCGGGCTTATGTCAGGAAAATATACCAGTAATATTATTGAAGAATTTGAATGTTGCGACCTGAGACCGATTCGATGTGTCGGATTTTAACGTCACTTGACTTGACTTGACTGTTTGAGTTTACCGTCGCTTCAGCAGTATTTCAGTCATATAGCGACGTCCAGCTAATTACAGTTGGAGGAAGACCCCGAATGCACGGAGGCAACCTGGTAGAATCACCGAATTCAAGCCCTTGAATATGTCATAAATATATTAGTCACCATAGATCCATGCATCGTCGGAACCCAACGTAAATGAAATTATTCAGAACAGAATATGTATGAATTATTCATACAGAAGCAAACACTGACTCATTGTGTTCGCAGGATAAACCGCTACGCTTAGACGAGGAGCATCACTACATGACAGAACGAAACTGACGTTCAAAATCTAGCGTCGTTTCAATGGCCATATGATCCGCGCTGTCTCTGCCACTGTTCCAAAGGAATGCCTAATAATGCATGAGTACATAGAGCCATATAGAAAAAACACAAAAACATACTAAGTCAAATGCGATATATGTTGTAATTATATTAGGGGAGGTAAGAAGCTATAACGATTTACCGAAACATACATAAGTATTTACCTATTTTCAATTTTTTTCTCCACTTAGATGAAATTGAAATGCGGATAGCTAATCTTAATGGGAAAGATGACTGTTCGGGCAATGTCGGTATTTATCGTTATTGTACGTTTTCGTTCAAGGTTACGATAGAACATTATCTGACAATTTCTCTTGTAGAGTTTTAGATGTTTTATGATATATTAAAAATGATATGTTATCTCTTTTTCGACAATTGTATTTTAACTATGAAGGGCGACGGATCCCGAACATTTTCGAACAATATCGACATTACCCGAACATTAATCTTTCCAATCAAGGTTACATTACATTAAAGCACCTCGTTCATAGTTGATAGGTAGAAATAAAAAGAAGAGAACCTCATGTGGATGCCAACGCATGTCTAATGTGTCTCAAGTTTTCACTGTTTTTTAAAGGAATCTAAATCTGGCCAAATTTGACCTAAGAGTAATGTCTCTTGTTTGTGTTATGCAGACATAGTCTCCAAATGTCTGAAATACTGCCGACGGAAATCCAACCAATATAAACAAATATATATGTATACTGGTTTTACCTTTCACTTACAGAGAGTCGTGGGTTCGAGTCCTATTACGCATTTCTAATTCATTTTGGAGAGACACAGATTTCTTTTTATTTTCATGAGTGTTTTTACATCTTAAAACTTAAGTTTTAAATTGGATATCGTAGGAAAGTCGTCTTTTTAATTTATTTTTCTTTCGTCTTAAATGCTGCTCGTGAAGAGGTCATGGTTTTCAGGTAGATACGTTCCATGATAAAAGTCATCACGTTTCATTCTCCAACACAGGACATTTCGCAGAGATCTTTACCACAATGAGTTGAACAATAGCTGATTTTCAGTTTAATCAAAGGTAATTAAAAGCTTTATTTTTGGTACACACCATGGTCACGTGGTAACTCAGTGTGGCCATGATTGAGGCACCGGAGTGTGAATATTTGTTTGTACAGCTGTTCTCACGAACATATAATACATTTTTTAAACGAGTCGGATTTTGCTCTTATAGTTATGAGGATATCAGCAAGATTCAATGTGAGACCGTTAAAGCTAAATTATCAAGTAAAATGTAAACAAAATAACCCAATTTTCTGAAGTTAGAATTATTCCTTTCTATTATTATTATTTAAAACCATGATAATTTAACAAATTGTTCATTGAAAATAACCCGTACAAGAACATAGCTGTTTAAACTTATCCTCCAAAAATAGAATACATGTACTCTTGTTTATTGGTTAACTAGAAATAACTTTTTAAAATTTACCGGAAGTTGTCTCTTCCAGCATTTGTAAAAACAGATCAGAAAATTAAAATATGATTTTTGTCATCGCTGATGGTGCGAATGATGGCAGGGTAAACCAAACTATTTCCTGAACATTTTTGGTCATAGGCGCATTTTTTTTAATGATGTTACGATTTGTAAACATAAACGCGGGAAAATGCTTTCGGATACACGATTACATACTGATTGGCCCCGTGTCCTGATAGTGTGACTGGGTGTGGTATCATGCCACTATCCTCAAAACTGTTGTTGATACTGTAAACTCAAATAAAATAGAGCTATTGCAATTCTCACGTGGCAGAAGTTGAGCATGTCCGCGAAGGTAGGACGGACATTAAACCATGATGATTCGTTTATGTTGGGTAACATAAGCAAAAATTTATATTGCCGTATTTATAGCTAGAATGTGCAAGTAGACATGGTTCCTTGTTTTGTCAATTTTGTCGGAAGAGGTTAATATATATGATTATTGTTTTATCAAGAAACCATTCTACTGACACTTCCGACATTTGAAGGCTTGACTTGTCTACAATATATACAGGATTGAAACATGCAAAAAAAAAAATAATAAAAAAACGATGCTCAGTAAGCGATTCCTTTATTTATATATACATAAAACCGATTATAGACGGTTACAGCAGATGTAAAACTATAGAAATTTGTTTCAACAAAGTACACACAAACACGATGTTAAATGTTTCATAAATCAAACTGTATAATCATTGATATTCGTGGGGACATATATAATGTAAAATCATTAATTTCGTTGACATTTAATTTCGTTGATAATATACCCTAAGGAATTTCGTGGGTATATTTATTTGTGGATCTATGTTCTAGAAAACATGAGGCCTATAAAAAAACGGTTTGGTGTGGATTTATATATGTGGATAAAACCCTCCGCAAAATCGACGAAAATTAGTGTCCCACGAAAATTAATGATATCACAGTACGCGGATTTCGTGTTTGAACATATCAACGAATATTATCCCTAGATAAACACTTCATGTATTAGAAGTCAAGAATTAACAAAAGCCAGTGACGGGATTCCAAGAAATCAGCAATCTCCACATTAAGGCTAACTTTTAGTTTCCCTTGGGTGGCATTTGTTCACAGGTCTTACTTTTAATTGGATTCCCACAAATGTACAAAAAATAAACAAACATTCATTCAATACAGTTATCTCTCTCTCTCTCTCTCTCTCTCTGAATTTAGACAAAGCGTAAGCCGTATTGTAGTAAAGGTCAATAAGACATTCGAAATGTATTTGATATTTCCACTTCATACATGCAAAATACATGAATATACAAAGGCTAACACACAAAATGAAAAACCCAAAAAACAACCGTGCCTGTCTTTACTGTGTTTATATTTTTCCCTTGGGTAAATGTCCATGCATATATTCGTAATAAAAAAACACTAAATTAATTATTTTGGTGACATAAACATGTCATTGCGCTGTCTTGATTTGTTTTTGTTTGCACAGATAGACCTGACCACGGATTCTGTAAAATCATATTTTTTTTGTTGACACTAAATTTCGAGGATTCTGTTTAACAGGCAATACCGTTGGTACATAGGAGGTTATTAAAGGATTCGTGTTAAAAAAAATATAGTGTCTGTTTAATGAACCATTTTCATGGGGATGAGTTTTCAAGGACAGAAATTCGAGAATCGACGAAAATTAATTACCCATGAACATGAAGGATTTAAAGGTGTACGGACTTCTGAAATACGTTATGATACGCATATAAAAACTTTTTTTTTCAATATTATAAAATTATCTCTTGAAAGAACACTGACTCCAGATACAATGGATCTGACAGCAGTACGCTCAGTAACATTATCTCATCACCTTGACAACCAGTCCTGGAACTCCCCTGTTACTGAAAACCAGGCAAAGAAGACATACCAGAACCATTTTAACGATGGTATGTCCTGACCGGAGATTGAACCCACGACTCGGGCCTTCGTGATAATAGATTACTGCGCATCTGAACATAACACCGTGCATTATTCTGCAATGAGACTTTATTTCCTAAATATAACATGTGATCATTGAATAATTGAAGAAAAAAAAACTACAACAAAATAAAACGATTAAAAGAATGATAAAACATTCAGTAAATATTCTGACATATATCTAATAAGGGTGATTACAATAGTTTACTATCGCAATGTTTTGGACATGAGAGTAACAAAACAATTTACTTTAAATTGTAATATATATCGGGTTTTCGCAAGGACCCCATGTAAACTATTACAATGTCAGAGATAATTTGTTTAGAGAGTTGTGTCGCCATTAAGGGACATTTACAACAATCTTCATTGGGATGAATCGTTAGAACCGGCCTTGTAAACGACGAAAATAAATCACACATAGATAATTATCGCTCAGCTCGTCGAGAAGAAAACGCATCCGGTCCCTGTTACCATAGAAACAGCTCAGTATTTTTTTAACCGAGATACATTTTAGCTTTTTGTTAAAAATGTTAAAAAAGATTGATGCAGAACGTATAAAAAGGGTCATGTTGACATTTCATGTTTGTTCCATTTTCGTTTCAACACATTCTGTTACATATAATCTTCGAAAAAAAAATATTCAATATTAAAAACGGTAGAAAATTTAGGTACTGAAAACAGCTTTTAAATAGCAATGCAGCATTCAAATATGCCATCATGTTCAGATAAAACTAAGCAAAATATACATGAATGTTTTGTACGGAGTAACTGTGTAACCTCGAGCAGAGTTGAGCTAAAAATAGATTATACGACAAATATAGACACGAAGATCACGTGGAAAACATGAAACACGATTTGCTGCAACCAAACCAATCAAAATACATGTAAATTATCTTACAATCTTAAATATGGAGTGGAATTTATGTTAAGCAGATTAATGTCTTGTTTAGGGACAAACTATCCCTGCAACCAAAAGGTTCCCGGTTCGAGTTCCGGCCTGACTCTCAAATACTCGCACCATGTAATAAGAGTGTCTGACTTGATATATTTGAAACAATACTTCAAGGTTGTCATGGTGATATTAATCCTGATAAAACAGTCGACATATTACTTCTTCATTACTTCTTCAGCCAGAACACCTTACCAGCAGGTTTACTCCACATTCCTACAAACAACGCCCCATCAGTGTCCCGGTATGAGAGACAGCGCGGCTTTAATACCCCATCTCTGTGACTGACCAGTATGGAGTGGTGAGTACCGAGCTTATCTACACGATGAATGTTGTTAGACCAACACCCACTTACAAGTATGTTGTCCTGTCTGTCTACGTGAATGTCTACAGGAAGAGATAAATCCTTGTGTTTATACTTATAGACCAAATCACCATTTTGTGTCAGACATGTTACGGTGTGGGTGTTACTATCAGGTATATAAACACGGTCACTATAGCGACTGACACGTACATAGTATGGGCGTGTAAACATGTACCGTCCTTGTACCAGCCCGAGTCTCCTCTGTATCTGTCCATCCATCGTCATCACCAGTACTTCTCCATTACCCGGGTCGTCGTGACACGTGACGTACAACATGCCGCCATGACAGTCTATACCCCAACATTTCCTGTCTACACTCAATGATTTTCCGAGTCTCAGCCGCGGCTGTACAGAGACAAATTGAATCTTCTGTTTCCATGGTAACGTGACGACAACCTCTGTATCAGCTACTGTACAGACGTCCCATGGTTGTGATGGTAGATCTACATTCTCCTTAGAGATGAAGGTGGGGCTATACAGATGTAACTTATTGTTACGAGAGTCACATAAAACAAGATCACCACTGGGGAGAAATGTTGAACCAGTTATCCAATCTGTGTTAATGTTGATGTCTTGTTTACTAGAAACTGTCATTTCAAGTATATTCACTCCGCTGGATACATCACTGCTTTGAAAGGTTGTAATCACGTGACCGAGCTCAGTCACCTTCTGTATGAGATCTTCTATAACTTTGTTGGGCTGGAAAGTCGGGTGACATGATGTGGAAGCTTCCGACTCTACTTCTATCACAATCTTCTCCATTTCCTCGACTTTAGCAGATGACTTTGTCAGTCCGATAAACATAATTTCTTTATTCATTAAGGCCTGACAGTCTTGCATTTCCTTGATACTTTCGTTAACTTGCTTCAAAATATATTCACATGTAGTCACGTGATCTTTCAAAATTGATTCCCTGGCCTTTTTAGCGTCTTCAATTGCTTTGTAAGCCTTTTTCTCAAGATCATCAATCGTTTCATTTATTCTCCTCCTAAATTCCCTGACATCACCTACAGACTTTTCTGCCTCTTCAACCAAAATGTCAGCATCTTTACCCCGGGATGATGTAATTTCTCAACATTTTGTTTTATTTCTTTCATCTTCGTCAACATTTTGTCCACCTGATATTTATTCATCTTACTGCTTTTATCACGTAGCGAGGTCATTACACATTTCCGGTGTGTTAACTTGGTACATTGTTCACATATCAATGTTTGGTGTTCCTCGCAGAACGTTGTGATGAGATTGTTCTTGTGATCATCACAGTAGGGCGGGGTGTAAGCGTCCGAACTTGTCTCTATGAAATCCCTGGTCGCCATGCTGTAAGAGAAAATAAAAAAAAACAATTAAAGAAAGGCAAATCTAATTTTCTTTTAGAATTACGTAAATTATCCATGAAGATTTATATCCCTTGCTATACCGGTAAGATAAATGTAGCCATATTCGCCATTTTTACTTTAGGGAGGAAAGAAAAAACATGGATTTCAAATAGCAAGTTATGGACAATATTTTATGAAAGGAATACGCCTATGAAAAAAAAAAAACGTAGTGAACAAAAAAAAAAAATATGTTCAGTTCAGTTGCACGTCTCAACAGTACTGTATGTATATGAAGTATTTTATGGGACAACGAAAGAAGACGGAATTTGATAAAAGCGGTCCCCATCTTTAGCTCTGCTATACATGCAATATACTAGTTTTAATCAAACAAATAATTTTACAGTAAATTTAAACTAAACTTAATTAAATGTATTCATTTGAAAATGATTGAAAACAAAGTCCTAAAACTTACACAAATTTCTCTCGACGATTCCTTAGTAACACCGGTATTTTGTGCCTTGTCACGTCTTATAAATGTCCTCACCCCTGTTGGGATTAAAAAAGCCCATTAAATTATTTAGTCATACATACTGAAAAACACGCATAAGGTCTACGTCAAAATTACACAGTTGAGAGCTGTGTTGACAGTATTTCAGTCTGTTGGGACATTTGTCTATATGATACATATGTAGTGCTGCCTCACTGGATATCATGAAGAAAGCAAGTGGCATGATACCACGATTTAAATGAAAAAAAAAATGGATGCATATAATCTATATAAGAAAAAAGTAGATTAAAGAGATATGTATGTTAGGAAATGATATTACCACGATAAATACTCTGTTGTTGTTTTTGAGGTGGTGGTGATTTTTTTTTCCTGTTCTTATTTATTCAGTGATATTCTTTTTTTATCAGTGATTAATCTAAAAAGAATCCCTGTTATGAAACCAAGGACTCACATGTTTGAAATTATGAGTCCATGAGTCCCCAAGCTAGATCATTGAGATCCAGCATAAAAAATGTCCCAAAATTTAAAGAACAACAACAAAACCAGTAAATTAAAAAAAGCATATATATTGTCTTTTTCAAAACCTGAATGCACGTTTTTGTGTTATGTCTGTGGCAAAAATTGTGCTTTTTAATTAAAAAAAATGTTTTTAAATTAAAAATACGAAAAAGAAATGCTAAAGGAAGATGTTGGAAAGATGTTTTCTTTTTTTTTTTACCAGAATGGAGGCCAGTACGAAAAATATACCCGAGCTGGATTTCAATCATTAAAACACGATGACCCAAATGACAGACTAACAGACGTTGAGACAGAAAAATACCCATTCGGACATTTAGAGGTCAATCCTTGATTTTCTGCTCTGGGAAGTAAATCCATTGTTTTATTGTCTTTATTTAATCGCTACCATTCATTTCGCCATTATCCTCATTCCGGAGCCAATTCATTTACGTCTTTTTTTAATGACTCCCATTTAAATTTTACCCATACAATTTTATGGTTGTATCTCAGTCATTCTAACTTTATTGCCGAAATCAGTACTTTTCAATAATTTGATAAACTTCATGCACGATTATTATTAAATCAAACATGGCGCATCGCGGTCAAGAATTGGATGCTGTGATAAATAATTGATATGTTGTTGGCTGAGTCAATCAAATGCACGCGACAGGATATTCACACTCGTGTGTATTTCAGTGCATGTAAACTCCAGTCGCAGTAGGGATGATATTTCGGCAAAACCAAAGCATGTTGCTCATCGACTGCCTGATATCAGGGCTAGTCGCGCTCACCTGCGGAAAAAAAACTAGACTATTAACCATAATGAAATCAAAACGATTAACCCGTGCATACAAATCATTAGCCGTGATAATTCGAGTTTCAATGTATCAAATTTGCATGCGTCCGACGGGACGCACATATTTTGAAATTGTGCGTCTTCTCGATATTTATTTGTTTTAGACGCTGGGCTGACATCTAGATTAATCACTGTTTTATTATTATTCATGTATCATAATATATGTTTAATATATACAAGACTCATATGGAAAGGACGTTTTATTCGACTAATGTTTTGGGGGAAAAAATCAACTATAAATATAGTTGAAAGAAATTAATTTGGGCATCTATAAAGATAATAAGCATAAAGTCTCACAAATTTGAAGCCAATTTTCACTTAGGACATTATCAGTTTTTTTGTTATCATAAACTTATTATTATTATATTATTGTTTTGTTATTTCTATTAGTTTATTCACTTCTAAACGATCATTTGTACGGAAGACATTTTCTGTCCCGGTGGCCGAGTGGTTAGAGATTCCGCCTCGGGAGCGGAAAGTCGTGGGTTCGATCACCGACCGCGATATACCAAGTCGTAAAAATGATACATGTACTGGTATAGCACATTTGCTTGGCACTCAGCATTTAAGGGTAGTTCTAGGACTGGTTGGCCAGGTGTCAGAATATGTGGAATGGTGTGGTATCATGCCACATGTTACGGCATGATTCTGCATTGTGGCAAGCACAATATCTGTTTTCAAATAGGCATCGTTTCCAAATGACTTCAAAATACTGTCGGTGGGACGTTAAACCCAACAAACAAACGGAAGTTATTTAGAGCCATACTTGATATTTTATTTATCTGATAGTGGAATTCACCCTTGATGGTTATAAGGTAACATGCCCGTTTATCCCCCCCCCCCCGTAGAGGGTTTTCTTCCTAAATTGCAAAAAAAAAACGCACAAAAACTGTAGGGACTCTCTGTATGAAAGAATTCACTGTCGAGAATTCAAGACGTCCCTTTCAAATAATATTTTACTGTCGATGGTTTTTTGATAGTTTTCTTCTTTTTCAATTTGTTTTTAATTACCATTGACAATTTATGACATTGATAGGGAATGCATTCATGTATTAATAAATATATATAATTGAAAGATGAGAGATTGTTTTTTTTTTTTTCTTTCAATAGCTTCTTACACTGGCGTGAACTGAATACTGACTCTGTGATTCTTGCACAACGTGATTCGATTCTATCCAAGGATCAATTTGACAATGTTTAGAAAACAAGGATAGAGTTCTGTACTATTCGTTTAAAACTATGGTTAGCCAATCAGTATTATCGACATGTGTCAAGTTCATAGCTGGCGATAATCAAAGCTCACCCTACGGTATCGCTTCGACTTCTATTTCGATCAACATTTCAGAGCACTTTGGATTTTTTTCGTCATATGGGCCAGCGCCATCTTGTTCACAAACTTAAAACTCGGTAAAAAGCGTCTAATTGTACTGGACCAAGTCCATTCTCAGACGTTCGTCTGATCCATTTTGTTGTTGTTGTTGTTAATCTTTGACTTATATTTAAACATTTTAAATGTGCTTCATTTTAAGATAATTGATTTACAAAGGATAATTATAATCCCTTTAAGCTTGAAAAATAGAATCCGAATCAATAAAAAAATATACCTTGTGGCGACGCCATTTTCCAATCGCACGTTTTTGGAAAGTTTGTGACTTAACACACGGTTCTGCTTTTCATCACAAGGTACGAATATCACTAAACTTCAGAAAATAATTACTATATAAAAAGAAATAATTATTATCTCGACCTTTCCACCAATTCTGTCTGAAATCAAATGCGAATTGAAATAACTCTGAAAGCATCTGTTATTTTGAATATACATAAAAAAATGAAACTAACACGCGCTACGTCATTGATATGCAACATAAGTATCGATATAAATAGATATAACTGAGGGTGTAAACGGGGGAGCTTCGTAAAGTACAATGACAGCACGTACCTAGCTCTTTGTGTTTCAAAACACTTTCTTGTTTAAATAAATAAATAAATAAAAAAAACAATAAAAAAAAAAACAACAACAAAAAAAAAACAAAAAAAACTAAACACAGATTTTAGTTTTGAATAATTTTTAAACACTCTTTCTCTCTCTCTGCAAATGACGATGTGTAATGCGTAAAAGGAAAAGTCCCCCTTCCTCCGACAAAGATAAGAAGTACAATGCATGCACGAGCACCCTTTATAAATGAGTTTATATATATATATTTTTTTTATCAGAAATGTTACCATTGGCCTAAGATATCGGAATTTTTTTTTTTTAAAGATTTGGGTTTCCTAGGAAGGTATAAGTTGTACACATTGTACACCCTGTATGACCAGGGCAATGCAGATTGAAATAAATTAAAATTGGTTAAGACTGTAATTTTGTAAAAGAGTTTTTTCTCTGGAGGCTAAAGAATGAGAAGTGAGGGTCGGGATAAAACGTAACTAGAATCATGAATAATTTTGGTAGAGCTCGGTAGTATCGTGTTGTTGCAATGGCTTTAATCACTGGCACTAGAACCGCTTGTCTTGATTATCAAAAATATACATGTACATATTTTTTCTGCGATACTTTATATTAAAAATGGTAAGGAACGGATTCTGACATTCACTTGATTACAAACGGCGTAACTTTGTACACATACATGCTACTATCATATTCTAGGCACGATTCGATCATCTGATATCCAATTAACACATATTATAACGAATAATTGTCAGACGGCAAACCAAAACGAAGTAATAACGCGAAATATATATTTTTTACATTTTCTATAAGTTGCTCCACTACCAACATCCGGTTTTGGGGGGCGTAAGTTGTTGTTTTCTTGTAGATTTTTAATCAAGCGATCTGATTGAACGACGTGACATTGACATCGACAGATTGTGGGAAATTTGCATGCGTAGATGTTTTTAAATCACCCAATCAGAACCGCCGAAAAAACAAAACCGGAAGTGGATAGTGGGAGAGAATTATAAATGTACAAATTATTGATATTTGGTGTCTTTTCTTCGTTAGAGTTGTCTTTTGACAGTAAATCTACGTTCCGTGTGTTATCAAATATCAGACTGATTGAACTATTAAAATATATGGGTGCATACATAGGTTGCAAAGTTATGGACCTCCGTAATCAAGTCCTGTCAGATTCCGTTCCTTACCATGGTCGATATACTACGGAAGCCTATTAGGGCCATTTTGTCTTTTGACGTTTTGTGTTCTGATTCAGGTATTATACGTGATGAGCTAGATGTTATGATTTAGTCCTTAGTTTTTAGGCCTTACGCGATAAAAAGGCAAAGCACTTGCAAACACGGACGAGTCCTGAACTATTTACCGAGTCCTGAATTATTCACCAATTTCAAAGGTAGTGAATATGAAAACGATTTTTAAGCGGGCTGTGAGTAATAAAATACCTTGTTTGTGAAGCCTGATAAAATTTGTAGATCTTTGATGAAAGTCTAAAATCTGATATTGGATCTATATCCCTATGTCATAAGACATAATTAAAAAAAAAAAGAAAAATAAGATAAATAACTAACGAAGGAAATAATTGAAAAAAACTGGGCTTAGTAGAAGTCTTGGTTCTTAGTCATGCATTTATCCTTGTCGCATTCTATTTATATATGTATTATGTATTTATATATTTATTAACAATTTTTCAGTTAATGTAAAAGTTTTATATAAACCAAACAACCAATCAACAAACTCATTTCATATCATCCTGTTTGCCCCCAAATTTAAAATCTCAGATTGAAAACTATTGTCTCTGACCATAATATAGTTTTATCAATTCCATTGATCTGTATGTGATATTGAAGCTATATGGTTTTAAAGCCATGGTTTAGGGCCAATAACCTCGTGTTTTATCTTTTTAAGGTTTCGCCGCCGCCTTTTCAAGGCGTTTTTTAGTTTTCTTTTTTTTTTTTCTTCCAAATTGAAATACTGTGCTGAGTTGAAATAAAGTTTTCAAAAAAGCGAAAACCGAAGATGGCCCGCTGCGGTTCTAGCAAATTTATTAGTTCTCAATGTGATCATCATTTTATTTTCTGTTTCTGCACTTTCTGTTGACTTAATGCACTTTCTGGATTTTGGTAATAAAATTTCTTTGATATAAATTGTACAACGTATCGTCTAGGATTTCAGAATTTAGAAGTCCCGTTATTTTGAAAACAGGAGAGGAATGTCGGGGCCAAGAAAGTTGTCCGTTTTTCAGAAGATTCAGGATTTGAATTCAGGAATTCGCAACTGTATATCAAAGTGTACCAGGCCTCAAAATCGGTTTTTCTTTTCTCTTAATTTCCATTTGGATTCCGTTAAAAAGAAATCAAAACTCTAAAAGTATTTGAACAAGTACAGCAAATTATGTCTTTTTTTTTCTGTGTTTAACGTCCCACCACAGTATTTCAATCATTTGGAGACTATGTCTACTTGAGACAGATAATATATAATGTTTACGCGTTGTGTATCACTCCGAAGACATGTGGCATTGTGGCAGACTTTGGTATGTCACGGCCGGGAAATCGAACCAACGACCTCCCTAATTTAGGCTCAAAACTTTGGTATGGTAGGTGCGTGTGTGTTTGCGGTTTATTACACTTTTTATAATCTGTGTGGGGCTGTCATTCTATATTATATAGGTTTGTGATATGATGATGAATTAATTATAATAAACACGTTTACGTCTACTATTAAATATAAATGTTATACTTGTTCGTATCATCATTCTAGCAAACAATTTATTGTTAATTATTATTATTATTATTTTCGTAAACGATTACCGATCGTCTAGATCCTCTATATGTCACTCAAATAAGAATAAGTAAAGACAAAAAAACATTTAATATTAAATTGCTGACATTGTCAATCTCAAGATAAAAAATATTTACAGGTTAGAGGGTCCGCGAGCAGGAGGTTCGTGTGTACAAATCGCAAACCGCGGAGTATTTTTTCAGATTTAATAAAAAAATATATTTGAAAAAAAAAAGAAGATACTTAGGGATATTAGTCCTAATGCACTCTTGATTTACATGTACTTTCCAAAACACACTTTAGAAAGATCTAAACCAAACGGCCCACGGCTGAGGACATTATGGCAAAAAATAATATGTATATTGCAAAATGAAACTACTTGTACTTAGATCAGCTGTTTGTAAATGATACTTGTATTATATCAACATATTTGAAATGACAAAAAATGCTCGGTGTCTTTGATGATTTGCATCAAAATTATTCTTGTATCCTACTAAAGAGCGTTTGTGATAGAGGGACATATGCAATATGTTTATATAGATATAATTTTATCAAAATACAAGTTCCTCAAGGCTCGTCAGCTAAGATCAAATACCCAGGTCTAATATTTCACGCATGCTATCTCATGGAACCCGCTCAACAGGTGTGTAAATACAACGATAAGATTGTGGTTGCAGGTCAAATATTTAAATTAAGCAATCCGACATATTTTCTTCACTGTATTAGTTCAGCAAAATTGTCACAATTTTTAGCAGTCCGATTAGATCCCAAAGATAGAGAGTTTACGATACATATATCAAGCACAATATATTGACTATCTCGGCACAATCGATCGTAGGTGAGAGAATATGTACATTTTTAATCCAAAAGTCTTGATTAATAGGGATAAAATGCATTAATTCAATTAATTTTGAACTATCCAGAAATTATCGATCAGGGTCTCCTCTGTTTCCTCTTACAATAATTTAGCTTAGATTTACATAATCGGCGTGGTAAAGAAAACATCGCTTCATATACCATTTTAAAGTTCAAACTGAATTTTATAAAGTCATTAATTTTCACGTGAATATTAATGAAGTTAGGGTAAATATTATAAAATGTAATTTTTTTGTTTGTTTGTTTGTTGGGGTTGATAGTCTTACCGAAAGTGTTTCAGTCATTTGAAGACGATGTCTATTTTGGACAGATATAGTGCTGCCACACTGCAGTATGACGCCGTAGACATGTGTCATGATTACACATCCAGTCACATTATTCTGACACCGGGCCAATCAGTCCTGCAAATACCCTTACTGCTGAGCGTCAAGCACGGGAACTATAACAGTACCATTTTTATACAGACTTTGGTATGTCGCGGCCGGGGATCGAACGCACGACCCCCCAAACCCCCGAGGCGGACGCTCTAACCATCGGCCATATTTCTTTTGTATTTAATTTAATGGTTAAATATGTCAAATATATGGATATAAAAATCCCAGTTTTTTTATTATATCAAAACATATCATTCAACTTTATGAATTTCTATATTGATAATGGATACATTAAGTTTCAGAAAAAATCAGAATTACCTTACCTTTGTACTTGTTTTCAAAACGTCCTCTTTAAACTTTGAAAAAAAAATCGTTGAAATTTGCTTTAAGTATGTTTTGACCTGTTGTTATATCCGATGTATTAATTTGAGATAAGGTTTCTACGCGACTTGATATTAATACCAAACATTTATGGATTAAACGTCAGTGAAAGATAGTGTGTTTATTGGTGTCGATATTGTTCAAACACGTGGAAACTGATTTGCATTAGATTTTATTGAAAAATAATATTTATAAAAAATCGTCTTAATAGAATGTTCAAAAATAGTTCCAAAATATTTACACGAATTTATTTTAAGGAAAGAATGTCTTTTTAGGCCACCAACTCGTTTAATTTGTTAAACAATGCAATATTCGCAGCATTCGCGTCTACTACACTAAAATGAGAAGATTAAACAAAGCAATGTGGTCTGATGTGGGACTTTCGTTTTTTCATTTCACTAAATTGATACTGATAACACAGTCTCCAGGTAAACATTTGAAACTGATACTTTACTGTATCTCTATTTAGGTGTTATCATGTTATTGGGTACCTCCCCTCGAAAATTTATTTCAGTCATTTTAATATAGTTCACACAAGTTCACACGCCTCACACTAGTAGCAGGATACCAACAGCACAAATTACATTTTCCTGACATGGGGAAAAAAATAAAAAAAATGCCAGTACATTTTGTGATGACAGAAATAGCAATAACATAGAATGTTTTCGTTCTAAAGGAGGACTTTAAATGAAAGTCATACACGGAATGACACCAATGTCTACTAACAACCAAACATGCTGCTCTGAGCATAGTGTGTCGGTGTATATTTTCTTTTTCTTCAAGGTGTGTACACATAAGCCCTTGAAACATTTAATTATGGGACAATGACTATACATATAATGAATGTTTGCTAGATGTGATTTAAATCATATTTGAATACAATGACATGATGTGTATGTATCCTGACGTCGGCATTGCTACAAACAAACAGCAGTCATTTAATAGTGAATGAACTAGCCCTATAGTGATACATTGTCACTCAGTATGAATCTAAACAATGTCACCAGTTGTACATGAACATTCATTTATGATGTTTAAGTCTTGTTGTTTTTAAGGATACATTCACGAAAGGAAGAACTAATATCTCCCTGACCGGGTAGAGTAAAAAGTTAATTCTGATTAAAAACATTTTGTTACCTGTGTTACTTAGCTGAATCTCTGCACTGGGCCTTTTAAAGGGGTTTTAAACTGTATTTACATCGATATGTTACATCGATACGAAATTTAGGTAACAATCTCGATTGCTCTGGTGGTGGCGTATGTGGTATTTTTGTGGGAGGGAAGAGAAGAACCAGGATAAAATCAACATGTCACGACGGGCGACCAATGTTCCCTTCACATACTTGACCAGAAATCGAAACTCGGAAACGCATTGTTGAGAAGCGAAACATTCCAGACACTTGAGTTTTTCATGCTGCAAAATCTTCATAGTAGATCATTTCCATTTTTGTTATATTAAAATCTGTTTAGGACAGTGCGTTATTTCGAGCAGTTATCAAAAATCGATTCTACATACTCGCCTATCTAACAATGCAACGACAATGACATGTCTATATGCAATGGGAGGTGAATTGCGTATACAAACTATTTGCAAAATCTTAGATAATTACACCGCACAAGGTATTTTGACGTTGAGTGCTTACGTCAGACATTATGTCCATTAGAAAAGACTTCACGTACACAAAATATCTGGAAAGAGTCATATATCAATTGGACATTTGTTTACAGTACGGTCTGTATACGACGTGTTTTTTTCTTATGTTTTAAAGGCCACCTACAGTTGTTCAGCCCATTTTGGGAAGTTTTGTCTACAAGAGAAATCTAGCGTAAATATACGAATGGCTAAAAATCACAAATTTTCGGTTCGTGTTCATAAATGATTAAAGTAGATATGTAATTGCCGTTTTGTATCATTCGTATTAACATCTTCAGTGTGTACTTATCTGTATTAATTGTCAATATTTAATCCGATTTTCGGTGTACACGTGCGTGCGCACGGTTGTATTTGTAGTTAGCCTCGATACAAATTCTCAATGTTTTACGTGTTTATTCATCTTATACTTTCACGTATATTAACTTGGAGCAAATACAGTTACATTGTATGGTCACTTCGATAGAAAAAAAAAATGAATGTACATAGTAATTAAAAATGTACCTAGAGATATCTTTGAATGTAAGAATTAACCCAGCCTTTATTCAACAATATAAAATTATGATTGAATAATTATGTCATACGGGTCGGGAAGTCGAGCGTGATGTGAACGATTGATGTGAAGACCACGTGTTTTACAAACTTGGTTATCGGACCTTGCAAGCAACCTGATACATTAAAGCTTAGGAAAAAAAAAGGTTTAAGAAGATATTTTGTTACCTTTAAAATGTTCAGATTTCTAGATGCACAGAGTCAACTTGAAAAAATCAATGAAACCGCAGTTAAACAAGTAACTGTGTTGATGAAATACATGAGCCCCCTTCCGGTGAGGTGCAAAAAATTTTACCGTCGCCTAGCAACCGGATTTTTTGTCCAGAAAACAAAGACAAAGTGACGTGTAAAATTCCCCATACTGCCATCTATTCAAATACCGAGTTTCATAAATTATTTCACGACTTTTTGGGTTATCACGGACCCGATTTCCGGACATCCGGTCGGAGAAGGAGGACTGAAAGACAGGGGGAGGGGACGGCGGATTGGCAGATGGGCGGAGGAAAAAACCTATAGCCCCCCTCCGGTGTGAACACCGGTATGGGACTAACAATGCTAATGTAGTAAACGTGAAAAAACACAAACCCCATTAAATATGGCCGAATCGGGACATGTTTTAAAGGGACTAAAGGACGGCCCCAGACACAATCTGCCGGTCCCATTTATTTTAAGCTGATTTGATTTAGTGCTTGAAAAGGTAATTTTATACATATCGTCATAAAAAAAAAAACGTTATCAAGGGAAAAATAACTTTGGGAAGGGACCTGTACCAAATCCCGTCCCCAGATAAAAACTTTTTTGGGTGTGTTATGTTTCGTTATAAATTGTCCTTGTTGTTCCGCTGCTGATTTTTTACATTGACATTAAACAGCCTTATTAGCTTAATGTCTGAAAATTTAAAGAATCTTGCAACCCTAAGTCTTCCAAAAGAATTACCTATTGAAAATTTTTCTTTTTTGTTATATAAATAAATTAATGCAAAAAATCTCAAACCCATTATCGAAAAAGGGTTACTTTAATTTTAAAAAATTTTTTTTTACCTTTTTTGTTCTATATTTTGAATATTTGTATTTTAAGTTTTCTCGATAATTTTTTGGAATTTTTTTTTTTGGATTAAATTGAAAAGAAACTGTTTGAAACAAAAACAAAACAGAAAAAAAAAAAAATTAGGGTAGACACGTTGAATTATATGGACTTTTTAGAAACAGTCTACAGTTGAGGATCCCTGTATGTAAATTGTTTGTTGGATTAAAGTTCCAAGGGACGGGTATTTCAGCCCATTTGGGGGGACGATGTTATTTGGGTGACGATTTAGTGCTGCCAAAAGGCGTTAATGCTTGTAGAATGTGGAATGTTACCAAACCCAGGCACCTTTTATTCGGGGCCCGGGCCAATCAGTCCTCAATTCCCTATGTGCCGAGCATGATCAAAGGACCCTATAACTTTCCCAAATTTTACGATTTGTTTTTGCGGTCGGGGAAGGACCCCCCGACCTCCCGCCCCCGAGGCGATGTTTGTAGCCATGTTACTTAATTTTCGAAATGGCTTTGCTTTATTTTTAAGGGAAAACTTCAAAAAACTGCACGGCGTCGTTGTTTTCTGGGCATAAAAAAATTTGTCTTTTTAGTCCCCCTTTTCTTGTAAAAATATGTCCTTGGGGTGTATTTTTATTTTTTAAACGTTTTTACCCCGAAATTTTTTTTTTTTTGCGTCGCAAGCACCCCCTTTTTTATAAAACCCCAATCCCCATCCCCATGTCCGTCAAAAATGGTTTTAAATTTTTTGGGGGGGGTTTCCGGGAACATGTGACAAGGTAGATCTATTCTCCATTTAAAAATTTTTTTATCAAGCCCCTTTTAAAATAATAGTAGGAAAAAAAAAAAATTTTTATGTTAAAAATGTGACAAATGTTCGCATATTTACATGTCCTGGTTTTTTGTATGGAATAAAATGTTGCTTTGTTGTATTGTAATGTGCAGTGATATGTTCATTCTTTATTTTTTTTTGTACATGTTTAGATTAGCAGTTTCAATTTTGGGGGTGCGTAGTTTTTTGAGGTGCCTGTCATAAAAAAAAAGTTAAAAGGGGAAAACACAAGAAAAACACAAGGCCCTGGTTTGACACAACATTCAATTAAAATTCTACATGCAAATCATCTATTTTTGGCCCCCATTTTTTTTCAAAATTTTTAAAAATTAGATGGTTTACTCATTTCTCGAATGAAACTTTTAAAAAAAGAAAAGATAAATACACAAAAACCCCACACACACCCCCCACACACACAAAATCTGCAAAAAATTGTCCATTCTCTTGTAAAAAAGAAAAAAAAAGGGGAAAAGAAAATATAAGTGATTTTAAAAAAAAGAATTTACAAAAGGGAAAATTTCCTGCTTTAAAAGGTTCGAACCCCCCCCTTCGGGGGTAAAAAAGCGTTTTAAAAATTCCAACCCCGGGCCCCAGGATATATTTTAAAAAAAGATGTTTTGTGGTTGGGGGGGGCATTTTTTTGAGATCTGGAGGCCCGTGGGTTTGATCCTGAAGGCGGTTACTTAAGTGAACAAAAAGTACGTGCAATTAACAACAAAATGGATTAGTTTCGGGGGCGGGGTTGGGGGGCAGAAAAATAAAAAAGCATGCGTATCATGTCAAAACCCCTTTTTCACTGCAGGGTAAAAAATTTTTATATAATCTTTATAGACTTGTTTCAAAATGACTTTTTTTGCTGCGAAGGTGCAAAAAATTCAAAAAAAAATTAACCCTACTGTAAAATCCGCCCAAAACGGAAAATTGTGGTCAAAAACATAGCTCCTTTCGATTCTTCGTAAAATGCCCAAAAAATTGTTTTACCCCCCCTTAAAAATTTGTGGAAATTTTTTTTGTTTTTTACGAAAAAACATAAATTTTAAAAATTTTTTTAAATGGTATGGTCATTTTTTTGAATTAGAGACCTTTTTTTTTAAACTTTGAAAAAAATTTTACTGATGAAATGTCATCTTTTTTTTTAAAAAAGTTTTTTCCCACTTTTGGGGTTAAGTCGCTGGGAAAAAGTTCCCTTTAAAAAATTTTTTTTAAAAAAAAAGTAATTTAAAAAAAATAAGAAAAGGGGGTTTTTTATTATCGTTTTTCTTGAACAATAAAAAAAACCCCCGCCAAAAAAATAAAAAATTTTTGTGAAAAACATCCCCAAAACCCTTTTGTTCCGTTTTTTTTTTCCAAAAAAATTTAAATTGTCATAAAAAGGTAACGAGATAAAATGAATTTATGAGAAAAAAATTTTTTTTTCTTTGAAAAATTGCTTTTTTTAAAAATTTCCCCTTTTTGTGGTTATGTATCCGGAGGAAAAATTTTAAATTTTGTTGTTTTTTGTTTTTTGGTTAAAACAAAAATACGTTCAGAAAGGACTTATATAAATTTTCGTTAATAAGTTTAAGACAGTAATCAGTAATAAAAAATTTTCATAATGTTCCGTAAAAAATTTCGATAAAATTTTGAACGATTGGTAATTTTTAACCCCAAAAAAGGGTTTTAACATGAAAAAAAAAAAACCTTTAAAAAAAATTAACCTTGTATTTGGGGTTGAAATAGCTTTTACGGGGGAAAGCATGTATGAAGAGAAAGGGAAAATTTGAAACAAATTTGGGCAACCAAACCAAAAAAAAACCCCTGCGATTTATCGAAAATTTCCCCTTTTTATAAAAAAAAGGCAGTATAAATTGATATTGAAAAAAAATTTTAATTTTGATGTTTTTTAAAAATTTTTTTTAAAAGGTTTTCAAGGGAATTTTGGGAGTAAATTTTTTTGTGGGGTTTTGTTTGAAAAAAAAATTCAGGTGGATCAAATGAATGTTTTGGGGGGTTTTGGGTTTTTTTTTTAAAACCCTAAATTTAAAACCCCAGAAAAAAACGACAAAAAAATTGTAAACCCCCAAAATTTTAATGACTTCGGTTTTTTTTGTTTCCCCGTATGCCTGCTACATGTATGTGTTTGCGTTCTTGGCTTGTGAGTTAATGTATTTGTTCGTGCTTTCCCCAGAAAATTTTGGGAAAAATGTTTCTTTTTTTTCTTGGGGAAAAACCTCCCCATATCACTTCTGCAAGTTTTGTTTGTAGCGACCAGGGATTGTTTTATGGGCTCCCGCGGGCCGAATTCTTCCCACAAAAAAACCCATCCCCCTTTTGTGTTTTTTCTATACCCTCTTTTTAAAAAACCCCTTGGATGGTCTTGTAAAGCCTCCCCTTTTAAGGTTTGTCTTCGGAAAAATTTTCATGTTTTTTAAACTGAATTTTTAAGGAAAACCCCAATTTTTGGTTTTCGGATTTTATTTATGATCGTAACCCCCATATTAATATAATATATACATAGATAAAAATTTTAAAATCAATGCTCAAAATTCTTTCATTTTAAAGTTATCGGTTGTGTTAGCTTGGTTGGTGTTAAAACAGTTTTTCAGTACAAACATGATACGGGGGTTTTATAATGGGAAGGGGGTGAGTTTTCCTGATACGGGGCCGAAAAAATTTCCCCAAAAAATTTCCTGAATGGGAAAAAATTCTTAACAATGTGGATATCCGACCAAGGATAAAAAAAGACCCGCTAATTATGTTTTTCCCCAAAATTGTGGGGTTTCCCCTTGTGTTTTTTGATCCCCGTTTTTGGACAACCTTATTTTTTTTCTTTTATTATGTTTATTTGGACCCCCGGAAAAATTTTTAAAAAAAATTTTTAGATTTTTAAAATATCATTTTAGATTGCTTGGCCCGGATATGGTTAATGTGATGGATAAAAGGACCCCCCCTTTTGCGGAACTTTCTGTTTTTGTTTATAAAACCCCAAATCTGGCGTTCATACTTTAAAAAATTTAGTTAAGTTGGGCTATTTTTGGGCCCCCCAAGCGCTTTAAGCAGCTCCTTCTCAATGGAAAATTAATTAAAAATTTGATTTTTAACTATATGTATGTATTTTAAAGAATAAGTTTAAAAACCCAAATAACACTAATCCCTTTTTACAATCATTTTTTCATCAGGGGTTAAAAAGAACTCCTAGTTACATATGGGGGGGAAAAAGGGACTGGGTTTTCTTTTTCCCCCCAATGATTAAAATTTAAACCCCAACCTGTTTTTTTTCAAAATTTTAAAATTTAAAAAGTAGTTTTTTTGAGGTTTAATCATGTATAAAATCTTCCGTTTATCGGTGGGGATATAATTTATGAGAAGTTTTTTACTAAGCATCCCCTTTTTTTTCGGAAAATTTTTTAGTTTACCCCTTTTTTGATATTGGGAATGTAAGGGTTTGGCTATGGGGAATTTTCTTATTAGTTTCCCCTTTTAAACTTTGGCTTTTTTTTTTGGTGGTTTTGGGGTGGTGGTGGTGTTTTTTGTGTGTGTTGGTGGGGGCGGGGGGATATCAGACTGAAACCTTTTCTTTATGCATATTTTTTATAGGTAATTGAAAAAAGGGGCCCTATTTTTGTTTTTAAAAGTGATGTTTATTACGGGGCTGTAGACAAGAGGCCCCTACCCAAACCCCTATTTTGTCCTGCCCCAAGTTGTTGTACTTTTATAATGAACAAAACCCAACCCCAAAAGTTGTGTTTTATCACCCGGGCCCCAAAACCCTTAGTAAATCTTTCTGTTTTTTTTGTGGGGGGTTTTTAAACTAGATCATGCTTTAAAAAAAAACAAAAAGAAAACACAGAAGCTGTGCTGCATAAAATGTGTACAAGGATTTAAAAAATTTTAAATTTTTAAAGTCAGAACAATATTAAAATATAAAAAAAAAAATTTTAAAAAAATAAAAAAAAAATAAATAAAGCACTTTTTTTAAGAAAAAGGAAAAAAGTTATTGATCTTAAGCATGTTATGTAGCTCAATAACGCTTTTTTTCGGGGTTAATTTATTTTCCCCCTAACGTTTTTTGGGCTTTTTTTTCTACCCCATTGCGACAGGAAGGGTTTTCCACATGCAATTTCACCCCCCGCTTTTGGCTTGATACCACCCCCAAAATCCATTCATCCCGAAAAAAGGGCCCAAACCCCGCCCCGCAATTTTCTATGATGCAAAAACCCCAAAGCAAGGGCCCATTAAAACTCCCAAAATTTTTTTACGAAGTTTTTTGTGGGGATTTACACCCCCCCCCCCACACACACACCGATTCCCCGGGGTTTTCTTACCCCTCGGCCACCGAAAAAAGGTTTTGTTTAAAAAAACAAGAAATGCAAAAATTTTCTTTTTTTAAGTCGTTTCTTCGATGTCTTTGTATCTATACTCAATTTAATAATTCCCAAAATTCGAACTTTAAAGGAAATTTTGAGATTTTTTTTCAAAAATGGTTTTATACATCTGTTCGTGGTTCTTAATATGGACGTTTTTTTATTTCCAAATTTTTAAAACTACAACATGTTATTGATCTTTATGTTTTCTTATTAATTTCTGTTAAACATTAAATTTTAACCCCCTTTTTCCTTTTGTTCCAAATCTCCCCCGCTCTTAAGAAACAGGGTTTGGTGTGGGTTTTTTTTTTTAATGGGGTTTTGGGCCCCGGGTTTGTTTTTCCCGCATGTTCTTTTGGGGAAAAATTTAAAAATATGCGACATTGAGTTTAAAACAAAAAATTTTTTTGAAAAAGGTGCCCCCCCCCGCAAAAGAAGATAATTCTAAATTTTTATTGATTTTTCCTTTAAGATTTTTTTTTTTCTAAAAATTTAAGAAAATTTTTACATGTCATTGCTCAATTCCCCCAAAAAAAACCCCCAGCGATAAATAATATTTTTAAAATTTTAGGGTCGAATATTATCATTTTGTTTTTTCAAAAAAAGGGGAAAATTTTATTACTTTTAAAATTTTTTTATATAAAAAAAAATTTTTTTTTTTTAAATTTTAAAAATTATGTATGAAACTTGGGCCTTTTATGTAAAAAATTGTTTTAAACTTTTGGGGGTTTTTTTTTAGAAAAAGAAATTATGATGGAATTCCCCCCGAGATAAATTTAAGCAGTCGTTTAAGATGATAATTTTAAAAAAAAATTATTTTTTTTATCTGTGTGTTTTTTCGTATTCCAAACATGGTCACGCAAAATTTTTTTTTCATTTAAAATAAAATTGATTAAAACTAAGACTAAACGTACGGAAGGGGTTAGTCATTTTTTTCCCTGGAGTCCACATTCTCTCTTGCGAAAACGCTAACCCCAAAAACCCCAAAAAAAATAAAACCAAAAATTTCCCCCGGAATGGTGGAAAATTTTTAAATTGAGGGGAAGGGGGCACATTGACCAAAAAATACCTGCTTTGTTTTTAACCCTTTTTTTTAAATTTTAAAAATCCCGGAAAAGGGGGTTTACGTAAAAAAAAGTTTTTTTCCTTTTGGAATATTGGGGATCACTTACTGAGTTTATTTGTCGGGAAAAAAAGGCTTTTTTCCCCCCTTACTGGGAAAAGGCGACACTTTTTTATTTATTTATTTATTTTTTTTTTTTTTTTATTTATTTATTTATTTATTTATTTTTTTTTTTTATTTTATTTTTTTTTTTTTTTTATTTTATCGTTCCTCTGTGAGTGAGCTTTTTCCCTTTTTTTTTTACTTTGTGCTTAATTAAATTTTTTTAAATTTTTAAACCCCGGGAAAAAAATACTTTGGGGGTTTTTTTACCCCAAAAAAATTTAAAATTTTTTTTGAATCCGGAAAAAATTTTTTAAAATATTAGGGCATTTTTTTTAACCCCGGGGAAAAAACATTTTATTGAAAAAAAAAAAAATATTTAAGCTTTTTGCCCCAAATTTTTCTATGGGAAAAAAAAAAAAAAAAAAAAAAAGATAAAAAAGGGTTTTCATTTTTTTTTTTTATTATTGTTGTTTTTAATTTCTTTGATTTAAAAATCCAAACCCCCTATATTTCAATTTTTTGGGGAAAAATTCGAAATTTTAAAAAAAAATGGAAAAACATCATACCCGTAAAAATTTTCGAGACAGGGGGCCAACCGTCCGGAACACCCTTCTGTTAAGCGGAAAGGGGGTGAAAAATTCGGGGGTATCTTGTTTTATCTCTTAAAATTGGTTGAATGAAAAAAAATATACAATGCCCCCCTTTTTTTATAAAAGGGCTTCAAAAGTTTTTAAATTTTAATGCCATAAAAATTAAGGGAAACTAAAGACCCCTACCTTAAATTTGTAAAAAAAGAAAGGGGCATATTACACAATACTGATTGGTTTTCTATGGGGAAAAAAAACATTTGTTGACCGTTTTTGGAAAAAATGCATGTGAAAAAAATTTATTTTTCGATGTTATGGTGGTTTTTCTGCCAGCCCCTTACCCAAATTAGCTTTTGTCGAAATGTTTACAAAAATGTCATTTTTTTAGAAAATTTTTTGGGGGGGAGAACTTTTTAATTTTTACCCCCAAAAATTGGTTTTTAACAAAAAAAAACTACCTGTGATGTCACTATTCCCCGGGTTTAAAAGGGGGTATCATGTTATTTTCCTGTTTTTAAAGTGATTAATGTTGTTATCCACTTTTAATTTAAAACTTCAGAAAACAATACCATGTTTTTCCGAAAAATTTTTTTTTTCATTGCCATTGATGTTTCGTTTTCCCCTTATTTTGTATTAATTGGGCCCATGTACATTGTTATTTTTTTAAAAAACTTATACATGGACTTTTTTTAAAATTTTTGTTTAAAGGGATTTGGAGAATGAAACGTAGGTGTTTTTTTTTTTTAAAACCTTTTAAAAAGAAAATTTTTTTGAATCAGGGGAAAAAAATTTTTCAGTTTTGAGAAAAAAATGTTGACTCTTTTTTTAAAGCTTTATTTGGGAATTCTGAAATTTTGGGGGGGCATCGCTAGAAAAAAAAAAACGAAAACCTTTTTTTTAAAAAAAAAAAGTCGTTTTGTTATCACCCTGGTTTTTGTTTTTTGTCTTCGTTGTCGTAAAAAAATTTAAAACCCCTTGGTTTTTTCTTTTAAACTTTTTTAACGTCGGTCATAAAAAATTTTTTTTCCCTTTTTTTCTTTTACAAATTTTTCGGGGGAATTAAGGAAAAAAAATCACTGATCATTTTTATTTTAATTTTTTTTAAAAAAAAAATAAAAAAATAGAATATAAAAATATAAAAAAAACAACATTTTGGAAAGGGGTTTTCCCGCATCGGCCTCTTATTTATTTACTTACCCCATACCTACATGTGGGGTTTTTTGGAAAAGCGGGGGTTTTAAAAATTTTGGGTTGTCCCGGGATTATTGATTTTTTAAAAATATGCCTTTTTAAAAAAGGAAATAACGTTCAAAATTTTTTTATGCATAAGATATAAAAACCCCTGGAGGACCCCAAACCAATTTGAACAATTTTTGATTATGGCACCTCATAGTTGTTGTTTTTTTTTTTTTGGGGGAAAGTCCCCTTGTCTGTCATTATTTTTTGGGGGATAGAAAATAGTTTTTTAAAACCCAAGGGGAAACAATCTGTAAAGTCATAAAAAAAAATTATTTTTGGGAAAGTTTTTAAAATCTTTCCCCCTGATTAAAAAAAATTTTTGGGGGAAATTAGGGTTAATTTTAGTGACGATAATATCTAAAAAAAAATAAAAAAATAATAGAAAAAAAAAAAAACCCCTTTTTAAAAAGGACGGGGGAATGCAAAAATTAAATTTTTTTTTTTTTTATGTTTTTTTTTGACCGTCCATTTTTCCTTGATTATTTTTTTTCCTTTAAAATTTTTAAAATAGTGAAAAAGGTTTTAAACAAGAATCTGAAAAATTTTTTTTACAATGTAGTTGCATGAAAAAACCAAATGGAAAAAAATAGTCATCGCCCCCCCAAGGTCAAAACAATGAGGAAAAGATGATGGGGGTTGTTTATGATACAGAAAAAGGGGGGGAAAGGGGTTCCGAAAAATTTGTAAAAAAAAAAACCTCGGAAAAATCCCCTTTCCCCTTTTCCCTTGTAAATAAAAAAAAACGCAATGGCTGAACTCCCCAGATATGTTTTGGGGCCCTTCCCCTTTATGAGGTTCGAATTTTGGAAAAAAAATAAATCCCCAATCGAAATCTTGAAAATTTTAGACATTAAAAAAAAAAATTTTTTTGTATTTCCCCTTTTGGAACCCGTTATGCAGGGGGAAGATTTTTTCCCTTGACAGTGGGAAACTCGGCCCCCCAAAAAAAATTACGATGGGGGCAATTTTCATAGATATTTTGAAACCAATCCCGGTGGGTGTTTTCTGTTTCCCCCTGAAGTTGGTTAACCCCTTTTTTTTATATATAGTTTTTTCTTTTTTTTTTCTTTTTTTTTTTTTGAAAAATTTTGATACTTAAAAAATGTAAAAAAGGGGAATTAAAGTTGAAAAAAAGGGGATATTCAAACCCTTCGTGTGTGTGTGTGTTTTTGGGGGGGGGGGGGGCACAGATTGGGTCCTGTTCCCCAAAAAATGTGGTTTTTTTGTTCCCCATTACTGAAAAAAAGTTCCCCCTTTTTTTTAATGTGCTTAAAACCCGGAATCCTTTTATCGTGTAGGATGACGCTTTAAACCCCGGGTTTTAGTATGCAATTTGGGGTGCGCAAAGATAAAAGGGTCGTTAATAAAAATTATCCTTTAAACCCCCTATATTTGTTTTTTAAGGTTTTTTTTTTGTTAAAACTTGCCTTTCCTGCGGATGGCGCCAAAAAAAATTTTGGGAATTTTTTTTGGACCAATGTTTTTATGTGAAAAAATTTTGCAGGGGAAAAAAATACGTTTGAAAGCAAAAATTTGTTTCCTAAGCCCCAAAAAATTGTAAAAAAAAATTTTAAAAAAACGTTATTTTAAAAACACAATATAATTTTGCTCTATTTTTTTTCTTCAAGTCATTGTAATTCCCCATTTTTGGGCCCCTATGGGGTTTAATTTAGAGCCCAGGTCGAAGTCGGAGCAGGGGGGGCTCAGGTTTTTGTGACGACAAGAAAGCTGTTAATCCAAAACCTTTTTTTTTCGCTGTAGAAATTTTTCAGTCCCCCAAATCGCTCAAACTGTTTGTTTTTTTGGGTTTTTTTTCCCCAAAAATGTTATTTCAGTAAATTTTTTTTTGATTTTTACGACAAGAGATATTGTTTGAAACGCTTTTTTAAAAAATTTTCCCTTTTTTTTTTTAAATGTTTTAAAAAAATCCCCATACTTTTTTTTTTTTCTTAAAAATTTTTCCTTTTTTGGGGAGATTTTTTCCCCTGCATGTTTTTTATGGGGTAAATGCATTTTTTTAAATTTTGATTTGGAAAAATTGTATTTTTGGAATTTTTCTACTATCAACGGCGATTAAAAAACTAAATACTGGGCCCTTTGGCTTCGGGAAAATTTTTTTTGATATATATTTTTAAAAATATATTAAAATTTTTGGGGTTTTGCGGAAGGGAAAAAACGAGCGATTTCGTTCTGTCTGTGGGCAATTTTTTCCTTTTTTGTGTTAAAAACGAACTTCAAGCGTTTTTGGTTTGAAAATAATTTGCCCCTAAGTACTCAGTTTACATGTATGATGTTTTTAATTTAAAACAAAATTTTTTTGTTTACAATCAATTTTTTGAGTATTTTTCCCCAAAAAACCTTAAAAAGCCCCCCTTTTATATATTAGTAAATTCCCCCAAAAAAAGTTTTTGGGGTTTTTACTACAACTGAAACCAGTGGTGAGTTCGCATCTATAAGGGCCCCCTTTTTTTCTTTTTCCCCTAAATTTTGTTTTTAAAAAAATTAAAGAAAATTTTTTTAAAGATACAGGGGCCAAAAAAAGTTAAAAAACTTCAGTGCGGAAGCAAAAAAAATTTTTTGATTTAGGGAAAAAAGCTATTTTGCTCATAGTCGTAAAGGTTTGCTTTTTTCTAAAAAAATTTCCCCGATCATTGTTTTTCCATAAAAAAATTCGGAATGGGGGGGTAGATTACCTTAAAACAATATAAAAATGAAAAGGGGTTAAAAAAAATGAGAAACGTAAAAATTTTGGGGGGGGTTTAGTAAAGATCCCTTCCGGTAAATCGCTATAGATCTTCTGACTCACCACGGCCCCTCTTTGGAAACTCGTTTTTCCACATCGCTTTTGCGTTCGCTTTTTTTCTTTTCTTGTCTAAATGACAAGTGGTTTTTTAATTCGTAGGTTTTTTTTAAAGTTGGTTTTGGTTTAAAAGCGAGGTGGTTTTTTTGGGGTGGTGTTTTTTAGGGAGGCGGTCTTTTGGTGCGGGGGTTTTTTAAAAGTGGGGGGGTTTATTAGTGAGGGGGTTTAAAAGCGTAAGGGTCTTATTGGGGAGGGGGGGCTTATTAGGGGGTGGTCTTAATAGCGTAAGGGTCTTATTAGCGGGGCGGTCTTATTGGTGTGGTGGTCTTAAAAAACGTAAGGGTTTTTTTAAAACCCAGGGGGGTCTTTTGGGTGGTGGTCTTAATAGGTAAGGGTCTTTTGAGCGGGGGGCGGTCTTTTAGGGGGTGGTTTTTAAAAGCGTGGGGGGCTTTTGCGGGGGGGGTTTTTGGGGGGGGTTTTTAAATTTTGCGAGGGGATCTTTTTTGGTTTTAGGTGGTTTTAAAATTTTGGGGTGGTTTAAAAAGGGGGGGTATTTTTAGCTTGAGGGTTTTTAATAGCGAGGCGGTTTATTGATTGGTGATTTTAACAGTGAGGCGGTCTTTTTTGTGGGATCTTAATAGCGATGCGGTCTAATAAGTGAGGTGGTTTTAATAGCGAGGGGTTAAATAGCGGGCGGTTTTTTTATTTTTTCAACATACTTCCAGTTCGAAAAATTGGGGGTATACGGGGCCCTTCCTTACGGTTCAGGCCCCGATCTTTTTTCAACTGTCTAGTAACCCCCCGCCCTTTTTACTGGAAAAACGCTTCTTATGGTGCTTCACAAAGCGTAACTGAACAAACTACAACGGGTACAAAATTCTGCAGCCCCCATCATCTGTTTTAAAAATCCCCCTTTTGGGCCCCCTAAAACCCCGGGTTTTTGGGAACATCATTTTGGTTTTTTTTATCAAATGTAGGATAGGGGAAACAAGATCTTGGGGATTGGGGATATAAAACTTCCATGGGGTTTTCTCCTTCTTTTCGGGCTTGATCCATTTTTTTAAAAACCCCAGAAACTTAGATCAGCAAATGAACTGTCTCTTGGATACCAAAAAAAGAAGACCAAATGTTTTTGGGGGGTGTTCCTTAAAACAGGGGGCCCGGGGAATATGGAAAAAACTTCCCCCTTCACTTTTCCTGAGGGCCAAACCCCTCTTGTTTTAAGGGACAAAAAAAGCGCAACTTTTTATTCAACCTACAATTTTTTTCATATTCACCCCTTTTAAAATTTTTAGGAAAAAGCTCCAAAATCTCTGTTTTTGTTACACTTTTTTTTTTTTTATTCTTTTTTTTTATGTTTTATGGTACATTGTTTTTTTTTTGATGTTAGTATTTTTCGTGTTTTAAAAATTTTTTTTTTTTAATTTTAGTGATACTTTTGTCTTTCATCAATATATTAACAATTTATTTTTATTTTTCCAGTATTTTATTTTTGTGAATTTTTTTTGGTTTTTTCTTATTGTTTTTAATGTTTTATTTTTATCAGTTCGTTTATGTTTTTTTGGTTTATTTTTTTTGCTGTACTTGTTGTATTTATTGTTCTTTTGTTTTAAACACTTTTGAGCGAAAAATTTTCAATTTGGGGAAAAAAAAGCTATTTTAAACTGGTTAGGAAAAATAAATAAAAAAAAATATTGAGGTGGTCTTAGTAGCGAAAAGGTCATAATAGTTGTTTTTTTTGTTTTTTTGGGGGGTTCCGTTTTCTGCGTAGTATTTCAATCATATAGCGAGTCCAGCTAATTTAAAAAGGGGGAGGAAGACCCCCCGGGGGCACAGAGGTACCCGGGGTAGAAAAAACCCACCTACTGCAAGGCCCCCTGGAAGGCTTCCTCAATTTTAAAAATCCCCCCCCGGGTTGAAAAACCCAAAAACGGTGGGGGCTGAGAGATTTGTTGTCCCCCACTTTTTAAACCCTCGGCCCCCACGGCCCGTCCCCAAAGTGAATATTAATAAAACTTCAAAAATTAAAGCCATTCAATCTTTTTTTTTACAAAAATTTTTTGTGGTAAAAAATTTAATTTTGAATTTTAAGGTTAAAGCTTTTCATAGAATTAATTTTATTATTTTTCATCTATTCATTTTTGCCCCCCCTCAAAACTCTCTCTCTTATAAATTAAGGGGTTTATAGACTTTTAAAAAATTTTGTAGGGGGTTCTGGGGGCAGAAGGAAAAAGATTTGGTTTTTAAGTCCCACCGACGTATTTCGGCATTTTGGAAAGTTTTTATTGAGATAGTTTTTGTGCTGTTTTCTGCAATATCGCCCCGACGTATTTTGCCCCGGCCCCGGGGTTTTAACCCCCCACCTTCGGCGCCGAGGGGGTCACTCTTTTAAAAAGGCAAAAGGGGGGGGGTGTATAGATTTAAAAAATTTAAAAAAAGGAAAAATTTTTCCAGCGACGAGGGGGTTTTTGTAAGCCTTTTGACCATTTAAAATTTTTTTAAAAAATTTTTTTCAAAAAAGGGATGTTCGTTAAAAAATGGTTGTTGTTTTTCCGGGTGTCGTTTGGGGGGTTATTTTAAATATCCCCGGGGGGGGGGGAAGGGGGTTTTTTTGACTTTTTGTTGGTAATTAAGGGGGCGCAAAAGGTTTTGTTCCCCTGGAGGTGCTTTGGCCACAATTCAATTAGGGTTTGGGCAAAAAGTGGGATGGGGGTCAGGGGGGAAAAGGACGGGAGGCCGTTTGGTAGGGGAAAGGGGGGTTTTTTTTTAACCTTTTGGCGGGGGGGGGACCGGGTAAGGCCCTTGAAGGTTTTCTAATGTTTTTTTAAAAAGGGGGGTTTTTAAAAAGAAAGTACTTTTTTGGGGGTTTTCCTTTATTGGGTGTTTTATAAAAATAAATAAAGGGGGTTTTAAGTTTCGAGGGGGTTTTTTAAAATTTTTTGGCCGGGTATTTCCCTTTTATCTTAAGGGAATTTTTTGGCCACTCCGGGAAAAAATTCTTTTTTAAAAAAAATTTTTTCCCCGTCGACCCTTTTAAAAATTTTTTCCCCCTACTCCAAACAAACATCCTGAAAAATGTTCATGAAATTGTTTTGTATTTAAGTTGCCGTTTTTAAAGTGGTTTTCAAAAGGGCCCTTCTTTGGGTTTCATAGATTTTTTAAAAGTTTAAGGCAAAATCATGACCCAAAAAAAGGGAAAAATTTGGGTGCTTTATAAGGGTGAATTTGGTTTTATGGGGTTAAAGCCGCGAATGAGGCATTTTGGTTTTTTTTAAAAATTTAAAATAGGGGGTTTCCACGTTGGGATTTTCCCCTTTTTCCGGGTTTTAAAACCCTTTTTTTTATTTTTGGGGAAGGGGGGGGTTAGGGTTTTGTTTGGGGGTTTTTTTTGAAAAAATTTGGAAAAATTTACTAAAAAAAAACATAAAAACAACTTTTTTAAGGGGTTTCTTGTTTTTTTTTTCCAATTCTTTTCCCGGGCTTTTTTAATTTTTGGTTTTCCCCGCCGGATTTAAAAGGAAACCCCTATCTTTAAATTTTAGACCCGGGCGGGGCCCCTTGGTTATTTTTTTTTTTCAAAAAGAATTTTAAAAAAAAAACGTGTTTTAAATGTGTTTTTCTTTTATGCCCATTTTTTTTTTTATTCGAGGAACCCCCTTTTTTTCCCCCTTAAAAAATTTTTTTTTTGCCCCCCAAAACCCCAAAGTTTTGTGATTTTGGTTTCAATTTTTTTTTTTATCCCCATTTTGTTTGGGACTTTCTTTTAGGTTTTAAAATTTTGGAAAACATTTTTTTTTGAATTTTTGTATTTGTTTTTTTTGGGGGGTTGAAAAAGTTTGTTTTTTGGGGTTTTGGGGTTTTGTAAAAAATTTAATTTTTTTTTTAAATTTTTGTTTTTTCCCAATTTCATAAGGAAAAAGTGTTTTGGTTTTTTGGGTTTCCTTTTATCCCCCCTTTGACAAGGGGTTTTCCCTCGGGGTTTTTTTTAAGGAAGATTTACATTGGGTGTTGGGGAATTTTTAAGGGTAAATTGTTGCGTAAAATTTAAGGTTTTAAAATTTTTTTTAGGGTTCTTTTTTTTAAAATTTCGGGGGGGGGCTTTTTGGGAATTTGGGGGGGGAAAATTTTTTAGGTGGGTTTTGAAAAGGGCAATTTTCTTTTCTTTTCGGGGGGGGAGCGGTTTGATTAAGGGGTTTCCTTTCATCTGGGGGTTTGGGGGTTTTTGGTTTTTAGTGAATTTAAGAGGGGGAAAGGGGATTCTTGGCGGAAAAATTTTGGGTTGTCGGCCTTTTTGCTTGGGGGTTCTACATTGGGCAAGTTTTCCGGGTTGCCAATTGCATTTTGGGGCCGGGGGTTTGGTTTAAATTTGGGGTTGGGGTTTTGGGGGGGTTTAATGGTTTTAATTTGTTTTTGGGGGGAAAAAGGGTTTTTGGGGGGTGTTTTTGTGGATAGGGGTTTTGGGGGGAAAAAAATATTTTTTAAAATTTGGGGGGGTTTATTTTTTTTGGACTTTTAAATTTTTGGGGATATTTTGGGAAAGGGGTGGATTTTTGAAAATTTTTGTAGGCGGGGGGGGTTTCAGGGGGGTCTTTGGTTTTTAATTTTTATTTCGCCGGCCTCTCCCCCCAAAAGGAAAATTTTTTTGTTTGGGGGGGGCCCCCTAACCCCCCTTTTCCCTGGGGTTTGTTTGGTTTTATCATTTTTGGGGGGGTTACGGGTTTAATTTGGGGTTATTAGGTTTTTGCGGGGTTTTGTTTTAAAGATAAAAATCCCCCTTTAAGTGTGGGGTTTTAAAGGTTTTTGGGGGAAAAAAATTTTTTTTTTTGGTTTGGGGGGTTGGGGGTTGGGGGGGTTTTTTCGTACTCCAAAAAGAGGTTTTTTGGTTATTATAAATTTTGGAATATGATTTTTTTTTGGTTTTAAAAAAGTACTGAGGCCTTTTTTTGAACATTCAAAATCGAATACTTTGTAGGCTGAACAGTCAGCATGGCATGCGACCTTGAATGGTCAGCTGAAAATGTTCTTCGAACGCTTGCTCGTAAGTACTGATGGATGAACGGCACCAAAACTGTAAACCCCTTCCTCAACGGGGGACATGGAATCATTTGACAAAATAACTAACAACCGGGCACTTGGTTTTCGTATGACTTCTGTTATATCAACAGTTTGGTCAAAAAGTATGCTAACTGTACCCGACATTTTGTATACAGCTTGAGTATGTTTCGCCGAATTGAGCTACCCCGGGATCTAAATTGGCAGTGAGCTCTATGCACCGACAGTGCATACATGTAAATATATTTAGATCACATTACCAAAAGCCTGCTTTTATAGATTGAGACCTAAGAAGAGAATTACGATGTATTCATTCTTTGAGAACGCGTAATACTTGTTTTCATTTTTTTACTTGTTTTTGTTATTCTTTTAAATTAAATAGTATATGCCCTTGGCCTTTAGGATTTATATTGGCATAATTATGTGCGTATGTGGTCTTTTTTAGATGTATAAATATTTATAACAATAATTTAGTTTTTACGCTGTCTAATATATGTATATAATAGGAAAGTCTCCCAAAATCAAACTGAGTCTTATAACATAGTTTAAGTACATATATATCATTAGCATATAATTGTATTTACACTTATTCTATTTAATGTTGTACAATATTGTACAAAGGGAGATTTACACATAATATTCTGGTTTTATTTTGATTTTGTCAAAAATATTCAAGCAGAAAGTTGGAGCGATTTCGAACAAGATAGACCAGTCGAATGCTCCTGTCGAGCAAGATAGACCACACGAAAGCTCCTGTCGAACAAAGTAGATCAGTCAAACGCCCTGCCGACCGCTCCTGTCGAGGAAAATAGACCAGCCGAAAGCTCCTGTCGAGCAAAATAGATCAGTCAAACGCCCTGCCGACCGCTCCTGTCGAGGAAAATAGACCAGCCGAAAGCTCCTGCCGAACTAGACAGACCAGCCGAAAGCTCCTGCTGATCTAGATAGACCAGCCGAACGCTCCTGCTGATCTAGATAGACCAGCCGAACGCTCCTGCCGAACAAGATAGACCAGCCGAACGCTCCTGCCGAACAAGACAGACCCGCCGAACGCTCCTGCTGATCTAGATAGACCAGCCGAACGCTCCTGCCGAACAAGACAGACCCGGCGAACGCTCCTGCTGATCTAGATAGACCAGCCGAACGCTCCTGCCGAACAAGATAGACCAGCCGAACGCTCCTGCCGAACAAGACAGACCCGCCGAACGCTCCTGCTGATCTAGATAGACCAGCCGAACGCTCCTGCTGATCTAGACAGACCAGCCGAACGCTCCTGCTGATCTAGATAGACCAACCGAACGCTCCTGCCGAACAAGATAGACCAGCCGAACGCTCCTGCCGAACAAGACAGACCCGCCGAACGCTCCTGCTGATCTAGATAGACCAGCCGAACGCTCCTGTTGATCTAGATAGACCAGCCGAAAGCTCCTGCTGATCTAGATAGACCAGCCGAAAGCTCCTGCCGAACAAGACAGACCAGTCGAATGCTCCTGTCCAGCAAGATAGACCACACGAAAGCTCCTGTCGAACAAAGTAGACCAGCCGAAAGCTCCTGTCGAGCAAAATAGATCAGTCAAACGCCCTGCCGAAAGCTCCTGTCGAGGAAAATAGACCAGCCGAAAGCTCCTGTCGAGCAAAATAGCCCAGCCGAACGCTCCTGCCGAACAAGATAGACCAGCCGAACGCTCCTGCCGAACAAGATAGACCAGCTGAACGCTCCTGCCGAACAAGATAGACCAGCCGAACGCTCCTGCTGATCTAGACAGACCCGCCAAACACTCCTGTCAAGCGAGTCAGACCAGTCCCCGATCGTTTGATCTGATCAGCAACGTGAGCCTACGTATTGATAGTGATGTTTGATCATTATGGTAAATTTATAGTATCTATTATTATTCCGCTTAAAATGTACATCTTGTTTCATTCACTGGACAATCATAGACTGGAAAATTCATTGAATTTAGTTTTGTTTAGTTTTTAATAAGAAATTTGATTTAGGACAAGTTGCTGTGACACGATGGATAACTTTTGCTTTTGTGTTGAACATGTTTGTATACATACGTTGGTTAAGTTCAAAACTGCAGAAAAAATGATAGATCAAATTGTTTGTTTGGGTCCAATGTTCGAGTGATGTTTTTTCTGTCATTTTGTCAGAATGAGACATAATGCTGCCTCACACTGGTTTTCAAGACGTAGACAAATGACATGATACCACCCCTAACATTTGGACCATTAGTCCCGGAAGAGCGCCAAATGTGATATACCGGTACATAGTAGTGGGAATCAGTCCGAAAAAAAAGTCGATTAATCAGCTCGTCTTTCTGACTGATTATTCTCCATGTTGACGCCGCGGCGTCAGTATGGAATAAATTTTAAATTTGACCATGGAGCCGATTAATAAAAAAATAGGCAACCACCATTATTATTGTAAAATAAAACTGTGTAGTATGTTTGAAAATAACAACAACAACAACAACAACAACACTTTATGTATCAATAACTTATATTAATTGGTGTAAAAAAAAAACAAGATTCAAATCACGTATGTCTTCTTTCTAACGATAACATAAATTGAATGGGAATCTGATAACTTCCCCCTAAACTGCTTGGCCACGGGTTTTAAAACTTGGTTTACGGATCTTGCAAACAACTCGATTCATTAAAGCTCAGAAAAAAAGGTTTCGGAATATGTTTTGTGACCCTAAAATAATAAGATATTTTATTACATAGCGACGATAGCGTCAACTTTAAAAATCAATAAAATCGAAATTTAATTATACATAATACAGTATATTATAAAGGGGATAAAAAACACAAATTTTATACGTATGTCCGTATCGGATATATCTAATTGACGGCCCCAGACCCGATCTGCCAAAACAAAATATATATTATATAGAGTCCCTGTTATAATATATAGAGTCCCTGTTATAATATATAGAGTCCCTGATATAATATATAGAGTCCCTGATATAATATATAGAGTCCCTGATATAATATATAGAGTCCCCGATATAATATATAGAGTCCCTGATATAATATATAGAGTCCCTAATATAATATATAGAGTCCCTGATATAATATATAGAGTCCCCAATATAATATATAGAGTCCCTGATATAATATATGGAGTCCCTGATATAATATATGGAGTCCCTGATATAATATATAGAGTCCCTGATATAATATATGGAGTCCCTGATATAATATATAGAGTCCCTGATATAATATATGGAGTCCCTGATATAATATATAAAGTCCCTGATATAATATATAGAGTCCCTGATATAATATATAGAGTCCCTGATATAATATATAGAGTCCCTGATATAATATATAGAGTCCCTGATATAATATATAGAGTCCCCGATATAATATATAGAGTCCCTGATATAATATATAGAGTCCCTGATATAATATATAGAGTCCCCGATATAATATATAGAGTCCCCAATATAATATATAGAGTCCCTGATATAATATATAGAGTCCCTGATATAATATATAGAGTCTCTGATATAATATATAGAGTCCCCGATATAATATATAGAGTCCCTGATATAATATATAAAGTCCCTGATATAATATATAGAGTCCCTGATATAATATATAGAGTCCCCGATATAATATATAGAGTCCCTGATATAATATATAAAGTCCCTGATATAATATATAGAGTCCCTGATATAATATATAGAGTCTCTGATATAATATATAGAGTCCCTGATATAATATATAGAGTCCCTGATATAATATATAGAGTCTCTGATATAATATATAGAGTCCCCGATATAATATATAGAATCCCTGATATAATATATAGAGTCCCTGATATAATATATAGAGTCCCTGATATAATATATACAGATCCTGATCCAACGGCATACAGCTGAGGATTATTGGCAAAATGGCGTGTATCATTGCCTAGTGGAAATATTTAGATTCGCTGTTTCTAAAGGATGCATGCTCATGTTATTAAACTATTCTGAAATGCCTTTGCTTTATTTAAGTCGTACTTCAAAATCATTCATGGCGTCTTTACCTCAAAATAAGTTTTGTTATACATTTGTCATAAGTATAGCAATGATCTGTATCATAAACAGCCTCTTTTTCATGTTCTCTTGACTGTATCTAAGGACCAGGTGACCGATCCATGTTCCAAGCACTCACTCTTTCGCGTGTATGTTTGTTATATTTTTTTTTTCTTATTTCTTTCTTTATTTTTTAAGGGAATAAGTTAGTTTGCAGGAATAAAGGATTATGGAAATGTCAGAGGGAATGCTTAAGAGAAAGATGCTGTTATGTTGATCAAGCAAGCAAAGAAACGAATCTGTGATTTCACAGAACTGAGCAGAAAAAAAGGACACACTAAAAACTCTTGAAAGGGTTTATGCCCAACTGTCCCACTTTTTGATATTTTGTTTCCCAACTGTCCCACTCAAGATTTTTAGCACCTTGCTGGGTGTGTTTTGATAAGGGATTATAATCTATTTCAAACTACAACACATTAAAATGAATTGAAGTTGTATTATCTGATTTTGTTTCTGATTTTTTTTTTGATTTTGTATTTTAAGAGGTAAAATTTCATGTTTTAGTTATATTGTATTATTTCTTTCTAAAATGTGTTTATTAAGGTCCATTAATTAGGGTTACTAAATTAATTGTAATTTATAGTGTAAACATGCATTCCTTTGATCTCTGGCTTTAAAGCTTATGTGAATTGATAAAGATAAAAAATAATTTGAACTTATTAAGATAATTATCACCTCTGCTACTTTTTTCTTTAAATTGTGTTAATTGATTGGTCCAACTAAAGTCCATTTATCCTGTATATATTGCTAAGTGATTGGATTAAGAAATACAAACAAGTCCTTTGATCTAGCAGTTTACTACTTAAGGTAAACAATTTGATTTGAAGTAATTAACATTTTGGTTATCAATTTATTGTGACTTTCAAACTGTGATATCTCATTAATGAACTGAACTGTATCAGATACAATATATTTACATTCTGATGTAAATGTCTTCATTTGATAGTAAAATTTCACTAAGTAACATTGTCTGAAATTATAAGCTAAAATGGCAAATGCACAAGTGAGTGTGCAGTTTGTCAAGAACCAACGTGGTGGTGATAGTCTGGTTTACAATGGATTCAGATACCAGGTCAAAAACCGAAAACCAACAAGGGTGTACTGGGTCTGTCATGTCCGAACCTGTTCTGCTAAAATCACAACAGCTGACAACATTCCAGTTTCTGTGACCAATACCCATAATCATGCAGCCGAACACATGGAACTGAAGCGCCATGAAATAAATCAACTCATGCGAAAGAGGGCACGCGAAGAAACCACGCCGATTCCGTCAATATATGAAGAAGTCATATCCAGTCTGAGAGACAGAGAATGGGACGAAGATGCAGAACAAGTCTGCAAAGGATTACCAACCTTCCCCTCCACCAAGTCATCTCTATACAGGGAAAGAGGTGCATTGAGACCGGGGATACCAAAGTCCAGGAGTGACATAGATTTGGATGGAAAATGGACTGAAACGCACACTGGTGAGCAGTTCCTACTGGTTGATGAGGCAGAGAATGACAACAGGATGCTGATTTTTGCTACAAGAACAAATCTCCAGCATCTGGCACAGAACCCAACCATATATGGAGACGGAACATTTTATGTGTGCCCAGACATATTCAGCCAGGTCTACACACTCCATGGATATATTGATGGACACATGTATCCGTTAGTGTTTGCCCTTCTGCCTGGAAAAAGTGAAAGGATTTACTGCAGACTTTTTCAACATCTTCAACAGAAATGCAGGGAAATAGGAATGGAACTGGGACCAGACACACTCCTGATAGACTTTGAGGCAGCAACCAAGCAGGCAGCTCGCAGAGTGTTTCCAAATGTGAATGTGAAAGGGTGTTTTTTTCATTACACACAGTGTGTTTGGCGGAAGATACAGAAGCTTGGCTTAGTTGGACTGTATTCTGAGAATGAGGACTTTAAGAAACTAGGAAGAAGAGCTGCAGTTCTGCCTCTAGTCCCCATACAACATGTTGAAGATGTGTGGTTTGTCGCACTGACGGATGCTGAAAATGCAGAGATTCCAGTGGATGTTTCAAGGTTCACAGACTATGTCACTGAACATTGGGTTGAGGGAGACAAGGACAACTGGAACCATTTCGAGACAGAAGGACCAAGAACAACAAACAACTTGGAAGGCTGGCACAACAAACTAAAGAAAAGTATGAGACAGTCACATCCGAACATTTACAAGTTCTTGGAAACAATACAAAGGATTGAAGCTGCCAATGCTATCAAAATTCTTCAGCACAGTGCCGGAGGAGTGAGAGAAAAGAAGAGGAGGAAATACCGACAACTTGAACAGAGACTGTCTGCCCTGAAACACAAGTACATGGCTGAAGAAATCACTGTGATGGAGTATGCCGATTGTGCATCGCATTTGATTCGGTTTGACGAGTAACTCTGTATAGAACAGATCAGTAGGGTGGAATGTCACAGTTGTTTAAATGAAATGCTTGTTTTCAAATTAAAACAAAATACAATAAATTGTACCACATCCGAATATAGCCCTGTCTTTATTTGATTTGTTCATGACACATGAAATAAAAATAATAAATATATGAAAACATAAAGAGTTTGTTTTCTTCATTTCAGAGAGAGAGAGAGAGAATACTGACAACATCCTAAAACATAATAAGTATTATAAATACTTATTATAAATAATTTTGCTAATAGCATTAATAAACTAAAGAAAATAATTGCACTGAAATATTCCATCCATTTAGGTAAAGACTATAGTCACTCATCCATGACAGTCTATTGTTATCCAATTAAGCATGATTCCCAACTGTCCCACCTTGATTTTTACTGTTTTATATAAAAGTGGGACAGTTGGGAAGACACCCTTGAAAGAGACTTCATAATTCATGCCTGCTGCAACTGGACCACGGCAACTTGTTCCTTTACCACTTGGATACACGTACTTTGTTTACCTTTAAGAAGCATGGCGATGCCGGACTGAGGTACTACGCCGTAGACAAATGGCTAACTCCACACACATTTGCATTATGTTTACTCATTGCCTGTATTTTTTAAGAAACATATCAAATGCAGGTTTTCCTTAACTTGAATATTTGAATATTTACTTTAAATTTATTTGTTTATCACAGAGGATTCAATTTGTACTCACTTGTCATTTCCGTTTTTTTTCCCATAGAAACGGTCGGTCTTGAATTTTTTGTGATCTATAGGCAAGGAAAATCTATAACAGCGATGGTTCGTTGAAAGCAGGCCAGGTCAACTAGTGGTTCCTTTATACCCTGAAGCCCAAGCAATGCAGCCATACATGTTTCCATTTTGAAAGATTTATCGGCGTAGCTCTCAGACGTACTTAGCATACAAATAAAAGTTTAAAAAATGCGTCTATATAATGCAGACAAACTTAAATAATTTTCCTTATGACTCAGAAACGATGAGTAAAAAGTAGAATGTTCAAATAGTAGGTCTAAAATTTTAAATTTTAATTTTATTTAAAAAAGGTTATTTTAACTTGATAATTAGTAATATAATTAGTAATGTGTTCCTTTACATAATGAAGGAGAATCACATTGGCACTACGTGCTTAGTCTCTTTCACATTGCCATGGTGTCTGAGAGTCGTCAGTGAACATGGGCGTTTATAAAACATGAAACAACAAAACGTATTACGTAGACAGAATGAACTGCCATGTTTCATTTGGAGAACACTATAAGTTTAATCAATTTATAGCGCTGTGTTCAAGATTTTCTATACTTGTCTTAGCTAAGCATGCCCGTCATTGACTTAGTATAAACAAAGCCCAGGTAGTTTATAACAGCACATCGCTGTAATGGTATCCACTCGGCAATTCCCGGCATAACTCGGTAAAAATCTACAAGATGATTCGAATGACTTACCAGCATCCATTTGAGAAAGCTGAAAACTACTTTTACCCAGAAAAAATACATGTATAAAACACATTTATATTACTTTAATACTTAATTTATTCATTGACTAACTAATTAAGTACATAACTATATCGGCAGTCTCTCTGCGTCCCTGCCATAAACAAAATGCGCGATGGACGGAGGGCCATGAAAAAGACATGTGGTCACTTAAAACAGCTGAGTTGCTCGAAATTATTTGCTGTGTATATGCGTGTCCTTCTTTCAATTATCAGCGACTCGATCCGAAACTCGGACAAACAGATTAGTGATGTATCAACGGGAGGTCTCTCTGCAAACCACTTTTTGACGCACATGCAGGCTCTCTGCATTTAGTACAGGCAGGCCCTCTACATACCATTGGTTTCTCATTGTTTTCAAGTGTTCTAAGCCCTACTTGGTTTTCTTTATCGTACTTTTTATGCAATGTGTTGTGTTTTCGTTGTCAGATAAAAATTCTATATACATGTCTTACTATCATACATACACATTTTTTCAATCAATTAAATTTTTGTGGGGGCTGGGTGGCGCAACACTACGGTAAATTACAGATCGGATGTAAATGTCTGGCTGGTAAATTACATCCCACTATAGGAGTCACGCTGGTTACATTAATACAATGACCAGGTCGCTAGCTTTGGCCTTCCCGGGCACAAAGTACTGGTCCAACAACAAAAAACCGTGAAGAGGGATTAGTATATTGTAAACGAGTCTTTGTTAAATTGCTATGCTTGTTTATTTTGTATTGTATTGTTCTGCCCTGTCAGTTGTGAGTTTGTATCTGTGGCATGTGAACTGTTCATGTGCACCATGTCCTGTCATTGTGAACTGTGATATGTCAACTGATTATGTTTGTACATCGTGCATGGTTTTGGTGATTGTTGAGTGAGTAAGATTTTAATCCTTTGTCCCTGACCATATAAATATGAATTTCCCTTCTGTTCTGTCACTTCGGAATCAGACTTTCCCAAAGTCAGGATCAACGTATTCCACTTTATTGTTGTTTCCCAGACTAGAGGCGTAACGTCGTTCTAAGAAGTTAGTGCTGGTAAGTGCTATAATTTATATCCTGAGATACTTTGATATATTTTTGAGATGTATTTTTATTTCAACGCGTCTGCTATTTTGAATTGCCTGAATCCAATTCATTTGTATTTATTATTGTTTTATAATCTGTTTCCAGGCCCTCTAACAATATTCAAATAAATGTATGAAAGGGAACCCAGGAGTTGTTGTTCGCCACGACCCCGTTACAAATGGCGCCCAACGTGGGACTGTGGCATCGGTGCTAGGTATGTCTAAGACACCTGCACATGGTTATATTTACCCTATAACTCCTAGAATCCAGGGACGAATTCAAAAATGGAGGGGAAAAATGTCACAGTACCGATAACTCACAATAGGGGAGAATCATATGTAAGCGGCCGGGTAGCTCAGTCGGGTAGCTCAGTCGGTAGAGCATTCGCCCTGTAAGCTAAGGTCCCGGGTTCGAGTCCCGGTGCGGCTGCATATTTTTCTCACCCTGTGACATTTGGCGCCCAAAGTGGGACGTTGTAAGAACCTGTTTCCCAATCGAGGGTTAAATTGATGAGTTAAATCTAAATACAAGAAAACACGGAGGGTTTGTTAGCATAGACTATTTATTTAGTTACTATTTCAGAAGAAAACGCGAGCGCTATGAACTTAGAAGAAAATAACACTTTATGAAGTTTATTACTTCTCTTCTTTAGAATACACATTTTTCTATGGATTGAATAAAAGCTTTTTTTTTTAACGACAATTTAACGTTATTAGATACATATTTTTAATGAACAAATTATTTTCTCTTTACAACTTTGCAACACCCCACATGTAATAGTTTAATACTCGTAGCAGAATTGAGTCATGATTAGTTCATATCCTTTGACAAAATAAAACACACATACCCACGGTCGATTCCTTCCATTACTCTCCATTCGATGGAGAGCATCGTTATCAGCAGCAGTGGGTTACCCGACGATAATCAAAGTGTATATACCTTTAAATTTTGAGCGCTTCCTGTCGATTTAATTGTTTGTAAATATTTCTCCTGTTTCGCTTCCTTTTCATAAATACTAACAAATACTATACTGTATTACAAATATGTAACTGATAAATGGGAGAATCTTGTTGTTAGCCGTAACAGTAGTGATGTCTCTGTTACCTCCCTTTTACCATTATATTTTTTTTTATTTTTGCGATTAATCTGTGTCTAAGTATATGTTAATAACTAAGCAGGGTAAAGTTTGTTGACTTAGGATGACACCACGACTGTTAAAAAAAAAAAAAAAACACAAAAAAAAACAACAAAAAAACTCAACATGGCAAAATGTAAGTAAATTTAAACAAAACC
>CM037784.1:55626487-55676487 GCA_021229015.1 Solen grandis | reverse complement strand
GCCTTGTGGTTTCTGAGAAGAAGATTTTTCTAGGTTTTCCTATTTAAGCCTATGTAAAATCATGTGACCCCTGGGGCGGGGCCAGTTTTGACCACAGGGCCATGATTTGAACAAACCTGGTAGATGTTTATTAGGCCATGTTACACTAAATATCTTAACTCCAGGCCTTGTGGTTTCTGACAAGAAGATTTTTTCTACTTTTTTTCTATATAAAACTAAATAACCCGCTGAGGGCGGGGCCAATTTTGACCCCTGGGTCATGATTTGAACCAACTTAGTAGAGATCCACTAGACAATGCTACACACCAAATATCTAAGCTCCAGGCCTTGTGGTTTCTGAGAAGAAGATTTTTCTAGATTTTCCTATTTAAGCCTATGTAAAACCAAGTGACTCCTGGGGCCGGGCCAGTTTTGACCCACCTGATTTAAACAAACCTGGTAGATGTTCACTAGGCCATGTTACACATTAAATATCTTAACTCCAGGCCTTGTGGTTTCTTACAAGAAGATTTTTTTCTACTTTTTTTCTATACAAGTCTTATCTAAATCAAGTGACCCCCTGGGGGTGGGGCAAATTTTGACCCCAGGGTCATGATTTGAACAATCTTGGTAGAGGTTCATAAGACAATGCTACACACCAAATATCTAAGCTCGGCCTTGCAGTTTTGTAGAGGAAGATTTACTAAGTTTGCATTTTTAAAATCTATTTTTAGAACCTGTGACCTACTTTTTCAACAAATCAAAATTATTTGAACAACTTTGATAGAGGGCATCATAAGGATGATTCCTGTGAAGTTTGGTCAAAATCCATTCAGTGGTTTAGGAGGAGATGTTGTTTAAAGGAAATTGTTGACGCCGGACGCACACACACATGGACAGACGGACGCCGGACAAGTGATCACAATAGCTTACCATGAGCATGTTGTGCTCAGGTGAGCTAAAAAGAAAATCTTTTTAAGACACTATAATTATGCAAGTTTGGGAGTCCTGAAAATGTAATGGCTAATGTACTGGCTTTTCACCACTGCAACCTAAGTTTGATCCAAGGTCGGTCCAATATTTGATGTGAAAAGGAATTTAGTGGCCCATTCAAACACATGGTTTTTCTCCGGATAGTACGGTTTCATCCCGCACCAATAACTACCGGTACTTACACTAAACCGGCAGTGCTGACGAAAATATTTTCATAATTGATGCTGCTTTCTGTCTAATTAGTGTTAAAATAAATAAAGACTGAACAAGCAGTTTGCATAGCAGATAGGCTTCTTGGTAAAAACACATAGTGACATAGATTTAACTTCTTGCTTACACTTCTGACTCGGGATTGTTGGCTTGGTTACGACACATCTCCAGCTTTTTCTGAACCGGGCCTATCAGTTCCCTCTGTAGTGGCTCCAGATTCTTCACCATTGACTTAATGCCTAGAAAAAATAGGATTACAGGTAATTTAATGCCTCAAAAACATGGGATTACAGGTGACTTAATGCCTAGAAAAAATGGGATTACAGGTAATTTAATGCCTCGAAAACATGGGATTACAGGTGATTTAATGCCTAGAAAAAATGGGATTATAGGTGACTTAATGCCTAGAAAACATGTGATTACAGGTGATTTAATGCCTAGGAAAAAATGGGATTACAGGTGATTTAATGCCTAGAAAAAATGGGATTACAGGTGACTTAATGCCTAGAAAAAATGGGATTACAGGTGATTTAATGCTTAGGGGGAAAATGGGATTACAGGTGATTTAATGCCTAGAAAAAATGTGATTACTGGTGATTTAATGCTTAGGGGAAAAAAATGGGATTACAGGTGATTTAATGCCTAGAAAAAATGGGATTACATGTGATTTAATGCTCAGGGGAAAAAAATGGGATTACAGGTGATTTAATGCTTAGAAAATACCTAGTAAAAAATGTTATAACAGGTGATTTAATGCTTAGAAAAAAGTCTGTTGCAGTGGAAATTCCAAGGAAATGTTTCATATATTCATTTTGTTCCAGGTGTGTATGTTTTAAATAACATTACATTGATCTGAACATTTTATTTTATTTAAATTATCTTATTCAAAAGACAAGAATATACATTTTTATTCAAAGTATCTGGTCTGTCCTAAATTACAACATATTTCAAGCCATATTTTTTCAATTTAACTTCAAATAAACTAATTAGAAATTTGATGTTCATTATTGGATTGCATTATAATGAGACATGTTATAATGGGACACCATATAATTAATCTACACTGTACACCTGAAATATTTATGGCTTTTTTTTCCCTTTCCCTCCCTTACAGTGATTTGGGAAGATTATTTTTCAATTTGACATTTGGCTTTGTTTTTTGGTTTTTTTTTCATCTTTTTACAAATTTCTGTTACGTTATTTATTCCAAAGTGAGTTTTAAAAATTTCAATGTGACATTTTCTGTTTTAAGGTGACTTCAGCACAAGACCGCCTCTTTTCCAGTTACTGCCTCATCAAAGTCTTCCTCCATTCTGAAAATTCCTTCAAATTCATGAAGTTTTCCCCAATTTGCTATTTACCCCAAAATCTTTCTCTCCCATATTTTGCCTAAATGGTGTTTATACACCCTCAACCCCAACCAAAAACCCTTCCCTACCTTCAGAAAGGGAGCCTGCTATTAAACCATGTATCAGATATAGGAAATGATTGATTGATTTTTTTAGTTTACCATCTCTGCACAGTATTTCAGTCCTATAGCAACGTCTAGCTAATTACAGGTGGAGGAAGACCCCGAATGCACTGAGGCATCAGGGTAGAACCAGCAACCTACAACAAGCCAAATGGAAGGCTTTCTCACATGAAAATCCAAATGACCCTGCCATGACTAAAACCCATGCTGTGAGGGGCTGAGCGACTTTACCCTCTCAGCCATGGAGGCCCCTGATATAGGAAAGCTTTCAGGCTAATCTTTATTTTTCCATGGTATAACCACAGGCCTTCAGAACGTTGTCTGGTCACTATACACATGAACATCCTCAAATAGCCAAAGCATTTTGAAACAGCTTGTTTACTGATGCAAATAAACACATTAAGCATTCACCAGGCGTTCATGTTATATCCATAATTTCTGTGTTTATTTGCAATGACAAATGGCATGTGCAGATATTTGCCAAGAATAATGATGATTTTAATCAACATCAATTAATAACAATGCAACAGGTTGTTAATTCAGAGCTGCATCACTTGGAAACATATATATCATTTATGTCAGTGTTGACAATTTCAAGTCCAACAATACAATATACAAATATTAACCCTTTTCCTCATAGAGGAAACCATGAAAAGACCTATGCAAACAGCATAAAACCAGATCAGCCTGCGAGTAACCCGAAGGCTGATCAGGTTTTATGCTGTTCGCTGCTCCTCAGTGGTCTGGAAATGAGGACTTTATAATTAAATTTGGTAAGGTTTAACTGTGGTTTTCTGCAGATCAGGTTTTATGTGATACCTATTGAGTGCGTCAAAATGAGTCTATATGAGGGAAAGTGTTAATACAATATAAGTTAAATAAGATGTGTCCCTATGCTCATTCACTCACCAAGTACTTTCACATTAATTTATCAAGTGATATATAAAAGTACTAAGTTATGATCAATTTTGACTGGTTATCAGTTTGCAGTACCAGTAAAATATATCAGCTAACTTCTGAGTAACTCTTATCAGTGAAAGATTTGTGTAAGCAGTCCAGGAGCTCAGTCAGTAGAGCACACAAGGGATCCTGAGTTCAAGTCCCAGTCTGGCTGCACATTTTTCTCACCCATTATGGCCATATATACAATTTTAACTCAATAATATGAATATGTATTATTGTTTCATAAAACAGGATGCAATAAGATGGGACAACATGGATGATTCCTTTATAAATCAACATTGTCCTTATGAGACTGATTAGATAATAGTGTACATACGTTTTATCTGTTGTGCCATTTTGCTGATTTCTTCCGGAGGTGAATTCTGTAATAAAACTTGAGTGACATACCTGAAACAAACAAGAAGTGTTCCTTCTGCTGAAAGAAGCATTACAGAAAAAAGAGTGTCAGACGGATGGACAAACAGACAGAAGTTATCCCTATATGTCATCTCTGCTTACAAAAGGTGACACAAAAATGACAACGACTGCATGTAAATGGATATATGTATAAGTATGTGTGTATGTATTGTAAATCAAACAACAGAGGTATATCAGGAATTATGATTGATATTAAAACTTTTCTGTGACTCGTGAGAGGTTCCACTGTATATGGAGGTTGTGAATGCATCTCATTCCAATGTATCTAAGGGATTACATCATGATCACCCTAGATATTTATGTCACAGGTTCTCCTTTTATAAGATAATATCTAACTTCTACTGTATACTGCCTTGTTTTACAGTGCCCTTCTTTATTAAGACAACAAAATGATTAAGAATACCTAACTGATACAACAGACTTGGTCAGGATGCAACAAACAGGGTCTTATATAAAGATACACACCAGGGCTCTCTCTCTATTTTGGGTAAACAGTACCTCTACCTTCAGGAGGGGGAATTTTCCTGTCATTATCCCCTGTAGGGAATTTTAGGCAATTTTTACTGCACATACATATAATAATTACATTAATGAACATGTACAAAATAGTTCCTGTCTAGTGGCTTTACTGGTTAAAAAAAAAGGAAATTGAATATTATACAGAACAGCTGTATTGTACAACAATCTACCATTTGACCATTCTTGCTCTTGTAGAGCTGTGTATTGACAGGCAAGTTGCGAGACGATACATATTACGATACAGGACAAATGATACACAAATTGTTTGCGAGACACCTGTACTTACAATTATGCATGAACATCAGTCTCACATTACATTACATTACTTACAGATATCATATCAATATTCTTGTTAATGGTAAAGTAATGCCTTGTTTTCAGATGGACTGTGTTGCTACATTACAATAAGTGTAGAGATGTTAGTTATTTTAATTCAGTTTTAACTTAAACAATCGTGAATCTTCACAATACAGAACTGTTTATTTCATGATTAACTGAATCATAGTAAACAAGTCCAACATTATGAAAGTTCTGTTTTAAAAACAAATTATGCGAAACTATTTAATGCTAGCTTTATCTACTGTACAAGGTTTTGGATATGACGCATTTTGGATGAGCTGATAATGAGGTATGCTTTGTTAGGTGAATATTTGATAAAATTGGGTTGAAAAAGGCAAATTAGAAGAAAAATAAATGTTCGAACACTAAAAAGTTAATGGTTCGCATATCTGGCGATATAAGGGCTGGCAAATATTCGTGTCTGAATTTCAACATGATATCGCAGTCTCTCGAGAGTTTTGGTGTTTATTACAGTTCTAAGCTCTTGCATTTTCAATTGTAGGGGGAATTTTGCTTGAAAATAGGGGAAATGAACATACTATTTTTCTGGGGGAAATGTGCCCAATAATGGCATTGAAAAATGGAGATTGAGAGCCCCACGGACTTGCATTTTACAAAACATCTCACACTGATTTTTCTGAAACTTAATATTTTGAGTATTTTGAAATCACTTATTCACTTACTGGCAAAAAAAGCAGAATGTCTGCCTACTTATTACAAACTAAATATGCTCTTGCAGGAAACTGTCTGCAAACATCTTCAAATTTTGTTTGGTTATTGTTGATTGGAATGAGCATCCTGCTGACAGTATTTCAGTCATTTTGGAGTCAATGTCTACTTGAGACAGACATAGTGCTGCCACACTGCAGTATCATGCTGTGGACATGTGGTATGATACTACACCCAGTCACATTATCCTGACACTGGACCAGCCTGTCCTGGAAGTACCATGTATGTATGTTGAGCACCAAACAAATGTGGTAGCTACACCAGTACCATTTTTTACTACTTTGGTATGTCGCGACCAGGGATTGAACCCACAACTTCCAGATTCATAGGCAGATGCTCTAAGCACTCAGCCACAGGGACCCTTCTCTTCTTCTTTAACAAGAGGACCATAATGGTCCTGGATCTCTCACCTGGTATCATTAGGCTATGTAAAATCAAGTGACCCCTGGGGCAGGGCCAATTTTGATCCCAGGGCCATGATTTTAACAAATTTGGTAGAGGTCTTAGCCCGTGTTACAACCAAATATTTAAACTCCAGGCCTTGTGGTTTCTGAGAGAAGATTTTTCAAGTTTTTTCCAATGTTAGCCATTGTTAAATCAAGTGACCCCTATGGTGGAGCCAAATCTGACCCCAGGGTCATGATTTGAACAAACTTGGTATAGATCCACTAGACAATGTTACATACCAAATATCTAAGCTCTACGTCTTGTTGTTTCAGAGATTTTTTAAGATTTCACTTTTTAAAATCTATTTTTAGCTCCTGTGACCTGATTATGCAAAAGACTGGAACCATTTGAACAATTTTTATAGGGGATCACCAAAGGAACATCCTTGCAATGTTTGATCACTTTTCCATCTGATGACAGACAACTAAAGACTTACGACTCACGACGCTGGATGCCAGACAAAGGCTGGTCCCAAAAGCTCACCTTGTGCCAAGTGAGATAAAAAAAGTTTTGATACAGAAAATATGAGATTTTAGTGGTAAGAAAAAATAAAATTTGCGATGTTTCATGAATTGGAAGTGAGGTCTTGTATGTAGGTATGAATGATTATGTACGTAGATGATTATTTGACTGTAAAACTTCAAGACATACTTGTCAAGGCTAATGTTTTCCTCTCCGGCGCTTGATATGGTTCCTGCCAGGGCAATCTGAAATATGAAAGAAACAGAATATTGTCACACTGTCTCTACTAGTGGAAAGCCAACTATCAGAAATTATTGATTGATGATTATTTGATATATCCTGATTGTGATCATAGTTGTTGATTTGTTCCGACTGATATCCAGGACATAATAACACAGCTGTCTAATGGTATTGGAGAGGGTACCAAATTCCAACCAATTACTGATTGTAATTTTTTCTCCGGTCCCTACAGACAGACAGACAAGGGAACTTCCTCACATGAAAAATTCTTTACTGCCACCACTAAATAATAAACTCATATGAAAAATACAATAATTTCTGCTCTAGAAATTGTTGCTGTTTTGAAATAGCCATAACACCAACACTTGTTCAGTCATTTAATCCATATAGCAATTTCCAGCTAAATACAGATGAAGGAAGAGCCCTAAAATACACAGACGTACCTGGTTAGAACTACAGACCTACCGCAAGTCAACTGGAAGGCTTTCTCAAATGAAAAATCCATGTGACCAGACTCGGACTCATACCAACAGCTGTGAGGGGCTTAGTGATATCAAGCTGGTGACTACCATACATCTTAAACAAGAGAGTTCTCTGGAACATGTGTGTCACCTGCTGAAGCGTGACGGAAAAAAGTGTGACGGACAGACAGACAACAGAAAAGTGATCCCTATGTGTCACCTCTGCTGTAAGCAAGTGACACAAAATTTAGAGTACTGGCTTAATGAAAAATGTTGCAAAACATACCTGTGATGGTGCAAAGATCAAACAAGCATCTGTCCCCAGGGCTCTGTCAACAAAGTCCTCTGCATTCTTTCGGAAGTTCTCAACTTCTTCAGGCCGATCTTTGAAATATCTTGTCTGCAGCAGACATTCAAAACTTATAATCCCGTAATTATATATTTTGCAGACCAATTTATCTGAGCAGACACAAATGGTTACATTTTACCAACCCTTTAACAGCTATAAAAAGTGCACATTTCAGAATGGTGGACAAATAAGTATCAACCATGCATGGTCTGGCAGCTATAACTAGACTATTTGACTATTTGAGTTTACAGTCGCTTCGACAGTATTTCAGTCAAAAAGCGACGTCCAACTAATTACAGGCGGAGGAAGACCCCGGAGGCACAGAGGCATCAGGGTAGAACCACCGACCTTTTGCAAGCCAGCTGGAAGGCTTCTTCACATGAAAATCCGAATGACCCTGCAGGAATTCAAACCCACGCGGTGAGGGGCTGAGTGAGTGTTTAAGTCAGCGACTTTACCTTCTCAGCCACGGAGGCCCACTAACTAGAACTATTATTCACCTTGTCTTCATGTAATTATTGCCCTTCAAACAATTAAAAAGACTTCAGTGCAGATGCAAGCATCTATTAACTTGGCGTTAGTGGATCTTTTGCTCAAAGTCTATAAAGGCTTGCATGAGATTTCCAAGATCAATGACAAACCATGAACACAACCTAATTAGTGATGGATAACCTTAAGTAAATAAAACCTGTTCGTTTGGTGGATGGTTTACCTTAACCCTTTCCCTCATATATACTCCTTTTGACGCCCTCTATAGGTATCACATAAAGCCTGATCTGCAGAAAACCACAGTTAAACCTTACCAAATTTAATTACAAAATCCTCATTTCCAGATCACTGAGGAGCAGCGAACAGCATAAAACCTGATCAGCCTGCGAGTTACTCGCAGGCTGATCTGGTTTTATGCTGTTCGCATAGGTATTTTCATGGTGTCCTCTATGAGGGAAAGGGTTAAAGGACAAGTGCATTACCTTGAGGTCTATAAGGAAGCCCTCCAGAGGGCGGTACGGGTTGTGCACGGTCAGATGGTAATGAAGCTTGTCCATCAACATCAGCTCGAAGCCGAGGATGATACTGGCGAACTTTTCCCGGTCTCCCTTTAGGTTCCCCACAAACTGTCCCATGGAGACGTTGAACTCTTCTACCTTACATGCCAGGTACACGCATGTCAACCTTGGAGAAACAGCAGACGGTCTTGTTACAGGCACATGATTAGAAAAAAAAAGGAAAAAATACATACATGCATGGAGAATAAGGAAAGGGTTTAAGAATTCAAAAATGAAAGAGATTATCACAATGCATGTTAACATAATATTCTTTGATTGTGCTCACTTGTTCAATGCCATTTCTACAAAAGTACACAGAGAGAGAGAGAGCAACATTGATAATTTTGAAGCATTTCAAACATGACATGTATATACCTGCAGAGGATTGAAGAACAACATTTTCCATGGTACATAAAATAGCAACATAATAAGTTACAGAATAAGTAACAAATATCAGCAAGATATATGGCATGCATTGCTATCTATGTTTGCTTGTTATTAACCCTTTCCCTCATAGAGGAAACCATGAAAAGACCTATGCGAACAGCATGAAACCAGATCAGCCTGCGAGTAACTCGCAGGCTGATCAGGTTTTATGCTGTATGCTGCTCCTCAGTGGTCTGGAAATGAGGCCTTTATAATTAAATTTGGTAAGGTTTAACTGTGGTTTTCTGCTGATCAGGCTTTATGTGGTACCTATTGAGTGCGTCAAAAAGAGTCTATATGAGGGAAAGGGTTAACTTGGGTTTTTGTATTTTACAAACGGTATTTCAGTCATTTGGGGTTTGGCAAACATGAGACAGATATAAAGTTGTCTAACTGTCATATTATGACAAAAAGAATTGGCATGATACCATACCAAGTCTTTTTCTTCTTTTATTGACTTTAAGGTCAAGGATTTCCCACATATAGGTCCTATTTAATTGCTGAAGAGACAACATTGGAAGAGAGTAGTTTGATACAAGGGAGTCAGGGTGCGATACCCTAGCTCATTTTGGGTACAGACCCATAGCAGATACACGGGAGACAAGTTCCTGGGTAGAACAGTATGAGTACGCCAAGTTCCCATAGCAACCCCATTTTGCAGAGTACCAGGCAAGGGTGCATCTGGTACCAATTTTATACATCTTTGGTTTGAAGCAGTCACTGGTGGAAATGCCCTGACTGGACTTCCCTTACACAAAGCAGACTCTCTACCTCTGAGCTATTGTGCCGGCTGAGTCACCTTATCCTGACACATGGCAAATCAGTCCTTGAAATGCCCTTATATTATAGGGGTGTGAAATTTCACTGGGCTGCTCAGCCTATCTGAGAGCAAATAAAAACTAAGAACAATTCTTGGTAATTTTCTTGATTTAACTATCTCAAATTTTGGAGAGGCTTGGCAGGGCAAGTTATAATTTTAGCAATTTGACACCCATGAATTGTTTGTAAGTACACAAAGCCTATAGATCAATACATGGAAACCTGAAGCTATCACTAAAGGTTATTACCGGTAACAGGTATATCCCCACCCCGCATATTTGTCGGAGGTTGCTGAACAAAGGTAATGATTGAAAGCAGGGTTCATATGCATTTTTATGTCGAAGCTTTATACAGCTTTTCATTTGTTAAACCAATATGCATATTCTTTTTTAGGTGGTTTGCTTTCATGTTAATTAGTAATGTTTACACCATCTACTTCCTTGAATATATTTAGACTTCAGCATCCAAATCAAATTATTAACGCCCAATTTTGTTGTTCAATACTGTATATCAAAGAAGTGTAAGCTCTAAACGGGGGCTAGAATCTTTCATGACCATGCCTTATGCAAAATACTAGTCTAATATGGGGCCTGGGTTGGACCAGTACTTTGCACCTAGCACGTTCATGAAAGGACTTATGGATAAATACTGGTAAAAAGTGTTAAGTTGTAAATGAAATAAAGTTAAACTTACATGAGGTCTCTAGGATGATGGTCCATGATAGAGTTGTGGATGTAAAACCTCTTGAAGTAAGTAAGTGCCGTGCCCTGCCATGAGAGATTGTAACAAATAATTACTACAACTAAATGTACCACAATCACTAAAGCTTTCAATTTAATATCTAAGTAATTTGGAGACTGTGTCTATTTGAGACAGACACAGTGCTGCCAGACTTGTGGTATCAAGCTGTAGACATGTGGCGTGATACCACACCCAATCAAATTATCCTGACACCGGGCCAACCAGTCCTGAAACTACACTTATATGCTGAGCAACGAGCAAGGGAGCTATACTAGTTCCATTTTTTTACAACTTTGGTTTGTTGCGGCCGGGGATTAAACCCACGACCTCCCAATTTAGGGGCAGACGTTCTAACCACACGAACACTGGGACCAATATCTCATTGTAATGAAAAATTATGATTAATATACCAAACAAGAGGGTCATGATGGCCCTGAATCGCTCACCTGAGAAACAATGCTCTCAATGCAAAGTATTGAATTACGAGTCATACTGAATACATAATCCATGCAGAATTACAGATAAATCATCTAAATTCAACACAAAAACTGTACCTGCCATTCAAACTTTGAAGGTCATAGCTCTAATAAGTCTATATACAATACAATACAAATAGTTTATTGCATATAAACATTAACATGTTTCATAGCAATGTACAAACAACAAAAGGCATGGTTTTTGCAGGAGCACATGATGTTATAAAGTGAATAATAAAGCATTTTACTTTTCATAATATAAAATTGGGAAATAATTATTATGAAAAAGAAAATGTTGAAAAACAGTATGGTACTGAAATCATGGATATGTGTAGTATAAGAAGTTTCTATGAAATTCTAACAAGACTAGCATAATAAATATATTTGGATATATTAATAAAAGTGCTTCGGGATGTAGCTCTCATCAAATTGATAATATTTCTGTTTGGTCGGCCACGTATAATAATACCGCTTGATATAGTTTGATCTGAGATTAGAGTATTTTGGACAGGTAAGTAAACAAGAGGGCCATGATGGCCCTGATCCCTCACCTGAGTATACAGTTACCCGAGGAACATCTGTCTGTATTAAAACATTTCAAAATCTGGCCAATAGTTTTGAAAGAGATGATCCCTGTAAAGTTTTATCAAATTCTGTCCAGCAGTTTCAGAGATGTCGTTTAAAGATTTCACTATATACATATAAGGCAAATTAGCCCCGCCCCTGGTGGCCATGTTTTTTTATGGATCGGAATATTTTTAGCAACTTTTGTGGACCTTCACCCAATGATCATCTGTACCAAATTTAATCTAATTCTGTCCAGTGGTTTCAGAGATGTCATTTAAAAATTTCACTATATACATATAAAGCAAGTTAGCCCCGCCCCTGGTGACCATGTTTTTTTACAGATTGGAATAATTTTAGCAACTTTTGTGAAGGTTCTCCCAAGAATCATCCCTGCCAAATTGAAATCAAATTCTGTCCCATGGTTTCAGAGGAGATATAGTTTAAAGATTTCACTATATACATATAAGACAAATTAGCCCTGCCTCTGGCCGCCATGTTTTTTATGGATCGGAATAATTTTAGCAATCTTGGAAAAGAGTTACCCAAGGAACATCTGTACCAAATTTTTTGAAATCTGGCCAATAGTTTTGAAGGAGATGATTTTTAAAGTTTTCATAATTTTTTTCTTTCCATTTTAACCAGAGTTCCACATGGATCAAGTTTATTTTAGCAACTTTTGTGAAGGTTCACCCAAGGAACATCCCTGCCAAGTTTTATCAAATTCTTCACAGTGGTTTCAGAGGAGATGTCATTTAAAGAAAATTGTTGACGATGCACGAAGGACGACTGACACAGGGTGATCACAAAAGCTCAACTTGAGCACCTCGTACTCAGGTGAGCTAAAAATGGTATTCTGTTTTTAATTGACCTGTATTACAGTTTTGACATAGTCTTTTGTTTCTAGGGATATTACTATTATGCCCATGTTCTATTGCTAGGTTGTGTGATGACATACGAAATTTGGCAAGTACTGTTCTAAATTTAGTCTCTGTTATAGTATTCAAAAGTAAATGAGTGTTTAAAAGGCAATAAGTATCAAGACGAGTTGAGTTATTAATCGATGAATACCACTTTTGCTTATAAATGTCTAATATTCTTTGTTTAACAAATTCATAGTTTATAGGCATATCAAGTTAATTTTCCCATAGGAAAGATAATCCTATCTCGTTTAAAATAGTTTTAATATTAAATGCCCAGATATTCCCACTGTATGTTTGGCCATTGTCAGCATCTGTTTTTAGCATCCAATAAGTTTTAAAAAGTATTGTTCTTTCACTACGATAAATTAATCTAGTTCAGTATTAAAGTATTAATAACTTTCTATGAACAAACATTGGTATGCGACCTAGTTCACCATACAATGCCTCTAGATTAGTAGATTGTTTCACACAGAGTAGTCTTCTACAAAATTTGGAGAAAACTGCTTCAACATTTGGGCTCTGGTGACTACCCCAAATCTCTGCAGAATAAGTGAGTATAGGAAGAATGAGAGAATCAAACAAGCTTAAATTTTGTGATATGGGGAGTTCTAATTGATTGCATACAATAAATAGATTATGTAAAGAAAAGGATGCGTGTTTGCTATTTGTTTTTGTGTACGATTCCAGTTACTGGTTTTGAAAAGATAAATACCTAAGTATTTGAATGATTCTACGATTTCTATTTGTGTATTGTTTAGAAAAAAATCATATTTGGTATGTCTACCATTTTCAAAGATCATAACTTTTGTTTTCGCTACATTAAGTTTTAAGTTCCATTTATTATAATTACAATATAAACTCAATGACCCATGGGGCAGGGTCAAAATGGGGCAGGGTCAATTTTGACCCCAGGGCCATGATTTGAACAAACTTGGTAGTGATCTTCTTGACAATGCTGCACACCAAATATCTTAACTCTAGGCCTTAAAGGCTTTTGCCAAGAAAATTTTTCTAGATTTTCCTATGTAAGTCTATTTAAAATCAAGTGACCCCTGGCTCGGGGCCAATTTTGACCCCAGGGTCATGTTTAGAGGTCTACTAGGCCATGTTACACACCAAATATCTAAACACTAGGACTTGTAGTTTCTGGCAAGATTATCTAGTTTTTCCTATTCAAGTCTATGTAAAATAAAGTGACCCCTGGGGCGGGGCCAATTTTGACCCCAAGGGAATGATTTGAACAAACTTGGTAAAAGTCCATATGACAATGCCAAACACCAAATATCGAAGCTCTAAGCCTTGCGGTTTCAGAGAAGAAGATTTTTAAAGATTTCACTTTAGAAATCTATTTTTAGCTCCTGTGACCCAGATAAGAAAATTGTTGATGCCGGACCCACTTGTACAGGCACAGACACCGGACAAAAGGCGATCACAATAGCTCACCATGAGCACATTGTGCTCTGGTGAGCTAAAAAGCAACTACCTGAATCAGGGATCCCACAATATTTAAAAACTGGGGGTACAATTGCTGTTTTTTTTCTTAACTTAGTTACCCTACATATTGAGTCACTATAATTTTTTAAGCACCTGACTATAAGAGTTAAATGGGCATGCTGACTATCATTAGCGCCATTGTCGACCCCCTCTATACTGCCTTAACACAGAAACCCGATGTAACACAACATAAGTGATTTTCCACTGAGTGAAATAGGTATGAAAATAGAGAAGGGAAATAACTCTAGGCAAATATGAATCCAAGTTGGGAATACTGAAGAGTTTCCTGCCTTGCACCAATAATGCATCTGAATATATTGAACATAGATCCAAATTCCTTTTGACAGCTGAAAATCTTAGTGAAAATTAAATCAATAAGCATATAGACAGTTGCACGCAAACCGTAACCAAGGTGCAATGCACCAACACCAGGTCCAGGGTGAGAAGAATAGCTATAAATCTTAGGGTTGAAATCTGTAAAAACTTTTTATCTTCATGACAGCTTTTAAACAAATGATCAGACTGATCAGAGTAGTATACTGATTAAAAATAAGACTGGTCTTCTTAACCCTTTCCCTCATATAGACTCATTTTGACGCCTCAATAGGTACCACATAAAGCCTGATCTGCAGAAAACCACAGTTAAACCTTACCAAATTTAATTACAAAATCCTCATTTCCAGGCCACTGAGGAGCAGCGAACAGCATAAAACCTGATCAGCCTGCGAGTTACTCGCAGGCTGATCTGGTTTTATGCTGTTCGCATAGGTCTTTTCATGGTGTCCTCTATGAGGGAAAGGGTTACTTGTACCTCTAAATCATATATAACTGGTGTAAGAAACGTATGTCGACTCACCTGAACATATTTTGGCATTGTGGGATTGAATTTTTTGCAGAACTCTCGGAGAATGAACTCAAAATGCCTCATCAGCAGTTTTTCCTCCGCTGCGCTTAGGAAGTGCCTACTGCGGCTGCCCTCCTATCAAAAACAAAATAACGAGTGTGAATTACTACAGACTGAAAGTGAAAAAAAACACATATTTACAAAATGATGCAGTTCAGGAAATAAGAGTTTTGTTTCAATTCTAATCCATCTTTCAAAAATATTTATCTTGTGCAGATCCATAATATACTGAAAGGAAGAAATGCAAGGTAACACAAATGCACCAGTAGTATTAAACTGAGTAGCCAAGTTAAGGATTTTACCATCCACCATTATTACGATAGTAACAGTTTACTCTGTATTTCTTTTTCCTTTCAATATATTTGGCATTCAGATCTTGGAATCATTAGGTCCAGTGGAATATGGAATGTGAATTTGTGATGAACATATCACAAGAATATTTTTAACCAGGTTTTCTGAAGGAAAATTCTGGTTATTAGATTGGGGTATGTTGGCAGGTGGGCGGGCGTAATTAATTTCTTCTGTGCGCAACTCCTCCTACATTTTTCAACGGATTTGGCCCAAACTTTTACAGAAGCATTATTACATAGTGGCCTGGCGCATATTGTCAGGGTTTTGTGGTTCGACTATTTTTGATGCAGTTATGGCCCTTTGCCCCTTAACAGATGTAATATAAAGGGAAATATTCTTTCGTGCACAACCTCTACATTTCTTAATAAATTTTGTCCATACTTTAACAGAAGTACCTTCACTAAGTCACCCTGGTGAATATTACCTGTGTTTTGCAGTTTGACCATTTTTGATGGAGTTATGCCACTTTGATAAAATTCCTTGTCAAGGCATAACTCCTACATTATAGGAGGTATTGACTTGAAACTTTACAGGTGCATACATCTCATTGAGGCGGAATGCAGTGCATAGGAAACTCACTCTGTTGTTCATAATTTTGGAGTTACATATTTGCCCCTTTGTAAAAATTCCTGATATGGAGAATAACTCCTTAATTTTAAAATATATAGTAATGATTGGTTTTGCAGTTTGACCATTTTTGTTGAAGCTATGGCCCTTAGTTATTTTTTTGCATTAGATTTAATTGACACTGAGCACAAAATTATTTGACTGATACAAATAATCTGTACTGGGACGAAACATTGCGAAAAGAAAACCTGGTTTTGTGACAATTCCTGTCACTTGTTTTTTTTTACATCTGTAAATTTACATATACAAAGATATCTTTAAAGTAAAACAAGCCCATGGTCACACTATCTTGACACCAGGTAAACCAGTCCTTTTTTGTTGTTGTTGTTGTTTTTTGTTTCTTTCTTGAGTTAAACATCCAACAGACAGTATTTTAGTCATTTGGAGACAATGTCTACTTCAGACAGATATAGTGCTGCCACACTGCAGTATCACGCTGTAGACATGTGGTATGATACCACACCCAGTCACATTATCCTGAAACCGGGCCAACCAGTCCTGCAACTATAAAAACCTATGTAGTAGGTCATAAAACTCAAAAAACTTTCTTCTCAGTAACCCTCTTTGAAAAAGCATAAATTTTTAACCAACTGTTATGTGAGTAAAGCCATCATATGTCTGAATGACATGACAGGGACTTTTCAGCAAGGACTCCTGAATTTCAAAGCAGGTGTTCAGCTGGGATACCTGCAAAAAAAGTTAGCGTCAAACGCTGCCTGAAAGCAAGTTCAAATGAAGGTATTATAGTACAAACTACGGTTTTTAATATAAGAAAGCAGTTATGATGTTGTTTTACATGTCATGTAACGGATGATGATCTTTCAAAAATGTAAGAAAAAAATATATCTCATATTATTTGTTTTGTGCTCAATAATAACCTAATCTATTACTAGTAATAGAAGATAGGAGACATTATTGGTTGAATACTCTTGTTTATTTGTTTGTTGGGTTTAACGTCCTACCGACAGTATTTCAGTCATTTGGAGACGATGTCTACTTGAGACAGATAAAGTGCTGCCACACCCAGTCACATTATCCTGACACCAGGCCAACCAGTCCTGCAACTACCCTTATATGCTGAGCGCCAAGCAAAGGAGTTATAACAGTACCATTTTTTACGACTTTGGTATGACGCGTCTGGGGATTGAACCCATGACCTCCTGCTCCCGAGGCGGACGCTCTAACCAAGCAAAGGATTAAACATAATTTTTATTTCCCCCCCATCAATGATCATAAATCAGTGGATTCAAACCAAAATTGAGCTTGCCCAAGTTTTAATATCATACACTATATGAAGTTATAAGTATTAGTCATTTCACATAAACATTTGCCTACAAAGGGCACATACAGTTCTCTATAGCAAATTAGTGGATTGTAAGTTAACAAAGATTGTACTTGCCCTGTGTTTTAATATTATACACTTACACAGTTATATTATAAAAATACGCAGGAAGGTATAACAAACAATCTCAAGACAATAGGTAGATAACAATTTTTAATAGTCCAACGTTTCGACCATACATTAGGTCTTCATCAGGGATAAGGTTGGCATAAAAAACAATTACTGAAGTATATGAAATTAGGTACTCAAAAATGACGTAATAGTTTCTAAAAATAGATAAAGTCATGGTGATGATTGTTGATATATAAAAATCAAAAATGACATGTATACAAAATGTTTCATATAAAATAAGTTATAAAATTAAAATTTTTAGTTATTATTGCACAATCCATAAATAGAATAAATAAAAATGTCACTGTTGTTTGTGTATTCCTTTTCGTCTAAACAAATTATCTGTCACTGTGATTTGCCGGCAGGTTATATACAACAGTGTTGTTTGGTGGGGATTGGTCCATGATAGGGGAAATTGGTCTGGAAATCAAGATCATTTCATAAGTATGTCCGTAGATTCAATGTCTGATAAAGGGGAAATAGGTCAGGAAATGGTGGTCATCTCTTCCAGGATTTTCCTTTTTTTTTGTAGATGCTTTGGTTATAAGTTTCAGCCGGGCTTCGAATGGTGGTAGCCAAGGGATGATTTTGTTAATTTCTGGAGGTTGTATCGTCACATTCCTGATCTCAGAGTCATTTGAAATAGTGAAGTTATGTACATTATTTGTATGTTTTTTTAGATAATCTTTTCTGTTGTACGTTCTGTGCAGGCACACATATTTGTGTTTAAGTTTGTTGTGTGTTTTCAATTGTCTAGCAAAGTGAGAAAGGTTACCCTTGATGAATTTATTGCATCTTTTGCATTGGATGAGACTTTTTGTAATTCTGTGATAAGTCAATTCCGGCGGTAGATTTTTTTTCTTTTTATCCATTTTACTGGATAAGACTCAGTCCTTGTGGATGTCTGGTTTTAAATAGATCTATTAGCATTTCTTCCATACGTAAGTGGATGTTTATGTTTCTAATAGTTTCCGTGAGAACCGTGACGTCGATGTCATTGATCGAGTGATTATTTTTGCTGAAATGGCAGGAACTGGATTAACGTTGTTGTTTGTTCTAACGTCATTGAAATGTCCATAGAGCTGTTTTCTTATAGAGTTGCCTGTCTGTCCTATATATTGGATACCACATTTACGGCATGTTATAATATATATAACGCTGACCGTTTCACAATTATATGACCCGCTGATCTTACACAGTAAATATGAATTAAACACACAAAGTCTTTCAAAAGTTATTGTGCGAAAACAGTAATTTCACATGAAATTTGCCTACAAAGGGCACATAACTCTATAACAAATCAGTGGTCTGTAGAAAAACAAGACAGCCATGATGGCCCTGAATCGCTCACCTGAGAAACATTGCCCTCAATGCCATATATTGTATTATGAGTCATAGTGAATATATAATCTATGCAGAAGTATAGCAAGATCATCTAAATTCAACACAAAAACTGTACCTGCCATCCAAACTTTGAAGGTCATTGCTCTAATAAGTCTGTATAAAATCAAGTGACCCCTAGGACGGAGCCAATTTGATCCAAGGGCCATAATTTGATCAAAATTGGTAGATGTTCACTAGGCTATGTAACTCACCAAATATCTAAACTCTAGGCCTTGTGGTTTCTGATAAGAACATTTTTCTAATTTTTTTCCTAAATAAGTCTATGTAAAATCAAGTGACCCCTTGGGCACGGCAAATCCAACCCCAGGGCCAAAGTCTTTCAAAAGTTCCCATGCAGAAAAGAAATATCTATGTACATCCATGCATTAGGGTACATATAAGTTGTAGATACATTGTTTTAGGAATAACAAAATGACCACTCAAAGAACAAAAGAATTTGCTTTAACCAGTAGTTAAATTCAAACACAGTTACATGAACTTCATGAAGTAGTTATCGACACAGTTTTAGCTTTATAATACTGGAGCAGTTAATAGGTTATACTTAGTTCTGGGTCTTATTGTTTAAAAGGGGGTATTTAAAGGTTTTCCTATGGACACCTGGGTAAAATCAAGAGATTCCAGATTGATGTACAGTGTACACCAGGCACACAATACATAATATGGTATGGTATATAATTTCACAATGACGTCACAGAACGGATATAGGTAAATCAAATATTGTCGCTCTTCAGGAAAGTAACTGATTATTGGTGACTAGTGACAATTGAAACTTCACTAATTTCCATACCATAATACTTTTTTTTTTCTTTTTCTTCTTCAATATTTTTAAATATCCTTACCTCCATATTCTTCCCAAACTCCTTGATAAATCGTTCATTTGCTTCCTTCCGCAGTTGGTCTATTTCTGACACAGACGGAAACATCCAATGTTTGTTCTGGGAGCTCTTCGCAAACATTCTAGATGTTATTCTGTGAAGGTCATTCTTTTAATCTGTGGAAGAAAACAAAAGTAACCAAATATTTCATAAAACTATTAAGAATAGTGCAAATAAGGCCATTATCTTGCAAAAAAAAAAATATTTGTTAGATTTTTAATTTTCCTATCCTTTTACTTTTTCATTTTTTTAAACCTTTTTTTTTGGGGGGGGGGGGGGGGGCACACAAGGGGGAAAACTGACAAAATATGTTTTTTCTTCTTGATATTTAATCAAAAGGAATAACAGAATATCTTGACTGTTTCTTCAAAAGGTCTGAACCCATAAAAATACTAAGATTATTCCCTTTCTACACGTCTTTGGACCAAGTCAATTACCAGTAAATAAATAATAAATTAAAAACTTGGGCCCAAGCAATACAAAATCATAACTTAACTGGCGCTAGGTATGACCTGATTGCATTAAACGTCAGTTCAAATTGACCTTTGATTAGCCAATCAAATCTTCCGCTTCGAAATGCTTGGGTCTAACATTGTGAATATATAGGAATGGCCTTCGTCTGTCTGTCCGTCCGTCTGTCTGTCTGTCCGTCTGTAATGTTTTCGAGTCCGCTCCATATCTTCTATACCACTTGAAGGATTTTCGTGAAACTTGCCAAAATGTAAACCTAGTTGAGACGATGTGCGGAACACAGGTGGAAGCCAGGAAGGAAGGTCAAAGGTTTTTGAACCTTCAATTTCCATTTAATTTTTTTCCCTCCCTATACCCTTTTAAGTTTTTTCATGAATCTTGATTCAAATATATCTAATTGAGACAATGTGCAGAACATAGGTTGCAGTCATGTCGGCTCATGGTCAAGATCACACTTGAAGATCAAGTGTTTTAACCTTCAATTTCAATTTACAATTTTGTGTCTGCTCCATAACTCCTATACTCCTTGAAGGATTTTAATGAAACTTGCCTCAATTATAAACCAAATTTAGGCGATGAGCAGAACACCGGTGACAATCATGTCGGCTCAAGTTCAAGGTCACATTTGATGGTTCAGTGTTCATTCCTGGATATTTTTGTTTCCATGCTATATTTTCTGAACAACGGAAAGTTTTTCATAAGTCAACTACATCAAAATGTTGTCTTTACTACATAAAATGCAGTTTTAAACCCCACTACAACAGTAGTGCTGAAAAGGTGTTTTTTAAGGCAGCAGCAGGGGAAATAGCTGTCCTTTGGACTGCCTTGTCATTTTAACATTCATGACATATAATTTAACTTGAGACAACCTTTTACAGATCTTTGTAGTATAAGTATTGGAGTGAATATGAAAGAGCTGATTTTAATGAGATTGGGGTCTGAGTTTTTTGACAGCTTACATAGGCTTTCATGTTCAATGTTGAACTTTGTTATGTTTACACTGGATTTTGCATTATAATAGAGCATGCTACCTACATTGTAATTCTAGCGGCAACCAAAAAATTTATTTAAAGTAATCCATCTACCATTTAACTATTATCATGGTCCTTCAAATGCTTAAAAAGACTTCAGTGAAGATGCAAGCATCCACTGACTTAGAGTTATAGGCTCTTTTGCTCGAAGTCTATAAAGGCTTGCATTTACCTTAAAACTCTACTATTATAATTATTATTCTGGTAGTGTTTAAATTATGAAGTAAATAAAATGAATAAGAAACAGATTATTGATGCATTACTTGATTTGACCTGACTATTTGAGTTTACAGTCGCTTAGACAGTATTTCAGTCATATAGAGATGTCCAGCTAATTACAGGTGGAGGAAGGCCTCGAATGCACGAAGGCATCCGGGTAGAACCACCGACCTACCGCAAACCAGCTGGAAGGCTTCCTCACATGAAAGTCTGAATGACCCTACTGAGATTCAAACCCACGTGGTGAGGTGCTGAATGAGTGATAAAATCAGTGACTTTACCCTCTTGGCCATGGAGGTCCCTATTGATGCTTGAGTTTGGTCCTGTGGAAGTTTAGTTTGGTCCAGTGAATCATATAAAATCATTGAACCAAATGTGATGGCTCTCTAGCTTCTCTTCTACAATATCTCAGTTTCTAGAAAATATAACCATTTGCTACCATTTCGCAGAAAAACTGTAAGGTATTCTGTCATAGCCCGCTTTTTCTTCACACAATATCTGCAGAAATGCCGCTTTTATTTTCTTCACAATTTTGAGAAAAACAACGCTAATTTTTCACAAACAAAGGGGTACCCGAACCAACCTATTTTCAATTAGGAATGGAGTTTATATTCAGACACTACTATAAGCAGAAAACCCCTTGAAGGTGAAGGTAAAATGAGACAATCACAATAACCCCTTGAAGGTTAAGGTAAAATGAGACAATCACAATAAAAATAACCTAGGGCAGCCAAATTAGCATTGTCATTATTTTGAAATTTTACTGACTTACTTTGACACGAAATCCCTGGATTTCCAGGCATTCTTTTTTTTTTTTTTTTAATGTATTATTTGACAGAAATATAACAAGACTCCAAGTTGTCTATATCTTCACATGCATTTGTCTTCAAATTTCATTTTAAATACGTGAAAAACAAATTAGATACGTAGTATCTATAACCCAAGCTATCAGCTTTACCTTTCAAAAAAAAAAATTAAGTTCATTTTAGTTTAACACCACATCTTGACATTCTTTTCATCATGAACAACCATTCGAAACTCCAGTATATTTGTATGGTCTTAAAAATATGCGTAATATCCAACCTAGAGTATATCTATTACATATCTGACAAAGCTTTGAAAACATTGAAAGCTGATAAGTTTGCATGTTTTGTAGATAAAATGCATTCCAGGCCATTTCAACCTGCAAGTTTTTGCCTATCAAATATCAGTATCCCTGGCTACACATTCAGTGATTATTCTAAAATTTCTGTTGACCGAGTCCAAGGACTCGCTAGGCTAAAAATTCATGAGTCTCAAAATGGAAAGTATGCACACTACTTTAATTTTAATAGAAGTTTTCAAATAGTTTATGCATCCAGTGGATGCACTGAAATTAAAACATTTTACATCCACAGCGAAAACATTGCATCCAAGATGCTGGATGCAGAGGTAAAAAAATTACTGCACATTTATGCTTTTTTATCTTTATCAGCAGAAATTCATAGACATTAACATGTTCCCCTCTGAATATTTCTTAAATTTATGCAGTTTCTCCAAAATTCTATTTCCCTGGAAATTTTTAAAATACTTTATCCCTTCCCCATTCATATAGTAATAATACCCCTTCTAAATTATATGAAAATTGGCAAAGTCTATGTTTGTGTAGTTCATATTTTATATTGTAGAGATTATATTGAGGGCTCAGTGCAAAACGGTCGTAACTTGTTCTTTATTATTTATTATTATACTGTCTCGCCTGGGGCTAGTTGCTCAAACAAAATGTTCCAATAAGTTTTATTGTCTGGTTCTTGGCTGAGGTACCTATATCCCTTACACTGTTATCTGTAATCTTGAGGATGATTGGGAACCAGACTACAAAACACATTGAAACTACTTGTGTAAGCAACTTGCCCCTGGTTTATTAGTATAAAACAATTAAGGTAATCTCATTATCTGTCCATCATTAAATTATGATCATGGTCCATCAAGTGATCTTGGGAATTTCATAGTAAATGCAAGCCTTTATATACTTTGATCAAAAAAGCTTGTAACTCCAAGTCAGTGGCACTGAAGTCTTTTTAAGCATTTGGAGGTCCATGATTATAATTTAATGATGGATGGATTGCCTGTTTCAGGCTGGTGGCCGCAAGTACACAGTATATATGAATATTAATTGTGTCTTTATAGATAATTTTGGCAGTAAGTTTTACACAGCCTACTGCGCACAAGGGAGGTAATCAAATTATTCTAAAACGAGATACCTGAATTTCATCCGCTAAAGCTTTTAGGAATTCAGTGAGTATTTCTAATCAGTTGCGTCTTATTTAAAATGCAACTTTGTGAAAATGAACTGAACAAAAGAGTATGAGTAGGTCATCAATAATTATGTTCGAAGCAAATATTTAAATAGTACTCATACCAGGTCTGAAACGAGGCAATTTTTGTTACCCATCCTACTTTTATCTGTGGGTACCTGTGTACCTATCATACTATTACTGCGTGTACCCAGGTACCTGTGCAGATGTAGTTATTGCATAAAAAACTTCACCACCTGCAGTAACTTATCATTGCAGTTGTTCAATAAGCATCTAATGATACAGAGTCTGTGCACCCAAAATACATATATATGAATACATGAGAAGATATTTTCTTGACAGAGCGTAGAATTTTGTTAAAGGATATCAATATGAATTTTCTACTGGCATGTATAATATATGCAATAAAGAAAAGACCTACGCAGGTATCATTATAGAAAAGTCCAACATTGGGTAATGTGTAATAACTTTGTACTCGTATACCAGCAATTTTCTACCAGACCCACAGTTATCCGGGTACTCGTGTCAGCCCTAGCCCATACATCAACTCAAAATCTGAACTGTTATTCATCTCAAACAATAACTGTCCCCAAGACTGCGTGCACAATTTTTCTCAGTGCTGGATTGTATAATGTTGTTACTATTCATAGTGTTAATTGACATTAACCCTTTCCCTCATATATACTCATTTTGACGCACTCAATAGGTACCACATAAAGCCTGATCTGCAGAAAACCACAGTTAACCCTTTTCCTCATAGAGGACACCATGAAAAGACCTATGCGAACAGCAAAAAACCAGATCAGCCTGCGAGTAACTCGCAGGCTGATCAGGTTTTATGCTGTTCGCTGCTCCTCAGTGGTTGGAAATGAGGATTTTGAATAATTGGTAAGGTTTAACTGGGTTTTCTGCAGATCAGGCTTTATGTGATACCTATTGAGTGCGTCAAAATGAGTCTATATGAGGAAAAGGGTTAAACCTTACCAAATTTAATTACAAAATCCTCATTTCCAGACCACTGAGAAGCAGCGAACAGCATAAAACCTGATCAGCCTGCGAGTACTCACAGGCTGATCTGGTTTTATGCTGTTCGCATAGGTCTTTTCATGGTATCCACTATGAGGGAAAGGGTTAATTAATGAACTGAGCCTGTACACATGCGAGAAGATTCAATCCCCAGCTTTAGTTCTTTGCATGGTTAACTTTAACTTAAACATTCCAAGTTTCAAGGAGATCTGACTTTTTTTAAAACAAGAGTGTTTTCTGGAACACGTGTCACCTGCTGAAGCGTGATGAAAAAAGTGTGGCAGACGGACAGACAGACGACAGATAAATGATCCCAAAGTGTCACTTCTACTTACAGCAGGTGACACACAAAAACAAGAGGGCCATAATGGCCCTGGATCACTCACCTGGTATCATTAGGCTATGTAAAATCAAGTGACCCCTGGGGCAGAGCCAAATTTGACCCCAGGGCCCATGATTTGAACAAACTTGGTAGTGATCCACTGGACAATGCTACACTCCAAATATCTAAACTCCAGGCTTTGTGGTTTCTGAGAAAAAGATTTTTTAAGATTTCACTTTAAAATCTATTTTTAGCTCCTGTAACCTAATTATGCAACAGACGGAGCCATTTGAACAATTTTTATAGGGGATTTGAACATCCTTAGGAACATCCTTGCAAAGTTTGATCACTTTCCCATCAGTAGTTTCAGAGAAGAAGACTTTTAAGTAAATTGTTGACGACGGATGACTCACGACGCTGGACAAAGGCTGATCCCAAAAGCTCACCTTGGCACTTCGTGCCAGGTGAGCTAAAAATGATACCAAACAAAAATCTTAGTTGAAATGGGGGATAATTGTACAAAACAAAAATGTGTAACAGTGCTGTCACACCTGCATGGTAAGGAAGTGATAGCCACAGAAAATGAAATATGATGGGACAAGGACTTTTTCAGCATATTTAATAAGTCAAATAACTTGTTCAGTAATACCCCGTTAACACCGTAGCATCTGTCATTAACCCATTACAACGTACATTCTCAAATTTGGCAGGTAGGTTTGTCAGCATGAGTACTTTTTTCTGTGGAACTAGAATACCTTCGCTTGACAAAGTGTTTCAAAATGACGTCCAATGACAGGCTCCATGTGGATGAAAATAAATTAATTCAAAACAAAACAAGGAAAGGGGATATTTGAGCTTTGTTTGAAGTTAAAGAATGAAACATAGAATATAAAGCTTATTTGATCAAACAAGGTATTATTAGTAAATTCTAAGCTGAAAAGGGGCCAAAATATGACTATTACGGATTTTGCTGAAAGTTTAACCTGGCTTTAGTGTTTTTGCAATGTGAAACTTGGCTAAGTGTATATAAATATATAAGCACTTAGCCTAGTTTCACTCTCACCAATTGAAGTGTTTTGGGGATAAATAAGTGTATTAAAAATAGTCTAAACCATTGAGCCTATGATAAGTTACCAACAGGACAAGCTGTTTGGCAAAATCTATATTGAAAGGGGCCATAACTATGTAGGAAATAAATGGATTTTGCTCAATGTCAAATTTGGCCTTCATTTTAATGACATCAGGGTTTTTTCTCTTTCTTTATCAGGAAGCCATTCATAGGTGCCTTCCCCTCTGAAAAGTTGTCAATGCATGCAGTTTTCTCCAAATTTGCATCTTACTCTAGGATTTTTCTTTCCCCAATAAAAAAATGGTGATATTTTCCCCAAAATAAGATATTAAGGTCCCTCCCATAACATTTGAGAAAAAAATGGACATAAACATGTGTGCCTAAATTATCTAAATCTGTTGCGCCAATGATGAGTTATTGATGGTATTTTAGGCATTATTCTAAGTTAATAAAGCGAGACAGAGTGCAAGAAAGATGTGTGCAACTTAACAAATGATGTAATGGAAATGAAAATTGGCATTTATAATAAATATAAACAGCTTCAAAAAAAATGGTTTTTCTATACAAGTGCAAGTCATATGTCATAATCAGAAAGAACATACTATAAATGGTTATTTCATTCAAAACATATTAAAACAGAACAGGTTTCGAACATAATTGTTTACATAATATATTAAAATATGAATTTACCGAAATGTCCAAATCAGTTACTATATAAAATCAATTTACCGAACTATACCTTTAACTTGACGGTCTTATCAACTAACTACTGGAAAACCAAACTCCATCAATTATATAATGTCTTATATTTTGCAGAAAAAAAAACTAACAGAAATCTGCAGACATTTGAAATTGTAATGTGTTTTCGCGAGAAAGAAAATAACTTGACAACAACTGCTACTTATCTAAATGGTGAATAAACAAATATCGCTTAGTAATTGTAACTGAAATATGATATAAAACGTACGGCGTAAACACATTTTATATCACACATTCTTAAGATATTCAAAAGAAAATTTTACCGAAGAAAAAGAAAGAAAATTCATCTGCGTCTTTCAGGCGTATGATTAAGCTGGTTACCGTTTAACCAATGTCTACTTCCCTTGTCCCAGTAAAAGCGGGGGAACAACCAAGCTGAGCGGTGTAAATAAATTGCATGTGGTTTCATTTTGTCAATATTACCGTTGTAAGTAAAAATCTTGTAAATAGTTTATTAGATTGAATACGCAATATCTAAACGTCACTGTTCTAGATTCTCTTTTGCTTTCCTGTTTTCCTTGCTCAGACTTATTTTTCTCATTTCGGGGAAAGGGGGCTAGGCAGGTGTCCGGGTAATCCATATTTGTGTTCTCGTAATTTGTGATAGTGTGCTACTTTCGGTTTGGCGCTATCCCCTAGGCCTACGAATAGAGGCGTGACATCCAACCAAAAATAGCTTGTCGCGCCGAGCGACTAGTGTCCTGGGAGCACAACATTAAATATCAACCTAAAGGAATGTTTCTCATATTTTGTTATCACATCAACAACCTAATATTACACCGTTGTCCGTTGTGTAAAAACTCAGTATTGGGATCTACAACGATTTTGATTTAGATTCAGATACACATAAGTAATAAGTCATTAGAGCTGTATATATATCCCTGGTTAATTGATATGATTTCTGGCTCTCCCAGGAGTATAGGGCTTCACTTCTCATTGAATTAAATCCTGATCAGTCATATGATAGGGCATAGTTCCATCAATTAGCCAATGTCAGCGCGACATGCTTTTTTTGCTGGTTGTCATGCCTCTATCCGCCGTGGATAGCGCCAAACCAAAAATAAAACAAGATCACAAATTATGGGTACACAAATGTATAGTAAAGTACACAAATGTAAAGTACAGTGGTCGCCTATCCAGACATGTTTTTTTTCCGGGTTCTCTAATTTCCTCCCACATTAATGAGCACATACACTGCCATTAGAGTTTGATAACTTGTTTTATGTTGATGTAAAAATAAATAAAATTTTAGTTTGCTGCCTCCAGTAAGGAGTTTTAGCATGCCTGCCACTGATTCTCTGGTGGGGAAAGGTTACCATGGGTCTCGCTGGTACAATGTACATGTAACATGAGAGAGCAGATGGTTTAAAGGAACCAGAATGCAGGGTCAGAGTTTGAGATGGGCCCAACTCAAATAGAAAAAAGGGGGAGAAGTGTAGTAATATAGATTAAATATGCTTTGCAGTTGAACAGGATTCTGTGCAATGCAGTTACTTAATTGCTATTCCTGACTTGTTAAGCTAGATCAGGCAGGGTCAGTCCTTGGATCCAGTGGTAACTTACCTGACTACGGATCCAAAGGTTGTGTGTTTGAACCCCATTGGGGGCAAGGAATTTCCATGACCATCCCCTGCGTGATATCACAGTGAGGCAGTGCTGTATCTAAATTAATCCTGCAGACAGAAGTCCCAAATGAATGAAATACTATAGGTGGAATGTTGAACTCAAGCATACTATCAGAGAGATATACAAAGATTAATATTAACTAGGTCCAGTTTTAAAAATATTTCTCCATTTTTATTTCAGTGACTTTACAAGATTAAACCATGGCTGAAGTTGAGTCAGGTCATAGTAATGCTGAGGATCAGATAAAGATATTTAATGAGATGTTTTCAAACAGGTATGTAGCTGATGATATTAACACTTGTACTCAGGAATATTCATGTACAAATTATTGACCTCATCAGGCGTGTAAAATTTTCTTTTAGGTCACTCGTCCTGAAGGACGAGTAGGTGAAAATTTTTACTCGTCCTTAAACAACTGCAGCACGTCCTATTTGCAAAACATTTTTTCTTCTTTTTTCATCAACCACGGAAAGCCAGAAAACCAATGAGCCTGGCCTTTTCTTTCGTTTTATCGTAGGCGCTTTGTTGCTTACGGATCTTTCTAAAAAATGAGCGTCGCTATGGTGATATTTTGTCAAATTAGCTCCCATGGTCAAGTAAAGAGTTTAATGATATCGATTAACCATAGTAACAATATCAAATTCATTTTTTACTGAAACATTTCTTTCTTGGCCGCGAAAAGTTACTCGTCAGGTTGGGCGAGGTTCAGGGAAATTATGCCTCCGACCGTGAAATTCACTCGTAAATACGAGCGGACGAGTGGATTTTTACAGCCCTGCTCATGAATATTTATTAACTGAATTTTAATGATATATGAAACAATGGATTTTTCTTTTACATATAGACTGTGTGGAACCTGAGCGACAACATTGTAGGAGCAAACAGAGGAGACCCTGATCAGACAGCTCCTTCATTAAGCAGTCTGATTTGGGTTTACTCTGGTTGCCAATGTATCAAAATAGGACTGTATGAGGAAAATCATAATCATTTCAGAAATTCATCAGTAATTGTTCTAGATTGTTTAGACTCAGAATTCTTAATAAATCTGTAGTCAGTTTCTTCTTTAATATAAATCAATTTACATAAAACCAATAATTCTGTCTGTTAAAATCGTGAGTGAAAAAAAAATCTCTTTTTGTCAAAGTAAGTGAGAAAACTTGTTGATGTCAGTAAGAAATTTAAATTCTTTATATCACTGATTTACATCTTAACTAGGGATATTTTTCCTTTTTTGGCAGATTTGAGTTAAACAGAAACTGGAGTATTTTAGATCTCGACCTTGAATGGTCCATGATAATATCTTTAACTTTTTTTCTTCAAAAAAATATTACGAATATAGCTTACTGCAGTATTTATAGATAAAAATTTGAAAGGCTTTAATTTTTTGAGTCCAAATCTGAAGAAGATTGATTGATACAATGGTTACCAGTCAAAACGGACCCAAGTTGAAACGGTGCCAAATTGGTCAAAACGGTGCCATTTATAGTCAAAACGTGACTTTGGTTAAAACACCATGTAAAATTTATATGAGATTATATTATTGATATAAAGAGATTAAATTATTGATACAAACATCTACTACGGTTTGTTTCATGATAAATAAATGATCATTAGGTTAATCCTTTGAAGAATTCATAAATTTATAAATACGTGTAAATGAAACTGTTGAAATTTAATGGTAATTGAGATGTCAGTTTTAATGCGATGATTAAATTATTGCTACAAACATCCACACTACGGAATAAAGTTTAATTGTCGGCATTTGTGTTGAGAACACTAATTAAAGGTACGTGAAGATATAAAAGTGTGAATAAATAAAGGAAATGTGCTAAATCTATCGTTATGATGTAATTAATTAGGAGAGATCAATAGAAACCGCTGTTTTCACGGTTTACTCTCGCTGCAACATATAATTATATATATATTTCTCAGAGTTAAATTCGTCATAATGCATGTTGTTCGGTTATATTCTGTGTGGACATATTAAGTTTGTGTTTTAGTCGTGTAGTGTATCAGTGTTTGAGTATCATATTACATGACACTATGATAGCTGTGCGGGCGCACTGCATGTGAGTCTGGGAGTAGCCAGCAACCCCTTGTACTAGACAGACGTTGTAAATAAATGTAGTTGTACTAGAAGACTGTATTTGTTACCTGTTAACACCACAAGTCGTAATTTATATAGGAAAACTGAACCATTATTACTTAATGGTAATTGAGATGTCAGTTTTAATGCGATGATTAAACACGTTCCTTTAATCAATATATCTGATTGTTCACACGTAACCATTCATATATAATGGGGCCGTTTATATGGGGCTGTTTTGACCGATCTTCTCACGCAGTTGGGGCCGTTTTGACCAATTTGGCACCGTTTTAACTTGGGTCCGTTTTTACTTGGGGCCGTTTTGACTGGATACCGATACAATGTATGTATAAATGGCACTTGTACTATTTTGCCATAGGGCAAGCTTTAGTGGTGACATGGTACAGTGATCGGGAAAGGCATGCGCCATAGTCACATTAAAAATCAAAATGTCACATCGTTTTTTGCACTGGATGCACCCCTGTCGCATTCCAATTTTATAGTCTGAAGCATTCATACGAATACAGTCCGTGACCAAGTGAAGGGAATTCCGTTTTAAATTAACATATCGCAGAGAAGGAAAAGCATTACTGATCAACCAATCATATTTCATCGAGGCATTGGTGTATCAACCAATCAGATCGAGTCTTTTTCGCGTAAGGATCTGAAAGGGACCCGCGATTCTGATTGACGTCGGCCATCGGCGATTTGCCGGAAAAAAATCAAATGGCTAATCTTATGTTAGTAAAGACACTAGGGCGATCAAAATTTCATTCGATATTCATCATAAATTTCTATCATGTGACAAATAAAAAACACGATTTAATTATACTCAGTGTATGATTCCTACCTGTTTGTTTATTTACTCCATTCCAGAAGTTGTTTTCGATCATAATCCCAAATCATCTCTCAAGAGCCTGTCCCATTTTGGAGGGACAGTGGGTCATAGTGTCAAACATTCTCAAGTTATCAGCACATTAACGAAATCTTTGTAGGGTGCAATATTGTCCAGGTAAAGGGAAAAAGCCTTGTCATTAGAATGAGTTGAATTGGCCAAGTTTGTGTATAAACTATAGTGTAAGAAGCTGCCGATTATCTTGAAATGAATGCTTGCACAAGTGTCACCACATCTCCCTCCACTGATTCAGTTTCACCTTGTGCCACTCTACACACAGGAAGATTTAGAAATAAACATACTGCAGCAGTCAAGTTCAAAGGGTGTGAAACCGGCACATGCCAATGTCCGGCTTCCTTTTATTTCTAGCTGACTGTGCTGATAGGGGTTTCTTACCTCTTTGAAATTCCGCTTGTCAAAACTTTAAAGAGAGTTTCGTGTTAGGTGATTGTTAGAGTGTTTGGATAAGGAAATACACTTGGACATTACCTGTTGTGTTTTTCAACTGCTGCATTATGACATCAGCGATCTTTTTTTTCTTTCTTTTTTTTGATGTATGGAATAGAAATATTTGATCATCTAACTTCACTCAACTTTTTATCTTGGAGGAAAAAAAAACTATATAGCTAAGTAATAGATGTTGTTTGAGTTTGCCCGCTATTTCTATCCAATCAGTGAGCATGAAATTTCAAATTCCTGGTCAATTTAATTTGTTAAGAGTTCGAGATTTTGCAAGACTTGTCTACTTAATTGTGATTTAATTGTGATTTAACTTTTAAGAGTTTACGGCGAACTGCGCATGTCATTATTTCAAATTATGCTCCGCCCTATTCACGTGATAGTCATATATGGCAGAGTTTACTACACCGAGGCGTGCACACTGGCGAATGTTGACGTCATTTGTAAACATTTAGTAGAGTTGCTTAAATAATCATGTTTATAGATAAACATTAACATGAGAATGAGGAGTTATTTAAGTCATTTGAAGACAATGTCTACTTGAGACAGATGAAGTGCTGTTGCACTGCACAGTATCACGTCGTAGACAGTTGGCATGATACCACACCCAATCACATTATCCGGACACCGGGCCATCAGTCCTGGAACTACCCTTATTATGCTGAGCGCCAAGCAAGGGAGCTATACCAGTACCTATGTTTAATACGACTTTGATAAATACAAGAATTGAAATTGATATAACGTTCATAAACAACTTAAAGATCATGCATTAACTCATTTGATTTGGTATTTCCAGGGTATTCCTAGCATTGATATCTTCCGCTGATAACGACTTTTTTTTAAACTATTATTATTTACATACTTCGTTCTTTCCTTAACGTCAATCATTTGCTGTTGTCTGATGTCTTAACTAATTAAGACAAGATAAAAATAAATAAATAAAAAACAGTCATCACTCAAATTAAATTTCCGTACCTCTTGATTGAAATCAGAAAAAGATATGAGCCGACGGTCAAATAACGCGCGAAATTTGTGTGTTACATCCATATTTGGAGAGCACCTGCGCGCGTGTGAATACGTTAACAACACGCTGACGTAACATTTATATGGCGCCATCTCCTAATATAGCAGTGTGACGCAGTAATAGGGCGGGGCAAACTCTAAGATAGTCAGTGTTTATTAAGAGAGAATTTAACAGTAAAGCAGCCGTCACTTGCTACGCTCGTTCTGGCTTCTCAACTGTTAAATTCCCTCTTAATTAACACTAACTATATCTAAGAATAGTTGAAATAGATCAGTTGACAGTGACCAAAACCTTTATTTATTTTTTTTTAGTTAAATAATGAAAGTCAAATTAAACTAGATTTCATTCGTTGATACGAATGATAGGACTTTCTGCTACATTTGTTAAACACTTAAAAGCTAAAAAAGTAAAAGGATATGAAATTCCAGCCTTTAACTTGCTTTTGTATGGCCATAACTTAAATAAACTTTGAAAAATATAACCGTTCAACTTGGAGGATATGGCAAAAGTAACTGAAAATCATTTTTTTTATATCGATTTATTTAACTTGGACTATTTTTATAATCTATGTTACAAATCAAATTTATTTAAAATGCTTACAATTCGAATTTCATCCTGTAATAATTGCCGAAGACCGCGTAAAAGCTTGTGTAGACAGCGTCAAGTTTGATGTCATGTGACGTCATAGGCATAAGAAAATCAATGAAATGAAATATTAAGTATCTTGAATATATCAAGTAATTTTTTCATGCTCCTTACAACTTTGCAACATACAGAAATTAACGCGTAGATATATTAACATTCTTTTTGACCTTATGACGTCAAATGACGTTAATCCTCACAGAATATGAATAAGTCTCAAAGACTAATATTCAGTCCAAATATCAACTTTCTAAATCATCTGGAAGCGATTTTATATGTATTTGAAATTTGACGTCAATGGTTCGAAACTTGGATTCGCCATAGAACCATTGCTTTTTCGAATTTGTAAAAAGGGACCCGGGATACACATATAGAGCGTTACATATACATTCTGTGAAATTTTGATGAAAATCGGTCCAAAAATAATGGCTGTACACCGCGTAAAACCTTTTTGTCCTGACGTCAAATCTTACGTGATATAACGTCACATTAATATGAATTATATTGCATACTAAAGCACGTGGATTGATGTACATGCCATTAGATTTCCATGGTCCTGGGAAGTAAACAACATATTTAAATTAACGCGTATATATCAGAAATTATTTTTGACCTTATGACGTCATGTGACGTTCATCTTCATAGAATGTAAAGCACTCTTGGAGACTTATATACTATCCAAATATAATATTATATTTCTAACTCATCTGGAAACGATTTTATACGTATTTGAAATTTGACGTCAATGGTTCGAATTTTGGATCCGCCATGAAACCTTTACATTTTCGAATTTGGAAAAAACGGACACCGGAATGTACAACTAGACTTTAACATACACATTCTGTGAAATATTAATGAAAATCGGCCCAGAAATAATGGCTGTAGACCGCGTACAAACATTTTTAGACGACGTCAAGTTTGACGTCAAAACACGTCATAGTCAAATGAAAATTATTGAAATGCAAACAGTTCTATCTGAAGCATATGCTATTAAATTTTCAAGGTGCTCGGCCTTATACAACATATAAAAATTAACACATAAAAATTAGAAATTACCTTTCACCTCATGACGTCATATGACGCCATATGACGTTCATCTTCAGAGAATGTAAAGTAACCCTTGAGATTTATATTCTGTCCAAATATCATCTTTCTAGCTCATTTGTAAGTGATTTTATACGCATTTTAAATTTGACGTCAATGTTTCGAATCTTGGATTCGCCATAGAACTATTGCATTTTCGAATTTTGAAAAGCGGACACCGGAAGGCACAACTAGAGCCTAACATACGCATTCTGTGAAGTTTGATGAAAATCAGCCCAGAGATAATGGCTGTAGACCGCGTACAAACATTTTTAAACGACGTCAAAATTGACGTCAAAGCACGTCATAGTCAAAGGAAAATTATTGAAATGCAAACAGTTCTATCTGAAGCATATGCTATTAAGTTTTCAAGGTGCTCGGACTTATAAAAATTAACACGTAAATATAAGAAATTACCTTTCATCTCATGACGTCATATGACGTTCATCTTCAGTCAATGGTTCGAATCTTGGATTCACCATAGAACCATTGCCTTTTCGAATTTTGAAAAACGGACACCGGAAGGCACAACTAGAGCCTAACATACACATTCTGTGAAATATTGATGAAAATCGGTCCAGAAATAATGGCTGTAGACCGCGTACAAACTTTTTCACCTGACGTCAAATTTGACATTATGTGACGTCATATAATTATGATATTCATTGCATCCGGAAGCTCATGGTTTGAAATATATGCCATAAAATTTTCATTGTTCTGAGTCAATGGCAACATATCGAAATTAACACAAATATAAGAGGAAGAAAAAAAGAATAATAAGAAGAAGAATAACTAGACTTCTTTTGTTTTGAACAAAAGATAGGGCTTTCTGCACTGCAAACCATGACAAACCTGGTGTTTTTCGAAATTTTGGCAAACCTATATAATCCTGCACAATGAAGTTGTAATATACAACTTCTGTGAAAATTCCATGCCAATCCGTCCATAAATGACGGCTGTACAGCGCGGATGAACTTTGGTAGCTTTTTTAAGTTTTGATGTCATGTGACGTCATATGAAAAATTTTACTCATTAAATCTTAATGTTCATGATACCTACATAGGACATTAAATTTTCATTGTCTATGAACCTTTGCAACATGAGTAAATTGACATTCAGGAATCGGAAATTGTCTACAATTTGATTACGTCATATGACGTTCATCTTTACAAAATGTAAAGGAAACACAGAGACGTATAAGCTCGCTAAATATTAAATTTCTATCTCATCTAGAAACGATTTTATACGTATTTAAGATTTGACGTCCTTGGTTCGAATCTTGGATTCGCCAAAGAACCTTAGTTCTTTCGAATCTTGGCAAACCTATATAATCCTGCACAATGAGGTCGTAATATATAACTTCTGTGAAAATTCCATGCCAATCTATCAATAAACGACGGCTGTACAGAGCGGACAAACTTTGGTAGTTATTTATAGTTCTGACTTCATGTGACATCATATGAAAATTTTAAACATTGAATCTAAATGTTCCTGATTATGTACAAAGGATATTTAATTTGCATTGTCTATGAAGCTTTGCAACATGAGGAAAATTGACATCAAGAAATCGGAAATTCTATACAACTTGATGACGTCATATGACGTTCATCTTTAAAAATGCAAAGGAAACACTATATAATCTCGCCAAATATCAACTTTCTATCTCATCTAGAAACGATTTTATACGTATTTGAAATTTGACGTCCTTGGTTCGAATCTTGGATTCGCCATAGAACCTTTGCTTTTTCGAATCTTGGCAAACCTATATAATCCTGCACAATGAGATCGTAATATATAACTTCTGTGAAAATTCCATGCCAATCCGTCCATAAATGATGGCTGTACAGCGCGTACAAACTTTGGTAGCTATTTTTAGTTCTGACGTCATGTGACGTCATATGAAAATTTTAAACATTGAATCTAAATGTTCATGATTACTTCCATAGGACATTAAATTTTCATTGTCTATGAACCTTTGCAACATGAGTAAATTGACATCAAGAAATCGGAAATTCTATACAACTTGATGACGTCATATGACGTTCATCTTTACAAAATGCAAAGAAAACACAGAGACATATAATCTCGCCAAATATCAACTTTCTATCTCATCTAGAATCGATTTTATATGGATTTGAAATTTGACGTCCTTGGTTCGAATCTTGGATTCGCCATAGAACCTTAGTTCTTTCGAATCTTGGCAAACCTATATAATCCTGCACAATAAGGTCTTAATATATAACTCCTGTGAAAATTCCATGACAATCCGTCCATAAATGACGGCTGTACAGCGCGTACAAACTTTGGTAGCTATTTTTAGTTCTGACGTCATGTGACGTCATGTGAAGATAAAAATAATATATTCCAAAATGCCATTGCTTCAGGTGTCTGTTAATAGAATTTCTTTGTCCTAGACCTTCAGCAACTTAATGAAATAACAACATGAAAAGGTTGGAAAAAAAGAATAATAATAATAAAAGACAGAACAAACCCAATAGGTCTTTCTGCGAAAACCAGAAAGCCCTAATAAAAAACAGTACAAACCCAATAGGACTTTCTGTCGAAAGGGCAGAAAGTCCTAATTACTGAATCATTGCATTATGTTCATATTTTTATTTTTTTTGTTTTTTTTTAAATATTATATTGTTGTATAATGTTTTAATTTTTTTTTTAAAAAACAAGTTGTAGTCGTTTCACAAAATGTCACATTTCATTTTGAAAATGTCACATTAGTTTTGAAATTGTCACATTGATTTTGCCTCAGAAAAAGCCATTGTCCCATTGATAACAATTCTTTCCCGATCACTGATGGTAGAGTATCCAATTTACATATCAAGGGTACTGAGTTTGATTCCAGCTCGGGGAAGTAGGATTTTACTTGGTTGCATATGTTTGAAAGATTTGCAAAGAAGATTGATTGGGCCTAACAAGATACTGTGGGTTACTATCTGCAGGTACACAAATGAAGATGAAGAGTATGTTAAAACTTGCTCGAAACCCATCCCCCCTTGCCCGTGTGTGGAAGGGTTTCGCCCAAAGAACAGAAATTTTGATAGAAACAGGTAAGTATGTCATATGCATAATACATGCACATATTTAAACAAAGGCGTCTATAAAGCAGCTCGTGCAATAATTTTCTGCTCTTTCTCGTCAATGTTGGTGAAGATCTGTTTCCTGAAAAAATAAACTCGGCAAGTGTAGGTCACATCGCAGGAGAAAATGCTATTTTCATAAATGTAACTTAAAATTTAGTAAACTCCGTTAATGGTATCTCCAAAGCACTGGTGCTTGCAGTACCATGTGTTACTTTCTGCAACATGGTTCAGGGTAATGATTTCAGTCTATGAGTTAGCACATGCACTAAGAGTGAATGTGATCAGCCAAATGATTGCAAATCAAAATAGAAAATCTAAATATAGATTTTTAATTCTAAATATAGTTTCAATACTGTCTGTGACGGTATTGCCTGTGATGGGAAAACCACCCTTTTTTTTTTTTTACAATTACAGATTGTTGCATTGGGTGACCATGCATCTGTAGATGGGTACTGATAGATGTAATATACACATAGTTAAAAATAAAATTCTTAGTCAATGACCATCTGTGAATGAGCTGCTTTAAAGTATGAAATGGGTTCAATACCTTGCAAAAGTTCAGCCAGTAGTGACTATTGAGTGAAGTGATGGCCATGCTTTACATATCACATATACTTAAACTTTATAAATTCAGGGTTGTTGTTTTTTTCTGCCTTTTTTATCCTCGTCCTCAGCTGGGAAAAATATTGACATATTTTACCTAATTGGGGAAAAAGCATCTTAATATGTGTATCTTATTTAAAAAGAAGCATTTTCTCTCAGTTTACTGATTTGCTTTCTCGTCAATTTGGCTCATCCCGTTCTTAAGTTATATGTTCATCCTTTAATCTTGAAGGCCATTCAGCTTTGCCATTGTCATTGTAAGAATAAAAAAATAAGAAAAATCCCTCCCTACATACTGGTACCTACTTAAAAATTTCTGGGTTGGGGCACAGCAAACATATATTTTTATTAATGGCCTAAAGTCACTTTAACAATTATATCTGTTTAATTTTCAGGGGTGGAAGAGGGGGTTACCGTGGTAATAGAGGAGGTCAAGGTCACTGGCGTGGAGGTGGGGACAGGTATGGTCAAGGTCAGAGCTGGCAAGGAGGCAGAGATAACTACAACCAGGGTGGAAACACCAGGAGAGACTATGGAAACAACGGGAGAGATTACAGACAGTATGATCGCCATGACCGACACGGGGAGTACCACAGTAGGGACCGGGGGTACGACAGACAGGACAATTATCAGAGGGGAAATAGATAGTTACAGAGTGGAAATGAAAGTGACCAGTGGCTAAAGAGTGCTTGTAGGTAGTCAGTAGACCTACCATGGAATAAGAATAACAACAAGGTTTATCATGGCAGTTTGAATTGTGGAACTGAATGCTAAGAATAATAGATCATTCCAATGTTTACATATATCAGGCCTTTTTCTCTGATGACCGGGAAGGGACTTTATTACCATAATTTGGGGTATAAAAGAACAACTTTCTTGTACCTTGGGTAAACAGCAATTTTTAAGAAAACTTGCATGAATTTAAAGATATTTCCGGAGGGGAAGGTGCCTATGAATGGCCTCTGCTAAAAAAAAAGGGGGGGGGGAATGTAAATATTTAAATTTGAATATCAGATTATCCAATAGCTACATAGGGATATCATGTGATCAGTGGTTGACTTATATAAAAAAAACACATGAGTTTGTGGGTATCTGACTAAGTCAGGATTGGAAATTAATCAAATATTATTTAGTCATCATTGGAACCTATGTTCGCTCTGTATGCTTTGCTTCTTTATCAAATGTGACTTATTTAATGTAAAACTTCATACTAATGAATTATTCATAAGACATTTTATTTGATCAGTGGCAGTGACAGCATGGATCATGACCAATGAAATGGTTCATAATACAATTATAGTTGTAAGGATTTTGTTTGATAGCTTTCAATGAAGCGTGTCCAAAATACAACTCATGATGCAATGTGTCAGCAAGTAGCTGATTAATATTCATATGAACAAAGTTTTGCCAGTTGAAAATCCCATGGTATTTACAACAGAGATAATGGATTTGGAATATATACTGTGGGTACAGACGATGATATTAGCTGAAAGTGGGACTAAATCTTTCACTGCAAAAACTTGAAAAGCCTGCACTGATGTGTGGCATGATTATAAATAGCATTTTGTAAATAAAGCAGATATTGAAAATTACGGATATAATTTTATGGATTTTGAGATTAAAAAGCTTTGTGACATCTACATTTTGGGAGTGAAAAAAATCAAGTTTAAAGCGTGTTGCAATTAACATTAGATGTCCAATAGATAACTCATCATAGGCTCAATAGATGTAGATAAATTTGGGGTACACATGTTTATAAAATTTAGGCCAAGTTTGACTTTGGGCAAAATCCTTCAATTTTACACAGTTTTGGCCCTTGTTTTACTTTAAAAAAAGTTCAAGGGTTATAAATAATTTTGGGTTCATTTGTTTATCTTTAGAAATGGATGGCTTAGTTCAACTTTAGGCAAAACTGTAAATTTTTGACATGGCTATGGCCCCTTTTCAACTTAGAATTTGTCAAACATACCTTGTCCAATCAATTACTCATCTTAAGCTCAATGGATTTATATAATATTTGGCACACATGTTTATTATAAGAACTTAAAGGTCAATTTTTTTTCTGTAGGCAAAATCCGTAAATGTTTGACACAGTTATAAAAATTAGCTATTTGAAAAAAAAATATCCTTGTTTGATCGATAAGGCTTCAGAGTCTGTGTCAGAGTGCTGTGTATTTATCACCTTCAGTGATATTTCCAGTTGTTAGTTTAGATCCCATTTTCAGATGTCTGCAATAGACATTTTGTTCTGTGGCTTGCCGTTTATCCGCATTTAAACATTGAAGGGTGGGATCCTTTTAAATCTTTGTTATTCTATAAATATATCCTTAATTGAATGCTACTATCTTTTTAGTCATAAAATGTCTATGATTGTGATGTATACATCTATAAATAAATTTGCCAGAAATGTTCTATGTCTTTCATATTATTTCTTAGCCCCCCAACCGCTGTGGGTTCGAGTCCCAGTCTTACCCATTATATTTTTATTTGAGGAAGTCCATCTTGATGGCTTGAGATAGGGGGACGGTTCTGCCTGGGTCTTGCTATGCACATTCCAACTTGTCTGACCCACGGTTTTAGAAACTTTTACACACTATTTTAATTTTAAGTGGTGCTGTCAAGGTTGTTTTGTTTTTTACATTTTTTTTTTCTGCGTGAGTTCTGGGACTCACTTGGCTAAAACAGATCAGCATTAAAATTAAAACAACATAGACACACATCTCGGACAAACTTAATACACAGCAATGTCTATCTGTCCTAAAAAAATGAAAAAAGGACCTTGTTTTTTTTTTTTAATCTAAAACCTGTCTTATCTGACACCCACTGGGACCAATTGACAATGTCGGTTAAGACAGGTTGTTGGATAAAGCAAGTCATTATAGACTGTACTTTTAAAATTGACAGTCCATATATTTCCTATATATGACATTAAACTTTAAATAATTCCAAAAATAATGTTGAAATACATGTGTAAACAAAAACACATGAGCGATGTTTATCATCAAAGTTAATTAACAATAACAAAATTGATAATGATTTGTCATTGTAATTGTTTAACCACAAAAAGTAACGGTTTGCAGATGTGTCGGATAAAGCAGTGTAATTATAGTACAGTTATCACTAATGGGACCAAATTCTTATGTCGGATAACGGGTTAGACAGGTGTCATAATGGTGAGGTTATTTAACCCTTTCCCTCATAGAGGAAACCATGAAAAGACCTATGCGAACAGCATAAAACCAGATCAGCCTGCGAGTAACTCGCAGGTTGATCAGGTTATATGCTGTTCGCTGCTCCTCAGTGGTCTGGAAATGAGGATATTGTAATTAAGGTAAGGTTTAACTGTGGTTTTCTGCAGATCAGGCTTTATGTGGTACCTATTGAGTGCGTCAAAATGAGTCTATATGAGGGAAAGGGTTAAACAGACTTTGAATAGGAAAAACGATGGGTCTGACAAAAAGTGTCGGATGATACAGGATGTCATGAACAGGTGTTGTTATGGACAGTTTGCACTGTACCTAAATAGTCATGTTTTTTTAAGTCTCCCTAACGAAGTTTGGAGACTTATTGTTTTAACTCCATTTCTTATTATTATAATTAAGTTTCTTAAACAAAATTTGGAGACTTATTGTTTTAACACCATTTCTTATTATTATAATTAAGTGTCCCAAACGAAATTTGGAGACATTGTTTTAACACCATTTCTTATTATTATAATTAAGTGTCCCAAACAAAATTTGGAGACATTGTTTTACTCCATTTTTAGCTCACCTGAGCATAGCTCAGGGTGAGCTTTTGGGATACCTGATTGTCCGTCGGCCGTCGGCCGTCAACAATTTGATGTTTACACACTAGAGGCCACAATTTTGATCCAATCTTCCTCAAACTTGGTCAGAATGTTTGTCTTGATGATATCTTGAACCCTTTCGAAAATGGGTCAGGTTGGATCAAAAAGTAGGTCAGTAGGTCAAATCTTAGAAAAATCTTGTTTACACACTAGAGGCTACAATTTTAATCCAATCTTCCTCAAACTTGGTCAGAATGTTTGTCTTGATGATATCTTGAACCCTTTCGAAAATGGGCAGGGCCGGACCGAAAAGGAGGTCAATAGGTCAAATCTTAGAAAAATCTTGTTTACACACTAAAGGCCACAGTTTTGATGCAATCTTCCTCAAACTTGGTCAGATTGTTTGTCATGATGATATCTCGAACCAGTTTGAAAATGGGTGGGGCTGGATAGAAATGTAGGTGTTGTTTATACTCTGAGGGCAACATTTTTGGTCCAATCATCCTCAAACTTTGGCAGAATGTTTGTCATGATGATATCTTTTGTGGATGGGGTCAGAAAATTCCTGAACATTGTTTCACCTCATCATCTTAATTCTAAAGCAATCTGTTTTGTACAGGCAATGAATGATACTTTTCTCAGGTGAGCGATCTAGGGCCATCTTGGCCCTCTTGTTTCTTTTTATTATTCTTCTTTCTCAAGCACGCAACTTTGTACGAGCCATATCTCAGAGACCGCTCTACCTATCTTTACAAAAATTCATACACTTATAGTCCTCAAAGAGTAGTGGGGCCTCCTCCCTGATTTTTGTAAATGGGGGATCCCTGGGGGTCAGACCCCACCCCTCAAAGATGGATTTTTGCATAAAAAAAATATTTTTTTGTTCCTAAAAAGGAGATTGAATAGTACTACTTTGGTGTCACCCAGGGGCATGCCCCCCCCCCCCCCCCAAATTTACTTATGGCCTTATATCACAAAAACTTCAGATCCCCACCACTAAACCATATATATTCCTGTTCCTCATGATGAGTTGGATTGAATGGTACTTCCTTTAAGTTCACATAGGTCACCTAGGGGTCAGGCCCCACTCCTTCAGATTTACTTATGACCTTGTATCTCAAAAACTGTTTAGATCCCCACCCCTAAACCATATATATTCTTGTTCCTTATAGTGAGACAAATTAGATGGTACTTCTTTTATGTTCACATGGGTCACCAAGGGGTCAGACAGATTGAATGGTACTACTTTAGTGTCCCCAGGGGGTCTGGCCCCACCCTGTTCAGTTTTACTTCAGACCTTTATTTAAAAAACAATTGAGATTCCCACCCGTAAACCATATATATTGATCAGATGGATTGAATGGTCTTTTTTTGCTGTTCACTTGGGTCACCAAGGGGTCAGGCTTTACCCCCTCACTTTTACTTATGACTGGGTTATTTCTTCAACTTTGTTTGGGTGACTTAGTAACAGCTCACTGTTACAGTTATTACTTGTTTGTTTGTTCTTCGTTTTTGGGGTTTTTTTTTATCAAACCTCACATTTGAGCAAGATATTTCAGTGATTTTCATTTATAGAAAATGCCTATATTTGGGGGAAAAGTCACATACCATTGTTTATTGAGATGACATTTATTTTTACTAATTCAAATTATATGTATCATAAGTTTTAGCCTACCAAAATTTCCTTCCAGGGCATTTCTAAATGATGAAGTATGAAGTGAAAGCCGTTTTTCAGCATTTGCATATATGGAAGAGATAACCTTAGAGTACGAAAAGGACAAACTGTAGGTGCTTGAACATTTCTCTCCAAGTCAAAACTTTCTTATGTTTTTTTTTTTTTCTTTAAGTCATGGTAGCACAGGAAATGAAGCAAGAAATTCAAGGACTCTAATAGGGCTAAGTTCAATTTAGGCTGATATCGCGTTTTCTTAATCGGGACAACACGATGCCGTAATTTAAACCTGCACGCACCTGCTAGACTGACTAAAAATGGTCGATAAAATGGCGTATAAATGGCGCACATCACGTGATATCACGTAATGGCCGTTAAAAGGGCGGATAAATGGCGGTTTCTGCTATCACGTCACTTCCGATTGGATCCCGTCTCATCGTAGGTATCATGAGGCAAATCAAATACTAAGCGGGATAACATCTCCGCAGGAAGCGAATCTGAAATTTTCAAGTTGAAATGTATGACTATAGACGTTCCTTCCCATGGGAAGGAACAATAATCACAAAATTTTAATAAAGTATTCAGATTGAATTACAGTTTCTCCGATAGACATATACATGTAGTCACTTTATCAGAAACTTCTCTTAGATGCTCATTGAGATATTGACACAATTGAAAAGTATTATTTTAGTCTGTATAAAGAAAGACAGTTAAAGTCTGCATCTTTGCTATAATTTACTCTGCCAATTGCAGTGGAGTGGACACTTTTTATTTTCCAGGATGAAACACTCCACAGATAAAAACTTATACATTCTGGATGATTTATACATTCTGCATCATCCAATACTATAATCCCCCATCAACTTTGCATATCTTTTTTTGGATTACAGTCTGAATACTCCAGACTGGGTTACTTCCCTTAGAACACAGTAATCACATACACCATGCAAATTTCATGATCATGTTCAGATGATGCACCTTTCAATATTTTGCCCCAGGGAGGGGGCCGCAGGCTCACACGGGACTGTTGACTGTTTCCAACAGACAGGAATTTGACAGACTGGTCCCGAGAACCAGGAAATAGGTTGTTGAATTATCAACCCTGTCAAAGCATCTTCCACATAAGGACTTTCAACAAAGTGCCATTGCTCTAAGGTGGAGGAGATCACTGCATAGGAGTCTAAATGGCATTGGGTTTCTAAGTTATTTTATTCTTTTTATTAGGTGGCCGATTGGTTAGAGCGTCCATACTGGAATGGGAGGTTGTGGGACCGATCCCCAGCGACGACATACCAAAGTCGTATAATATAGACCTGGTATGGCACAGTATATAAGAGTAGTTCCAGGACTGGTTGGCCTGGTGTCAGGTTAATGTGACTTGGTGTGGTATCATTCCACATGTCTACGGCTTGATACTGCAGTGTGGTAACACTATATCTCTTTCAAGTAGACATTGTCTCCAAATGACTGAAATACTCTCAATGGGACAATAATTAATTACATGTTTTTTATAATTAGACATTTTGTGGAAAATGCATGATTTTCAGAGCGGTGGACATTAGGAAGGAAAGGGCTGTATAATTATGGATTTTTATAATAATGAATTGATTTTATGGTGAGGTAGACATATGGTGCACTGTTTATCTATGGCGAGATCAGTAGTTTTTATCACAACATCTGATGGAAAACTCATTTCATATTCATTCTGTGAATCATTAAATTATGACGTCCAGGTGAGTGGACAAGCCGATAAAGTGCTGGCCATATTACAATCCTGTGCTTCTTTTAAGCAGCTTGTTCACAGATGGTCATTGACTAAGAATTTGATTTTTAACTACAGTAAAGCTTTGCTTTAAGACCACTTAGGAATTAAGCCCACCTCATTATTAAGACCATCTCACTTTAAGACCACTTTGGGATTAAGACCATTTCGCTATTGAGACCACCTCACTTTAAGACCACTTTGGAATTAAGACCACCTTGCTATTAAGACCTCCTCACTATAAAGATCACCTCACACTTTAAGACCACTTTGGAATTAAGACCTCCTTGCTATTAAGATATCCTCACTATAAAGATCACCTCTCACTTTAAGACCACTTTGGAATTAAGACCTCCTTGCTATTAAGATATCCTCACTATAAAGATCACCTCACTTTAAGATCACTTTGGAATAGACCTCCTTGCTATTAAGATATCCTCACTATAACGATCACCTCTCACTTTAAGACCACTTTGGAATTAAGACCTCTTGCTATTAAGACCTCCTCACTATTAAGGCCACCTCACTATTAAGGCCACTTTTTGCTGGAACCTATGGTGGTCTTAATAGCGAGGTGTGTATTACATTAATCAATACCAATTGACAGACGCATGATCACCCAATGGAACCATCCATGATTGTAGAAATAATGAGTGATTTTCCCAAAACAGACAATACCGTCATAGACAGTATTGAAACTATATTTAGAATTATAAAACCTTTATTTGGATTTTCTTATTTCATATGCTGTCACTCGGCTGATCACAATCCCTTTTCACACATGCGCTTACTTCAAAGGCTGAGATTTTGAAATCACAAACCTAAACTGATGAAAGTGCCATGTTGTGGAATATTTCCTTCGATACTGCAAGCACCTGCCTCGGGGATACCATATTCTATATTTAACTGATTTCGCCTAAGTTGTGTTTACAAAAAAAGCATTTTCTTTGTCGGGTTTCAAAGACTTCACCGACATATAAGAGGGAGAGTGGAACATGATTTTTTAAATGTCTACCGATCATTTGTGAAGGAGCTGCTCCAATCCATAATCCTCACAATGCTTGATTACATCACGCTATGCTACTCTTTTTTTTGAAATGACAAAAAAAACTAGAGCTATCACTGAAGGTGATTAATACCCCCGCAAAATACTTTAATGCAGGAGAAGCCAGACTTCAGGCAGAGCATAGATAAGAACCTGTATACATAGTATATTGGTTGTGATATTAATAAGTAAAGTTTTTATTTAAAGTTGATAGAGAGTCAATAATGGTTGTTTGTCACAGTAGTTTACAAATATAAGGTTACAGTTCTTGGACACTGCACTTCTCCTAGTCGCCATCTGTTTACATTTTAAGTTTCAAGTATATACCATGTATAATATTCGAGTTATGTTCAGGACAAGAAAAACAAGGAAAAGTAACAAAGGGAAATAACTCTGTAATTACTCTAGATAGAGTTATGGTTCTTGTGCACTGCACTTCCTCATATGTGGTTGACCATTGTATGAAATTGTTTTGAAATCCAACCAGTAGTTTACAAGTTATACTCTGGACAAGGAAAAGTAACTAAGGGCAATAACTCTGTAATTCCTATAGATAGAGTTATGGTTCTTGTGCACTGCACTTCCTCATATTGTGGTTGACCATTGAATGAAATTGTTTTGAAATCCAACCAGTAGTTTACAAGTTATACTCTGGACAAGGAAAAGTACAAAGGGCAATAACTCTGTAATTACTATAGATAGAGTTATGGTTCTTGTGCACTGCACTTCCTCTCATTGTGCTTGACCATTGTATGAAATTGTTTTGAAATCCAACCAGTAGTTTACAAGTTATACTCCGGACAAGGAAAAAATACAAAGGGCAATAACTCTGTAATTACTCTAGATAGAGTTATGGTTCTTGTGCACTGCACTTCCTCTCATTGTGCTTGACCATTGTATGAAATTGTTTTGAAATCCAACAGTAGTTTACAAGTTATACTCCGGACAAGGAAAAAATACAAAGGGCAATAACTCTGTAATTACTCTAGATAGAGTTATGGTTCTTGTGCACTGCACTTCCTCATATTGTGGACCATTGTATGAAATTGTTTTGAAATCCAATCAGTACTTTACAAGTTATACTCCGGACAAGGAAAAAATACAAAGGGCAATAACTCTGTAATTACTCTAGATAGAGTTATGGTTCTTGTGCACTGCACTTCCTCTCATTGTGCTTGACCATTGTATGAAATTGTTTTGAAATCCAATCAGTACTTTACAAGTTATACTCTGGACAAGGAAAAAATACAAAGGGCAATAACTCTGTAATTACTATAGATATAGTTATGGTTCTTGTGCACTGCACTTCCTCATATTGTGGTTGACCATTGTATGAAATTGTTTTGAAATCCAACCAGTAGTTTACAAGTTATACTCTGGACAAGGAAAAGTAACAAAGGGCAATAACTCTGTAATTCCTATAGATAGAGTTATGGTTCTTGTGCACTGCACTTCCTCTCATTGTGCTTGACCATTGTATGAAATTGTTTTGAAATCCAACCAGTAGTTTACAAGTTATACTCCGGACAAGGAAAAAATACAAAGGGCAATAACTCTGTAATTACTCTAGATAGAGTTATGGTTCTTGTGCACTGCACTTCCTCTCATTGTGCTTGACCATTGTATGAAATTGTTTTGAAATCCAATCAGTACTTTACAAGTTATACTCCGGACAAGGAAAAAATACAAAGGGCAATAACTCTGTAATTACTCTAGATAGAGTTATGGTTCTTGTGCACTGCACTTCCTCATATTGTGGTTGACCATTGTATGAAATTGTTTTGAAATCCAACCAGTACTTTACAAGTTATACTCTGGACAAGGAAAAAATACAAAGGGCAATAACTCTGTAATTACTCTAGATAGAGTTATGGTTCTTGTGCACTGCACTTCCTCATATTGTGGTTGACCATTGTATGAAATTGTTTTGAAATCAAACTTGTACTTTTCAAGTTATGCTCCGGACAAGGAAAAGTAACAAAGGGCAATAACTCCATAATAAGCAAGATCATTGCATGAAGTTGTATTGAATTCCAACTTGTGGTTTTCAAGTTATGCTCCGGACAAGGAAAATGCAACGGACCGCTGGACCGACCGACCAACCGACCGACCGACCACCGGGTGACTCCTATATACCCCCCTAAACTTTGTTTCGGGGGTATAAAGATTCTAGGAACAAAAGATAAAATCGCTTTCCGCGAAAAAGCTATTTTATGTGACATATTTTTTTACAGGAGAATGAGATAGTGCCCTGTTGTCATATTCAAACATTTGTTTTCACACATTATCATAATGAGAGAAACACCATTACTAATTAGCTGAGGTGTATGGTAACATTGTCTTTGTATAAGATATTCATATTTCAGCCAAATGTCGCCATCGTCTCCTTTCCCAGCTGTTAATCAAGATGTGTGTATCAACAGGAAAACATCTTGATGGCATATGCAATTATTCAAACTTGTTTTACATTATAGCAGTCTATACATTTTAGTATTATTCAAAAGCCCATATATCGTGGTCCAATAAGGGCTCCAAATCTTCATTTCTGAATTGTTTATTAAGTAACCTCAAGGTTGATTTCCACATACATTGTACTATTTATAAGTATGGTTATTTTATACTATTATGACTATTTTGTTATTTTCTTTTTGTTTAAATCCAAACATTATTGAAGTTATACAGTTTCTTAACAGAGTACATGACTTCATTCCCAGCTGAAGAAAATCATATGCCAGGAATAAATCCTCATGAAACTGCATAACGGATTTATTGCACTGCAAAGTTCAGTCCTGTTTCTGAGTTAATAAATACTGGTATTGCATCAGTGTATATGACGCAATGTTTACAGCTTATTGACCAATCAGAAGAGAGAATTTTATTTTGCTGTATAATTATGTTTTGTATCTACTTGACTTGTATTCAGTTACTATTAAAAGTCCCTAATGTGTCGTGTTTGCATCCCTGTTGTATCATAGTTGCAGTTGTATATTACCCCATGTTTTACCAAATGAACTTGTGATGAAATAAATGAATGTTCTGTTCTGTTACAGTCCATTATAATGTGGTACATGCATCTAGATTTAAATCCCAAATATTGCACTGTAGTAGGTGCAGAAATGTGTCCACTGGAAAGTTTCAAAGGAACAAGAGAATGTAAAATAACAACAAAAAACAATAAAACAGTGTGAAATGATGAATAATTTTAAGACACTGATTTTGTGTCACCTGCTGTAAACAGAGGTGACACATAGGGATCACTTTTCTCTCATCAGTCTGTCTGTCCATCACACTTTTTCCATCATCCAAAGAGCTTTCTTGTCTTTAATTTGTGCTTACATTTTTCCA
>CM037784.1:55576387-55626387 GCA_021229015.1 Solen grandis | reverse complement strand
TCCTCTCATCTTTCAAACAATAGAAAAAAGAACATAAAGTTCATTTTTAATGCTGTTGTTCGTCGCGGTCGTTTTAGCATGGAGTTCTCGCTTTCAAACTCTTCAATAATTTCTCTCTTTCTTTTTCCAATGTTCTGGATTTGAGTCCGGCCCACGTTGAACTCGGATGCCAAGATTCTTGAGCTTTTTCCAGCATCCAGAAGCTTCACTAGTACTTTCATTCGTTCTTCTAACGTTAGGCATTTTCGTTTCGACATTGTGGCATACACGGTCATAATGCGGAATTGTTCTAGAAATTCCATTTTATACCGCCAATGATTTATTGTTTTTAACATCATTTTTTTTTGGTTAAATTTCTATAATTATTCGACTTCAATTATTCATTCTTTATACTCACAAAGATGAAACATGTCCGAATTTAATTATTCAAACTCAAAACACAAACAGTTTCGGCGATCTTCAATGGAGCGTACGCAAATCGAGTCAGCTTTCTGTTTACTGATTACCGAAATGGAGTGTTTTGCCCAAACTGTGATTACATCAAGAGCTATCGAAGGTAATTAAAACACTGGGCATTGGCTGATGGGTCATTCATCAAATAACAACGTGTCAAACACCAATTCACACTTGCACACTCTATGAATGGAACAATTATGACAGTGGGTGGGGGGTATGCAATTAGCGGTTAAGTGTACGGCGCGAGACAACTATTGACCGTCTGCACCTGCATCTGTTGATTGGGTGCCGATGACCGCTAATTAGGAGTCAATTAAAGAAGGATTTGACCATCAAAGGTGACCGCTGGCCGCAGAAGTTAAATTTGGGGGGACCTAAGTGACCGCTTACGGCATGGTGACCGCTTAATACACGTGACCGCTAAGACAATTCGATGTATACACAAAAATAAAAAAGTTTTCCGAAAGTGAACTAAGTCCAGCCTGCCGAGATGCTCTCATTGAAAATTAATTCGCCAAAACCAAAACAACTAATAACGCTTTTATATCATAATTGTCATATGCAATAATGATATGAACAAATATCAATCAAGCCTATTTACAGATATAATTTTTTGTATTACTGTCTATAAATAAGAATATTTCATAGAAAAAATACTGAACTATTTCTAGAGCGTAATAAATTTGTTGTGCGTCGGTCTTTCGCGCGCTTTTCCTCGGATTGTTCTAGAAGACTGGAAATCTCGTTTTTCTTTCATCCTACGCCGAATATCTTTTTAAAGATATTTCTTGTTGCTAGTATACTTGTTTTGCTTCTTTATTGCTATGATGTTTTTCAAACTCAGCAAAAATCACTTGTGTAACACAAGTTACATGGCACAAGAAAATGCCTCATGTTTTTTTCGTAAAAAAAAAGTTTTTATGATATATCATTTTCTTTTAAAGAGTCTAATTAAGTTATTAGTATCATCATTTTTAAATTTGCTTTTGAATTTCCATTTTCTCTCTGAGAAGGCTAAATTAGACAATTCATTTTCATCAGTCTTTATTTCAACTGACAACTTTTTGCAAAATAACTGTCACTTATTGTAATTATATTTGATTATAACTTAATCTGTTTATTAATTAATTATGACGACAAGATTTGCGATGAAAAGGTCTTTAATTAAATTATTATATTTCAATAATATTCACTGTGTGTTCATTACATTACCAGTATAGCTGATGTGGCATTTCTCTGGGTTGTTGTTTTAGCACCAAACTAATATTAATTTGATAAAAAATTTATCAGTAATTAAAATATAATTTATTGCTTGCCTTAGAAGATCAAGTGGTCAACCCTTTCCCTCATAGAGGAAACCATGAAAAGACCTATGCCAACAGCATAAAACCAGATCAGCCTGAGAGTAACTCGCAGGTTGATCAGGTTTTATGCTGTTCGCTGCTCCTCAGTGGTCTGGAAATGAGGATTTTGTAATTAAATTTAGTAAGGTTTAACTGTGGTTTTCTGCAGATCAGGCTTTATGTGGTACCTATTGAGTGCGTCAAAATGAGTCTATATGAGGGAAAGGGTTAAAGCAACATGATTTAAAGAAATTAATTATAATGTATGACAGCCCTTGGAAAAAGAAAAATCCCCTACAAAAAAGTGCCATTCGACACTACAGCTTAACAACTTATCTTCATATAAGATTCTTGCAACATTCATTTAATATCAAAATACTATGAAAACAACCTGCTAAATATACGCAAAACAATCCTAGACCACAGCCTTTAATTTTCCACCAATTACAGGCTAGCATTTGTATAAATCATCCCATTTTCCTCATGCAAATTGATTCCGGATGCATTGCCCAAGTCAGACAGAGTTAGTCATGTGATAACTGTCTATGAATTTTCCTGCTCACAAATGTTGTCTCTAAATTTCATAGACAATTATGCTTTACTTATCATCATAGTATATTCTTTTATCATATGACATTATGCTAAAACAGCCGTTTCCGGTTTCATATAACCATTACATATTTTCTTATATGTAACACGTTACATATAATTTATAGGCCGAATACATCACTCCGCGTCACGCACTTGTATTCTACATATATGCATAGTGTTTTGAACTTGTTTAATTAAATGTGATTGATGCAACTAACTTTGATTAAGAAGATGCATTATTCATATGAAGTGGAAAATGCATGAGAAATTCAGTTATTATATAGAACTATTTTCTTGGTGCTTGGTGCTGGATTACAATAGAAATTTGTTCACAGTCCATTTATAAATTCATGTTTTTTTTTGTAGTTATAATCACGATTTACTGTCATTAGAGGTCATATGATAAAAAGAATCTGACATGAATCCTATATATATGTACTTAATCAACTAGGCCATTTGCAGCATCCAAATATCCTTGCTCCATGATGCTGTTATATCCAAATTGCTATTTTTAGTAACAGAAACCTTGACCCATTAATCGTCCCTAATCCAATGAAAACATTTAAAGCAGCTTGTTCACAGCTGATCGATAGAAATAAAAACAGTTTTTTTTGCTCTTCCTTGTTAATGCCCATGAGTCTTTAATGTATTCTGACATTTGCAGGTCACATTGCTTGGGATAATGCTATTCTTCATGAACACCAACTTTGGAGAATTCTGAATAAATTTAGAATCGGAATCTCTGTAGCAGGTGCTTGCTGTACCATGCAACACATTCCATATCATGTTGTGAATCTAGCAGTCAGTCCAGTATCATATAGTGATTTATGATATTCAACCATTACCTCATGAATATTCATATACAGATTTATGACTTGATGGACAGATTAATTAACCCTTTCCCTCATATAGACTCATTTTAACCCTTTCCCTCATATACACTCATTTTAACCCTTTCCCTCATAAAATATACTCATTTTGACGCACTCAATAGGTATCACATAAAGCCTGATCTGCAGAAAGCCAAACTCAAACCTTACCAAATTTAATTGTAAAATCCTCATTTCCAGACCACTGAGGAGCAGCAAACAGCATAAAACCTGATCAGCCTGCGAGTTACTCGCAGGCTGATCTGGTTTTATGCTGTTCGCATAGGTCTTTTCATGGTGTCCTCTATGAGGGAAAGGGTTAACTAAACTTGAAATGGTGTATGAAACAATGGATTTGAAATACAATATTGTTTGAACAAAAAGAAAAGACCCCCAATATGGTTCTGCTCTGTTTCCAATGCATCGAAGCATGCCTATATAAGGTGATGAGTATATGAAACTTCACAACTTTTTTGTTATTACTTAACATTTACTGAATAAGATAAAGAAAAGTAAAACTTTATGTAAGTAGTAAGTTAATCTCTATGAAATGTTCATTTTTGTTTGTTTGTTTTTTCACACAACACATCTTTCACTCTTTTTATTTCTGAAAATCTACATTGATAAAGGAAATACATTGCTTTCTGGAGTTCCTTTATTTCTGCCAGGAACATCCACATCCTAAAATAGTGTGTAAAACAGATGGATTAAGAAATCATTACAAAGATAGAATATCTACACGTGCAGCAGGGAACATGTGCTTAAAGAGTAAGTCAACAGGATTTAATGAGCCACCATTTGCTAGAAAATCCGAAAATGCATGACCCTGATTGCTAAATATTAAGGTAACCCATTCATCATTCAGAGTAATCATGGTCCATCAAGTGATTGTGGGAATTTTATAGTAAATGCAAGCCTATATAGACTTTGAGCAAAAGAAGCCTATAACTCCAAGTCAATGGATCTTCGCTTAAAGCTTTTTATGCATTTGAAGGATCATGATTAATTTAATGATGGATGGATTACCTTAAATAATTTGTAAACAGATCCTAAATAAACGCCCCCACATCGCTCATTAGAGAACCAACAGTGAAACATCCATCTGTAAATGTGTTGTGATTCATAAGAATTGGTATATATTTATACCTGTTTGGCCTTGAACGGGCGGGGGGCGGGATTTATTCTAGGATATTTGTATCTGAAACTGAAAATAACAAGATCCTTCCGAAGGGAGGTCTGTTAATGAATACTTCCATGGAGAGAGAACGATGCAAATTCAACTAACAGTAGATCTATGCCTAAATTTACATCAATACATGCTTCTTATGTGAACTGTTAATAGGATTGCTAAGAACCAAGAGTATCTTTTACTTTTGGGTTGAAATGTTGTTATAATTTACCATGTAAAATATTCTTATTCAATCTGAAGAAATCAGGATTTTGTTTTTGCCTGACATTTTAATCCTTTGAATACAATCACTTATGACATATGAGCTAATTCCAAAATGACATATATTAGACAAAATTTCATACTTTCATTAAAGTTTTGTGTTTATCTCATGCCAGAATTTAAATAACATATTTTGGGTTACAGCAGCTTTTCGCAAAAATTGGTTTTGCTTCAAAATCATTCAAGCAGGTGTCAATTTGAGCAAATAAACATTTTGAATATTAATTGGGCATATACTTCCGAAAAAAAAAAATCACGCACATTTAAAATTGGAGTTCTTATAAGTTTTGTTAAGTGTATAAAATATTTTGTGATTAGCAAATTTGAGTAGTATGTTTTTTCATGATTAGTCTCAGGAATGTGCACATTTCTCCTGTCCTTGTCAAAGCAAGTTTTCCACCTCCTTACAGCTGACATCTGCGTGTCAGTTTCACTATCTATTTCACTGTCACGATTTCTTCCCCACCTGGCAAATAAGGATTATTTTACCCCTGAATATCAGGTTCAAGTCATCTCATGACTTTCAATATGTCATGTAATGAGCTTGTGTGGTCACATGACACCGAAAAAAATCTGCGGAAACATTGACTCACGCATGAGTTTCATCAAATAATCATTTGAATCTTTCCCCATCACAATAGCCATCAATGCCACTGAAACACAAGTTTAACTTAACATTCTAAGCTTAAAGATGTTAAACTATGTAACAACAAAGGACATATTAACAAGATATTTAGTATAGTATAGTATATTTGTTTTTATGAGATACCTTTAAAAAACACATGAATTATCTTCCCTGAAAACAATAACAACTAATCCCTTCATTTTTCTGCGATGAATTTTGGATTTCTACCATGAGTTTTTCAAATGATTCAAAATTATTTTGTTAATATTAATAAAAAAAATGTTTATGTCCCAAAATTAAGGTTTCAACTTTATAAATAAATATGGATTATCTCCCCCAATTTAAGAAAACTTGAAAAATAAATACTCTCTGTGAGATGTTTTTATTTTTAGATGTCCTAATAGTGACAAGGATCATGATATTACCAAGGCAAGAAATTTGGCTATAAGGCTGTATGTACATATCTTTATAGAAGAATTCATATATTAGATACGAGTATTATCAAGTAAAAATTAACATGGCATGCTATCTAAGACTTAACCTGTATTTTTTGGTATTCAGTTCTCATGATATGCTTCTGGCTCATGGTTATTTCTAAAGATCTTAAGAAAATAATTATTTTTAACAATGAAAAAAACAATTATTTTTTTTCTCTTTGCAAGAAAAAGCAGAAATTTCCATATATATTTTTAGTCAATGAAAAACCAAATGTAACCTCCGTGTACTTCTTTATAAGTTTATTTCCTAAATAGATGCATGTCTCCATGCAAGACATGCTGAAGTCCAGAAGGATCTTGTGGAAAAGCATCCAACTTTCTATCACCCTCAGTGGACCTACCACATCTGCTGTTCCAATCTGAAAGATTTTCTTTCTCTTTTTTTGTAGGGGTTGAATCACACTTAAATGCAACGTACCAATCACCCATTTGTCATCTGATCCAAAAACTGCCAACCTGAATCTATTTCAGTAAGCAATCAGAAAATGGAAGCATAGAAGAGCTTAAGAATGCTCCGAGAGGTATAAACAAATAGCCGTTGGAAAACCACCGAGTTAGCTCCGGAGGCGCCATCCTCGATGATTATAGTTCACAGTAATGTAGATTCCTCTCCGTAATGGCTCTAACTACGCTGTACCACATGCAAAATTTTCAAATTCCAATTGGCTGGAATTATTTTGTCTCAGCTCAGCCTCACTTGGAGATTACAGAGAATGAGAGAAAGATCAGGGCAATGTTTTTTGAATCTTGATTTATTAAGTCCCAAACATCCTTGTTTGTATTGTACACATTAAATAACATTTTATCACTATTTAGAGTAAATTTATACCCGACAAGAAAATTGGTCAATTACGTATTTATTTTAAACTGAGTTTAGAATTATAAAATAAAACATTCATTGAATTTCAAGCTTTACCTTTTATGGTTAGACATTCTGAAAGAGAGCTATTTTTTATATATCTTTTCTTACTTTAAAATTTTTTAACCCTTTATTTCATGAATATTCATGTACAAATTGATGAATATTTAATGACTGATCTTTACATGGCTTATGAAATGATGGATTTATCTTGGCCACGGATGACTGTGTAGAATTGAGCTACAGTATTATTGTATGAGCAAACAGAGGAGACCCAGATTAGACAGTTTCTATAGGACTGCTGATTGGGTTTGCTCTGTTTGCCTATGTGTCAAAATGAGTCTATGTGAAGTAAAGGGTATAGTTAAACAAGACTCCCTTACTTAGAATCATATAATCTATTTATTTATTATATGTATTTTGGAGATACATGCTATCAGATAAGAGCCATGTTGACATGGCCATCCCCTGCTGAATGTTTGCTGTATGAAGATGTGTTGAGATTAGAATATATATATATTTTTTAATTATTTAGTAAATGAAGACTGATGTTTGAAGTGATTATAGATATGAAACCCATGTGAAGACATACTAATTCCCCTATTTGGAGTATAAGGTAAAATGATAAGGTCACTGTGACCTGTTACAAATTTTTTCCTTCACCTTAACTATTTTACTTATTGACAAAGGGTAATAACTAAAAAATTATGAAAGGTAGAGTTATCATTCTTGTGCAATGCACTACTCGGTGAGATCTATCCACCTATGAAGTATCAAGTTGATATCTCAAATACATTTTGAGTTATGCTCTGGACAATAATGTGGGACGGAAGGATGGACTGACAAACAGACGGACGGAGACTATCTCCAACTGCCTTTAGGCGGGGATAATAAAGAAGGAAAAGGGGTTTTTGGTGTCCCAGCAGACTGTATAGTTTGTAATAATTTGCTCTGGGAAAAAATGAACAACAAAAGCTGTGCTGAATTGATGTGTCCTCTGAGTATTTAATGAAATTTAATAAAGTTATAATCTGTAAAAATAATGATTTGGTGAAAAACAAATGAACACGGCAATAGTGATATTTTAAAATTATGGTTCATATGTGCAGCAAATATTACCATTTTCCAATTTCTTAAGTTTTTGACAAGTATTACAGACCCTTGTTTTAGAAGATAATATTAAACCCAGGATTTTCTATGTTCTGAAACTCTTTTAAAACCTGATATTATCAATTAATGCTACTATATTTAGCCACACATTATAAATATAGTCCAAAGACAGGATTGCTAATCAAATGTGATTGACAGTCTCTCTGTGAGGTACAATCCACCTTGGTGACAAAGAATCCCATTTCTCCTTCAACCTTCAGCACACCAGCTATGTAATTTGATGACTTGGCGCTCGTGTTCATCAGATCAGGCTCTGGCATCTTTGCATGTTGTGCAACAATTAGGGTTTCTTGACTGACACTCGGTCAAACTGTGTCGTCATGGTATCAGCAGGAAGTGACATCCTACACCAGGACAGACACAGGGTTCACAGCTGACACTGAAGGGTCTGTTTATTATGGGGTAGGTCAATTACATCAGTACCAGTAGCTGAAATAATCATGAGACCATCCTGGGCTTCTATTGCACGGTAGGTTACAATTATAATGGTTTTGTATTTCTTTTGTAATTTGAGGACTTTTGTCCAATTAATACCAGACATGGTGCTATCATACTGATGTTATGTGTGGTATCATGCAATAGAGAGAGAAAGGCATATGCCTTATTCAGTTACATAATCCAGAGAATGGGCCAGCCTTTCTTAACTATATCAGATACTCAAGGGCCATTTCTCTGCACATACTCGACCAACACTATTCTATGTACCTTACAATGCATCTTGATGTACATTCCTGCAAAGTATTGTGACTCTGGTCCATAGAATTTTCTAGATATGGCTCTGGGAGTAAAATAGTGCGACAGAAAGTGTGGTGCCAACACAGTATCCCCTTCCCAATCCCATCTGTTTAACCCTTTCCCTCATATAGACTCATTTTGACGCACTCAATAGGTACCACATAAAGCCTGATCTGCAGAAAACCACAGTTAAACCTTACCAAATTTAATTATAAAGTCCTCATTTCCAGACCACTGAGGAGTAGCGAACAGCATAAAAACCTGATCAGCCTGCGAGTTACTCGCAGGCTGATCTGGTTTTATGTTGTTCGCATAGGTCTTTTCATGGTTTCCTCTATGAGGGAAAGGGTTAATTAAATCACACTGCTGGCCAATATCAAATGCCAATTATAAATTACATCAATTTGAGGAACTAATGTGAAACTGGATAATGAGTGTGTAGATAAAAGGAATATATCAAAGGTTAAGAAAACAGTGGTCAAAAATTCAAATTATGATGGGCGCCGTGGTCCAGCGGTAACGTATCCGATTACGGATCGGAAGGTTGTGGGTTCGAACCCCGATGGAGGCAAGAATTATTCACAACCTTCCCAGGCACAAAGTACTGGTCCAACCCAGGAACCGTCGAGAGGGATTGGTATAAGTTGTAAGAACTTGTTTCCCAATCGACGTAAAATAAATAAGTTTAAACTTAAACTAGTGGTCAAAAATTCAATTAATATCATTATACTGATGACCTTTAAAAAAAACTTAATAGTGAAGACCTAGGTTGAGTATGTACAGTTATATAACAAGAGGAGGCACTTGTGACAAGAAAGGAAGTCTTGCAAGAAAAAAGTGGTATTTAGCTTTTGGAAGTTGATGCAGATGACTAAGCCAGGAGTTACTAAGTATTTTTTTTTCTTCAAAATTCTTAGGTGAGATTAAAAGTCAAGAACAATTAAGTTATATCAAATAAAGATACAATCAAACAAATGAAAGCAAGAAATGTTTAACTTTACAATTTTCTTTCATGGGGATTATAGGACTTTCATTTATCTTTAACACACACACACACACACAAAAATATGAATGGAACCCGTTATCAACTTCTCTGGATAGTTACCTAACCAATCAAAGTAATAGGTCGACACTCTACCATCAAGAGGTATCTAACAATCTGTAGATATTTACAGGAACCAGTCTATCTGTCATGTTCCTACAATCAAGGAGAGTATCTTTATGTGAATCAACTTTCTTGATCTCAGATTGGGGGGGTCACATGTTTTTACTCTTATCTTTCACCTATCTTACATTCCTTGATACAATTATACAGGCAAACACACACAAAAAAGAAGAGGAAAGTATGCAACGGATGTGGGGAGACCTTTAAACCCAGGTGGGTCATTGCATACTATTTGGTTCTCTTTCTGCTGCTCTTCAATTGGGGAAATGTGATACGGCCTATGGCAGGGTAACCATGACAAATGGAATTTTTTGTCTGATAATTGTCTGTTTGAATTATGGTATAATGCAGGGTAGTTTCAGAAAATTGGCCCTTAGTTTTTTCTAACAATAATGCTGGTGCAAAAAGATTTGATACTTAAGGCTGTCATATATCACTGCCATACCTGTATAATAAGTCACCTCTGAAAAATGGCCAACTTGTGAACATAAACCATTGACCTCTATTCTCAGCACTGAATTCATAAAGAATTTCTCCTCAGCAAAAACAGCCACCTCCAAATAAAGGTCATTTTATAGTTTCCCCTAAGTAGTCTATAATGTTCACATCTTAAATTTTTATATCAGGTTTTTTAAATAGAGATTTATAAGGCTCATGGGGCCGCCATGGCCGAGAGGGTAAAGTCGCTGACTTTAACACTCACTCAGCCCCTCACCACATGGGTTCGAATCCCGGCAGGGTCATTCAGATTTTCATGTGAGGAAGCCTTCCAGCTGGCTTGCGGTAGGTCGGTAGTTCTACCCGGATGCCTCCGTGTATTCGCTATATGACTGAAAAACTGTTGAAGCGATGGTAAACTCAAATAGTCAAGTTATAAGGCTCAGATGTAGTATAGGAATTGCAACCCATTTCACAATACAAAATTACAGAAAAACTGAAACCCATTTAACAATATATAATTACTGAAAAGCTGCCACTGATTTCACAATTTAACTATAGAAAAAGTTGAATCCCATTTCAATATATATAATCATGAAAAGTTCCAACTCATTTAACAACATTTTATTAAGAAAGAAGGTGCAATTAATTAAACAATACTTAATTATGTAGGAGAATGCAACCTATTCAACAATGTATAATCACAGATGGCCAGAACTGTGACCTGTTTCACAATATATATGGAAAGGATGTAACAATTTGTTTTTGCGGGGAACGAGATGTAATAAGTTCTTGATTCTGTACAGAATAAATTGACCAAATTCAATTTTGTAGCAAATGGGAAAGGGTTAAATAAATGATAAAATGCTGTCTGTTATTGCAAGTACAGCTGGAAAATGCATAGAAAATGTTAAACCTGTTGACTCCGGGTGATAACGTATCTGATGCAGTGTTTACCCAAGAACAACAAATCATCTCTAGGATTCCTTAAGAATATTATATAGATAAGAATATTTTTTATTCATCCTTGTGAAATTAGCTGGAAGCTTGTTCCAGGAACATGTCAATTATACTTTGGGGTTTTACGGCCGTAAAGCTCCTTATGTAATCAAACTAAATCTTTAAAATGATCCAGTTAGAGCAGAGGAAATCCTATTACTTCCTATTTGCAGTGCTCGTCAGTGTAAGCGTAAAGACTCTTCAACACAGAAACCATATAAGGTGACGGAGATGGGCAATAAGGAAGCGGAGAAGGTTGTTAGAATATCGTCGAGATATACGAGTGTTTGGGGTAATGGATGAATACACATCGAGTTCGGAAATCAAGTAAATAGATGTATTAGTATATAGAATAAAGATATAAAGAGAGTGAGCTGTAACTACCATAAAATTCCTTTTACATAATGTCCTCTTGAGACTGTTATAATTGCAGAATTAACGGTAACAAGCCTATATTTTGTTGGTACAATTGGATGCCTTTGTGTGAACATGGATTGGATGCCCAATTTTTCTCTACAAAGTCTGGGAGGATTTTATGTGGGAAAGTACACTTTTGTCATTAGTTATCATAAATGTTTATATGATTGTCATACAAAGCAGGCAAAAACAAATGCTAAAACTGAATAAGCAAATTTTTGTATAATAGCAGCATTAAGTCACGTATTTGGGAAAATAACTGTCATAATTTAAAAAAATTGAATTTTAAGCATTGTTTAGTCATGTAAATATTTACAGAAAGTGCTGTTGTTTAAACTATAATGAATTTCTACTGTATTTTTTATAAGTCCCTGAATTCTTATATAATAATGAACTTGGATTTATGATCACAGATCAATGCCCCCACCTCACTGCTTTGTCTCAGTTATAACATTGTCAAAGGGTAGTAACTCTAGGCAATATATATTTAGTGAGTTAAGTATGCTGAAAAAAGTGCACTGGTAGCTTTATACACGATATCAAAAATCTTTAAAAATCATAAAAAATTCCAAAGTAGAAAGGAAATTTCTAAGTAGAAAGTTGAAAAAATTAAAGGCATACACTCTTGTTACAGTTTTTTACTATATAAACAAAGAAGGAAAATTAAAACTAGCCATGAGAATTTTCTTAATGCAAAGTTTAAGAAAATTTTCATGGCTGTAGCTTTAATTTTCCTTCTTTTTCTATATAGTAAAAAATGTAATGTTAGCGCAAGCCTATAAGGAAGGAAGAAGTGCCTGTCACTCATAATGGACCTTCTGTTGGTGAACATGTGGGCAAAAGTTCTTTGCTGAGCCTCAAAGACTTCTAAAGATATTGAACAATTGGCAAGCAATCATTTGGGTACCTTGGCAAACAGCTAAGCAGACTCAGATTAGACAGTTTCTTAAAGAAGCAGTCTGATCAGGGGCTCCTCTTTTGTACAAACAATAATAGAAGCTCATAATAATCATGCTGCATTATAAACAAAGAAAACAAAAATATTTTGAGCGTAATTTTAAGTTCAGTAAATTAATTACATGAGGAAAGACATACATAACATATTCATTCTTGAACTATAATCAATGAATGCAACACTGCTATTGCCTACTTTATTCCACTTATCAATTCCATTTCTGTGACAAGGAATTTTTAAACAGATGCAAACTTAAACTGAATTCAATTCTGAAAATTAAGAACAGTGAGAATAACAAAACCAAATGCTTATGAATTGCTTTCCTATTCCTATGTGGATAATCAAGCAAACATAATTATACAAGAGCAAAATGAAATATTATTAACAAAGTAAAAGTACATAATTATAATCCTTGATGGTCATATATGTAGTAGCTGAGCTGGAAAACATTGGTACTTTTACCACCCATAACAGTAACTGAAGTTATGCCACATCAAAGTCAATGGCAAACTAGTGCTTGGCCTATTCAAATACAGCAAAGCTCGATTTCTCCAAGGACATATTTATTTGTTTGTTTATGTATCAATGAAATCAAATAATCTGCATGAACTAGGAATATCACTGAAGGTGATTAATATTCCTTCCCAGCACTTTGACCTTTATAATATAATGCCTTATTGATTTATTATTTACCAAGGTCTAAGTTGAAAAAGGGCCATAACTATAAAAAAAATTTATGGATTTTACCAAAAGTGGCTTTCATTTCATTCAGATAAACATGTGTATCAATTTTTTTCTTAATCCACTGAGCCTGTAATAAGTTATCAATAGGTATTTTTTGGCAAATTGTAAGTCAAAAAAGGGGCCAAATCTGTGTTAAAAATTATGAATTTTGCCCAAAATTGAACTTGGTCTTTATTGTATATAAACAAACATATTAAAAACTAGACTTCTTTTGTTCTGAACAAAAGAAAGGGCTTTCTGCACTCATACTCATTTACTATTCTGACATACACCATCTTAAAAAAATTGAAGAAAATCCGTCCCAAATTGACGGTTGTAGAGTGCAAACTTATATAAATAGCAGATGAAATCTGTGATGTCATAATCCTAGCTTTTCGAGAACCATCTTTAAGATGACTACAATAATACTCAAACTGGTGTTCTGCAAGGGAATAAAGTATCACTAGTCCTCTTTACATGCAAAATAGGTATACAAGATTCCTTTTCTACGAAATATTTATTTCTCTTATTTTGATTGAATTTTCTTGCTAAATTGAAGGGGGCACAGAGCATTGAAATAAATTACTGTATTACCTTATTTTTTTAGTGTAACAGAAATAAAATTTGGAATAATATGTGGGATCAACTGCAAAAACACAAGGAAAAACGGTTTTTCAGAAATTCTTATTTTCATGTAACTTCCTTATATGGTGTCCGATTTTAAAAACCTAGGTACAGTTAGAAAGGTCTTCTGAATTCCAATATGCACTTACTTCATGTTTAAACCTATCTGTCACGGTTTTTGAGATATAGACAGTTATTCCTAAAAAAAAATGCAAAAATCGGCAAAAGATGTTCATGTCAATTAATACCCTTTGACAAATAACTTAATAATTAATGGTCCAATCATTAAGATCTGCATATCATTAAAACCGCATTGCATCATGCTAAAAATATTGTTCTTCATGTTATTTTCAAAAATTGATGGTTTCTTAGAAAAAAACAATGAAGCGATTGGGAATAACTGCAGAAGTGCAGAAAAGAACAGTTTTAAATGAATTCTTATTTTACTTCCCCCAGTTTCAAAAAGCTAAAGGTCATTTAATAATTCCCCACATTTCACATTCTTCATATAAATGTATCTTTCACCACTTTTTAGATATAGATGGTTAAACCTCGAGAAAACGGGAAAAATCTGCAAAAATATGTTCATGTTTCATTTTCTCCATATAACTTTATGAATTTTTGGCTAATCTTCAAAATTAAACACCAATGGAACGGCCAGGCATTGTTCTACAAATTATATCCATGCTCTTATTTACAAAAATCAATAATTTTCAAGGAATAGGCAGCTAAATGCATTTGTGGTAACACAATTTTCGTTTTTCTGAAATAACTCAACTGATTCAGACCCGATCTTCAAAAACTAAATATCATCTGAAAGGTCTTTCAAAGCATTACAAATTATACACATAGTGTCTCAATAAAATATTTTTCGTATTTGAGATTTTTAAGGCCGAAGAAAAAAACTGATAATTGAAATGTGACCTTGACCTTAGCGATTTTCCGGAAACGAAAGTGACTGATCACAATGAGAAGCTATGATGCACCTTCAGTGAAAATTTTATGCAAATCAGTCAAAAACTTTGTCTTCCAGTGCTAAAAAAACATACATTTTGGATAAAAATTTTGATAACACATCATGACGTCATTTTAGGTCATATGATGTCAGTCTTCTCAGAGTGGAAAGAAATCAAGAGGACATAATTATGTTCTGTCCCAATTTCAAGTTTCTAGCTTATCTGTGTGCTTCGTAATACTTAAATACATTTTCAGGTCAAAAGTTCAAAACTTGGTTCAGCCATAGATCTTTGATCTTTTTGAATATTACAAAATGTATATACCCCTGATTGTAATATATACATTCTGTGAAAAAAATCAAGTAAATCGGTCCAGAAATGACGTCTGTAGAGCGCGTACAAACTTTGGTAGCTCTTTTCAGCCCGGACATCACAGAAAGAAAAGAAATGTGACGTTTAAAAGGGCCAAAGTCACTGATGTTACTGTTAAAATTTCATGCTGCTGGCTCATTGGCAACCTGTTTTAATTTGAACCTCAAAATAAAGAAAAAAGTAAAATAATAATAATAATGAGAAAAAACATAAACACAATAGGTCATTCTGCGAAAGGCAGAAAGCCCTAACTATATAAATCTGTCGGCCTCTTCATAACGCCAACAGACTTGCTAACCATCCGAAAAGCTCACCCCTATATTCCTCCCCCCCATTTTTTGTTGCGGTATAACAATTAACTAGAATCGCTATCACGATATCATCGGTTTTAGCAAAAGCAAGTTCATTCAGTTCACGAGTCGCATAATTTGAAAACCATATTTTTTCGTTCACTAGCTTGTCGAATAGTGTTAACAGTGATCTTTCAAACATTTTTGTCGCAATGTTAAAACAGACTTTATACCCAGTATAATATTTTTGAGTATTAACTGTAAGTGTAGTAGATGCGAACTTGAAATTTTTTTTAACTGAATTCGGTTAGTGCCACGTTAGATGTGTGGGTTGCTTTATGATGGCGACAAACGACATTTGTAATCCATAAACAACAATTGTAAATGACACACAACAGTATAGAAGGACACACAACAATGCAACATGACACGCGACATTATTACGAACTAATGAAATATCACATGAATTTTTCTGTGTCTTTTCAAATTGATGTCACCAAGGAACAGAATGCAAAAAAATGGCACAAAAATCAGATTTCAATTGTTTAGTTATAAAGAGTGATTTCAAGCAAAGCGCCACCTAGCGCAAAATGAGAAACAAAATTTATAAAAAAAGTTTACTATAAGGTACCTAGCAGTGCAGCAAATAGTTCAATCAAGTATACAAGTCGCTCTAATCAAACATTCTATTTCTTATATATCACAATTTGAAGCATAAAAACTGATTTACAGTTATTCAAAAAAAATACTACCATAAAATGACCAAATCAAGTCCGATCTTCAAAAACTAAACATCACTGGAAAGAGCTCTTCAAGAACTAAAACTTTTGTACATATACTCTTAATGAAATATTTTTAATTTTGGAGCTATTTGGGGCCGAATAAAAACACAATAATCGTAATATGACCTTGACCTTTTCATTTATTTTTTAACTTTTTAATTGTGAGGTACTTTGAAACATAACAATACATAAGGTGTGAATATATCAAGAACAATAACAAAAAATAAAGTCAGGAGCGACAAAAATATATTTTAGAAATTTTATTTTTTTCCAATATTTTAGTGAAGTTTGACAGTTTCTAGAGGACAAACCATGCATTTCTTAAATTCGCTACCCCATTTATTTTGTGTGTATATGTCTTGCAAATCATTTGCAGCAAACAGAATTCTTCTATCTCATCTCTAACTAAAATGGATAGGTTTTTCGTAGACCTACCCTCATTTGCACAGTTTTTTGCGAGGTCGAACTTTCAACCTTCTGTAGCTCAAAAACTTTCAGCGACACGTACCCTCGAACCTATCATATTTTATTAGGCTATCAACAAGGAACAGAATGCAAAAAAACGCATTTGAATTAGACCTCAAATAACTGAGTAATATTAGCCATTAATAAATTTCATACAAAATGCCCCCATCGGGAAAAGTAAGACACAAATGAAAGTTTTCTCAACGTTAGGATCATCTTCAAATACGTGGTAATTACTGATTAAAATTTCATACATGTGACTTTTCTGATCACGGAGATTTTCCGTTAACAAAAAAGAGTTAGAAAAATAAAAATAAAAATAAAACAGAAGAAGAACAATAGGTTTTCGCACTGCGATGCGAAAACCTAAATATGTGTTGCTCAATAAACAATAACAAAGTAACAGTGGAAATAGCTATCATCATGTCTGCTTTTAGCATAACATGTTAGATATCTTCCCAGAAGGCTACAAAAGTACAAAAAAATCTTGACTTTTTCAGAAACATATAGAAGTGAGCAACAATGAGATCATAGATACATGACTTTGAACGCATAATAATGCTATCAAAATTAATGCAATCATGAAATGGATAATTTTTTGCCATAAATAATAGTTGTATTTAATGATAATGTGCTGTGAGGTTGTGAGGATGGATTAACTAACATATAGTTTTCTTTTTTTGTTTTAAAAATGATTATAATGTTCATTTCTGGGTCTATCTTCCATATCTGAACTCTGAATCTCTTCACAATGTGACCAATAACACCAAGTTTGGTTAGGATTGATGCAAATGTGTTTGGCAGCTACTGACAAAAGGATCAAATGAACATGAATTTAACTAACTGGTCAGGGCCCTTAAGCAGCATGTTCACTGTAAAATGATGGTTATAGAGAAAGAATTTATTTGATTTATGATGATCTGTGTGAATTATCTCTATCAATACCTATCTACAGACGCATGGTCACCCAAAGTAAAATTTTATGTTTGAAAAACAAGAGGGCCATACAGCCCTAAATCACTCACTAGAGTACATCAGATGATTTAAAATAATTCAAAGTAATTTGATATTACCTGATTCCTTCCAGCATCAACCATATTCAAGTTTAAGATAGAAAGAATTCTTAAGTTAGTCAATCATCTGGAGGCCTCATTTTTCGAGGAATCAAAAATGCTTACACAAATATGGTATGAAACCTTGAGGTAATCAATGATGCAAAAATTAATTCTGAACATTAGTTGCAGGAGAGACAAATTTTTAAATTTTCTATACAGAGTATATAAGAAAACTAGCTGACCCCCTATGTGATTTGTTTTTCAAGGGATCACCTTTATTTTAGCAATTATGGTAGACAGCCATAAGTAGACCATACATGCCAAAAAAATTTAATTCCAATCAATGGATTCATAAAAGAAATCTTTGAAATCTTCTATATGGAGTTAACTACAAGGAAACTAGCTGACCCCTAGGGGCCTCATTTTTCACGAGATCAACTTCATTTTAGCAATTATGTAAGAGCACTATGAGGTGACCATTTGTGCCAAAGGAAATTAAATTCTGACCATTGTTTTCAGAGGAGAAGATTTTTGAAGTTTTTAAAATAAAATTCTGTTGGTTGCCACGGCAACCAGAGTTCTGCATGGATAAGTTTATTTTAGCAGCTTTTGTGGAGGTTCACACAAGGATGATCCATGCCAAATTTCATCAATTTCTACTCAGCGGTTTCAGAGGAGATGTCATTTAAAGCAAATTGTTCATGACACACGACAGACGGGTGATGCTTATAGCTCAACTTGAGCATGTTGTGCTCTAGTGAGCTAAAAAAAGGTGATTTCTCCATCACAGGCAAATGCTTTGCGAATGGTATCAAACCTATACAGAGAATTATACAACCTATATTATGATTTTTTTCCAAATGCTGTAACATGACTGATCACATTCACTCTTTACACATGCCCTTACTTCACAAGGTGACAATTATTATAACTTCCAAATTAATACCATAACTGGTAAAGATGCCATGTTGCAGAATGTGTTTTGTGGTACAGCAAGCACCTGTATTGGTGATACCATATTCTATATTGAACCAGAATTTTCTGTGGTGCATTATGAAAAATATTGTTTTCCCATGCGATATGATCAACACTTGCAATGTTTATTTGTCAGGAAACAAAGACTTCACCAACATAAATGAGAGAGTATAATTTTTTTTTCTTCTAGCAATCAACTGTAAACGAGGAAGAAAAACAACAACAAAAACGAGAGGGTCACGATGGCCCTGAATCGCTCACCTAATTAATATTACTTTCATTGCCTTTTATGAAACAGCAATATAATCTTAATTACAAACAGAAACTGTACCTGTGGTCCAACTTTTGATGGTCATAGCTATAAAATCAGGTGACCCCAAAAGCCATGATTTGAAAACTTGGTTCAGGTCCACAAGGCAATATTACATACATCAAGTGACCCCTGGGGTGGGGCTAATTTTTATCCCAGGGCCATGATTTGAACAAACTTGGTAGATGTCCATAATGCAATAATACATAAAAAATATCTTAACTCCAGGCCTTGGGTTTTCTGACAAGAAGATTTTTCTAGATTTTTCTATTTAAGCTTATGTAAAATCAAGTGACCCCTGGGGCGGGTCCAAATTTAATCCTAGGGTCATGATTTGGACAAGCCTGGTAGATGTTCATAAGGCCATGTTACACATTTAATATCTTAACTCCACGGCTTGTGGTTTCTGGGAAGATTTTTCTAGGTTTTTTTTACGAGGGCGAGTCAATAAATAACCAGCCTAACCTATTTTGGGTTGAGATCTACCTCTTCTTTTTCAATGTAATTTCCCTCCAGGGCTATGCACTTGGACCAACAGTGTTCAAATGCCATCAGCCCAGAAGAGAAGAAGTCAGGGTCCTTTCCATGGAACCACTCCTCAAATGCCCCCATGACTTCTATGTCAGACCAGAAATGACATCCACGTATATCCTTTTTCAAATTTGGAAAAAGGCAGAAGTCGCTCGCTAGGAGCCAGGTCTGGTGCGGTATTAATTCATCCCCATTTCGCTCCACAGCATCCATAGCAACTTTACAAGTGTGGACTCTTGCATTGTCCTGTTGCAGCAAAACACCTTTGGAGAGTTTACCACAGCGTTTGCATAGTATGCTCCGGTTATTGTACTGTGTAAAATGTCCAACAAAATAACGCCCTTTGTGTCCCAAAATACTGTGGCCATCACTTTGCCAGCAGATGGTTGAGTCTTGAACTTCTTTGGCCTTGGGGATCCCGGCCTTACCCACTGACGACTCTGGGCTTTATTTTCTGGTTCATAATAATGCATCCAAGTCCCATCCACAGTAACTAGACGCGAAAGGAATTAATATTTTGACCTCAAACGCTTCAACAATGCACTGCATACTGATGCTCTCGTTGCCATTTGCTCATTGCTAAGGGATTTTGGGATCCAACGAGCTGTAAGCTTGCACATCCCTAAACGATCATGCAAAATTGTTGAAACAGTACCATGTGAAATGCCTCTAATGCCTGTGCGATTTCTTCAACCTGTGCTCAGGTGAGCTAATAATAGGTCATTTTCTCACAACAGGACAGGTTAGGACAGAACAGAACATCTATGTATAGCAGACACCCACCCCCACCCCCCTGCTGGTGTGTATTTAAAAACACACCCACACACAGCCATAAAGTTCTTTTGGTACTTAAGAAAAAAGACAGTGTTTGCTTAAGAAAACAGCTGGCGCTTTTACCATTACTCCAAGCCTTATAACTATACTTTATCGCTTTCCATAGACCCAAATTATCACAAACCTTCTATGTATATTTGTGTCACTTTCTAGAGAGAGATGTATTGAACCCATAATTAACACAGAAGCAGATACCAGTTGTAACTGATGGAACTCACTATATCGCCAACAACTGACACCCTGCTTTGCGAAACTCACATTTTTAATCTTTCTGGTTTAAACAAAAAAGTAATTAGCCCTATATATCAGTGAGATTGTTTCCCAAAATCAATATTTCTCATAGTCTCTGAGGAAATAATTAGATACTAATTTTCATCTTATTTTTTCACTGCTACATTGTAAGGACATTAATGACACCATAAAAGTATGAGGAGAGAATAAAGTGAAAATAATTAGACGGTCAAGATAGTCCGATACCCATTACCAGAGTACTGCTATTCTTAAAGAAAATTTAAATGCCAGGGAATCAGACATTTAAATTCAATGGTCATACATCCAGACATACTAAAAAAGTATTAGCAATAACCAACATGGCCAAACTATTGAAAATATCAGGGTTTTTTTTTTCAAGTATATTTAAAATTCAGAAATGTAGGAGCTAGAACAGATACTAGAGTATAACATAATCTTAATGCTTGTTTCTTCATATTGTTCTAGGGCCATAACTCAAGACTTATAGTTGTGGTATATCAGCCAAAATAAAATTTTGTTAACCCTTACCCTGCTGGACCTTTGCTACCAGTAAAGAGCCAGGCCAGCCTGCACATCCGTGCAGGCTGGCCTGGCTCTTTACAGTTTGCTAACCAACTGCAAGTTTTCATCTTGTTATTCCTAAAATTGATAATGGACAGTTCCAAAAAAAATGCCAGCTAAGTGCATTTGAGAAATTCAGCAGGTTAAGGGGTAAGATTATGAACACAATGATTTTCAACTGAGATAACAGACATTAATTTGTTGGTAAATGTCTTAGAAAAAGTTCAAATATCAACATAGAGTATAGAAAATGACCAAAGACATCACCAATATGGCTCCTCTGGCATGTGGGGTAAAATTTGACAAAAATACAAAAATACAGTCTAGACTCATGACCTCAACATCAATGAAATTGTCATTTTTGTCGAGATACTAATATGTCAACATATGAATTTACATGTACCTGGAAACGTGACCATATATAAACAATCATTCACGAAATGCACAGGCATTTTACACATTTGTCTATATAGGCCCTTTATACCTGATAAAAAGTCTTATATGTTATGGCTTATATGTTCCTTTCAGTATACTCGCTGCTAATACTGCCAAATTGCGTCGATGTTAGATCACCGGTGTTAATGAAAAATAGTTGACACTTTTTATAACTTAATAAAGCATGTATGATTGCATCTAGCATTAATCAATTAAATTTTCAAACATTACCGTTTGTAACATTTAATGTTGTAATTGACACTATTTGCTCTAGTTGGGGACATAATCTATGAAAGTGTGAAAACTTACTGCAGTGATACAGAATTTTCGCACATCTGTGAGTGTGTCGGCATTTGTCGAGATAAACACATAGTTTCAGGTGTGAATTTACTCATGGGGAACAAAGAAATATGTCGAGATACGAAAAATGTCAAAATACAAAATGTCGAGATAAGAATGGATTATATATATTTTAATAGCGAAAAAATCGAGATAAACACATAGTTTCAGGTGTGAATTTACTCATGGGGATCAAAGAAATATGTCGAGATACGAAAAATGTCGGAAATACAAAATGACGAGATAAGAATGGATTATATATATTTTAATAGAGAAAAAAGTCGGGACTTTCAAAGTATGTCGAGATATACTAATTGTCGAGACTCGCGATGTTGACATAACGAGTCTTAACTGTATAATTGTATTCTCGTGAGTTATGCACAGCTACCTCCTTTCTTCCCAAATCAATCAAAATAGATGTGCATAATAATGAAATGATTATAATATTGCCTTTAAGTTTGAATAAAGCAGAATAGAGAGATAAAGAAAGAATTGGCATTTTTATTAATTACTCCTGACCTAATGGTGTGACATTAACCAATTATTTGCCTTATTATTAACCATTACATGGTTGAATGATTATGGCAATAACAAGAGCTGTCAGAGGACAGCACGCTTGACTATTCAAAATGCTTGTTGGTAAATCAAATGAAATCTTTTTCAATTCTTGCCTGTATATAATAATAGTCTGATACCCCATAATATTTTTATTAAGTCATGCCTAGTTACTGAGAGCTAAGCATAATAACACTGTGCATGCAAAACTTTTAACCAAGTATCCAAGTTAGAAAAGGGCCATAATTTGTATAAAATTCAGTCCGAAAGTTATCCTCCTTGGTTTTCTGATTTCTGATGCCCCTGAATACACTCCTTAACTTTCCAGTCAATACCATAAACACTTTCTGAGATATAAGCTGGATAGTAGCTTAAATGCAAAACTTTAACCAAAATTTCTAAGTTAAAAGGGGGCCATAATTTGTAATACATTCAATCAAGTGTTATCTTCCTTGACAGTATGGTACCCCTAAACACATAAAGACGTTTCAAATCAATCTCATGCCTGGAATCTGAGATATAAGCATGAAAGTACCTTGCATGCAAAACTTAAATCAAAATTTCAAAGTTAAAAAAGGGGCCATAATTTATGTTAAATTCTGTCAAGACTTATCTACCTTGATTGTCTGATGCCCCTGAACATATTTATAAACTTTCAAGTCAATACCATAAATGGTTATTGAGATATAAGATTGATAGTAACTTGCAAGCAAAACTTTAACTAAAAGCTGCAACGCGAAGCCGATGCAAGGGCGACTACAATAGCTCTCATATTCTTCAAATAGTCAAGCTAAAAATGGTCTTCCAAGTTAAACTAGAACTGTCGCCTAAGGGCTTACTAATACCCCCCCGCAAGTGTTTTTGTCAAACATGGCTTTTGAGCATGCAATCAGATTCTTGCATACAACACTCCATCTTAATACGTATATAGAGGACATATGTGCCAACTACATGGAAATCTAGTGATCCTTTGTAACACATACCTATGGATATACCTATGTCTATGGATAAATATCATTAAGATTCACTGAAATCTATCAATGGAAAACCCAAGTTATAAGAAAAAGCGCACACAATGTCTAAGGTTGAAGACAGATAGTTTCATTGAAATCCCTTCAGTAGTTTAGGAGGAGTAGTCTGCAGAAAATTGTAAAGCAAAAATCATCAAAGGGGCATAACTATAAAAAAGGGAGGTAATCCAATGGGAGGAGTAGTCTGCAGAAAATTGTAAAGCAAAAATCATCAAAGGGGCATAACTATAATAAAGGGAGGTAATCCAATGTTATATAACTAACACATGCTTATACAATGTCTAAGGATGAATGGCAGCAAGTTTCATCAAAATCCTTCCAGTAGTTTAGGCGAAGTAGTCCGCAGAAGTTTGTAATGCAAAAATCATCAAAGGGGCAGCAAGTTTCATCAAAATCCTTCCAGTAGTTTAGAAGGAGTAGTCCGCAGAAGTTTGTAATGCAAAAATCATCAAAGGGGCATAACTTGGTAAATAGGGGAGGTAACTCAATGCTATATAGATGTCTAAGGATCATTGCCAGTAAGTTTCATCAAAATCCTTCCAGTAGTTTAGAAGGAGTAGTCCGCAGAAGTTTGTAATGCAAAAATCATCAAAGGGGCATAACTTGGTAAATAGGGGAGGTAACTCAATGCTATATAGATAACGCGCTGCTACAATGTCTAAGGATCATTGACAGCAAGTATCATTAAAATCCTTCCAGTAGTTTAGGCGGAGTAGTCCGCAGAAGTTTGTAATGCAAAAATCATCAAAGGGGCATAACTTGGTGAATAGGGGAGGTAACTCAATGCTATATAGATAACGCGCTGCTACAATGTCTAAGGATCATTGACAGCAAGTATCATTAAAATCCTTCCAGTAGTTTAGGCGGAGTAGTCCGCAGAAGTTTGTAATGCAAAAATCATCAAAGGGGCATAACTTGGTGAATAGGGGAGGTAACTCAATGCTATATAGATAACGCGCTGCTACAATGTCTAAGGATCATTGACAGCAAGTTCATAAAATCCTTCCAGTAGTTTAGGGAGTAGTCCGCAGAAGTTTGTAATGCAAAAATCATCAAAGGGGCATAACTTGGTAAATAGGGGAGGTAACTCAATGCTATATAGATAACGCGCTGCTACAATGTCTAAGGATCATTGACAGCAAGTATCATTAAAATCCTTCCAGTAGTTTAGGCGGAGTAGTCCGCAGAAGTTTGTAATGCAAAAATCATCAAAGGGGCATAACTTGGTAAATAGGGGAGGTAACTCAATGCTATATAGATAACGCGCTAATACAATGTCTAAGGATCATTGCCAGCAAGTTTCATCAAAATCCTTCCAGAAGTTTAGGAGGAGTAGTCCGCAGAATTTTGTGTCTACAGACGGACGGACAGACGGACGGACGGACGGACGGACAACCTGATTCCAGTATACCCCCCCCTAACTTCGTTGCGGGGGGGTATAATTAAAACACAGTAGGAAAATAGTTCATATAATATCCTTCAGGTAAGTCATTTACACCACAAATTAGTTCAATGACGAGGCATATCAGACATACCTTAAACCTCATTTAGACAGGTTTTATCGCCACAACAGTGAAAAGAACAGACTCATATTAGACTGCTGCTTCCAGGAGCTATAACTAATTTTAGGGTCTCTGGTTTGTTTATACTATAGTGAAGTTCAGATTCTACACTCTGCATGCTGAAGAAAATTTCATTGTTTCATGTATACCTTAAGTAATTTAATATCCATTAAGTCATAAATTTGTATATGAATATTCATGAGATAAAGGGTTAGAATATTATGTTAATTCTGAACAGGACATACTGCAGCAACCAATACAAAACCAGATCAACATGCAAAGTGACCTGCAGACGCTTCCCACTTGTCACACATAAAGCCTTTTTAATGATTGCAGGTAAGGCTGGCTCTGCACTAGTTACATGTTGTTATGATTGCAAGGCTGATTCTATACTTGTCATAATATGATTTAATAATAGTGGGTAAGGCTGGCTCTACACTTGTCACATATAATTCAATGATAGCAGGTAAGGCTGGCTCTACACTACTCACATATAATTCAATGATAGCAGGTAAGGCTGGCTCTACACTACTCACATATAATTCAATGATAGCAGGTAAGGCTGGCTCTACACTTGTCATATATAATTTAATGATAGTGGACATGCTGGCTCTACACTACTCACATATAATTCAATGATAGCAGGTAAGGCTGGCTCTACATTTTTCACATATAATTCAATGATAGCAGGTAAGGCTGGCTCTACACTTGTCACATATAATTCAATGATAGCAGGTAAGGCTGGCTCTACACTTGTCACATATAATTCAATGATAGCAGGTAAGGCTGGCTCTACACTACTCACATATAATTCAATGATAGCAGGTAAGGCTGGCTCTACATTTTACTCATTCAATCATAGCAGGTAATTTTGTTTTTAATAAAGACTATTGAGTGGGTATGGCTGACAACACCATTACTAATATCCAATTAACTTTTTTTCTTCAGGCTTTCAGGAAATGTCTGCATTTAGTAGATATAGCGATGACACACTGCGATTTCATAGGCTGGAAAAGCTTGTTACACCAAGAAGTCTGAGCACAAAAATGAGTGTCTCTTCTTAGGCATCAAATTTTCATGAAGTATTGATCTGATAAAAATGTTTTGAAAATAAGGAATCTGTCTTTAAATGCAAAAAAAAGCTGCAAGACCTCCCAGAACCCCAGTGGAAGTGAACAAATAATTTTTTCTCCATGCAAAAAAGACTAATAACAGTCCAATGGACTTGTAAGTTTAATTTAATGAACCTGTCTTTTCTTCCTTCTTTTTTTGGTTGAAAAAATTGCATACCAGTCCGTGTTTTGGCCGGCAGACAGGCGCAGCTGCCATCTTAAAATTGACAGGACACTTGCACTTTTGGCATAATGAAATTACCGTCTTTTGAGCTAAGGTCAAGGACATTTTTCTTCTGTCCTTAATTGAGGAAAACTGGATATAAATGGAAGAGATGTTGACAAGTGGAAGGGTTTTCTGATGCATAACACACGCATAACATCTGTGAGTTGATTTTTTTTTTCAAGACGACCAGTCAAATTTCTGTCATGCCTTATTATTTTTATCAAACAAGAGGCCCATGATGGCCCTAAATCGCTCACCTGAGATAAATAGGTTGACCCAAGGAACATCTGTACCAATTTATTTTAAAATCTGGCCAGCAGTTTTGAAGAAGATGATTTTTAAAGTTTCATATTTTTTTTCTTTTTGTTGCCATGGCTACCAGAGTTCTACATGGATCAAGTTTATTTTAGCAGCTTTTGTGAAGGTTGACCCAAGGATCATCCCTGCCAAGTTTAATCTAAATCTGTCCAGTGGTTTCAGAGGAGATGTTGTTTAAAGGTTTCTCTATATACATATAAGGCAAATAAGCCCCGCCCCTGGCGGCCATGTTTTTTTACGGATCATAATAATTTAGAATATGGGTAAGGTGGCAACATACTGTCAATTATTTTAAATATGGACATGTAGTTATTAAGATAATGAATGTTAAGTCTCTACCTTTCATTATAATTTATGTAGTGGCATGTGGCTCTACAGCTATCACATGAATTCAATGATGCAGTAGCTCTTACATGACATATTCAATGATAGAGGTAAGGCTTGCTCACACTACTACAAATTCATATGCCATAGTTTTACACTTCACATTATCCATGATTAGCAGGAATGTGTTTAACTTGTCATATAAATTAATGCAAGTGACAGCCTGCTCACACTAGCGCCATATTTCATGATGCAGAATAATCTTACACTTGTCAATTCATTCAAGAAGTGAATCTGTACCACTCTACATTAAATTCAGTAGTCTTGAGAAGTGTTCTAATTGTCAATTAATTTTAGCAGTAGGTGGCCTATGGCACCACATAGTTTCAATGTAGATCAAGTTTAATTTATAAATCTATTAGCGTAAGGTGTTACATACCAATGATAATCCTTGCAGAGGTTTACACTTTAATTATCCAGGGTTTAGCAGGTAAGGTGCTTAAATGTCCTTATAATATCAATGAAGCAATAAGGCTGCCACTTTCACATGTTTTTAATGGATGATAATTTGGCACTTTGGTCACCCAAGGGAATAATCTCTACATAAAGTTTAAATTTCTTATTTTTGAAGTAAGATATGATTTCTAAACATTTTTCCAATTATTTTTTCTCCCCTCTTTTAGATTGCGATGACAACCAGAGTTCATACTGGATAAGTTTTTTTACACATATGGAAGGTTGAGCACCAAAATATTCCTCCTTTAATCAAATTTTCATGTATTTCTGATAGAAATGTTTTTAATAAGGTTGTCTTTAAATCAAATAAAGCCAAGACCTCCCGCCCCATGGAAGTGCATATTTTTTCTCGATGCAAAAAGACTTAAGAAGTCCAATGGACATTGTAATTTAATTTAAAATCTGCTCCTTCTTTTTGATTGGAAAAAATTTGTCATTACATCTGTTTTGGCCGGCAACCGAGTCTGCATGTAAACTATTGACAGACACTTATTTTGGCATCAATGAAATTCCTGCAGTTTCTATCAAAATTTGTCTTCGTTTATGAGGATGGATTAAATGGAAGATGTTGACAACGGAAGGGTACTGATGCATAACACCGATAACACGTGATTGATCAGACGATCACAAATTCCTTCAGCCTTTTATTTTATCAAAAAATGAAACACCTTTGATTTCTCATTCCTCAAATAGAGGATAATCATTACAGGTTGCCATTGGTTACATACTTAGAACATTTATACTAAATAGAAAAAGTATTTCAAACAGCAAAATAAGTTAATTTCAAACATTTCTTTTCGATCTCTGACACCTGACTTCATTTTAAAGATTAATTTAAAACATAATTTTTTTTTCAAGTTTTTATATTTTGAAAATGTATTTTGTAGGAGCAACACAAAGAGGTGTAAATTTATGAGTTCCCAGGAAATTGCTTACCTAAAAATATATGTTCTTTGCTGCAATTCTATTCATTAAAATACAGTCAAACTAAAAAGTAGGCGGCAGTAGGAATCTATGTTGATCTAAAGTTTCTCTTGAAATGAAAGAGAATCAAATTTCTTTTTCCATATCGTATGATTCAAATGCAGACATTCTGCAATACATTTGACTTAGATTTCACAGCCTCTATTGAATAGAACTTGATTATTCCTTTGCAATCCAGAGGAAAATTAGACATACACCGCAAAATATATGGCCATGTTTTTAGTATCCTTTTACTATTCTAATCTTTGCTGTATATTTTATTATTTTAATTTTCCCAAGCACTTATTCAAGAAGTATCTAAGAACATCTGACAGAGAACTGATTGCTTTGAAAATAAAAAGAAACAGACAACGATAAAAACGTGCAGCACCAATTTTGTTGTTTTTGATAAACTACGGACCACAGGATTCTGACATTAGGATGATTTTGATACTCAAGTTGCATCATATCTGACAAGAGAATAAAGACTTGAATGTTTAGCCATTTTCTTTCAAGAACTTTAACAATTATAATCTTTTAAATAAAGATCTTCTTTTTTGTTACTATCTGTTTATTACAACCACATGACGAATTGTCATATTAACCAAAGGAACTATTTCTTGAATTAAGTTACCCTTAGCTTTAGTCGCATTTTGACACATTGGAAAACGGAGCAGACCCTTACCAGACTCCTCTGTTTGCTCACACAATAATGTACCTCGTTTGAAGCTCAGTTAATGAATATTCATGAAGTCATTAATGTGTACATGAATATTCAGGAGGTAAGGGTAAACATCTCACTGACAGTATCTCATGATTTAGCTAATGTGACAGAATATTCAGGAGGTAAGGGGTAAACATCTCACTGACAGTATCTCATGTCATTTGGTGACTTTAGCCTACATGTGACAGAATATTCAGGAGTTTCAGGAGGTAAGGGTAAACATCTCACTGACAGTATCTCATGTCATTTGGTGACTTTAGCCTACATGTGACAGAATATTCAGGAGGTATAGGGGTAAACATCTCACTGACAGTATCTCATGTCATTTGGTGACTTTAGCCTACATGTGACAGAATATTCAGGAGGTATAGGGGTAAACATCTCACTGACAGTATCTCATGTCATTTGGTGACTTTAGTCTACATGTGACAGAATATTCAGGAGGTATAGGGGTAAACATCTCACTGACAGTATCTCATGTCATTTGGTGACTTTAGCCTACATGTGACAGAATATTCAGGAGGTATAGGGGTAAACATCTCACTGACAGTATCTCATGTCATTTGGTGACTTTAGTCTACATGTGACAGAATATTCAGGAGGTATAGGGGTAAACATCTCACTGACAGTATCTCATGTCATTTGGTGACTTTAGTCTACATGTGACAGAATATTCAGGAGGTATAGGGGTAAACATCTCACTGACAGTATCTCAAGTCATTTGGTGACTTTAGTCTACATGTGACAGAATATTCAGGAGGTATAGGGGTAAACATCTCACTGACAGTATCTCATGTCATTTGGTGACTTTAGCCTACATGTGACAGAATATTCAGGAGGTATAGGGGTAAACATCTCACTGACAGTATCTTATGTCATTTGGTGACTTTAGCCTACATGTGACAGAAAAATAGTTAAGCTTCGCAGTAAAATCACACTGTAAGACATGTGCCAATCTCATTATCTAGAAACTGGGTTCACCAGCCCTAAAAGGACCCTTATAAAGCTGTGCAAGAAGAACAAGAGAGAAAATATCAGTATCATTTTTAATGACTTTAGTATGGTATGGTACCCTAAACCTCTGGTGGAAGTCCTAACTCCAAAGTGACGGTCTCATCATGTATATGTATGTACTTTATTCCTACAATGTATGAATACATTTCTAGATTATCTCCTCTCACTGATCAGGTTTACTTAAGTGATATACCTTGATTAGGTCATTTTCCAGAGTGTAATTGTAAGGTACAGACTGGTACAGAAATAAAACCCATCATAGACACTGTGCAAACAACCCTCAGCAAATTATTCCAGTCCCTCTTCCTTGTCTGTTGAGGATTGTAACACCACACCATCAGTTTCTTACTTATTTAGGAACTTGTCTACTAGTCACAGACATAGCACTGCAATTCCAAGAAAGCCAAAAAATGGCATACATAAAAAAACAACCATTTCCAGTTCATTTTTCCGACACCAGATGAACCAGTCTTGGAACAGCTCATGCATTTTTAGCATTTCAACACTCGGGTGGTAAGCAATATTATCATGAACGTCATTGTAGTATTTTTTTAATTAATAATGCTATTTTTAAATTTGCATACAATATCATATAACTTGTTGTTTAAAATAATTTGGTAATTACACCAAAGAAAGATTCTTTAAAACCTTTTTTCCATAATATATCAAACCATAAAAGCTCCGGTTCATTCTTCACCTCATACAGCCTCATTTTGTATAATCCATGGTTTCATATTCCATTTAGAGTTTCAGTAAATTAATATTCATCAAGTCATGAATTTGTTCATAAATATTCATGAGGTGAAAGGTTTAAATTATATATTTGGTTTTTACCAGCAGCAGCATAATTGTCCACCATCAAAAATGATTTAGTGCACAAATAACGATGATATCAACTATAACTCGTTTTATTATGTATGTTTATTTGTTGGGTTTAACGTCCCACTGACAGTATTTCAGTCATTTGGAGACTATGTCTACTTGAGATAGAATGATATAGTGCTGCCACACTGCAGTATCACACTGTTGATGTCTGGGATGATACCACACTCAGTCACACTAACCTGACAACAGGCCAATCAGTCCTGGAAATACCCTTATATGCTGAGAGTCAAGCAAGGGAGCTATACCAGTATTATTTTTTACGACTTTGGTATGTCGCAGCAGCCAGAAGTTTTATTATTGAAGGTATATATATGAATCTTTGATGGACAGTAAGCAAGGATGGATAAACTGATGTATGGACCAACAGCCAAATGGACAAAAAGAAAATGAAATCGTACATTCCCAGCTAAAAGAAAGGCATAAAATTTACAAATATTTTGGGCATGCTTGGAATTGTCGACTTTGCAGGATACAAAACCGTGACTGACAACTGAGGCAGGAGTGGCATTATAACTGACCATCCTCACACCACTTGCATATGCACTGCCAGACTCATTTTCCAGTTCTTAGGCGGTAAATAATCACATACCATGCCATCCTTCAAGATAAACTGTGTAACTTATAGCATCTTGTCAGTAAATAAGTCTGGCTTCAAAGTAAGACAAATGATTGCAAGAGATGAGGGTAAACCTGCTTTTATCACAGCTCTGGAACTGTCAACAGATGGGTACAAATCAATGCTTCTGTCCACTAGATTTCATTAGGATAGTCTTTAATAATAAGGTTAACTCTGTATCTTGTCAAGAGACATTTGTCTTATGACATCATTCTTAAGAAACTTTCGACACTTATAAAGTTTGTGGAAACAATAGTTCTTTGTTTAGAGACTTTTAAACATACCCAGGGATCCTAAAATTTTGGAATCTCAACCGGTCGACGGCAAAATCCCCCCCCCCCCTTTACAACAATTCCGTTCCGTACCCCCCCCCCCCCCGAAAAAAAACATAACCGAAAAAAAAATAACATTGATATTTTCAATCAACATACCCTGAATCATTTGCAGTGTGAAAATAGATCTTTTATTATATTTCAGCATCCTGTTGGCATAATAAGGTATTTTTCTGCAATATTTACCTCTACGAAATCGAAAGTTTGTTTACCGGAAGTTCATGTATATGACGGTCTGTATATGACTCTAACGAATCAATAAATTGTTGGAAGCAGTCGTTTTGGTGTTGTTTATTATGTGCCTTTGTGTTTATATATTTTTTTTGTCAATAACTTTTATTTATTCATAATAGAAAATGCATCACGGGTTGCCCCATTCCCAGTGTTTTCGACCGGTTTGCCAGGCCGGATTTGTGTGCATATCGGGTTGCCAGTCCGACTTTGAAATGTACTTTTTACTGGGTCACCACTCCCGTTTTCTTTATCATCATGAGCCGGGTTGCCAAGCCGGTCATTTGATTTTTTAAACATCGCAAGTAAATTGCGCTGAGCCATTTCAACGAAATGCAGCCTTGTCACTGATACCATCCCCTTATATACCAAATATAAAGTTGAGTAATAACACCAAACAGTTATAATTTTTTTTTAATTCTTTTATTTTGTTCTTACAAATTACAAATTACTAAGGAGATCAAACATTTTGATTAGCCTTTGATATTGTCATTAATTACCGCATTTAAAAGTCGACCGGTTACAGTTTGCAAACAAGCAATGGTCCATTATTACGGCATAGATAATTACACGGCACCGTCCAAATAACCGCTAAGTACAAACCGTCAATCCATTCATCTTAACTGCCCAATAATGACCTAGACGGGTGTCCCTGCCTGACCCCCACTGACACCTGCCCCGAGGGCACACCGGAAATTCAAGAAGTAGGTCAATTGGTGTGTAAGAGAGACTATTATGAACTGTTTGGACCGATTTTGAAAGTTTTAGACGAGGATTATGGATTTTTTTTCGACCGATTTTTTTGGTACTTTTTGAAATCTGAACCGGTCGATTGAGATCAAAATCGGTCAAAACCGGTAAAAAATCGTTTTTTAGGATCCTTGAACATACCTGTTCTAATATCAAATACCTTCTCTTTGAGTCAAACTGACAAAAATAATGGAATATTTGTGTTTAAGACATAAATGCATGGGGCTGCTTGATATCTTTTCAGATCATATTGCTGAAATAATTCATAATCTGTCAATATGCTCTGAGAACAAGGGCAACAACCTTCAGAATAGTTTTAGGAAAAGGGATTGTCATCACTATTTTATAGTTTATCAAAATATCTTTGAGACCTTTTATTCATCAGGAAATTATATTAAATCACATCTTCAGGTTGGATTTGAGTCTGATGGAATGCTATGGAACCTTTTTTAACCCTAACAATCATGTGGATACTTGTGATTACCTTTGCCACCAGTGTAGAGCAAGATTTGCCCATACATCTGTGCAGTCAAATTTCTCATCCGTCTGCACTGTTTGCTATTCAGCCAATAAACTTTCAGCAAGCATCCCCATAAACAACAAATAGTACAGTCCAAAGAAAGAAAGGACTAGTCCAACCCAGAAATTTGGCATGGAAAGGGTTAAAAACTTTGGTATGTCATAAAGTCCTCCACAGACAATTTGCAAGAAGGAAATATCTTATTGTTGTTCAGGGACTCTTTATATTTAACCCTTTCCCTCATAGAAGAAACCATGAAAAGACCTATGCGAACAACATAAAACCAGATCAGCCTGCGAGCACCTCACAGGCTGATCAGGTTTTATGCTGTTCGCTGCTCCTCAGTGGTCTCGAAATGAGGACTTTATAATTAAATTTGGTAAGGTTTAACTTTGGTTTTCTGCAGATCAGGCTTTAGGTGGTAGCTATTGAGTGCGTCAAAATGAGTCTATATGAGGGAAAGGGTTAAAAAATGTGACATAATGATATATAGATATACAGTGGAAACTCCCTAAACCGGACCCTCCATAAACCGGAATCCTTTTCATTCCGGACGATCTCATAAGTCCTGTTTTTTTGCTTATTTGAAACATATAGAAAATAACTCTCTAATCCGGATCCTCCGTATTCTGTACTCCGGACGCAAGTTTTGGTCCGGTTGTCATTTTTGTGCTTAAAAAAACCCTGTAATCCGGATGCTGTTTTCCAAAATCATTTGTTTCTTCATAAAAACGCGGTGAAAGGGAAGAAATAATAATCGTCCGGACTGTCAGGTATAAGGTTTATGGGATTAAGGTTAATTATGGTACGGACAGTCAGGTATATGGTAAAGAGTGTTATTAAGAATAAGGTGTAAAAAACAAACTTGACAATCAGGAAATTGATCGGGAAGACAAAAGTGTGTTTTAAATGTTGTTGAAATTTATTTTTTAATCAGATTTACAGAATTTATTGATACTCTCAGTACAATATACAATTGTAAACATGAGGTAATACATAATCAATATATCGAACGAATATATCAATACTCGATTCAGATAAGAAAGTAATTTGCCATAAGCTCATGTCACAGTATGGTGACTTTTTTTAAAGTTCTAATATCCATTAAAAAGCTGAATAAGCTGAATTTTTGCATATCAGTGTTGCTTATAATGTATAAAGCTGCATAAGGTTTTTTTTGTTTGAAACATGTATTGTAAATTAATCATACATATGTCCAAGTGAGATTTATGTTTATAAAATTATAAAAACAATGTTGACTTTATTTTGTTTTTAAGAATGAAAGAAAACAAGTAACTGGTGTTGTATGCAACACATAAAGTCCCCTACCGGCTCCACCTTGACTCAATATGGTAATCAATCCCATTTTTTGCCATATTTTCACTATTTCCGTTACCATAGCAACCACAATTTTAGTCAAAGAACAAAAATAAAATGACGTGCATAATCTACACATTGCCATCTAGTCATATACAAAGTTTCATCAAGTTAGCTTGCTTAGTTATCGCGGGATCCCATTTTTTGCCATATTTTCACTATTTCCGTTACCATAGCAACCACAATTTTAGTCGAAGAACAAAAATAAAATGACGTGCATAATCTACACATTGCCATCTAGTCATATAGCAAGTTTCATCAAGTTAGCTTGCTTAGTTATCGCGGGATCCCATTTTTGCCATATTTTCACTATTTCCGTTACCATAGCAACCATAATTTTAGTCGAAGAACAAAAATAAAATGATGTGCATAATCTACACATTGCCATCTAGTCATATAGCAAGTTTCATCAAGTTAGCTTGCTTAGTTATCGCGGGATCCCATTTTTGCCATATTTTCACTATTTCCGTTACCATAGCAACCACAATTTTAGTCGAAGAACAAAAATAAAATGACGTGCATAATCTACACATTGCCATCTAGTCATATACCAAGTTTCATCAAGTTAGCTTGCTCAGATTTGAGCGGACAGACGGACGGACAGACGGAGGGCAAACCTATAGTCCCCTCCGGTGTGAACACCGGTAGGGGACTAAAAAACAGAGAGAAAAAGAATGAGAGTATAGCAGGTGATTATTAAAAAAATCTGAGAGAAAAATAGAGTGGGTATTATGTTCAAAATATAATTATGACAATAAAGATCTATTAAGAAAAAGTTAAGAAAAAATATCATCATCAACATCATCATCCACAACAACAGCTGAGTCTGATTTACAAAACCTCCGTAATCCGGAATCCTCTCTAATCCGGACTTTTTTGTTGGTCCCGAGGGTGTCCGGTTTAGGGAGTTTCCACTGTACTAACATTTATTCCTCTGCCACTTGGTTACATCATTTTAAACCCTTGAGAGTGAACAATTAGATGAAAGAAAAAGACAACACACTGCAAATTCTAAATATAAGTTTTTTCCCAGAATTTTTAAAGAAATTATCATATATATACCATTATGTGCTTAAATTAAAGATGAAAGAATAAAAAGTTTACAGATGATCTATAATATTTTTTAATTTTCTGAACATTTCTCCAAATAGAATTTGTGAAAGAAGAAATCTAATACACAAGTTATATCAAATTAATAATGATGATTCTGTTCAGAAAATCTCAACATTTTGTTACAAAACAAAAGGGCTAAAGAGGCCCTGGATCGCTCACCTGAGTATAGGGTTACCTAAGGAACATCTGTACTAAAACATTTTGAAATCTGGCTAGTAGTTTTGAAGGAGATTTATTTTAGCAACTTTTGTGAAGGTTCACCGAAGGATCATCCCTGCCAAGTTTAATCATTTTCTGTCCAGAGATTTTAGAGGAGATGTTGTTAAAAGTTTTCACTACATACATTTAAGGCAAATTAGCACCGCCCCTGGCGGCCATGTTTTTTTCACAGATCAGAATAATTTTAGTATCTTGGTAGAGGGTTACCCAAGGAACATGTGTACTAAAACATTTTGAAATCTGGCCAGTAGTTTTGAAGGAGATGATTTTTAAAGTTTTCATATTTTTTTTCTTTCCATTGCCATGTCAACCAGAGTTCTACATAGATCAAGTTTATTTTAGCAACTTTTGTGAAGGTTCACCGAAAGGATCATCCCTGCCAAGTTTAATCAAATTCTTTTCAGCAGTTTCAGAGGAGATGTCGTTTAAAGCAAATTGTTGACAATGCACGATGGACGACGCATGACAATGGATGCAGGGTGATCATAAAAGCTCACTTTGAGCACATTGTGCTCAGGTGAGCTAAAAAAAAAAAAAAAACAATCTTGCAAACTACACATTAATTCTTCTTCATGAAACTTCAACATTGATTGTGCATGTTTAAACCAATAAAACAGGATTTCCATCTGTATCTGAAACCTGATAACAAACAACAGTCATTTTGAAACACATAACTTCAAAACCCCTGTGGAATTTGTTTCCCATATTTAGCATGCAACCCAAACTCCATTAATTCTTGTAAAGGAGCTTGGGGGAGAAATCCGGTGTTGTAGCGCAACATTACCTACCAATTCTGCATTGCAGACCTGCCAATTTTCTGCCTATGAAATATGGCCCTATGCTCAGTGTACATCAGATTGTAGGTAAGTTATCACCTCTCTCCCCTCCTATATCTTCATTGAAACTGACAGACTCCTCAGACGGGGGAACACTTCATCCACCGGCATCCCGTTCCTAGACTCCCCCGGGAAATATCCCAGACCTACTCTTCCGTAAAATTGAACTAATAGACCATAAAATAAATAGCCTAGCAGACCAGAGTAGGCATGGGCCTTTTTCAGGGTGACCCTTGGGTTGCCAGACCAAGTTGAAATAAATAAACCTTCATAACGTCTCCATTTCACAACTCCCTGTGAAATGTGTTTCCACCAAAACAAGCATTTTTCCCTTAAAGAGTAAAGAGCTTTCATGTTTAAAGTTATTAATCCATTTTTCATCATTGTTCATTCTTGATTTTAAGGATGACATGTCTAAGCTGACAATCACCACAAGGGAGATTTGAAGAATTGCACTTGTTAAAAAATAAAACAAGAGGGCCAAGATGGCCCTTATTGCTCACCTGAGAAAGATGATTGCTTAAGAAATAAAGATGCTAGAGTGTAAAAGTGAAATCTGGCTTTTTTTATGGTGAAAAGGGCATAACTCCTAAATTAACTAGTCAATATCAGTTATAACTGAACCCGATTGCGAGATTATGGGCATAAATATTGTCTTAAAGTTTAAAAAAGATTGTTAAAAAAATGAAGTTGGTAGAGAGTAAAGAAATCTTGCATTTTTTGTATTAAAAGGGGCATAACTCCTGCCTAAATGGCCCATCTCAGCCACAATTGAACTCAATTAAGATATTATTGTTATTAACAATGTCATAAAGTTTAAAGATGATTGCTAAAAAAATGAAGATGCTAGAGTGTAAACAAAGTGAAATCTGGCATTATGGTCATAAGCATTGCCATAAAGTTTGAAGATGATTGCTCAAAAGATGAAGATGCTAGAGTGTAAACAAAGTGAAATTTGACATTTTTTTTATTAAAAGGGGCTTAACTCCTGACCTAATTGACCAATCCCAGCAAAATTCAAACTCAATCGAGACATTATGGTCATAAACATTGTCATAAAGTTTGAAGATGATTGCTCAAAAGATGAAGATGCTAGAGTGTAAACAAAGTGAAATCTTGCATTTATTATATATTAAAAGGGGCTTAACTCCTGACCTAATTGACCGATCTCAGCCATAATCGAACTCAATTGAGACATTATGGTCATAAACATTGTCTTAAAGTTTGAAGATGATTGCTTAAGAAATGAAGGTGACAGAGTGTAAACACTAAAAATTGTTGCCGCCGCACGACGCACACTCACGGGATCACAATAGCTTACCCTGAGCTTTGCTCAGGTGAGCTAGAAATATTCCTTTGTTGAACAAAGTCTATCTTCGCTATTCCTGTATTGAACAAAGACCATCTTCACACAATGCATATACATTTCAGTGCCCCTTTTAACTCTGAATTCAAATCTGTAATGGTTTCTTACTTAATCTTTCAAAAGCATCTTCCAAGATTTCATCTTTTACATTTGGGTCTTAAAAATACTGTCCTTTTTAAGTATTTTCCAAAAACTTCAAATTTTGATGAAATTTTTATAAGAAAAAAAAACCCTGACTGTATTTAAAAATTGTGGAGTGTAACATTTGAGTGCTAAAAGCTGAATATTGCAAACTTTTTTTTAAAAAGTTCTTCAAAATATTGTATGGAGTAAAATAATACCACACACATTCCACTGGCTTTTCTTAAGGATGACAGAAATTTGATAAAGTGCAATATACGTTTCAATTTCATAGCTCAAGAATTTTGACATTTTAATATTTCAAATTCCGAATTATCCACAAAAATGGGCAGCAAGATCCTGAATTCCTTCAGATACATACTTATCTCTGATACAACTTGAGTTAAAATATATGTACAATTATATATGAGATACATTTGCAGATTATATTTTGAAGACTCTATAGAATTCAGGATGGTCTATTATTAGAAATTTCACGCTAAGATTGTCAGTCTTTAATATTGAGAAATCTATCTCTACTTTAATTGTGCACAAACATATTGCTTTCTATACAACAACTAAAACTCTCACTACAGGTGATCAAAACCCCTGCATTCCTAATGTGAGTGTAGAACAGGAGATCATGTGACCTGACAGGAGATCATGTGACCTGACAAGTATGATTCCTATATAGCCCCACTTCTGCGAAGCGAGGGGTAAAATAAACTCTGTAATTACTACCCTACATAAATGAACAACAACAAAAAATATAATGATTAACATCAGAATATTTAAAATGATACAAAAAGTGTTTGCCCTGGTATTTAAGAATAGATATAAAGAAGTCAAATTCACAGAATAGGCAAATACATGCATTTGCTGATAATCCAACTATAGTAAATGCCATTAAATATTAAAATAGTTTAAACAGTGCACAATCAAACAGTGCGCAATCAATTTAATTGACACTTAATCATTGGACTCACGAAACTGAAGCTACAAAATTGCAGGTTGGAAGTAAGATGTATGTCAGTCCTGAAATCTGGGCTAAGAAGGATAACTGGTGAAAAAGTTACAAAGAATCTTATAAGGCTTGACCACTGGGCACCGTTTTTCCTTGTCTTGAAATTGCAGGACTCCAGTGTAAGGCTTTGACACATAAACTTTACATGTAATTATGAACTTTGGTTTATATCATATCTGCTAAAACCAGACACTTGCAACACTAAAATCTAATCTGTCTCAATGATGTTTTTCAGGCTGATCTGGGTTTTAAAATTAAGAAGCCACAAAATGTCTCAAGGAATGAGGGTGTTGCAAAGCTACAAAGTCAATGGCACACTAAAAACTGTTTTCATCCAGACCTTGAGTACACGTTTGACTTGGAGGACACATGTGAGATGATTAGAAGTCCAATTAACACACCACAAAATCATAAAATGTCATAAAACCCTATTAAAACTCAGGAAGTCCTCGAAATTATGGCAGTGAAAAAAACGGCTTAAGCCTCATTTTCACACCATGTGAGTAGACTACACCTCAAGAACAGGAAATGATAGGATATATAGTCATGCATAGCAAGACATGAAGTCATTTTATAGTATAATGAATTTTTCTTTTAGTAAAACAGTTTAATGAAAACAGATATTTCTCCCTCAAATTAAACAGCTCCAGAAGTACCCTTATCTGTTGAACGCAATGCAAGGAAGATTGCAATGATTGGGTGTACAGAAATATAGGGGGTCAGTAATGTTAACTAGAACCGCAAGCGGTATCTTGGTTTTCGCTTTTAACCTAATCAACTTGAACACTTTATTTCAACTCAGCCACAATTTTAAATATGAAACAGAATGCAAAGGTTTTTTGAAGACCTACTCTCATTTGCAGTTTTTTTTGTTTTTTTTTGGGTTTTTTTGAATGTTATAACATTCAAACTCCTCTAGCGCAAATATTTCCCCATACCCTATACTTTGAAATCATCACATTCTGTGGTACAAGGAACAAAATGCTGAAAACCGCATTTCAATTAGACTTTAACGTTTTGAATTATAGGCAAAAGAGTGATTTTAAGCAAAGCGCCCTCTAGCGGCAAAATGAGAAAAAAAAATGATAAAAATTTTACAATTAGGTACCTAGAAATTCAGCAAATAGTTCAAACAAGTATATAAGTCGCACTAATCGAACATTCTTTTTCTTTTATATCACAATTTTAAGCATAAAAACTGAACAACAATTATTCCAAAAAAGGATCAAACTTTGGATTGTCGTAAAATGAAAAGATCAAGTCCGATCTTCAAAAACTAAACATTATACGGAAGAACTATTCAGAACTAAAACTTTTGTTCATATACTCTCAATGAAATATTTTTAGATTTGGAGCACTTTGGGGCCGAATAAAAACACAATTATCTTAATATGACCTTGACCGTTTCAATGTTTTTTTAACTTTTTTATTGTGAGGCCCTTTCAAACATAACAATACATAACTTGTGAAAATTTCATGAAGAATGAACAGAAAATAAAGTCAGGGGCGACAAAAAAACATGTTTTTGGAATTTTAATTTTTCCTAAAATTTAGTGAAGTTTGACCTTTTCTAGAGGACAAACCATGCATTTCTTAAATTCGCCACCCCATATATTTTGTGCGTATATGTCTTGCAAATCATTTGCAGCAAACAGAATTCTTCTATCTGATTTCTAACAAAAATGGATAGGTTTTTCGTAGACCTACCCTCATCTGCACAGTTTTTTACAAGATTCGAACTTTCAACCTTCCGTTACTAGCACAAAAAGTTTCAGCCACTCATACCTAGAAACTATCATATTTTAATAGGCTATCAACAAGGAACATAATTCAATTAACCGCATTTGGATCAGGCTTCAACTTTTTGAGTTATAAGCAAAAGAATGATTTCAAGAAAAGCGCCCCCTAGCGACAAAATGAGAAAGAAAATTGATTAAAATTTTACTGTTTGGTACCTAGCAAAGCAGCAAATAGTTCAATCAAGTATACTAGTCATACAAGTCAAACTTTTTATTTTTATGTATCAGAATTTGAAGCATAAAACCTGATTTACAATTATTCCAAAAAAGGATCAAACTTTGGACTGCCGTATAATGACCAAATCAAGTCCTATCTTCAAAAACTAAACATCACTGGAAAGAGCTCTTTAAGAACTAAAACTTTTGTTCATATACTCTCAATGAAATATTTTTAGTTTTGGAGCTATTTGTGGCCGAATAAAAACACTATTATCGTAACATGACCTTGACCTTTTCAATGTTTTTTTTAATTTTTTTATTGTGAGGCCCTTTCAAACATAACAATACATATCGTGTGAAAATTTCATGAAGAATGAACAGAAAATAAGGTCAGGAGCGACAAAAACCATGTTTTTGAAATTTTAATTTTTCCTAAAATTTAGTGAAGTTTGACCTTTTCTAGAGGACAAACCACGCATTTCCTAAATTCGCCACCCCATATATTTTGTGCGTATATGTCTTGCAAATCGTATGCAGCAAACAGAATTATTCTATCTGATCTCTAACAAAAGTGGGAAGGTTTTTCGTAGACCTACCCTCATTATTTCACTTTTTTCCAAGGTTCGAACATTCAACCTCTCCTAGAACAATTTTTTTCCCGTATTCGATGATGAGATTTCCATCATATTTGATTGGGCTGTCAACAAGGAACATTATGTAAAAAACCGCATCTAAATCAGGTTTCAAATTGTTGAGTTATTAGCAAAACAGTGATTACATGCATTGCGCCCCCTACTGGCTAAATCAGGAACAAAAGTGAAACGTTTGACCATTTAGGCACATGTTCAGATAAAGATGACTCCATGCCCAAAATTTCATAGCTGTAGCTTTTTTCATCTGGCCGCTAGGCTGGACACAAAAATGGGTGGAATTGGAAAAATAACAAAGCCAGATGTAATTCGTCAAAACGAATGACAAGGACGTTCTCAAATTTTAAATTGCAAAAGCAGGAGATTAAAGTTTCATTTATGACATCACCGAGTTTAATGTCAATGTTATTGCTGGAACAATTGACAGTATCATTCCTGAAAAATAAGCGGGGTTTAGAGAAAGGAAAAAAAAATAAGTAGCAGTCCAGTAGTATGTATGCTTATGTCGTATATGACCCACGAACTCAAAATTTATTTAAAATTATGCAGTATCTGAAGAATGATGTAAGTTTCAACTTTTTATCTATCCTATGTTCCTGTAACCAAAATGAATTTGGTCCATGGATCGAATTTATTTTAGACAATACTTGTTTCGAATTAAAGGTTCCTGCCAATTTATTCAAACCTTAGTTTCAAGAGATGTTATTCTTAAAATTAAGAAATACCCCGCCTAATGGCGGCTGTAGACGGACACATATTTTACACTATTTGTAGTTGACCAACGGACTCTGGGTACCTGATTAAATTGCAGTGTTTTGAAGAAGTGATTTAAGTTTCAATAACTCTATTTTTCATTTTCTGACAATGGCATCAAGTTCTAAATCATTGCAAATTTAGAATTTAAGGTATGCCTAGGACGTCCTCTGACGTCAATTCAAATTCTGTCTAGTGCTTCAGAACTGTTGTTTAAGTTTCTCTATATACATATAAGGCAAATAAGCCCGCCCTGGCGGCCATGTTTTTTTACGGATCGGAATAATTTTAGCAACTTTGGTAGAGGTTGACCCAAGGAACATATGTACCAAATTATTTTGAAATCTGGCCAGTAATTTTGAAGGAGATGATTTTTAAAGTTTTCAAATTATTTTTCTTTTTGTTGCCATGGCAACCAGAGTTCTTCATGGATCAACTTTATTTTAGCAACTTTTGTAGACCCTCACCCAAGGAACATTCCTGCCAAGTTTCATTAAATTCTGTCCAGCGGTTTCAGAGGAGATGTCGTTTAAAGCAAATTGTTGACGACGGACGACGGACGACGGACGACGCACGCCGGACGACGCACGACGCACGACGACGGACGCCGGACGAAGGGCGATCACAAAAGCTCACCTTGAGCACTTTGTGCTCAGGTGAGCTAATAAAAACTAGATGTCATTCGTCAAAACGAATGATAGGACGTTCTGCAACCTGTGTTAATGCAAAAAGCAGGAGATAGAAGTTTCATGTAATGACTCACCTCTGGTAGTAATTCATGTTCATGCTGAACAATTGACATTATATTCCTCGAAAAATAAGCGTTTAGTTACGAAGAAAAAAAAAATAAGTAGCAGTAGTAGTAGTATGCTTATGTCGTCATATGACGTCACGACTCAAAATATATTTAGAAATTATGCAGAACTGCAAACTGTGTAAGTTTCAACTTTCTATCTCATCCCGAAGTTCTTTAACCCTAAAATGAAATTTTTGGTCCTATGTTCGAATCTTATTTTAGCCACAATACTTCGGTTTTTTCGGAATTAAGGTTAGCTGACAGGATATGCACACCTTAGTTTCAAGATGTACCATCTGTGAAAATTTGAAGAAAATCCGACCATAAATGGCGACTGTAGAGCGTGAACACCATTTTTCACTATTTTTAGCTCTGACGTCATATGACGACATACGGTGCTGAAGATGCTTTTGTTCAAAAGCGCATACTTTACTGTCATAAATCTGAAATTTTCATTATTCTGAATAACTGGCATCATGTCGAAATCATTGCCCTAAAATAAAAATTAAGAAGTATGCTTATGACGTCACCTGACGTCATATGACGTCAGGAATCAAAATATATGTAGAAATTCTGCAGAACTGCAAACTGTGTAAGTTTCAACTTTCTATCTCATCCTGAAGCTCTTTAATCCTAAAATGAAATTTTCGGTCCTATGTTCGAATCTTATTTCAGCCACAGAACTTCGGTCTTTCGGAATTTCGGTTAGCTGACAAGATATGCACACCTTAGTTTCAAGATGTACCATCTGTGAAAATTTGAAGAAAATCCGACTATAAATGACGGCTGTAGAGCGCAAACACCATTTTTCACTATTTTTAGCTGTGACGTCATGTGACGTCATAGGCTGCTGACAATCATTGAAAACAAAATTTCCTCACGTGACTAATAACCCATAAATTTCATGGTCCTAGGACTATTGCAACATATTAAAATAAGCGTTTAGTTAGGAAGAAGAAAAGAACAATAATAATAAAAAAATGATGTCACGTGATGTCATATGACGTTTATTTTCACATAATTGTTAGACACCCAGAGACCTACTAAATGACAAAATTTCAACTTTCTATCTCAAATAGGACAGTTTTTATAAGCATTTAAAAATTGACGTCCTTGGTTCGAATCTTGGAGACGCCATAGATGCTTGGACTTTTCGAATTTTGAAAAACGGACACCGGTATACACAATAAGAACGTAATATACACATTCTGTGGAAATTTGATAAAAATTGGCCCATTAATAATGGCTCTGGACCGTGTACAAACTTTCGTAGTCAATTTCAAATGTGATGTCATATGACGTCATAGGCTTCTGAAAATCATTGAAATCGAAATTTCAGCATCTGAATCATTTGTCATTAAATTTTCATTGCCCTTCGACAATTTCAACATATAGAAATACTCTTATTAATATTAGAAATACATTATGATATAATGACGTCAAGTGACGTCATGTGACGTTTATTTTCACAAAATGTTTAAGACTCCCAGAGACCTATATACTGACCAAATATCACTTTTATATCTCAAATAAATCCGATTTTATAAGTATTTAAAAATTTACGACCTTGGTTCGAATCTTGAATTCGCTATAGAACCATGGACTTTTCGAATTTTGAAAAACGGACACCGGGATGCACAACTAGAACTTAATATACACATTTTGTGAAAATTTGACGAAATTCGGTTCATAAACAATGGCTGTAGACCGCATACAAACTTTTGTTGCATATTTCAAGTGTGACGTCATATGACGTCATAGGCATATGAAAATCATAGAAATCAAAATTTTAGCCTTTGAAGCATGTGTCATTAAATTTTCATTGCCCTTCGACAATTTCAACATATAGAAATATTCTTTTTAATATTAGAAATACATTATCATATAATGACATCACCTGACATCATATGACATTTATTTTAAAATTCCTATATACTGACTAAATATCAACTTTCTATCTTAAATAGGACATATTTTATAAGCATTTAAAAATTTATGACCTTGGTTCGAATCTTGGATTCGCTTTAGAACCATTGTCGTGAAAGCACACGAATTTATATTGTACCAATTTTAACCCCGTTTGTTTATTTGTATTGACGGAGTCATTTAAATTACATTGGCTCCATCGCTCCGACGGAGTACGTAAGCTCCGTTGGCTCCATGGCTCCAGTGGAGCATGTAAGAGTTTTCATGCTTTTCTGTTATAAAGTATGAATCATGCGTGCATACCATAGTATAAATAGTTTGGGTTTGAAAGATACAGGGGTTCCATTTAGTTTTGTACTATGAATTCAGGCTATGTGTCAAAGTTTATTATGCTAAATTAAAATGATGGTTAAAATGAGTTGTTCTTGTGTTATTGAAAGTTCTCCAATGTGGCGATAAAATCAACTTCAGTCTAATGTTTAAAGTAAATTAACCACATTGTTTGGTGCCGGAACCCGGGAACTATGGGCAATTCAAGGAAATAAGGAACCGAATCTTCGTGAAAAGTGAAAAGTGAAAGTGTTAGTCATTCTTTGGATGTGAAAGTGAACCAATGGGATTATTCAGTTAAGATACGAAATAAAGATGGCGCACATACCTTCGTTGAAAGCTGTGAGGACGAGGTTCCGAAATACATTGAAAGAGGAGCTGGACAATGCAAAAGGTATGTTGATACAATATCCTCAGTTAGAACAGGTTGACATTTCTGAGTTTAATGATGTCTTAAGTAAAAGTTTGAAAATAATAAAATATTACAATGTGAAATTAGAAGCCCAAATGTGTAAGGTTATAAGTGTCATGGGTGAAACAGATGAAAGCTTTTTAGAAGTTGTAGTGGTTGTGCATTACTACAAGAATCAGAAAAATGTGTGATAGATATAGAACAGTGCATTTTGCATTGTGAGCAAAAACTGCAACAAGATCCGCAAAAGGATACAAAAAAGGATTCAGAAAACACGCTTGTGTTACAACTGCAAAGTCAGATGCAGGAATTGATGTTTCAACAAATGGAACAACATAAAGAACTCATGAAACGTCAAGACAAAAAGGAACAAAAAAATGAAAGTTCAGTCAAACTTCCAAAGTTGGATTTGAATACCTTTAATGGAGACAAATTAAAATGGACCCAATTTTGGGATGCATTCGACTGCACTGTGCACAAAAACAAAAATCTGTCAAACATCGAGAAATTTAACTACCTACAGACAAAGCTTGTAGGAGAGGCAAAGCAATCGATTGCTGGTTTAGCCTTATCAAACGAAAATTATAAGGTTGCGGTAACCATTCTGAAAGAACGGTTTGGTAATAAGCAAGATGTCGTAGATTCGCATTATAGAGAACTCATAAATATTCCAACACCAAGTACACAAGTTCGTAGTTTGCGTGTGTTCTTAGATAGTGTGGAACGCAATATTCGGTGTCTCGAGGTGTTGGAAGAGAACGTGAATCAACATGTGTTTATTTCCATGATTCGGTCCAAACTACCGGAATACGTGCTCCGACAGTTGGAACTTTTACATGGTTTAGATACTGAATGGACAGTCAAGAGTTTACGGGAAAATTTAAGGCAATACATAATTGCTTGTGAAAAAGCTGAAAAGAAAGAAAACAAAGAATTTCATTATGAAACAAAAGCGAAAACTCACGACACAAAACCTCAGAAATCTTATAAAACACACTATTCATCATTGTCAGGAAGGACCTTTAAAGAAAATGTGTCAAAAGTGTCAAGTGCAGAAGCACTTACGATAAGTGTGAAATCAAAGAAAGCCTATAAAGATAGGTGTAGATATTGTAAAGATCGACACTGGAGTGATGAGTGTGTAAAGTTTAAATCCATTGAAGAAAGGAAGAAACAGCTTCGCGGTTGCTGTTATAAGTGTTTAAAGGAAGGACATGGTTCATGGGAATGTAAGACACAGAAAACATGTGTTCACTGTGGTGAGTTCAATTCACATCATCGAAGTTTATGTCCAAAGCGGTTTGGACCTAAGCCATCAAATGTTCATTTGACAGAGGAAATATCAACAGTAGATGTGTTGTCGTCAGGCGAACATGAAAATGGGCTTGGACATGTATTAATATCATCAGAGCAGATGGTACTGATGCAGACAGCAAAAACCCAAATAGGTAATCCTAAAAATTGTAAAATGCTAGAAGGACGTGTGCTGTTTGATTCAGGCTCACAACGAACCTATATTACAGAGAAGTTAGCAAAAGATCTCGGTTTAAAAGCGGAATCAGAAGAAGAGCTGAAGTTAGTCACGTTCGGATCAGAAAACCCTAAGTTAATTAAAACAAAGTGTACCAAATTGAATCTTAAATTGAAAGACGGAAACACATTTGAGATATCAGCAAACATTGTGCCAACAATTAGTGGTCAGATTCAGAGAAACCCGGTTAAACATCTGCTATCGGAGCAGATTAAACATGTAATCAGCAGTGTTGATTTAGCTGACACCATACCGCTCGCTAAAGAATCAGCTACAGTTGAAGTACTAATCGGAAATGATTACTACTTAGATTTGATACTTCAGCAGAGAATTGAACTTGGTCCTGGATTGTATTTGCTCAGTTCAAAGTTTGGCTGGATCCTGACAGGTCGTGTTAGAGAGGAGTCAGAAAAGATGTATGATACAAGTATGCTTGTAATGACGTATAGCAATGATGTCATCAAAGATAGTGCTTTTTCAAGTGTTGATGCCGTTATTCCAGCCAAACCAGACTTGGAAGATTTTTGGAATACGGAATCTATTGGTATCACAGACAAGTTAACAAGTTCAAATGATGACATTGCCATGCAAAAGTTTAAGGAATCACTGATATTCGAAGATGGCAGATATCATGTGACATGGCCATGGAAAGAAAAAAACGTTGATCTTCCCGTCAATCGCCAACTAGCTCTAGGCCGCTTGAAGTCAACCGTATCGAGGTTACAGAACAACCCCGACTTATTGCAAAAATACAACACAGTGATTGAAGATCAGTTGACTAAAGGTGTAATCGAAAAAATTCAATACCAACAAGCTGACGGAATAAAGCATTATATACCTCACCACGCAGTGATAACACCACAGAAAACAACGACCAAACTACGTGTCGTCTATGATGCATCGGCAAAGTCACGAGCTGGTAATAACAGTCTAAACGACTGTTTATATCGTGGCCCTGTTTTACTTCAAGATTTATGTGGCATGTTATTGCGATTCCGCTTACATGAGGTGGCCCTAGTAGCAGATATCGAGAAGGCTTTCTTACAAGTCGGGTTGCAGAAAGATCAGAGGGACGTTACGAGATTCTTATGGTTAAAGGATTGTAATAAGCCGGTCTGTCCAGAAAACATTCAAGAATTCCGATTTGCGAGAGTGCCATTCGGAATAATATCAAGCCCGTTTCTGTTAGGTGCTACAATTGAAAGCCATTTAGATTCGTACAGCACAGTACTCACAGAAAATATTAAGAACAACATTTATGTTGACAATATGATAACAGGAGCAAGATCCGATGGAGAAGCAATAGAGTTTTACAACGGAGCAAAGTTGGTGTTCAAAGATGCATCCATGAATTTACGCGAGTGGGCAACAAACAGTGCCATTCTTAGGTCGTACATACCCGAGGGTGACAGAACCAAAGACGGTTCAATGACTGTTTTAGGACTTTTGTGGAATACACAGGATGATACAATATCCATCAAACCTCCAAAGATCGAAGATGTCTACTTCAAATCGACGAAAAGGAGCATTCTGAAAGAAATTGCTTCTAACTTCGATCCTTTGGGTCTATTTTCTCCTATTCTTTTAAAAGGAAAGCTTGTTATTCAGGACTTATGGTCCAAGAATTTTGATTGGGATAGTGAAATACCAGATCAGGATAAAAGGGTATTTGAGAGAATCAGGTTAGATCTGAAATGTCTACCTGATCACAAAATACCAAGATTTGTATCAATAAATGTTGGTGATCAAAATCTGGAATATAATATCATTTGTTTTTGTGACGCATCAGCAAAAGCTTATGCAGCTGCAGTGTATTTGAAGACAGAATGTACGCACG
>CM037784.1:55526287-55576287 GCA_021229015.1 Solen grandis | reverse complement strand
GTGTTTTGTTCCAGACCATGAATGACTCATGTCTTGTTATATGTATCAGACCATTAGATAGTTGTACCGATTCAGCCCAGCTAACACCCTACTGTTTCAGTAGATGGCTTCTTTTAGCTTTTGCACAATGACTTGACCTGCTTTTCACTCAACATCTCAAACTGAGAAACTATGAGGATCAAATATTCCTTTACTTTCAGATCTGTTGAACAGAACTTGGGCATACATGCTTTAATAATCATCATACCTATGTAATAAATTGCTATTCATTTTTTCAAATTCCAAGTCTGTGGTACAAGTAATACAGAATTTTAGTTTTTAGTTATTGAACATCTCAATCTGAGATGTTTAATGAAGTGCAATCCAGAGTTACATGGACCAATCCTGCAGGAAAGCATCCAGGAAGTGCCCCAGGCTGGTGAACTAACCATATGGCATATTGGTCACATTGCTTCTTCAAATTAAAGACAACATTGTGACACTGGAAATCCTGGTCAGGCTTGAATTACAATCCAACCTGTCTTAAGTGGCCAAGTGTCCTGTCAAGTTAACCAGAGAAAGAGCAAGTGGTCTCTGAGTATTGTAGAGGGATTTATTTGCTTTCATTTCCTGATTGGTATTACATGGAAATATAAGCAAGACTTCTGTCATTATTCTAGTATGAATCCACAGATAGTTCTAATGAAGTTACCTTTGATACAGATCCAACAAAATTTAATGTCCTGTTATAAATATGAAATACTTGAAAGTGAAAGTTATATACTTGCATGTATAAGTAAAATGCCATTTTGGGGAATCATAATCCCTTATTCCATGAATATTCTTGTACAATTAAATCACTAAGTGAATATCAATCAACTGAATTTAAATGGTATATGAAACAATTGATTTTTCTTTGCTATGCAGACTGTGTAGAATCTGAGCTACAATATTGTATAACTTAAGCAAACAGAGGAGGCCCTGATCAGACAGCTCTAATGTGTAAATGCTAGTTGCTTAAGACAGGTTGGATGAATATTCCACAGGTGGACCCGTACACAGGGAGTGTGTTAACCATATTCATGTACAGTAAAATTGTTATCATTCAAGGACCAGGGTGGGGGACATAAAATCCTCAACAAATCACAAGGTTTGGAAAACCGAGAGAGAATGAGAATGTAATACTTAGTTAAAAAGTTTGATACAATGTCCTTGAGTTTATGTCAGGACAAGGGATGTACCTCCAGTTCGCAATCAAGATATTTGATTAAACACCCCTCACACTGTCTCCATTCTATTGTACATGTACTTGCAAACAGGCTAACAAGGTTAGAATGGCAGAGTGTAGTCTCTAAGGGTGAAGATCCTCTCACAGTTTCTGTGTGTCACTGTCTGTTGTAGATACGCGTTTGTCTCCAAACGCAATCTGGCTGGATTTAAACCAACAGTACTTTTAATAATGTACTTAAAGTGGAACACATTCCTCCATTCTTGTATTGTAAACAATCTAATTTACTGAGCTGGCAAATATTTTTAATATGGACAAACAATATGTTAATCAAATATTTAGACATTTTCATTTGGGAAACAAGAATGATGAAATATGTCCCAAAGTATTTATGTTTTACTTAGGGCTATTTTAAAGTAATGGAATTGGAGCCTGTTATCCCTTACACAATAATACACTATGTTTTACATAGGGCTAAGTTAAGTTAATGGAATTGGAGCCCATTATCCCTTACACAATAATACACTGTTTTACATAGGGCTAAGTTTAGTTAATTGAATTGGAGCCCATTATCCTTTACACAATAATACACTATGTTTTACATAGGGCTAAGTTAAGTTAGTGGAATTGGAGCCCGTTATCCCTTACACATAATACACATGTTTTACATAGGGCTAAGTTAAGTTAATGGAATTGGAGCCATTTAATACTTTTTACATAGGGCTAAGTTAAGTTAATGGAATTGGAGCCTTATCCCTTTTTTCTAAATATTAGCAATAATGGAATTGGAGCGTTATCCCTTACACAATAATACATTATGTTTACATAGGGCTAAGTTAAGTTAATGGAATTGGAGCCCATTATCCCTTACACAATAATACACTATGTTTTACATAGGGCTAAGTTAAGTTAATTGAATTGGAGCCCATTATCCGTTACACAATAATACACTATGTTTTACATAGGGCTAAGTTAAGTTAATGGAATTGGAGCCCGTTATCCCTTACACAATAATACACTATGTTTTACATAGGGCTAAGTTAAGTTAATGGAATTGGAGCCCGTTATCCCTTACACAATAATACACTATGTTTTACATAGGGCTAAGTTAATGGAATTGGAGCCCGTTATCCCTTACACAATAATACACTATGTTTTACATAGGGCTAAGTTAAGTTAATTGAATTGGAGCCTGTTATCCCTTACACAATAATACACTATGTTTTACATAGGGCTAAGTTAAGTTAATTGAATTGGAGCCTGTTATCCCTTACACAATAATACACTATGTTTTACATAGGACTAAGTTAATTGAATTGGAGCCCATTATTCCTTACACAATAATATTTATTTACATATTTTTATACCTCATAAATATTTATGTACAAATTTATGACCTGATAAATATCAGTTTACTGAACTTTCAATAACATTTATATGAAACAATGGATTTTTATTTGCTGTGCAGACTGTATAGAATCTGATATTCAGTATTGTATGACCTTGGTCTGGATCTGCTCTGTTTGCCGATACATCAAAATGGAGCAAAGGGTTAAGTGACATTCAACAACAGCATAGTAACAGTGCACCTATACAAATCTAACATGACTCAATCTTTTTTTTTCCTCTTATCCTTTTGTTTTCAGTGATTTTAGACTTTTTATACAGTATTTGTACAATAGTGACGTTGTACAGTATGTTTTCATTATTTACTTGTATATGTAAAAACAGATATAACAAATATACATATATCTACAAGAATTATATGTTTATAGTATTAACATGCATAAGTTTATGGTTATTACTTACGTATATTTACAGTAATTACATGCATAAGTTTTATGGTAATTACTTATGTATATTTACAGTAATTACATGCATAAGTTTATGGTAATTACTTATGTATATTTACAGTAATTACATGCATAAGTTTATGGTAATTACATGTATATGAACATGATTTCCTTACTCATATCTTACTTTCTGTTCTTAGTTTGCCTGTCAGATCTAAATGTTCATAATTTGGTAAACTTATTCATTATTTCCATAATAACCTTCCATAATAAACAGTACATATATAATCCTTAATTGGCGGAAAATTTACCCTGGCTGACTGTAGTCATTTTCATCCCTGTCTTTGATCAATACAAGTGTACTTTGTTGTTGTTATCTTAAGTCACATGGATATCATTTTGGATAAATTTGTCAAGTACATGTATTTATTTTGTTGTGTTGAAGTTTAAAAAATAAACTCAACCATAATGTATTCTTGATTATATTTTCTGAAGATCATTAAATCAGATTACTAATCCCCAATCATGCCTGCTCCATATCTCCTATACCGCTTGAGGGATATTTTTGAAACTTGGTTGAGATGCTCACCTCAATAAGGAGACATTCAGAACCATCATTCTGTGTGCAGCACTTCGAAGGTTTGAGTCTGCTCCATATCGCCTAACCCTTGATAGAAATTTATGAAACTTGGGTAAAATTTTCATCTCACTTAGACATCATGCTTAACCCACTATCTGCATGTGCCACTCTAATGTCAAGGTCACAGTTCAATGTAAATGGTTTGAGTAATGCATTTCCTGTCCATTCTATAATTTTCAAACCATGTGAAGGATATTTTTGAAACTTGGGTCAGATTTTCACCTCCAGGTGCACCATTTCAAGATCACAGTTTTATTTTTAGGATGATAAATGATTCCCTTTCCAGCTGACTCTCCATCTACCTTTTTTATTTCAGAAAAGTTCTAGTAATGACCTAGATGATTATACAATCATTTTGTTCTTTGATAATCTTAATGAAATTTTTTTGTTTTAAATAAAAAGGTTTTTAAAAAAAACATCCTGATGTACATATACAATGTATATGGGAAAAATTTTTTTTGGTAGCATGCTTAGAAATGCATATTGTGTAATGTACATTCCAAAATTCCAATATCTTTTTTATATAACATTTTTTATCATATAATTTGTATTTATGTTTAATTTGTATCATTTTATAAAATATTTCATATTATATCATAAAAAATTGATAGCATGACAGTTTGTATATATTTCATGGTTAATACAAATTAAATATGCTTAAGGTTTAGTTGAAAAAATCAATTTCCATTATTCCACTTATCATGCTGCTCACATTTCTTACCTCTTACCTTGCATGATTAACCCTTTCCCTCATATAGACTCATTTTGAAGCCCTCAATAGGTATCACATAAAGCCTGATCTGCAGAAAACCACAGTTAAACCTTACCAAATTTAATTACAAAATCCTCATTTCCAGACCACTGACGAGCAGCGAACAGCATAAAACCTGATCAGCCTGCGAGTTACTCGCAGGCTGATCTGGTTTTATGCTGTTCGCATAGGTCTTTTCATAGTGTCCTCTATGAGGGAAAGGGTTAACTAATAAGGGTTCTGTAAAAAATATTAGATACCAATAAAATGTAAATAATCAACCAACCAACTTATTTTCTTTAGCATATTTATACAGCTTATTACTTGTACATGTGTATTGTTTATATTAATTGTGTGACTTGCATATGGCAGGACCTGCGACAGAGCTACATGGAGATCCAGCACCGTGAGAAGGCAGCGAGAGAGGAGAGTAAATTGTTGCATAAACAACTTCATGAAGAGCGAGACAACAGCCGTGTTGCTGTGGAAACACTGAAACGAGATCTAAATGAATCAAAGGTAGGTTGAGATAATAAACTAATTCCTGATAGTACGTGTAGTAAAATACAGATAGTTTTTATGATAAAAATTAAGTTTACATTTAATTGTACCTTACTTCCCTTATGACTGTCTCTTAAAACTTTCTGTAATCTGTCTCTATGGTTCCTGGGTTGGACCAGTACTTTGTTCCATTTTGGTTGGATCATTTAACTGTGCCATTTTACACCATAGTATGCAATAGAAAAACAGATCAAGCAGATAATAATTTCCAGTCAGAGTAAGTTTCACAGTGTCCTCATCTTCAAGGCACTGTGGAGTAGTGAGGGATATAGAACAAGGTCTGGTGCTGTCGAAAATCAAAACTATACTTATGTATGATATTCAAGCTCAAAACATGGCCATTAGATTCTTTAGGGATAGGTTTGAATCTGAGATAGTATTTAAGTTGTGAACTTTGGGCCTGGTAAGCCCAAGAGTTACCTGTTTAATGTTCGTTTCTTCTCTGTACATTTACCTGTGCTGCACGTGACATTACAGGTGAGGGAGGCGCACGTGCTTCAGGACCTGCAGCGTCGTCTGAAGAAGGACAAGGCAGAGTATGAGGCAGCAATACAGGCTCTCAAGGTCAGTAGGGGCTGTAGATAAGGATACAGATGCACATACATAACATGATTGTTAAAGGTTTTATAAGAACAGGATATAAACTGTAGTGAGAAGTGCAGGTAATGAAGATGACATTATGTTATCCCTGTAGCACAAAAGTGAGGGCTATATAGAAATTATGCTTGTCACTTCCTGTTTTGTCCTGTCTCATCATGTCCCACACTCACTTTACACAAAAATGTTAAAGTTATATCGGTATCCATGATATTTTATCTGTATATTTTTTTCTTTTTTTGAATCATTTAAACTCTCATTTTAATGATTATGTTACATGTATACAAAAATTATAAGACATTTTGATGCATGAATCATTTCTCTTTTTAATTGTTGTAGATGGAGCTCTCAGAGGACAAATCTAGTCTAAAAATATCGAAACGTAACGAGGAAAAGTACAGGAAAGAAGCGGAGATTCTTCAGCAGGGGATGAATAGGTGGGTGCATCTCTCCTCAAGGATTTAGTCATTAAGGGAAATATATATTCATGTTATGTTGGATGATAGATAACTCTTGAATTATGGAGAATAGCCAAATTAACCCTTTACCTCATGAATATTCATGTACACATTTATAAGTTAATGAATATTCATTTTCTGAACTTCAAATGGTTTTTGAAACAAAAGATTTTTATTTGTTGTGCAGACTGTAGAATCTGAGCTACAGTATGGTATGAGCAGTTAGAGACAATCATCTGCTCTGTTTGCCAAGGCATAAAATTGTGTCTTTATAAGGTAAAGGGTTAAGGAAAATGTTACAATATGACAGAGTTGAATCAAAGAATCCTATATTTTAAGGGCAGAAAATAAAGTAAATGCTTAGAGAGGATATTTCTGCTTTCCCATTTCTATTTTTCTTGTACAATGAATGATACATGTAAATAAGTTGTTTGGGTTGAGAATTGTATTGCACTTGTAAAAATTCATAAAATGTATGAAATCTCAAGTTTTGTGTCATAGGTCTTCATTTTGCTTATCGCAACTTTAAAATTCCTCAGTTTGGAAATTCTTCTGTCATTGATGATTTTCTTTCTTTTTACACACATGCTGAAATTGACATACAGTGTGAAATTAATGTTCCTTTTTTCTTTAGATAAGAGTCCGAATACATAATTATGAGCATGTTGTAATTTTATGTGCGTACCTGTATTACAGGCTAGAGGAAGAAAATCACAAGTTATTGAGTCGCCTCCAGCATACAAAACAAGAGTTTGATGCCCAGGTATGTCCTGAAAGACTCATAATCTACTGACTCTGTACGAAACCATAGTGTAACATCTTATACCAAAGTGTAACATCTTACACCAAAGTGTAACATCTTACACCAAAATGCAAGGTCTCACACCAAAGTGTAACATCTAACTCTAAAGTGAAATGTCTTACACCAAAGTGTAACATCTTACACCAAAGTGTAACATCTTACACCAAAAGGCAAGGTCTCACACCAAAGTGTAACATCTAACTCTAAAGTGAAATGTCTCACACCAAAGTGTAACATCTTGCAGCCAGATCAGACCGATAGCAAGACTCTTTCTGAACAGGTTCCTCTTCATCTTCTGGACACGGATGAGTAGTATATAGTATATAGTATAAAACCTTATCAGCTTGTGAGGGGACATAGTCTATCTTTTTTTGTGATGTTTTTAACTTGAACAACTCAATTATACCCCCACATTTATAAGTGTGGGTTATATAGGAATCACTCTAATCACGTCACATACACTCACATCACAAAATAGGATGTGGGGATGTTAATTAATTCAAACTGTATTTACTCTACACTGATTGGACAGAAAGTGATTAATTGCTTCTAGAAATCTTTATTGCACTAATGTTGGCCTTCACTTTGCCTTCATGTGGGTGGAAACCTAAATTGTAGAAGAAAACCTTCATACTAAAACAGGCCACTAAACATCCTTGTCAGGATGTCTGACTGACCTAGGATTGAACCTGGGATGTGTTTGTGAAATGTCTATGTATCAAGAAAGATGATGTCCAGGCACTAACTTAATTGTTAATTTGTAACAACCCATTGATAAATTTGTAATAATTTAATTTCAGTTTTGTGTTTGAAATATTTATTATTGAGTAAATGCTTTTACTGCACTGCCCTCTGACTGTATTTAGTATCTCAGGGGTGTTTGGCCAGTTTGTAAAATTGACATAAATAAAGAGATTTGTTTGTGTGTAGACGCAGATCAACGAAAGTGACATGTCACGGGTGAAGAAATTGGAGGAGGAGCTCTTCCATGTAGGCAGTGAGATGAAGAAGATGGAACGTAAATATGATGTGAGTAGCCAGCAAATTGCTCAAATGGTTCTGGTCTGTTGCATAATTAGGTCACAGGAGCTAAAAATAGATTTTAAAAGTGAAATTTTAAAAAATCTTCTTCTCCGAACTACAAGGCCTAGAGCTTAGATATTATTGTTGTGTGGCTTTGTCTAGTAGACCTCTACCAGGTTTGTTCACATCATGACCTTGGGGGCAAAATTTGCCCCGCCCCAGGGACAATTTTATTATACATGAACTTATATAGGAAAAAACTGGAAGTCTTCTTCTCAGAAACCACAGGCCTGGAGGTTAGATATTTGGTGTGTAACATGGCCTAGTAGACTTCTACTAAGTTTGTTAAAATCATGACCCTGGGGTCAAATTTGGCCCATCCCAGGGACAATTTTATTATACATGAACTTATATAGGAAAAAACTGGAAGTTTTCTTCTCAGAAACCACAGGCCTGGAGGTTAGATATTTGGTGTGTAACATGGCCTAGTAGACCTCTACCATGTTTGTTCTAATCATGGCCCAGGGGTCAAAATTGGCCCCGCCTTAGGAGTCACTTGATTTTACATAGCCTAATGATACCAGGTGAGCGATCCAGGGCCATTATGGCCCTCTTGTTTAATGGTCTCCTTTTTCATTCAGCTTGCATTCCTTCAAATCAGTGTTTAGCACCTATGTTTTGGAAAACACAAATGTGGCTGTTATTTTCATTGCTGATTTAAGCATGATATTTCTGCTGTACTTAATGTTTTCTTGTAGACTGATCTACCTTCCAGCAGTTGAAACTCTCCTCTGGTTCTGTGTTAAATGGAATTACTGAAAGTAGGGAAAGATGTCTTCTTTTGTTTATATACCAGGTTTGTCCTTGAATTCACCACAACATAATGAAAAAAGGGGAAGTCTTTGCAGTTCTTAATCTAAGTTCATAAATTGTTAGTAGCATTAACAGGTCAGTTGGTAAATAACTGGACATTTAATTCATGCCACTATGTTTATTTTACAGAATTTAGCTCAGGTCTTCTGAATGGTCTTGGATGTGATGAACGGCTGTGTAGAAAAGTTTAAGGTGAGAAAACATGTGTATCTGGCTATACCTGTGCACCTGGTCATACCTGTGTACCTGGCTATACCTGTGTACCAGGCTATACCTGTGTACCTGGTACTGGTGTACCTGGTCACATCTATGTACCTGGCTATTCCAGTGTACCTGGTCATATCTGTGTACCTGGCTATACTAATGTACCTGGTCATACCTGTGTACCTGGTCATACCAATGTACTTGGCCATACCTGTGTACCTGGTCATACCTATGTACCTGGCTATACCAGTACACCTGGTCTTACCTATGTACCTGGTCATACCTGTGTTCCTGGCCATACCTATGTACCTGGCTATACTTGTGCACCTGGTTATATCTATGTACCTGGTCATACCTATGTACCTGGATATACCTGTGCACCTGCTAATACCTGTGTACATGGTCATACCTATGTACTTGGCTTTACCAGTATACCTTGTCATACCTATGTACTTGGCTTTACCAGTATATGTGGTCATACCCGTTTACCTGGCTATACCTGTGCACCTGATCATACCTGTGCACCTGGCTATACCTGTGTACCTGGCCATACCTGCTGGTCCTGTTATACCTGGTCATACCTGTGCCCAACATGACTTTTTTGTTAACACTAGCCATGTTAGTTCAGAATAATGTGTTATTGACATGAGAATTAATATGACTTGAAATATTGATATGCCATATAAAGAAAAGATGGCATTTTTGCATAATGTGATGATCTTAACCAGTTTATTTGTATTTTTCAGACTATATCCACAGTTAAGGGAGCCCCTAATGGTTCTTTTCTTACAGACATCAAAGTAAGTATGGGTATCTACAAGGGTGTTTAAAAAGATGTAGGTAAAGCTCAGATATTTCACTGTAGTTTTCTATAAACATCTGCATTAGTAAAATAGGTTATCATACATGTACTTATAAATTACTTATTACATATCTACCCAATCTATATATGCTACGCTACATGAGGAAGATTGTGTACTTGTAAGTGGCTATATAGGAATCAGTTTGTTTCATGTTCAGTCAGATTCTCATATTTTCTTTTCTTCATAAATTTAATTATAATGCCCACCTTCGAAAGAAGAGGGGGCATATTGTTTTGTAAATGTGGGTCAGATGGTTGGTCAAATGGTTAGTTGGTCAATCTGTCTTGTCGAACTTTGTTTCTGATCAATAACATAATAATGCTTGGGCCCTCATTCCTCAAACTTCATAAGATAATTGGTCATGACTAGTAGATGAACCCTATTGATTTTGGTGTCACTTGGTCAAAGATCAAGATCATAGTGATCTTGATGGGAGTGGGGGGGGAGCGTAGGAAGGCATATGTGTCATTCTGACATCTCTTGTTTTTAATGTTTTCAGGGATATTTAGCAATTGCTCTAGCTGAGTTCAGTGCTTTAGCGTAAGCTATAATTCAGATTGTATTGATCTTTTAATTACAGCTCAAAACGAAATGGTTGCGGGGACAGGTGCGAGAGAAGATCAAGTATGAACAGAAACTCCGCAAGGATCTGCGAGATGCCCTCACCTGCAGTGAGAGTGACCGCAAGTTCTTACTGCAGGAGTTAGCCAGGCGTGAAGAAGTGCTAGATGAATTGGCAGCAGCTAAGAATGGTAGGGTTTAACTCTTTTCTTTGACACCTTGATCCTTTAGGCAACACCAACACCTATTGTTAGGGGATTGTTTCCCATTTATGTTTAGGTCAGATACCCACAGTATCGCAAACAAACACACATGTTCTTTAGTGTAAACTAGGTCGATCATTGACCATATGATACCTTAGTTTAGCTATTGAATATCTGATGAATTGATATTTATGATTTTAAATACGTCTGTAAATACCAAAAAGGTCCGTTACACCTTTACATAATTTGGTTTGAATTTTATGTTTTACACTGATTGGGAAACAAGTTCTACAACTTATACTAATTCCTCTTGACAAACCCTGGGATGGACAAGTACTTTGCGCCTGAGAAGGCTGCCCACAATGGGGTTTTGAACCCAAAACCTTCAGTTCCAAAGTCCATGGCATCTTTACATAGAAAAGCCACTCAGGCGCAAATTCCATGAACCATGCTTAGTGCAAAAGTTAGGGATGAATTTCATTTCTCTTGTTTCTCTAATAAAAATACAAAATTATTTAATTTCATAATGAATATTGTCACTTAGGAATGAAATAATTCATGTTAAATTATTCAAGTTTTTTAATGTTTCTTAAATTGGATTGGTGGAATGCATTTCTACCTAATTAAAGATTTCTATATTACTTAGACCTAAGTATTGTTGGTGGAATTCGGGCCAGCCTGAAATTATTGCAGAACAGGTTTTACAGTTTTCTCTTTTCATCTACAAGATACTGGGGCATAGCAAACAATGTTAAGCCTAATCCTCCTACACATCATTCTCTGACAGATAGGTCTTATTTTAACACTGGTTGCATTGGTCATTTCATTGAATGGTAAAATGTTGATGTTTAAACAGCATGACCCTTCATTTCATGAAAGCTGTGAGGTAAATGTACTATGTTTACAACCAGTATAGAATATGCTGATTCCACCAATAAACATGATGCCAAAACAGGCATATATCCCCACCCTGTGTAAATGTTTGACAATTTTTTTTTTTACCAAAAGTTGTTATTGAAAGCAACATTTATGTGCATTTGCTTGCCAGTCCTTTTTACAGTTTCGCATTAGTTGGGCTGTTATGAATATTTATTGAGCAGTCTGGGGCAATCTGTCTTCACTCTAATTATCAATACCTTTGGAATAAGTAGAAAATATAATGAAATCTGTTTACCTAGATTGAAATAACTGCTAATCTGACTTTATATTTGGTCTGACATTATCTCCTGAGTAAAGAGTTAAGGAATGTGTGGCTTGTGAATTGGTAAAGGTTGCAAGGAGATAGGATTTAATTGTTCCTTCAATATGTTCTGTCATAGCAGATGACATCCAGAAAATTTGCTTACTTATTTCTAGATAGCAGTTTCTATTACACAGGTCTTGGCTGTGACTGTGTACAGTTTCACACACCTGTCAGCACACTTCCCAACTGTCAGTTCAGCCACTTTGAAAATGTACATGTAAATTTTAACCAGGCTTGCTTGAAAATCAATGGCAATGTTGCTGAGATAAAAAAAAGAATTGGTAAATAATATTTATAATTTTATCTCATGTGGATTTAATACACCATAAGTGTTGAAAAGGAACTTTTTTTTCAGAACTTGCCCAGAGAGAGATTGAGAATCTTCAATGTGTGGAGGTACTAGAGGTAGGTTTGTTTTTTCTGATTCCCACAAAGATCCCGATTCAAGATATATTTCTATAACTATCATTATTACTGTATGCAGACAGAATTTAGGCCTGAAATTGATGTTTCATCAAATTAATATCTCCCAACACAAAATTGGAGAAAAGACACTTACAAAAACATGGCTTCCAAGTATATGTCCAATATATTATGGGATTTTTTTAAATCTTTAATCACGTTGGCTGCTTTATACAAGCAGCTATCATGAGTGTAACTGTTGCTTAAAATTAATGAGATTGGGTTTAATTCACAGGACCATATTCTTGACTTGACGGATGAACTGGAGGTCAGGAAGGTACGAGAAAATGAGCAGAAGCGTGCACATGAGTTTGAGAAAAAGCAGATCATCACAGACATTGAAGGACTCAGGGTGAGTTCTGGAACCACTTTTGCTTTAGGATTTCATTTTTATCTTGTCTGTTTTGAAGATAAAGTCAAGCTATTATGATTGCTGGGTGGTCATTGTTGCTGTAGTTGTCATCATGCAAAAACTTAATTGTAGCCCATTACTAAAAGACATTTAAAGGTATCAACACGAAACTTGGAATACTTCATAATCATGACAAGGCACAGAGCAGTATTCTTAAAGCAAATTTTTTGGAGTTATGCCCCTTTTTAACTTAGAATTTTTGTCAAAATCGCTTATTAAGTAGAATGTTTTGAAAACTATCAGTGGTATCAACACCAAACTTGGGATACTTGATAATCAGATGAGGCATAGTTGTAAACAAAGGTCATTTACTGAAAGGTATATTTTTTGAGTTGTGCCCCTTTTTTAACTTAAACTTTTTGTCAAAATCGCTTATTAAGTAGAATGATTTGAAAACTACAAAAGGTATTAATACGAAACTTAAATACTTGATAATCATGACAAGGCGCAGTTGTAAGACAAAGAACATTATTCTGAAACCAATATTTTCGGAGTTATGCCCCCTTTTTAGCTCGTCTGTTTTTCGAAGAAAAAAATACAGGCTATTGTCATAACTCCAGCGCCAGCATTGTCATCGTCGTCAGGTGTCGTCGTCCGGAATCTTAATATTGGCCATAACTTCTCTACTATTCAATATACAACTTTCATTTTTGGTATGCATATTCATCTTGACAAGACCTATCCAGACATATGCAAATATTTCACCTATTGACCTTGACCTTTGACCTTATTTTTCTGTAACTTTTGAAAACTTTAAAATGCCTATCATTTCAAAACCATTGTCAACCAGGCACTGATATTTCACATGTGAATTCCTTGTGGCAAGACCTTTCCAGCAATGTTACCCTTTTGGACTTTTGACTTTGACCTTTGACCTATTTTGAAATGTTTGACAAAAAAATTTAACGTTGGCCGTAATTTCTTTACTATTTGACATACAACTTTTATTTTGATATGCATTTTCATCTTTGCAAGGGCTATTCAGATATACCTCAATATTTCATCTGTCGACATTGACTCTTGACCTATTTATGCAGTAACTTTTGAAAACTTTAAAATGCCTGTCATTTCAGAACTGGTACAAACAGGGCACTGATATTTCACATGTGAATTCCTTGTAACAAGACCTTTCCTTCAATGTTACACTTTTGGACTTTTGACCTTGACCTTTGACCTATTTTTGAAATGTTTAACAAAAAACCTTAACATTGGCCACAACTTTTTACTATTTGACATACATCTTTTATATTTGGTATGCATATTCATCTTGACAAGGCTTATTCTGATATACCTCAATATTTTATCTATCGACCTTGACCTTCAAACTTATTTTGTCATAACTCTGGACAAGTTTTAAAATAGATATTTCTTAAAAACTTTTTATACTGGTTTAGCATTTTTTTAAAATTTAAATTTAAATTTGTTTTATCAAAAACTCAATGGATTAGCAATTGTGATTTTTTATTTACATATTTTACGTCTTTGTGTTGTATACATTCTATTCCATGCATAAGTCAAGGTCATCCTTCAAGGTCAAAGGTCAAATTTAAAGGGTATGGTACTTCAACTTTGCATTTAAAGACTCACAGTTTTAGTTATGATTTTCTTAAAACAGCAAAAACAGACGAGTGTTGGCACCCGCATGCTTGCTCTTGTTAACTTGTTAAAATTGCTTTTTGAAATTTTTAAAATGATTTACAGATGCAGTATCACTTTAAAGCATTGATAATTATTCATCATTGTTTGATAGTGATTGTTTGATAAACTGATCAACATTCAATATTTTTAGGCAGTGATAATCATTCAACACACATTTGTAGTTTGACATTGATAGACTGATAAACATTAAATATATTTAGGCATTGATAATCATTCAACATAATTTGACATTGATAAACCGATAATCACTCAAAATTGATAGTGATTAGCATTGTTAGACAGTGATAAACATTCATCATTATTTTCTGTCTGCAGGAGAAAGAAAGGGAAAAGATAGAACAAAAGTATTTAAGGTATGTATCAGTTTTTGTTTTGAAATGACACAGGAATTTTTTCCATGATTAAATGCATTTGAATATGTCATGCTTTATCTCTTAAATCTTAATAAATAAATATGCTTGTGTTGTAGTTTGAGAAATCTAGGGCTTCTGGGTGAGGGGGGTGGGGTCATTTTTTGTGTTGTGAAAGAAATGTGTATGTCACTGTAAGTCAAGCTTGATGCCTGTTAAGAATCAAAACTTTTAAAGAATATCTGTCTACCACTTGATAGATATTTAGAAAATGATCTTTGTGACCAATACAAGTCCAGATCAGGCAATAAGCACATGTAACTAAAAGTCTGTTTTTTTATACTATATGTTACTCTGCAGCATTTGAGATGATGTATTATACCTGCTCTGAGCCTGATATCAGTCTGATAGGAATTTCAGTTGAACATTATGTGAAATAGTTTTGTTAACCCTTTCCCTCATAGAGGACACCATGAAAAGACCTATGCGAACAGCATAAAACCAGATCAGCCTGCAGTAACTCGCAGGCTGATCAGGTTTTATGCTGTTCGCTGCTCCTCAGTGGTCTGGAAATGAGGATTTTGTAATTAAATTTGGTAAGGTTTAACTGTGGTTTTCTGCAGATCAGGCTTTATGTGATACCTATTGAGGGCGTCAAAATGAGTCTATATGAGGGAAAGGGTTAAGGTTGAAACACGACACAACAGGGGATTGAAGGTTCAGTATCAGTACAGTGTAGAACCATCATAAGATGCTCCATTGCCGGTATAGCTCTAAACCCAGTATAACACAATCCAACATTTGATCACAGATCTATATTTTGTGATTTATTAAATTGATTTAAAAAGCATTTTCACACTAATGTAGTCCAATGTAATGCAGTGTCTTGGCTTGAACCCCATGTATAGCATTATAATGGAGTGCAGATTGGTTGTCCCCAATGTTTTATCAAATTTTTTATTAGCTCATGAATGTTTGTATATAGTATCCTTTGATGTTAATCATTTACCATTTAATCAGAGTCATTAGTCTAGGGGTATTGGGGTAGTGAGACACTTGTATGATATTAAGTCAGAGTGCTGTGGTTCGGGCAGGAATTACTGCTAGTAATAGCTCTTGTATATGTTGTTTTCTTGCCTGATTATTATATTTCTTTAGGGTCAGATTTTTGTTTTCTGATGTTATGGTTAGAAACTTAATCAATTAATACGTTTCTTACGGTTTATATACCATATCCCTGTGAAACATAATGTAAAGTATTTTTTGCTTATATTTGTAGATAATCGAGATTGAAAGAAATTTAGACAATGTAAAGAAATCGCCGGGTCGGAAAGGCAGGACTACAGTGCGTATATCTCGCACCCCGTCCCGCAGTCCCCACCGCCGGTCCCACACCCCGCCCTCCAGACTTCCCAAGAGTCACAACGAGTCCATAAACCCCATGGGGATGAGTGATGAGGAGTTTGAGAGGAAGTTTTCCTGCCACTGAGGTCCCTCCTCGTACTTCCTGCATATCTCATCAGTGTCACTGTCAAGGTCTGGGCTACAGATCCAGTTAGAATATTAAAAAGTAGAAAGGTCTGACAAGTAGGATAAGTCAAACATGAAAGATTTTAAACAGTTTGTCTGTAATTGTGAATCATGTTTGTGTACCAAGATATTGTTCATCAACATAGGAATATAACTGGAGAAATTGAAATTCAAAGGAGAAGTTGTACTAATGGAAATTGATGTTTGAAATATTTAAGACTTATAAGACTAACACACAGAGAATCTTTCAGCATATTTGATATTGTGTCAGCCAGAAGAGGGGCGTGACTGTGTGAAAAATGTGGTGTGATCAATACTTTCCTCAGGGCGTGTCTATAGTGCTGACATCTGATCATGTGATGACAGGGTCCCATAGACAGGGACCCATTCATACTTTTGTTCTGTGTTTGATTTTGTTTTCAAAGTGGACTTGATTATTATAATTACTTTGATAGATGATATGTTTATGAGGAAAAAAAAATGCAGCACTAGTAATTTACAAATTGCTATGCATTTGAAAAATGTCAAGTAACATTAATTTACCGAACTTTTTTAGTTTCCACCAGTTCTTCTGCTATTATTAGCCTCTGAGTTTTGAACTCAACTATGTAAACGTTTGTGTGATCGAAGGCGTTTTAAAGCAAAGACAGTATCATCCCCTTGGCCTCAGATATGCCATTTTACTTACTGTAAAGTAACCATTTTTGTTGGCATTAAATTTTGTGGAATCAGGAATAATGCCAGTTTTGTTGGTACATATATTGGTGGATTTATATTCAAGGAAACGTGGGTTTTTTAAAATAAATGATTTGAGTGGGGATGAATATTCATGGATAAAGTCGTCAGCAAAATTGACGAAAATTAGTCCCCCATGAAAATTAATGATTCTACAGTACATCGTGGATCACCATTGATTAGCTAGTTCAGACTTAAGACAGTATTCAATCTTAGCTGGTCTTACAGTAATACTTCCTGATTTGCTTGCAAGATAAACTGAGCTTAGACATGTTGCAAAGTAGTGAATACTTAAAAAAAGCATTGCCTTGCCATAGAGCAAGCAAATAGATGAATGGCAGGGTGCTTATAGTCAGTCTTACTGCAAGTATTTCCTGGCTCTCTACTGCTGTCCCTGTCTGGTCACTTGGATTTATCATGTTTGGAGACTTCGGAGCTAGCTTGCAGTAGGTTAGTGGTTCTACCTAGGTGCCTCGTCCTCCATCTTAATTATCTGGACTTTGCTATATGACTGAACTACATGTACTGCTATGGGGACTTAAAAGTCCCAGATTAGAAGGTACATGTAACACCATGAAGCCTGTGCAACCACTGAAATGCTCTCAGTATGACAGGGTTTCACTGTGGTCAAACATCATATAAATGGCATACCAAACTGATAAAGTTTAGATAAATGATCACAAGGCCATCTTTTACACATTGTTTTCTTCTAGGAGAGTGCCAAGTCCTGAAACAGGGACGAAGTTTTGTGATCGTTTTCCAGTATATCATCATTAGACTGATCGTTTTTATTTACTTGCATGAAGTGATTGTATAAATCTGTTTTGTTGTTTTTTATGCTATCCTTTAAGTATTGAATTAATGTGATTTGAAATTGTTTATTATTATAATTATTTGTCAGTCATGTAATTATAATAAATTTGAAATTGTCACGTAAGGGAAATTATTCTAAAGAATGATCAGTCTTTGATCTAATTTTATGATAATGATTGCTCTTTATCTATCAAAAAGTAGATCTTTTGATTTTATTTATTTATTTATTCATCCTTTTATTTATATATGGCCTTCTGAACAATATTTACTTTTTTTAAATATTTATTTAATTTCAGTGTCTTTAGGAATCATAAAACGTCCAGTTTATTAATATTATTTTGATAAAAGTTTTATTTTAAGAAAAGAAAATGTGATATTGTGGTTTTACACTGACTTTAGTCTCCTTTTTGTCTATGTTGATTCTTGTTAATGTCTTTTTTATTGATCTGCTTTTATATTTACATGTTCAAGTATTGCATACATTCCAGTGTTTTGATGATGTTTCATATTCTGAATTAATCTTCAAGTTTTATGTAATTTTCTGCATTTGAGACAACTGTGATATTGTAGTCCATGTAAAGTTTGACAGTATTATTTTAGATACCTGTACAGGCTACCACATTTATAAATACCAGTAGACACCACATGCTAGAACAGTCTTACACCAACATGCTTTTGTATATTCATCAACCTGAATATTGGGGCAACAACTGTCAAAATGGGGGGACAATGTCTTCTATAGTTGTATTTGAACAATCAGGTTGTATATATATTTTATAATTCACATACATGTATATCTAACTTATGGATAACTCAAATAGAATAACACATTGATGGCTTGGTGCAAAAACTACTGTAACTGCTTCTTTATTTAGATGTAGGCGTCTTAGTTTTGCACTAAACTTCAGGTTATGCGTCACACTTTTCAAAATTATTCACAGAAATAATGCATTTGATACACTTTCATTTAACAAAAATCAAAGCAACTTTCTTGGTTTTTGTATACATATTTTTTTATAATATATATTTTCCAGTTAATACACAGGAAAGATTTTGACAGACTTTTGTCACACACTCTTACTTTTTGCTGATATAATTGATTCCATTACATACAAGATAGTGACCAAAAAATTTGATTACATAATATAGAATGGTGTCACAGGTGATATCTCTATAAAAGTGAGGTTTGTTCTATATGATGTTGATTTTTTACAGTGTTATTTTCATAAAGTATAATTTTGAATTATTAGTGTTTTGGTTATAGTTTGTTAAGTCTAGAATGATGCTATGTTATATCAGTAATACCAGATGCACTCCATTACACTACCTGTGTATGGACTGTTTTGGATTGTATTTACAGGGTTGAAATGGTTTGTTTTTTTATCAGAGATAAAAATAGACGCATTGTTTTAAGCCTGACAGTCTGAGGGTTCATCTTGCACAGTTTCCTTCTAGGTTCAACCAAATATTGCTTGAAACTGACTGATTGATGGACAGTTTCTGAGAGGACTGCATAATGTCTTTAACAATGTTAGGCCATATTGTAGACATACCTTTTGAATTTTTGGTATTTTTTGATAGATCAGGTATTCACATTTGCATATATAACACATATTTTTAATAGGCATTGACATTTTTATAATATTAAAAGTAGAAGTTTGATGTACATTTATCACTGTCCAATGCATGATGAATATTTAAGTAATTTGTGCATGCCACACATAGCCACTATTTATGATTACCTTCGAAATTATCACATCCATATAGACACAGTTAAGTACAAAGTGTTTGCATTTTAAGTAGTGTGTGTAAAGCATTTACTGAATGTGAGTGACAGATTATGTGTATAGTTCTGTTCAACTGAACATGTTAGGTGTTTTTTTTTTTTTTTTTTTTTTTTTCATTTAGGACTTGCTGGTAGACCATATATTTATATTTATTAGTCCTGCATAAGTATGACACGCTAATTCTATCTTATGGTAACAAGTTAAAGTTTCAACTGACATAAGTTCCGATTCTGTTCAGAAGGGTTAGTACATTCCAGATTACAATTTTTTGTTGGTTTCCAAGTAATGAAAAATAGTTCTTATAAGTATGTAGATGAATACAATAACATTTGATTTATCTGCCAGTTTGCATAGTTTTATTTCTTGAAAATTATAGTGGATTTTTATAATATTAAAACTTTACTTATTCTACATACCATTTTTTCTTTTCCCTTTTCTAAGTCTGAATTTTAGAGTCATCAAAATGAGTGCTTCCACATTGGAAAGTACATGTGTAGAAAAAAACGCAAACACATTTACCTGTAATACAATTGCTATAGATTTCAAGATGTTAAAGTGAAGATTTAGTTTTGGTTTTTATGAATTAATAAAATAGATTTATTCATTGAGTAAATCTTAATGTGGAGTGCCTTATTCAGGTTTAAAATAAAAAAAATGTTATTTACTGATTAATCTGTAAGTTATCATAGTTATAAGGAAACAGTTGATGACATCTACTTATATGTCCATGCTGCCTTTACTTTTCCATTTATAACCAACTGTGTACAGCTGGTGGGGTTATCTCACCTGTATGCACAGGTGGACTCTACACCTATGTCAATGAACTGCCCAGCTTCCTGTAGGTCTTCGATATAGTGAAGGAAAAAAATGCTAGTTGGTGTACTTATATATATATTATACTGTATATTTATTGTTGCTAGAGATGCACAATAAACTTATATTTGTACTATATTGATGTTTGTCTTGTTTTGATCAGTTTCCCACAAAATACACCAGTTTCAAATAAATACAAAATATATACTTTCAAACGTCATCTTACATCTGGCCTGCTTTATTCATTCCAGAATAACAGATTTGAAGCCATTCCATGTTAAGCTTTCAGTTATCCCATTCATATCTCATTCTAAAGAATCTGTCTACAGGAACCATAGAAAACCTACCCATTTATCTGAAAGAATTGAAATACAAGCAAATAAGCATTGTATGAACTTGAAAACATGAACAGCAAGTTGAGTTCCATTGTATTATCTGGGGAAATTGATGAATGTTTGCTTATAGGTTACATTGCTGTATTGCATGGTTACTCTGCCCCTCACTGCTGTAGGTTCAAGTCCTGTCTGGTCACTCAGATGCTCCATCCATTAAATTAGTGGTTCTAACAACATGTCTCTGTGCATGTAGTCTTCCTCCACCTGTAATTAACAGTAGAGTTATGTCCCTTGTTATGTTGCTATGTATATAATATTATTAGGGGTGGACAATATATTGCAACACCATATGGCTGCCAATGTATCACAATATGATTTCAAATATCTCAATATATTATGTTTTTGTAGCTGAATAATTTTCAAGTATTGAGTAGATCTAATAAATAGAAAAAATAGCAATTATTTTTATGTAACATTAAATTTATGTATATTTTTATTCTAAAGTAAATTCACAACTTCAGGAGAACAATTGCACAATAAACAAGCTATTATGATTACGTGGTAATGGTTACTTTAAGAATGAAAAAACTTGAAGTCAAAACATCAGTTGAAAACTTAAGGCAAAGAATTTTGAGTTGGTACCTTACAAAAAGCTCAAAATTTGAAAAAAATAATAAAAAAAATTAAAAGAAGCATCCACATTTTATATATATCGCAATTCAAATATCGAAATATATTGCATACAATACCCAGTCCTAAAAATTATGCTATTCATTTGCCATAAAGTTAGTGACAATGCCTTTTAGAACAATGTTTGAGGTAATAGTATGTTTGAAAACAGAAGTATGACATAAATGGCAAAATAGTGGCCCCTTTTAACTTAATAGAAAATGGCAGAATTACAAGCCTTTCCAGTTTTTATGGAAATATTCAAATCAAATCAAACCGGAGTGTTCAAATAACAAAGTGGTTTACACACTAACTTTTCGAAACTGCAACCTGTGTTTGATGGCAGGTCAGACATAGTATATGAAAGTTTCATTTTGATTACCTCCTTCCAACACATGGGTTTACTCGGTTCCCCTCATTTTGATTGTAACCTACTTCAAAAAACAGATGAGACTAACTTGGACCATGTTTAGGCTATTACCAGTATTTTAACTTGAATTTTTTGCCAGATTTTCAACAAAAAAAAATCAGTCCTTTAAATTGATGATGGTGTGTCCACAAAGGTTAACCTTTTTTTTTTTAAATCTGTCCTTCATTGGATTGCTTCAATATTTGGACAAAGTTGTACTGTTGCTTAAGTGGATGGATTTTTACATTACCTTGACCTTTGACCTACTTTTGATGGAAAAAAAAAACCTGACCATCGTACCATTAGGTTCTGTATATAGAAAGGTGGGGAAAAAAGTGTAAATTCGCAATAAAACTAGTTCAGGTGCAAAAAATATATAATTAAGGCTAAGTCTTGTTATATAATAATAATAAGCATAAATATGCACAGATAGAATTATTTCTTTAATAACAGATCTTATTGCCACTCATGGATAGAGAATAACCATAACCTTGTCAATAATTGACTTGGTGTGTGAGTAAGTGTGGCTTACTAGTCATGAGACCACATCATGACACAAGAATAATGAAAAATCTGTTACCAAATGGGCAATTTGAACTTAAATTTTGACTTCAAATTCTGGAAAATAATGGGTCCATTATTCAAAATGCAAATTACCCACTGTGATGATAGAGATAAAGAAAATATTTCAATATGTATTTCATGTAACTGAGAAAAAAAGCTACACCAAAGCTCAAACCTACAACCCAGGTGAGTGTTCTACCATCTGAGCTATGGCCTGCATACTTCAGTCTCTTCAGTAAATGTTAGTTTGATACTACAAAGAATTTAACTTGATAGCTATATTTTTAACTGTAATGATTTTAATATAAAAGAAAATAACTATTTTCAATTGCAGATTTCAAACTGAAATATCAGCAGTAACTGAACCACACACAAGCATGACATATCTGCTTTGACTGAACAGATTCACAAAAATATACGTGCGAAATAATCCAAGGGAAGCTACACAACAGTGACTTTGAAAGATAAAAAATATTTGAGACGACCCCTCTTCCCCACTCTGTACTCTCTAACGAGGAAGACCGGAGTAGTAGGTGCTGTCTGAAACATGGCGAGCTAAACTTTCGTAAGTAAAAGAATGTGTGGAATGTATTTATTTTAACAAATAATGATATGTGTTTTGTGATAGAATATGCATCTACATGTGTGTGAATGATGAAAAAAAGCAGTGATATGTTGATATAAATGGTATACTGGATATTAGGGACAGATTTTGGCTTTTATTTGGAGCTTGTATATTCACCCAAGGTAGATGATATTAAAGGGCCAGTCAACTGTGAGCACTGGTTACCTGTATAGCGTAGTGATTTAACTGAAAATGTATGTTTTTTATTTCATTGTCTTTCAGCGGATAAAATGAATCTAAAAGATATCGCCATACAATCTGTTAACCGTGTTTTTTTGCTCAGAAGTGTCGTTCTGTGACCATATACTGAAGCTGAGCTTTTATTTTCACAGTTTACCTGCATCCTCGTCACGATAGGCCAACAATACACAGTCTTGTCGGTTAATACGAGTTTAGAAAATGAACTTTATCATTTGCATTGGTTTGTTATATAGCTTTTAACATGGGTATATATGATGTTTTAAACTTGTAGGTACGGTATCACAATCTAACAGTATCAAAAATGACATGTGTGGAAAACATCAGTGGTCCCACATTGTTTTCTTAAAACTTAAATATGTCATTCTGGCTACTGTCATTGCAATAAAATAATGATTCATGTATTTGATCTGCATGATTAATATTTGATGTGTGAATTACATTACAAATTGCACCTTCTGTTTTCTGTATATTAATCATTGACTTCATATTCACTGGTCAAATTGCTATGCAAGATGCAGATAGAATGAAAATCTTTGAGTGGTAGCATACCTTTAGGGCTCATTAAATGGGAAAGTGATCAGAGAACATCAGTTATGATCTTGATGGTCTCATAGTCTTTCCCGCTCATACCCTCAGTACTTTGTCTAATGTCTTAAGTATGCATCCTCAGCCTCTTATAAAATACGTTCTATGGCTCAGTTGATTTCATGTTTATTACCCTTGTGTTCTCCTCATAAGATGATGAGGTGAAGATGCTGTAAAAGTTTCCATATGATCATTGAACCAGTGCTTGTAAAAGAAATTAGCTGTATCAGGCTTTTCCCTGCTTGATATAGTTATTTCTAATATTGCTTGATGGAATGTGACTGATGGTTCATTTCCCATTTTAATGATTCCCAACCTATCGGCTATCCATATATATATATATACACTTTTACAGAGATTTTTTGTAACAATATTCTTAGAGTTAAAGGGCCCGTTCATAGGCATTTTCCACTCTGATTATTTATCCAAAGTCATACAATTTTGCACATACAAATTTGCTATTTATCACAGGAATTTCTATATCCAAACTTACGAAAAATATTGATTATCTCAATAAGGCCTCATCCCATGGTCTATCTAGGGAACTTTAAAACTCTGTCTGGTGCCAGAACAAGATTTATATCAGGACTGATCACAATTACAGATTTCAGGATGAATTAAACTTTTTATATTGATGTTGATTTGAAGTGAACAAAGATGACAAACCTTGAATTATTTGTATGTGAGGTTAAAAATATAAGTAAACCAGTAATGAGGAAGCTGCTACTGGTAGTGTCTCAGTCATGACAGGATACACATGTTGGCATTGAACACGTGTTAACAGTTCTGCCAACTCAGGTAACGTGATGGAATCATAAGCAGACTATGACAGAAAGTCAGGAAACATACCTCGTACTCGTTCTACACTTATTACATAGGACAATGCCATGCCAGAATGTACCTATCCTATTGCCTTCTGTATAAAATGATACAGATTCCATGTCAAGACCTAGTTCAGTTGGGAAAAAAAATCTGTTAATAAAAGCATGCAATTTAGCTGATTCTTGGAAAAATTATTTTTATATATAAATGAATTACAATTAATGAATCTAAAATACCTATCTTAAATGAAATTTTGAGATGATAAATATGACTGTTATAGGGTTAGAATTGACAGATGCAAATTTTCACGATTATAAATTACCATAATTTTCACAGGTTATTAATTAGCATAACATCTCAAGTGAAATCATGCTTCCAAAATACTGACATTGGTTGAAGTTGGTTTTGATTGATCTAATTCTGTGTATGTATGGGAAGCAGATAGTGTAATATAAATTAACAATGGCTGCAGGATCTACTATTAGTGTTTAGTATTCTGTGTACATTGACAGGTATGGCAGGGGGGCTCATTACATCCAATCAGAAAAATCCCACCTGGTTTAGCTGTTTAAGACTTATACATACCTCACTACAATGGATGAACTGTAGATTGTTTTAAAACCCAATACACAAGTTGGACCAGATATGATACACTTTGTTTACAAGGTGTAATAAATACCTCAGGTTCACTGAATTTGTCCAGGTGAAATATTTTTATATAGGAGTGGACAGATAAGGCAGGACTAGGTAGTTTGTTTTTCCCTCATATAGACTCATTTTGACGCACCATAGGTATCACATAAAGCCTGATCTGCAGAAAACCACAGTTAAACCTTACCAAATTTAATTACAAAATCCTCATTTCCAGACCACTGAGGAGCAGCGAACAGCATAAAACCTGATCACTCGCAGGCTGATCTGGTTTTATGCTGTTCGCATAGGTCTTTTCATGGTTTCCTCTATGAGGGAAAGGGTTACGGTTGTGATAAAGCTGGTATGCATGTGTTTGTCTGTCCAGTCCTGCAGGTCTTCATACTGGTGGCATAATAAGTCATTTTGTTAATAAACAGCTTGCAGGTGGTGAAGGTTTAGGATCAAGATAGACCTTATCCCACACCTTATGTCATAATGTGTAACTGTCACTATAAAACACACTTACATAATTATTATATTTATAAACTGTGTCAGTGTGACTGATATATGCTTTATACAGTTGGCTTCATAGATTATACATGATAAGTTGATATATATATATATATTCTCATATGCCTTGCCTTGATGCAATGGTCTTAACTATTCTCTTAGTTAACTTAAAAGGACTTAATAACAACTAACACAATTATGTTTCTGCCGGACACGGCCTGTATTATTGGACCACAGGATAAAGTAGAACAATTTTTACGGCATGTATATAATGATTGATATTTAACTTCATACGGATACTCTGGGTAAAATAGAATATGATGCGATGGACCGACCAGGAAAAAACAGAAATAAAATTATAGTAAAATAAAAAACTCTGGAAACCTGTGCCCATTTGTCTGGTGTCTATCGCCAAGTGTTGGGCCTCACGCATATTAAAGTATTAATTCTAATGTATAAATACAATGTACAAAACTAATTATATCTGAATATATGATATAGACCAAATACACACGTAAAAAAAATGTATACAAGTAATATCCTAAAAGTTGATCTATACAATTACCCCTTGATATTTTATTTAACAATATCTGAACTCAAAGTGAAACAGGTCCGTCCCATATGAAAGTGACCGAAAGAATGACTACCCAACCTTACTTAAGCACGATAGTCCCGTGCAGCCCTATAAAACCTACATTAACATGCGCAAAACATGAAGACATTATTTTCACACTATTACTTCGAAACGCGTGAAAATTCTATTATATTTGGGTTGCCAAATATGAATCTGACACTTATTATCAAAGTGCAGATCTAATACAGTACTAATGCAAGGGTTTTATTGTGCAGAACCTGAACGATGTTAGGATGCTGGGCTTATGGGGTATTTGCAGTGTTTTACACGGACAGCTTGTATTTGTTTAGGACTTTGATGTCAACTGAACTTGTAAAAAAGGAGCTTTAATTCAGCTTGACTCCGTGTGACTTTGAAAGTAATGAGTCTTCTGACTTCTTTACTTTGAGAAATTTGTGTAAGAAAAAAAACAAAAAAACTAAAATACTGATGTTTGTACGTGGGTGGATGTGGAGAGGTGGATCATATTAAAACAGAATTTTGTGTCACGTGATAATCAGTGTAAAATATACTCATTATTCTTACGAGAGTCTAGCTTCTAGATTTAATGTTTTTAGTCAGATCTGGCTTTTCTTTTGTAAACAGTGGTTTAAAAAAATCAGCAGTTACCATGGTTACACAAGTTATGAGTGCTTATTGATTTGGAGTCACATGCTCTTAGTGATTACTCTATATAAAACAGATGTAATTTGTTTTGACATTTTAAAAGCTGTTAATGCTTTGAACTTCTCAAAACTTTTCTTGTGAAAAAAAATGGTTTCTCTGATACATGTAACATTCAGTACAGGAATATGTTATTATTGATTCTATCAGCTTTAATTAATTTAAACCATTCCTCCTTTACAAGTTTAAGTTTAATTTTAGGTATTGGTTTATTAAATTTTAGATGATGAATACCTCTCTGACATTATTTTAGTCAGTTGGAGGATTTTTCATGTTGAGACAATGACTTTGATGCCTTATTGCAGTCTGACTTAGACCCTGGCATGATAACAGACCTAAATATTAAATAATCCTGACTTCTGATTAACCAGTCCTGGCTCTACCCCTTCACACCTTACATACCGGTATACCAGAACTACTTTGATTTTGTTATGTTACGACCAGGACTTGGATTCACAACCTCCTGAGGTATAGGCTGTGTCTTCTTAATTACTTGGGCATGTGATCGTAAAATACATGTATAAAGGTAAACATTTTATGAAGAACAACATTTGGTTTGAATGTTTGCCCACAGGTAAATTGGGAAGGGGCTCCAGAATTGACATTCCAGGGGTTCCGTTGGGACACTTACTTTTCGATTAAAAGTAAACTGAACAGCCACATTTGTTATAAACCAATATAACCTTCTCTATTAAAACTTCTTATAAGTAACACTCTTTGATAAATTGGTTCTTTTCAAGCAATTGTTTTGCAAAGAAAGCCATCCTATGTCCAAGTAAAGTGACAGGGACTCCTAATTTTAAGAAGGGACTCCTGAATTTCAAAGTAGGTGCTCCGTCGGGATAATCAGCTAAAATGTTAGAGTCAAACGCTGTTAGTAAGATGGCTACAAGTTATAATCTGCATGCTTCCATTTTTTCTACCAACTTTAAACCCTCTCCTATCAGATAAGCCATTTTATTCCTTGTGAAACCATAGAAAAAAAAAACATACTGAACATTGTTAGATGTTCCAAGAAAGAATTTTAAGTCTGAAGAGATTTTTATTCGCTGAAAATATTAATTTTGTTCACTCATAAAGCCATAATTATAAGCATGTAATATAAATATTGAGGCCAATTTTGAAATTGTCACAACCCCAAAGGAATAGGTGCTTAGAAAAAGGGGAGATGATGAATCCAGGATTCCTTCAAACACATACCACATACACCCTACACCCCTCATGCATAGTTGAATCAAACTATTAACCATCAGTACAGGTGAATCAGCTGTTGATATAGCCAAAGGCATGACAGATTTGTAGGGGTATTACATAGTCAACCGTACTGTTGTTTTTATGTATAACAATCTCAAATCATGATGTATATTTACTCTCACACGCCGTTTTGTAGTACTGGCACCCTGTGGCGCTGAGACCAGTATGTTTGTATGAGGCTCACATATATAGTAATACACTAAAATGATAATATTACTTGGATGTATGTATTTTCCTCTGAATTTGTCACTTCTATCTGGCTGGTGTTCAATAGCTTTAACCTTTAAAGGTCCACCATTCAGCCATTAAGAATAAGTTGTTGACATATTCTACTGTTGCATGTCATAAGGGTATTCAGCAGGTCATATGGCTGTGTTTACTTTATCTGGGGCTGTTTGTCTTTGCTGTAATGCTGTGTGATAATGTCACGCTTTGTGGCAATAATGAAGAGTTAGACTCCAGTCATGCTGAAGAACTAGACACTATTGACATGATGGCATTATATGTCAGACTTCAGTGTTTTGATCAAGAATTAACGAAACAGGTCAAGACCTGAATAACTGTCATCTAATGGAGTCATATGACAAAATTCTTCAGGTAAGCTAGGAATTAAACAATGGAACTGACCAAAATCATCTTTGAATCTCTCATTCTGATCAGTGGCAGGTTATTATTGAGAAAATTTAAAGTCATTGGAACTTTTCAAAATGATGAATTGAGGTAACAGATGATTTATTACGCCATTATTATTGTTCTTCTATGAAATCTCGTTCAATTTTGAAAATGGTGGATAGTACACTTGTACACAGTTGACCGAAAATGGCACATCTGTTCCACTGGATAAAAGTGTTTCTGTAACAACTGTTCTTGATGACAGAGTCATGACTTGATGCATTTGTATCTCGTATTTTTCCATCCCTCCATGGTTTACAACTGATAATGTTGTTTCTTTAGCTTATTGGCTCTTTAAGGCTGTACTATAACTATGTTCAAAATGACAGTCTCTCAAATTGTCCCTGCTACCTCTTGTGATCTCTGACTGTCCCTGGTGGCCAAGTGGTTAGAGGTCCATCTTGGCAGCAGAAGGGTGTGGATTCAATCACCAGCTGAGACATACCGAAGTCGTGAAAAATGGTACTGGTTTAGCTCTCTTGCTTGGCGCTCACCATATAAGGATTGTTCCAGGACTGGTTGGCCTGGTGTCAGGATAATGTGACTGCCAGTGTGGTATCATGCCACATGTCTACAGTGTGATACTGCAGTGTGGCAGCACTGTATCTGTCTCCTAAGTAGACATCTCCAAATGTCTGGACTACTGTCAGTGGGACTTAAAACTCAACAAACTCTTATGGTCTCATTTGACACTACCTCATCTCAAGGCAGTCAGCTGTTAACTCAAAGAATTCATCCATATCTGAATTTATTGTATCCATACTAAGAGAATATTTTATTGATTAATACTACTACTTACTAAGGGAAAACACAGTAACACTTGTTAGGCTGTAAGACAAAGAAATCCTTTCTGTCAGATCTGGTGTTCCATTGTGTTAGAGGATGTAATTGAGTGATAATTGATAAATATTCATGTTGAATAGTTTGTGTATTGGTAGAGTCTAGTGACTCTCATATATGTACAATACCACTGGCATAGCAGTCTGTATGATGAATGTCCATTTGACCTTTTAGAGCTCCAAGGTCCACTTGGTAGTTTAATAAGTTAACACTTTTTCTGTTTTTTTTTTTTTTTTTTTTGAGAAAAAGCACTGTTGTAATTTGCCCCTAGAACAAGAGATGTAAGTAAAGTTATTAGCATGTTCACAGAAAAAAGGTTGTCCATTCATTCTAAATTTCTAGATCACAGTGATGTTCAGTAGAGGAGTTAGGTTACTGCAGGCCAGGGCAAGGTCTGTGAAGACTGTGAAGAATTGTCCTATCAGGGTAGTTCCTGTAATCAGAATATCCATATGTCTAAGAACATATGGATGGAATATAAAACCGTGAGAGTCATGATCAGTAGTGTATTGAGGGTGAGGAGAGTCTATACATACATGTGATCAGTGGAGGATGACAGGAGGTGGACCACAGCCAACATTCCTGTCATGTTGTTGTAGTGGCTCAGCATGGCACAGTCACCTTACCTGGGGGTAGTGTCCAACCACCGGATACACCCATGTATGTCAGGTTATACATCATCTGCCTTAGTTAATTGACATTCACTGGCAATCTGGCATAAACCTATTTTCACATGGATACACTTCTGTATACCATGGATGTTAGACCATTAAAATGTCTGGTCAGACAGAAAGCAATTTTCTGTCTGAATCTCTTTACAATGTGATGTATAACCCTCTCATTCAAGTGTTGTAAGTTGTGATAAGTATAAGATCACACAAATGTCTTATATACTGGTATGTGTTTGCAGCTTTCTTAAATACATGGTGTTCTTAATAATTTATATAATGTCTGTAGAGTAGTTGACCTTCCCATCCTCTCTCTCCCTGTCTGAATCACTATTTTTCTCAATATCTCTATCCTTGTTTATAAATATATTCATCTGTCCCCCCCCTCTCTCTCCACCGTCCCCGGTGGCCGAGTGGTTAGAGTGTCTGCCTCGGGAGCAGGAGGTGGTGGGTTTGATCTCCGGCAATGACATTGACATGGCAAGGTAGTTGCAGGACTGGTTGGCCTGGTGTCAGGATAATGTGACGGGTGTGTTATCATGCCTCGTGTCTACAGCATGATACATCATACTGCAGTGTGACAGCACTATATCTGTCTCAAGTAGACATTGTCTCTAAATGACTGAAACGTTAAACCTAACAAACAAACAAGCACACTCTCTCTCTCTCTCTCTCTCTCTCTCTCTCTCAGCTACTTTGGCAAGATCCAGAAAGCTTTCTCATGTTATTGTAATAAGATTGATGGACACCAACAGGACCCAGGGCTGCATCTGTTCAGTTTGTTGATCAGAACACTGCAGTCATGAGATGGGGCTTGCTCACGTAACTATGTCAGCAGATGGTAGAAGTCTTGTGCTGCTCTCTAGCACTGGAGGCTGAGAAGAAGCAGTCTCACTTGTCTGGAGGCTGTTCTCAATTACTGGAGGCTCATAAAGTAGAATGAAAACCGCCTGAAGGCATTAACCAAAAAGACATTTACCTGCGAAATTAGGGATTAAACATTATCACGTATACAGATGCTGATATTATTGCAGGTTTGATTGCAATAGTGTAAAACTTCAATAAAATAAGGCCATTTTCTAGAGAAACAGCCAGGTGGAGTATCTAAACATTATGAAACTGGTTTCTCTTGGAATATGATTGACTTAGAGTTATCATCCTGTCTAATTCAACAAGAATGTTATGAAGATGTCATTGTAGTGCTGTTTGAGTCATGAGAATTCTGTAACAATTCATTTTCCAATATTTATACCACTGCTTCACAAAATGAATTGCATCTCAGTTCTGAAGTATTATATTGTTGAGTCAAGACACAGTTATGGGAGCAGTATGGTCTTCCCTTAATGTCAAATGGGCCCTTGATATGTAATATGGTCTTAAGAAAAACATTTTACTTCAAGTGCTTTAATATTAAAAGAGACTGTGAAAACACTTCCTCAAACACTCAACATTTTTCAACATCCTGACACATCTTGCATGGTCTCTACCAAGCCAGACCTAGCCCAAGAGATTTTTCCCTTTCCCTTTCTTTGGCTTCCATTCTGTTCTATTCCATTGTCTGCCATGTGTAAAAAACAAACATCTTGGTATGAAATATGCTAGCAAGCTAAGGCATGCCTTGCTTTATACTTTTCAAGAGAATACTCCCATGCTCTGGATTTATTTAGGAATGCCCCATGAGCAGACTTGACTGATGAAGGTGTTGAAATACATCCAGAAGTTTCAGGTACAGATCATTTGCTCAATGAGAATTGTAGACCAAATTATTAAAAAGTCTTGTCCTGTAGTAACTGTAATGTTTTAACCCTTTCCCTCATATAGACTCATTTTGACGCACTCAGTAGGTACCACATAAAGCCTGATGTGCAGAAAACCACAGTTAAACCTTACCAAATTTAATTATAAAATCCTCATTTCCAGACCACTGAGGAGCAGCGAACAGCATAAAACCTGATCAGCCTGCGAGTTACTCGCAGGCTGATCTGGTTTTATGCTGTTCGCATAGGTCTTTTCATGGTGTCCTCTATGAGGGAAAGGGTTAAACCTGTAATAATGCTTTAATGTATGTGACTAATACAACTTACAGTCAATTTGCGATGGAACAAAGTGGCACTGGACAATACAATTACTATATTTGTTTGCATCTTTCATCCAATCGCACCTTTTTTCCAATCGCATTTCTTATTCATTAACATGGTGATCACATTTTCACAGTAATAACATGTATATGCTGTATATGAGTCAATAGAGTCGTGAATAGGCAATACCCTGATATGTTAAATTGTTGTAATATTACAAGACATTATGTTCTGTATATTTCATTCTTATTTTCATGTTATCTTGTACTGAAATGCAAAAACAAAGATGATTACCATCATTTATACTGTTGCTTACTTATTGACATATAATCACTCAAGTTATACCCTGCTTATATTATTTGTGCCATATGTGCCACACAGATGCTGTACTGATTGGTCATATATAATGGCAAAACAAGCGAAAGCGACGTGTGTCACACTGGTAGGTGTAAAAAATGAGAGGCACTTTGTTCAAGTGCATCATTTATCAACTGTTAATTGGTCCTGGGGACTTCTTAGATGTTTCATGCCAGTGCATCTTTCAGTCCATCCAAACTTTGTTCCATTGCATCTTTTTTACATTGAATGAAGAACAAATTCTGCCAGGACCCTCCACTAACTTCACACTGCACCATCATTTTGTTTCATCGCATTTTGTTCCATCACAACTGGACTGTACTTTGATCTGAGAGACTGTGTTGCTGTCTGTCCCAACCCTGGTTTTTTCTCTGGGATTTCCCCCACTAAAATTTGCCACCTTGGGCACAAGTGACAAAATGAATTGTTATACTCTAGACTAGACTTGATTACTCCAGTTATAGTTAATAATCCAAGTTAAACAGCTCTGATTGCTTTATACTAATTGTCCCATTTCTTAACCCTTTCCCTCATATATGCTCATTTTGACGCCCTCAAAAGGTATCACATAATGCCTGATTTGCAGAAAACCACAGTTAAACCTTACCAAACTTAATTACAAAATCCTCATTTCCAGACCACTGAGGAGCAGCGAACAGCATAAAACCTGATCAGCCTGTGAGTAATTACTCGCAGGCTGATCTGGTTTTATGCTGTTCGCATAGGTCTTTTCATGGTGTCCTCTATGAGGGAAAGGGTTAAATGCTCATTATTTATCAAAGGCATTCAGGAGCATAAATGAAGTACAATTCCTGATACAAATCAGTATACATAGGCTAAAGAGATATGAATTATACAATTGTGTTTATAAAGAGAGACAAGGGCAGATAAATCAACCCTCAGGAGATTTCATTGTCTTAATTGTGTCTATGAGGACTAGGCAAAGATGAACTTATTCTTTTTCATAACCCAAATTGCCAATATAAATCTAAAGCATAGCTGCTTGCTTTTTATGGAATGGAAAATATAGCCGCAAACCTTCACCGGCAAGTTATGTTAAAAATGACAAATAAAAACATGGAAAAAGTAAAGATAATAAATAGTATACTGTTATCATAGATCAAACTAGATTTTATTAGGATTCTTTAATTTCTAACTCTACCAAATGAAAACTGAAAGTATGACTATGCCGGTAGATTCAGTTCACCCACAAAGCAACCTCCTTTTCAGTATTTGTGGAAGTTTGGCTGGGCTTCTTAAATGAGGAATTTGCATAGTAAATCACCAAAAAGGGGTATTTGTAAGGTTCAGATTTAAAAAGTTTCAAATAATTTAATGAAAGTGAGTTTTAAAAGTCAGAGGAATGTTGCAAAGTGTCTGATATTTTGCTGTTTCTACTCCTCTATACTTTTAAGATATGATGGCAACACTGTTTAACAATTAAACCTTTTAGACTGAGGGTTCCCTTCAGTCTGACCAGGATCTTTACTGTAGAGTAGAATAGACTCTTAATGAAGGTTAGAAATGAAAGTCTACCCTAACCCATATGCCACATCAAGTGTGAAAGGCAAGAATTTTGAAAAAATGGTAAACCCTCATCAGGTCACATGTATATTACCTGCAGCACCTGGTGCACATGTTATGAGTTCAAACATTTGCTGTTGTTTAACATGTAATGTGCTACTGGCAATACAAAGGATAGACCAGGTAATATTGGGGTATAGATGATCCTAGCTGATCTCATTAATATAGCTGGCATTCTTTGTATTTGGGTGTTGGTAACAGTTGCTGACTTTTGTTGCAGAATTTACAGCATTTTATTGATAATTACATCATTTTATTTTTTATCCTCCCACATCTGTACTCTAGGGACTACCTACACATTTTGTATTTTGGTAAATAGTTAATGCTGACACCGTTCCCTGTGTCCAAGTGGTTTGCGTGTCCACCTCAGAAGCAGGAGGTTGGGGGTTCAGTCACAGGCCACAACATACCAAAGTCGTAAAAAATAGTTCTGGTATAGCTCCCTTGCTTGGCACTCAGCATATAAGAGTAGTTTCAGGACTGGTTTACCCGGTGTCAGGATAATGTGACTGGGTGTGGTATCATGCAACATGTCAATGATGTGATACTGCAGTGTGGCAGCACTATATCTGTCTCAAGTAGACATTGTCCCCAAATGACTGAAATACTGTCGGTGGGATGTTAAACCCAACAAACAATCAAACAGTTGATGACTTTAAAAGCTGTGATAAAATCTGTATACTATTTAATGACAGCTTATTTTCTTCTGCAAAACCCTGAAAATATGCACACTTCCATATTTTAGTAATGAAAGATTTATGTTTTGTCTTTCTCATTTATGGCTAGGTCAGCTACACACAACAGTGTCTCAAACAAAACCATGTGTTCTTTTGTGAAAACCAGGTCAACCGTTGACTTCCTTTTGTTTCTATGTAGCTTATTTAAGTAGCTTTTTGAGTACATATGTATTAATAATGTAAACACGTCTCATATGAGTTTTCCATGGCCTGTTGCTGACAACAGTGAGTGAAATAAAGCATGAGTTTGGTAAAGATATGGAAACTGAAAGTGCAGTGAGTGAAATAAAGCATGAGTTTGGTAAAGATATGGAAACTGAAAGTGCTGTGAGTGAAATAAAGCATGAGTTTGGTAAAGATATGGAAACTGAAAGTGCAGTGAGTGAAATAAAGCATGAGTTTGGTAAAGATATGGAAACTGAAAGTGCAGTGAGTGAAATAAAGCATGAGTTTGGTAAAGATATGGAAACTGAAAGTGCTGTGAGTGAAATAAAGCATGAGTTTGGTAAAGATATGGAAACTGAAAGTGCAGTGAGTGAAATAAAGCATGAGTTTGGTAAAGATATGGAAACTGAAAGTGCAGTGAGTGAAATAAAGCATGAGTTTGGTAAAGATATGGAAACTGAAAGTGCAATGAGTGAAATAAAGCATGAGTTTGGTAAAGATATGTAAACTGAAAGTGCAGTGAGTGAAATAAAGCATGAGTTTGGTAAAGATATGTAAACTGAAAGTGCAGTGAGTGAAATAAAGCATGAGTTTGGTAAAGATATGTAAACTGAAAGTGCAGTGAGTGAAATAAAGCATGAGTTTGGTAAAGATATGGAAACTGAAAGTGCGTGAGTGAAATAAAGCATGAGATAAAGCATGAGTTTGGTAAAGATATGGAAACTGAAAGTGCAGTGAGTGAAATAAAGCATGAGTTTGGTAAAGATATGGAAACTGAAAGTGCTGTGGTCCAGTTGTAACATACATGATTGTGGATCCAAAGGTTATGAGTTTGAAACAGGATGGGGGCAAGGATTTTTCATGACCTTCACTGAGGCACCAGGTACTGGTTTAACCCAGGAACCTTCAAGAGGGATAAGTACAAGTTGTAAGACCTTGTTTCCCAATCAATATGAAATCCTAGCTTAAAGAAAAAAAATAGATCAAAGATTTTTTCAAACATTATCCCAATTTCAGTGACTGACAAGTGTATCATTAGGGAAATTGTTTAGCTCTGTACCTCATGAAGGCTTTTAAGGTAATCCATCCATCATTAAACTATAATCATGGTCCTTAAAATGCTGAAAAGACTCCACTGCAGATGCAAGCATCCATTGACTTGGAGTGGGTTCACATGATTACTTGATGGACCATGATCACAATTTAATGATAGATGGATTACCTAGACAATAAAAAGAATAAACCAAGATTCACCAGTCAGTAACTGTTACCATACTGTTTTCTATCCCAAAGACCAACACCTATATAGAGAGAATTGCTTTTGGTAAGGTCAGGTTTTTCAATTACAAAAAATGTATCTTTAAAATAGTGTTAAGAGATGAATAGGTCTGTGGTAATGTGTTCAACAGGCCAGCCTCAGGTCAAGGGACCCAGTGAGTTCAGTTACAACTATATTAGACAGAAGTTAAAGGAGAAGTCATGATTTTCTCAACACCTGGAAGGTATTAACACCTCGTAAATCTCCAACACATCATGTCTAACAACATCACTCAAACATCATTCACTCTTCAGGCCTGGGTTTGAGAACAGGCAGGCTACCTAAGGTGATGACTAATGCCAGATATTAAATCAAAGTAACCATAGATAGGATATCCCTCCTCCCCTGGGGCTGAACATGTGGATGCAGTGAGCTGGAAGTTAACACTTCACCTCATGGTTGTTATAGTATACCAAAGATAAGCAAGATCATACTGAAAAAAGTTTTCATTATGAACTTCAATGTGATTTTAGTATTTTTTCCTCATCTTGCAGATAGTGAGGACTAGGGCAAGCTTTATAAATCTGGTGATTCCTTTGATGGCTACAGTGAGCTGATGAGTTAAGCAAGGGAGATGTGTTACTTTCCTACACACAGGCAGATAGGGGCTTCCTGGGTCTCAGAATTGGGAAACAGAGACCCCCCCCCCCTTTCTGGGTGAAATGAGGGGTGGGCTCAAAACATTTGTACTTGACTTGAGTACGTGGTAGTAGAATAAGAAAGGGGTGTGGTTCTAGGTTAGGCAGAATAAGGGTAGGGATGTGGTATTCGGGTTAGACGGATAGGTGGAATGGAATAAGGCCAAGTTATTGAATTCAGTTCAGGACATGACCATCATCATTTAAATAACGGGTTGCACAAGAGTAAACCAACAATGATAGCAGTAGCAGTGTACTTCCACCAGTGTAACACTATGGTGTTCCATGAAATGGTGGATAGATCCTTGACCTTTTGAACAGTTATACAACACAACAGGGATATAATTGTAGTCTCATGGCAATGTTTGTGGGTAAATAGATTAAAGGTCACCCCTTGGAGCTACCCATTTTACTTTTGAATATGTTTTACATTGATCCCAACTAATTAATTATCTCCAAGGTATATAAGAGTAGCAACTAATATAAAACCTGATCAACCTGCAAGTAACTCTTGTTGCTGCATAGGTCATTCTTAATAGTGGTTCCTACAAGACTGGCTGGTATGGTGAGGATCCAGATCATCAGTTCCACTGCAGTGTGGAAATAACCAGCCAATATTGTATGTGGGCTATAAACCAAGCTGAACACACACATTGGATATTTGGTACATGTAAAATTTGATACAACTGGCTCCTGGAAGAAAGACAGGAGGTGAAAGCCAGGGGTTTGATAGGGAGGTAGAACGATTAGTCACACTGCCATATCAGGCCCTGTATCCATAGACCTGCCAGGGCTGAACTCATGGCTTTTAGCTTTTGTGATAGATACTTTTTACTCCAGTTTTTTTTTTTTTTTTTTTTTTTTTTTTGATTGTCTGTGAGATTTAGTGTTTTTCCTCTCTTTTCTTTTTGAGGGGGTTTTGGGTTGCACAAAGATTTGCTTTTGTCAGTCTATCCCTCAAGAATCCAACATTCATTGTAGAATGAAGATGGTAACGCTGTAAAATATGTGGAGGCTGAGAAGATAATTATGTAATATATGTGATAAAAATTGAGGCAAATGTTTATGTTACCAGATGTGCAAAAGAAACACTTAAACACAGGGTGAGTGCTCTATCAAATGAGTTACCAATCTGTCTTGACCATTCAGTATGATGTTCTGCATGGATACTGGAGATCATTACAAAACTCAAGAAGCTTCCTCCTGATTCATAAGATCCCCATACTGACTATTTCAGGAGCTTGTGTTCAATTAAGTATTGAACATGTACAACTGCTCTGGTGTTGAAAGCTGAGCAACTGACTTCTGTCATCACTCACATTCACCATTCAGGGTTTTCCATGGTTCACGACATTACCCTTTTTGACCCTCAAATTGTGTAAATCCCCCCAACCCCCACTGTATTTCAAAATTTATCTCTTTTTCTATATAAATTTAACAGTCATTTGACCCACATTTGAAAAAAAAATTCAAGGGAAAATCCTATACACCATACCAGTTTAGGCAACAGGAAAACCCAATAAAACTGAGAGCAGTTCTCAGTCTGAACAGGTTTTTACTGTATTCGGGTATTCTTTTTTTAAATTAATTAAGGTTTGATAGGTTCTATTTCTAGGAGATATCGTCTAAAGCTATTTATTTAATCTTATTATTCATTTTCTTGAATGGCAGAAGAAATATTATTGATATTCTTGAGAAATAATCTCTCATTTAGTTAAAATCAGTGAGAAATAGTCCATTTCTAGGGAGAAATTTAAGTCATATGTACACTGATTACAATATTTTTTTTATGTTTTTCTTCTCCCATTTTGCAGATTTCAAGTAAAAGGGACATATTGCAAATTCCTTTGCTAAACTAATCTCTGGATTGTTACTGTATGAAGAATTGTTGCAGTGGTGCTTGAAGGGAGTGTGCCTGCAACCAGAGGGAGTGGCACATTGTGTGGTAGAACAGTTGATCTGTCAACTTCATGTCCCCGCTGGGATCTTCCTCTATTAAATGATAGTTAAATTACAAGTTCACAGAGTATTAGTAATGCAGCAAGTTCTCAGTTCTCTGAAAAGGAATAAAAGTTACAACTTGTGGTCAGTGTAAAATAAATAAAGTGTAAACTTTTCAAGCTATAAATTTCCATGTAACTGGCTCTGTTTAGGGGATGGGCGTTTGTTGTTATTTCCATGTTACTGGCTCTGTTTAGGGGATGGGCTTTTGGTGTTTATCTCTATATTACTGGCTCTATTTAGGGGATGGGAGTTTGGTGTTTATTTCCATGTAACTGGCTCTGTTTAGGAGATGGGCTTCTTGTGTTTATTTCCATGTTACTGGTTCTGTTCTGGTTGTGCTTTTTTCATCTGCCTGCCTCACTTCAGTAGTATGCTGATTATACATTTGAAGCTGTACTAATGACCACTTGTGTACTAGTGACTACTTTTGTACTATTGACCACCAGGTCCTGTATTAGCAGCCACCAGTGTACTAAGTTACCAGCTGTATTAGCAGCCACCTGTACTAAGTTACCAGCTGTATTAGCAGTCACTTGTAATAGTGATCCATCCCTATTAGCAGCCACTTGTACTAGTGACCACTTGTTAACTAGTGACCACCTCTTCTAGCCCTTTTTTTACCGTTTTGACCACCTGTGTTAGCAGTTGCCTGTACTAGCGACCACCTGTATTAAAAGCTGTTGTGATAGCATTAACAGCTGCCAAGACATGTGATCACCTGTTTTAGCAACTGCTTTTACTAGTGATCACCTTTATTAGAAGGTACCTGCGGCCAGCTTTGATATCCCTAAACTTGCATTTTGTTTTACAAATGTGGGGGGGGGGGACTTGCAGGCTGATAGAGTCTTTTATGGTCTCATGAACCTTATCCTTGGTCTTTCTTATATGGTCTAATGAACCTAATTTTTATGAACCTTATCCTTGGTCTTTCTTGTTGTCTCATGAACCTTATCCTTGGTCTTCTTGTAGTGTCTCATGAACCTTATCCTTGGTCTTTTTGTATGTCTCATAACCTTATCCTTGGTCTTTCTTGTCTGGTCTCATGAACCTTATCCTTGGTCTTTCTTGTAGTGTCTCATGAACCTTATCCTTGGTCTTTCTTGTAGTGTCTCATGAACCTTATCCTTGGTCTTTTTTGTATGGTCTCATGAACCTTATCCTTGGTCTTTCTTGTATGGTCTCATGAACCTTATCCTTGGTCTTTCTTGTATGGTCTCATGAACCTTATCCTTGGTCTTTCTTGTATGGTCTCATGAACCTTATCCTTGGTCTTTCTTGTATGGTCTCATGAACCTTATCCTTGGTCTTTTTGTATGGTCTCATGAACCTTATCCTTGGTCTTTTTGTATGGTCTCATAACCTTATCCTTGGTCTTTCTTGTGTGGTCTCATGAACCTTATCCTTGGTCTTTTTTGTATGGTCTCATGAACCTTATCCTTGGTCTTTTTTGTATGGTCTCATGAACCTTATCCTTGGTCTTTTTGTAGTGGTCTCATGAACCTTATCCTTGGTCTTTTTTGTATGGTCTCATAAACCTTATCCTTGGTCTTTCTTGTGTGGTCTCATGAACCTTATCCTTGGTCTTTTTTGTATGGTCTCATGAACCTTATCCTTGGTCTTTTTTGTGTGGTCTCATGAACCTTATCCTTGGTCTTTCTTGTGTGGTCTCATGAACCTTATCCTTGGTCTTTCTTGTATGGTCTCATGAACCTTATCCTTGGTCTTTCTTGTATGGTCTCATGAACCTTTTCCTTGGTCTTTCTTGTGTGGTCTCATGAATCTTTTCCTTGTGAGCCTTTTCCCACTGGTGTTAGAACCGCAGAATTAACACATACTTTGGAATCTTTATTATATCTTTTTTAAGCAGTCAACTTGCATTTAGCGGTCAATTCAAGTAGTTTCAAACTATAGCATTTCATCAGACTGATCGAACCGTGCATAGAATATAATGGAAGCATACGACCCCCGTAATCATGTGATGCCAGATTCTGTTCCTGACCATGTTCATTATACAGTATAGTGGGGCAAAAAAATTGTAATTCTGCGGTTTTAGTGCCTGGGTGCCTTATCCTTAGTATTTCTTGTGTGGTCTCCTGCTGACCATTGACCTTGATACTGATTTTGGCCCATCAGTCAGTGCTTGATAGTGATTAATACAGGCTCTATATTGAAGACAAGTATTAAAAGACTGTTTTTATGGATCTTGCTGAATAAAGTGCCCCCCCACCCCCTATTTACCGATTTTGGAATTTTTGGTATGATTAAAGCACATTGTATTGTGTGTGTATGTGTTTGTATGAGCATATGCAATAATTTTGCATTTGCTCTGTACTCATGAACATAATTATTGAGACCAAATTAAAGATGTCTTTCGGTCATATTTTGATTCAGCAGCAGGCTATCTGCTGACAAACAATATCACAAACCATAATGGTCTTTTTGTGTAAAAATAGGTCAGCCACCAATCACATTATATCCTGTGTAATTAATGGTTACTGGTAATCTTTTAATATGTAATAATGGAAAATTGTCACTAACGTCAGTTCTTAAATCTGACGGATTAAATTTTACATTGATTATTTTTCCTGCATTTTGATTAAAAGTTGCTTGAAAATTGCAGTCCATTCTAGAAGAATTACTTGTTTACATCACATTTCAGATTTAAACAACAATTAACACACATTCATTAGTAGTTCATTTAAGAGCCAAGTGCATCTGATTATTTGATAAGTCGTCATATTGAAACAGACCTTTAAATACTGAAGAAATGTAGCAAAAATATAGCCAGAGGAAAATGAATTGTGTATCACTTCAGATTTTCAACTCTGCAGCATCTTTCAGCATATGGTGCAAGTGATCAGTGAAATTGGATGAATACACATCCCTGTATAAAACTGTAAGCAGATGTTGAGATGGGGGGCTAGTGTTTCATCCTCAGACATACATGATAGGGCTGGCAGGCTTGAGATGATGAGATCCTATTATACTTTGTGTTTTGTGCCCTAGCAATTTCTTGTGCAATAAAACCTGTGTGTAGTAATTGTTAAGTGTTGTATATACAGCAGGTGATTATGTGAACTTTACCAATTAGTTCACTTAAATTAACCTCTCACTTCACCTTCTCAAGGTTTTGCATAATGATAAAAAGTAACAGGAGATGGTTTTAAACTGAGTTGAATGTGTGAGAAAGTAAATAATGCAAGGTTTTGTTGTTCTAGTCGCTAAAATGTCTTTATCAATGATTAAACATAACAGTGTAACTATAGCCAATAAATTTTCTATGTAAAATTGGGATAGACAAAAAGAATTATAAGCAAATTTTAGAATAGATGACAATGATAATAGAATAATACAAAGCTGGTGAATAAACGTGGATCAGAAAATCTTGTAACATCTTAGTAGAACATTGCATGACACAGTTTCAGGATGGACAAAAACCACTTTTGTCAGTTTTACATTTGTAGACAAAACCTCCTTCACAAAGTAGACAGAATGAGTAAACCAACAATTTCTCATATCCATCTTGCTGGCTTCAGTTGTAGAATGCATGGTAAAGTTCCAAGTCAGTAATGAAAGGAGGCTGTCCCTGGTTCAAGACAGACCAAGGAAGTCTTTCACCTCGGATGTTAGAGAGATATGTAGGTGTACTGGTTCATCCATGAACAGGGGGTATGTGACAGGTGTTATGAAGCAGACATTGAATATTTATGATGTTCAGCCTGAAATAGGTCTAAATAGGCTTCTAAGAGAAGTACATTTTGATAAAACAACTCTATATACATCAAAGAATCTGGCTGTAATTCAGTTAGAATATTTGATTATATTCTGTGAATATGAACCTTATATTTCAGCTAGTTGTCATCTCAACAAACAGTTGTGTGTAACTTTTTTAGCTCACCTAACACATGATCGGGATGAGCTATTAGGATTGATGAATGTCCATCTTTCGTCCATTGTCTATTGGCTGTTCACAGTTAGTTTGTATGCACTCTGGCATTTTTGTTTCTTAATCAATCATCTTCAAACTTTATTACAATGTTTATTACAATAATCTCTTGGCTACATTTGATTATGGCTGATATCACCCCATCAGAAATTATGGCCCTTTTAATATTAAAAATGTTAGATTTCAATTTTTATACACTCTAGCATCCTCATTTCTTAAGCAATCACCTTCAAAACTTAAAGACAAGGTTTATTGCCAAAATCTCTCGGCCAAGTGTGATTATGGCTGATATCTTCAAACTAGGTCAGGAGTTACGGCCCTTTTGATTTTGAAAAATGCCAGATATCACTCTAGCATCTTCATTTCTTTAGCAATCATCTTCAAACTTTATGACAATTTATGTTGATACTCATCATCCCTCAGCCAAATTTGATTATGGCCGATTTAGGCTATTTAGGTCAGGAGTTATGGTCATTTTAATATTAATTAGGATTTTTCATACTATAATCTTCAAATTTTTATAGTACAACCTTCAAATTTTGACCATATGTATTGTTTGGTTTGTGGAATTGAAATGAAATTGTTTTATAATTTCTGCGTGATTATGTATTGGGTACAACTGTGCTATAATATATATAGTAACTTGTACAGGCAATGAAGGCAATATTTCTCAGGTGAGCGTTGTTTTGATAAGAATATCAACCAATGAAAATTGTTATAATATTCGTTCAACACTGTCTTACTTCATCATCCTTATGTAGGTCAAAAGTGAGGTTAACCCTTTCCCTCATAGAGGACACCATGAAAAGACCTATGCGAACAGCATAAAACCAGGTTTTATGCTGTCCTCAGTGGTCTGGAAATGAGGATTTTGTAATTAAATTTGGTAAGGTTTAACTGTGGTTTTCTGCAGATCAGGCTTTATGTGATACCTATTGAGGGCGTCAAAATGAGTCTATATGAGGGAAAGGGTTAAACAGCTATGTCCTAGTTAAAGGGGGGTAACTGTAAACTGTGAGGTTAAAGGTAATTGAACATGACTGTCTTTATCACAATACAAACACTACTAACATTCTGACAAACCCTCTGTAAATATTCCAGCTGGTTACAATATGTATATAATGATAGTCAGTTGTTGGCAAATTGAAAAATACATAGCCATATCATAAATTGTAGTGTTGAGTGTTTACCAAGCTGTGGAATGATCAGGGTGTATCTCTGTGTTGCATTTTCCATTCCCATTATAGATGGACTTTCTCTCCCTTTTTCAGATCAGGATTTTCCATTTATAATGCAAACTACATGTATTGCCATTTTTACTTTCATAAGTCTAAATGAACCCCACATATCTTAAACTTGTTTCCTTATCTCGATACCAATGGGTCACTTGACCCCATTTGAAGGAAACAAAAAACATTTAACAACAGGTAAATCTTGGGAGATGCCTTATACCAGTTGTTATATATGGGATATCATGCAATTATCAGACTGACAACTCATTCATATACTTTCCTCTGTTCACTCTCATGACCTATACACGTTTGTCAAGTGCTTTGTGGCACTGCTTACTTCTGACACTTTTCACTTCCAAATGCTTGTGATTCTTCATGCCTTTGATTTTAAATATGTTGGGATTTTCCACTGGTGAGCTTTCAGAGACTTTCTGTAGTTTTTGCTGAAAATCTCATTGAAATGTTCAATTTTCCACTGGTGAGCTTTCAGAGACTTTCTGTAGTTTTTGCAGAAAATCTCATTGAAATGTTCAATTAGGAGAAGAAAAAAAAACAACAACAAAAAACACTTGAAGAATTCTTACCCTATGATATATAGGACTTAATCTCTCATTGGACATGGGCAGGTTCTCACCTCATGTGGCCAAATGAGATGCTTTTTCTCAATATCTTTTTTCAGACATGATTTTCCCTGAACACAGGTCAGTTTTTGTCTGAAATTGATATTAAATGCAACTCATTAATCTTAGTAGGAGAAGAAAAATTGGGCTTTACTATAGCTATAGCCATTTGTAATAATATTTTAATACTTTCAACAGTATTATAGAATATAGACTGGCTTGTTCATAGAGAATTCTCCAACATTCTGAGAATTTATTTGATATGTGTCTGAGAATATCTTCAGACTTAATTGGGTTTCAGTTGCAGTCTCCTGTATTCTAAGAATTCCAAGAAGGTGTCAAGTGGAATAACATCAAGTTAGGGACGCATGTGGTTGTTAGAGGTATTGTCAGATCCTGAGTCTTATTGGATATTTGAATGAAAAGCATTCAGACCTTTGTAGTACAGCCATTGTTTCATTGGCTATTACATGTTGATGTGAAGGGAACAGAATATAAGTTAACCAAAGGATCCAGTGGTCATACAAAATAACTTCATGTTTGAACAAGCCCTCAAACATGATACTTGTAAAAATTGATTTCTTTTTGGGCTTGGTCATTTTTTTATCTTATTATATAGTAATGTTTGCTGCAAAATATTGAACAGTTGGTAGATAGATAGGGGTTTAGGCATCTTTTAAGACTTGCAGAGTCAATCTTATGTACCGGTAGCTGGAAATCAAAAACAGACATTGCTGATTTACATAATTACTGCAGCTGATTTGTATAATGTACACCTGAAGTCAGGTCATGACCTCATTAGGTATGTAACTTATGCATGGAATCATGGTCATGACCCTCACTCCAGATCATTATGAAACAAATCAAAGCACTTAAGGCACTGAGAGCCTATCATCGGATGAAATCAATGAAACAAAGCGAATTTAACCCTTCTGAAATGCTGGGTTAAGAGTTGAAGCTATTTCTAGTAAATCCTGATGGACAGCCTCTTGGTACCTTGAGCACTTTGATTTTTAAACTGAACATATCACATAAATGTTAAGTGTACATCTCAAAGGTACCGATTAGTAGCAAACATGACCAGGCAGTGAGTTACTCATACACTTCCTCCCCACATGATGTTGTTTAGAGGTTCTCTACACTGCAGGCCTGCATATGGAACTGCCTGTGTGGTTGTTCTCCAGGTACCTGGCATATATACACAGCATGGCAGCTGCATACTGGGCTGGGCTTATCAGCACTTACCTGGACAGGTGAGCCAGTACACGAAGGGGGTGGGGTATATCAAGGAATTAGGTACTGTGTACTGTGTAAACACTGCCTCATACTCACTCCGGTAGAATAATGATTTGATTATTTAATTTGGATGATTTGTAGGGTCTTAAGACTGATGTTACCTCTACTTACCCTTGGTATAATTAATGGAAACAGGATTAAAATCAGGTTTATCGTTTGTTTTCATCATGAAAATAAGTAATTCCAGACCCCTATTAGCTTGAGGGATATATAGCTCAAGTAGATGGGTTGGTCACATGACTGAGGTATCCAGGTTAGGGAGGGAAGACAACCCTAGGTATAGTATAATATATCAAACAACACAATGACTAGCAGAATACTCTTTTTGGCCACATTTAACTATTGATTTTTTTTTTATTTATTGGTTTGATTGGGAAGTACATTTATTGATTTTCCATATTTTACACCCAATTACAGTATGGGACCTTCTAAGGTTTAGTCATCTCAAAAAGTTTGGGTAAAGAATCCTAATGTCACAGAGTAAATGAGAAAGCTATTAGGCCAGCCAAGACTGAAATTGATTTTCAGATTGTACCTTGTATCTGAACTATAGGAATAAGTAGCAGGCAGTAAAGATAGGATAGCTTGCCAGTTGTTGTTTCTACTGGTTGCTGCCAAGGTAGATTATATAATCATGGTGGTGGTTGTTGTTGTTTTAGTGTTTAATGAGGGTCTGTCCACACCTATGCGGCATTATGTGCAGACCCCAGAGTGTGGCCCAAATAAATTATGATGCCAAAAAAGATCATATTTTGAAATATCCCTGTGTTATGAGGTAGGTACTTAACGACAAACCAGGAATGACAATTTGGCAAATTCAGTCGAAAATGTTGTCAGTCCCAGTGACAATGTGAAGGGGGTTGGTCCTGAAAAGTACCATTTGGTTCAGAGGTCAGAGACCAACAGTTACTGTGAGGTTAGAAAAATATAATCATGGCATCCATTTTAAGGTAAGTACAGACTTCAGTCCACAGGATTGACAGGTTAGAAAAGGATAATTGAATGTACAGGGAAGCTTTTGACTCATATCAATGTGAATAGAAAGGCATAAGAGTTTGAAGGCCACCAACATCTAGTTGTTGTGTTCATTGACCATACATCCAAAGGTTGGGATTGGAGTAAGATCCCCAACTGGCAGATGAGACTTTTACAATATCTTCAGTGGTGCACCATCATGAGATTTTAGTACAAGTTGTAAAAAATAAACTATAGATATAAGTTAAAAAGCTGGAATGAAAAATTGATGGAAACATTAAAATGCTTCATCCTTGCCTTCAACTATAATGTATTCATAGTACTTTGTACTATATACCTACAAAGACATTTACAGGAAAGCTATATCAGGAATTTGTAGACAGAACATGGTTAAAGGAATTCCCAGTGGGTGCTGCAATTCACAATGAACTGCAAGAGGTTACAGTTAGCTGGAATATTGTCAATCCAAAAACAGTCATAACCAATAATAATAAGTTATTAATAAGAATCTACAATGTAGGTTCCATAATGGTTCTAGTGTTTCCAGAGTGTCTTAATATCTCCATTATTTAAAGTTTTGGACTGTTTTGTAAGTAAGGGGAGGATGGATAGGATGTAGCTCAGGTGTAAGATTCTGTGAACAGAGAGCTCAGGTATGATGGAGTAGGGGCTGGAGGTTGCCGGGGAAACAGTGGGGCTGCAAGGTGTATGGGCAGAAAATGATGTTGCCTGTCGTTTCTAGGGTGCAATTTATCAGGCTTTATCATATGGAAAGGCATATTTTTCCCCAAAATGTTTGTCAAAGGTTATTGGACCATTGATGCTGTTGAAATCATAAAAATTATAAGAAGTATAAAAAATCATACCAAGACATTGATATTAACCTGCAATGTCATTGTTCAGTCTCATTCTCTAGATAAAAATATTTGAAATCAATTGGGAAACACGTTTTTTATAACATTAGCTCTTTGTATCCCTTATTTAGATGTATCTTTATGACTTGGATTAACCCTTTCCCTCATATAGACTCATTTTGACGCACTCACTAGGTACCACATAAAGCCTGATCTGCAGAAAACCACAGTTAAACCTTACCAAATTTAATTACAAATTCCTCATTTCCAGACCACTGAGGAGCAGCGAACAGCATAAAACCTGATCAGCCTGCGAGTTACTCGCAGGCTGATCTGGTTTTATGCTGTTCGCATATGTCTTTTCATGGTGTCCCCTATGAGGGAAAGGGTTAAGAGGTAAATGGCCTGGTCCCACATAGTTACTCAACCTTTACCTCATGCAGGCTTGTTCTGATGCCTTGGCAAACAGAGCAGACCCAGATCAGACAGCTTCTAGAAGGATCTCCTCTGTTTGCCCCTATTCCCATTCTGTATGAAAAAGAAAAGTTACAAAATACCATTCAAAGTTCAGTAAATTAATACTCGTCAAGTCATAATTTCATGAGGTAAAGGGTTAAGGATCTGTCCTCCTCACAAAATTTACAAATATTAAGAGCCAAGGGAGGGGCTCTTATTTCACAGACTTCAATTTTTTGTCCAAGGCATGCACTATGTTGTAATGTGCCAGTTTATCCATTAGATGCTGTCTACATGCATGGTGAGGGAAATGATAACTTCCTGTACTGACTATGCTTAACTTGCATTTCAAAATTTGATCACAGGAATGTTGCTGGGATAGACCATTTCACTCAAAAATGAGATGTAAACATACACAAATCAACATGCATTTCCCAAACACCTTATCTACATGCTAGTGTTAAATTCCACATACATTGTATTTTTCTTTTGGAAATAAACATACATTTGAGATTTTTCCCCAATCACAGATTGGTCAATATAAATCAGCAATATTACTTAGTACATGTATTGCTAATCCTCTGGTGAAATGGTCTTTTGTTGAAGATTATGACAACCTTCGGACATATTACATGTACATTGTTTATTCCTTTATCACATAATTAAAAACTCTCAGGAAAATGGCATGTGATCCGAAAGTAACTAGATCAGCCAGCATGTGATTCCCAGGCTGATGAGATTTTATTTCATTCCATTAGCTATACCTAAGGACCCTTTAGATGGGAAGTTAAATTCATAATTAATTGTTCTCAGTTTAATTAGGCTGTTCATAATCTAGCATTTTATTAATTGGCTGAATAGAATGGTAACTGGTTAAGACTTGCACTAATTATTATGTCAGTATGTTATTCTAAGAAATGATGACGTATACATGGTTTCACTCTGACATTGGTATACCTAGGAGAAGCCAGATCAGACTGGACACAGTCTTCACAATAGAAAGTTTTTACTGTCTTCTTTTGCATCTCATCTCCATGGTTCTGAGATAAACAGTATAAAACCTGATCAGCCTGCAAATTTCCCACAAGCTGTCACAAAGCTGATATTACACTGGTTTTATGTGTCACTGCCTTGATTATTTGAGGTGAGAAAATGTTTTAAGAACATCTTTTAAACATGTATATGCATTATGGCTGAAGAGGATAGATTGTGGCGCTATATCATGTGGTATCAAGATCCCGGGTGTCTGGGGGCAGGAGGGGCTGTCTATGTAGTCTCTTGGTGATGGTAAGGGCTGTCCTTCCTGTCATAAGGGG
>CM037784.1:55476187-55526187 GCA_021229015.1 Solen grandis | reverse complement strand
GAACCACCGACCTTCCGCAAGCCAGCTGGAAGGCTTCCTGACATGAAACTCCGAATGACCCTGCCGGGATTCGAACCCACGCGGTGAGGGGCTGAGTGTGGACTGTGGTGATATAAAGTAGGAAGGAAAATGTATAAAATTGATAGGTCACCGTGCTCGGTTTTATGCTACGTTTATATATCCATGGTAACCGTTTCTAATAAATAGGTAAATTAAACATCTCTCATTAAAAAGAAAAAAAAAGAGGAAATATTCTACGAATCAAAGACACACATACTAACATTTAATTCATGATAGCTCCATTTATCTGAATGAATGGTTTAAAAATTGCCTGATACTTCACTTTCACGCGGAACAGTTAGAGCGAGTTCTCTCCTCTCGCAATCCATCTTTCTTCAAATAACACCGTCGAATTATCTACAGACTTCCTGGTACATATACAGAATCAAATGAGGACTGAGGGACATTATTCGGGAAAGATGAAATTTATGCTGAGACTTTGAAGGAGAATGTATGTGAAGAGATGGATGTATAACCTATTTGCAAAAAAGTGACATTGCAGGAGCTGCTAGTGAAGAAGAGACATTTACAGAGACAATAGTGATAGTTAATGTATGAGACGGATTGACTGTTGTATTATTTGAAGAAAGATTTCCAGGGGGAATTAGAATTAAATGAAGTGAAAATAGAGTATAAGAGATTTTAAGGAATATTTATTTTATAAAAGAGACAATACATCAAGCCAGTTACATCAAATTATTTCATGCAAACCAATGAAGTACTTAGTTCTATCAGTTGAATATATTTCATATCGTCACCGCACGTGCAGTGAGTGATATATTTCATATCACCACTGTCACCGGTCTGCTGAGGTGAAAGGAGATTGGCTATATTTCCCCAATTTTAAGAGAAATCACAATATACGTATTTGTATTCATTTTTTTTTTTTGGTTGAAATAAGATCGATGACTTGGTATCGATTATTTTGTCGCAATGGCTAAAATTGTTATCGTTCTCAATTATTTGTTAGCAGCAAAAAAAATGTAGAAAAGAAAACTTCAAACCGGTTTAACTTAATTGTGTGTGAATGTAATATAGCCTTGTGGGTATTTATTTTCTATGAACGCAATCAAAAGGACTGTATTTTATTGTTCTTTATTGTGCAAAACTATTTATTCTATCACCACCGTTGCTGTTGTTGTTTTCGTGATCTAATTTAAAATATGCATGTTTTTTCGTAGATATAGAATGTATCTAACCTCAAAGTGATATAATTTCAAAATCACAAACAATTTCGGTCCATGTATATACCGTCATTTCGTTTTTCAATTTCAAATAAGAAAAACAAACCCATTTTCGTTTTTTAATTTTGAAGTAAAAAAAGAACGAAAAACTAATCCATTTTCATTTATCCTTTTTCAATATCAAGTAAGAAAACCGAAAAACAAAACACAAATCCATTTTCATTTTTCAACTTAAAACACGGGTAACAAAAAACGAAAAACGAACTCTTTTCCTTTTTTCCATTTCCGTTTGCTTAAACGAAATGTATTAGTCCCTCCACATCTGAGCACGTGTGCAATCTCTAAATAGAGCAAAAAATGGATCTGATTATATCTTCGGAGGCCCAAACTTCTTCCCAGCTCTAACTTCGTCATCATTTGAATTGTTTTAACATAAAATTGCTTAGATTTTCCGATCACAAATGCAACGTGTCACGTTTAAACTATTTGGCAAACGGAAGTTCACGCTGTCAAACTTGCAAAATGTTATTGCTAAAGTTTGATTATTTCCTAAAATAATGTCTTGCATGACAAAAGATCCGCTCTGGATATGATTAGAAAAATACATTTACCGGTATCATGTATGCTTTTTTTCACACTAAATATTTACACAGAAAACACACACACATGTTACTTTTTTGAGCAAGTTTATGTGAAAACGAAAATGATGACTATAATGAATACTTGAATGAAAAAAAAAGAAAAAAAAAAGAAGATAATTTTGCAGTTAACAGAGATAATATGCACTGGATTTTATTTCTATCCCACAGGAGGCAATATTTGCCTAAAAAAATGTAATCTTAACAACCCATTTTCGCATGTAAAAAGGTATAACTAGGTACATGTAAATCGATTTTTTTTCTTCATTTTTAAATTTGCTCCCACGCCCAAAATGCTATACTCGCTACTGAAAAGCTTCTCCATATATCAAATCATCAGACAAAAATACATAAAATCGTTTTATTATAAGCACCCAAGTATGATGAAATTTATTAAATTAATGTCTTCAGATAATAGAAATTATATTCTAATTTTTTTGTAAATTCATAAAAGAAGCTATGTTACATAGGCATTCCATTATAACATGATAGTTCATACCATACTTCATTTGTATATGCTACAATGTATTTTTAAATGTTCTCCTTTTTATTCTGATTCAAGATGATTTTGTTGTTGTATCTCAACTTCCACCATTTCTTTAGCTTAGACATTCTAATAATATGAATTTTGGAAATATGTCACAGATAATGAAGGATGATTAATACGTGTATGTCCATCCTCCATATCTGGCATTCTGTTCTTATACATTCCAATATTTACATTTGTTTATCTACTTATATTTTTTTCTATATACTTCTTGATGATCATGTGATGTTATTACATTGAAATTATACTGTTTATATGACAAGAAACTGTAAAGTTTACGTCAATAAAGTATACTGTCTGTCTGTCTGTCTTATTCCATGACATTCCATGACACTTAATTTTTCCAAGTTCAGATAGAAACTAACCGGGGTCTTGCAGATTTTATCTGTCTTAAATCTTCAAGACGTTTGATACCACGATACAGAACAACGTTGTCCATATTTGATAAAAAATATAATTCTTGTTGGAATTCAAATCATTTCAGCTCAGTGCAAACACAGCTTTAAGAGAACGCACAAACCATGGCAAAATGATTATATTATAAAAGAATACTGGCAAAATTAAAAGTGATACAAATTATGGAGACTGAATGGAGTTAAGAATACGTGTAATTCACGATTAATAAAGCAATTATCGAAGAGCTTGAAAGAATCTTATTTGAATTTCAAAAATATACAAACAAAATTAAGATAGAATAATTTTCTAATAATTTTATATATGAATGTTTATAAATAGACAATAAAGTTAACGCGCTAAACGTATAGAAAAGTGACCAATTTCTATATCTCAAACTGACACAGTAAGGACTGGGCCTCTACGGTAGTGCCCGGTTCATCCCGATAGCCCCTATCTCACTGTTACGGGATACGCCGGGAGCTTAAACCAGGTCAATAATACTACAAAAGAGTGCTCATAAAGGGATGCGACATTTAACGTTGATGTAGCGATATATAGCGACAGTACAATTTTTTTGTCGTCACAGATGCGGCAAATAACGTCAGGAGGTTTTGCGACATTTAGCGTCAGTCGTGCGACATATAACGTCAAGTGCGACATTTAGCGTTGGTACGACATTTACCGTTGCTAAAAGCGTTGCACTTTACATGTCATAAACATTGCGATGGTTACAGTTTTTAAATTCGAGTTTATTGTCGCCGCCATCTTTTCAGTAAAATGACGAAGCCAACAACACTGGCACTAGAACCGCAGAAATGCCAATTAAATTAGAATGTTGATTACGATTTTTTGTCCCTCTGTACTGTTTATTGAACATGGTAAGGAATGGAATCTGACATGATTACGGAGGTCGTAACTTTGCACATATGTATGCTGCCATTATGTTTTATGCACGGTTCGATCAGTCTTATTGAATCAACACATGTAATTTCGAATCACTGTCAAACGAAAACCTAAACGAAGTAATGACACCAAATGTCAACTATTCGTACATTTGTATAAGACTGCTCCACTATCAACTTCCGGTTTCTTTTTTTAGGCGATTCTGACTGGATAATTTAAAAAATCTATGCATGCAATTTCCTACAATCTGTCGAAATCAATTTCACGTCGTTCAATCAGATCTTTCGATTTAAAATCTACAACAACAACATACGCCACCAAAAACCGGATGTTGATAGTGGAGCAGACTTATGAAGGTATGCAAATTGTTGGTATTTCGCTTTATTTCTTCATTAAGGTTGCCTTTTGACAATGAGTCATTATGGCATGTGTTATCAGGTTGATTGAATCATGCATAGAATATGATGGTAGCATGCATGCGTACAAAGTTACGATGTACGGAATCAAGTGATGTCAGAATACGTTCCTTATAATGTTTAAATATACAGTACCGGAGAAAAAAATCGTACATGTATATATTTATATAATGTAATTTGTATAAATTATTTTGTCCATGAGTGTATCACCTGTAGACATTGTAAATATTTGTCCACATGGGCTTTGGCCTTCTGGATTTATATAAAATTAAAGTCTAAAAGTCTAAAGTCTATATTTGATAATCAAGATTACAATGAGATTCGCATTTCTACGGTTCTAGTGCCAGTGGCCAACAGCTACTTCACACGAAGCATCCGCTTAACCAGACCGGGACACAAACAATATGAGTTTCAAGAACAGTTGATGACGAGCGCGTCTTTCTTCATAATTCATTGTGGTTGCAGATCCGATATGAGCGGATATTTACAACATGTATTCCTACTTCCGGTATTTACTCTTTGAGGTAGTTGTATACACCGATTTTGTATACATAAGCAATATAGATTACAAAAAATAACAACATGGTATATTTCATTTTATACTATTTTATATTTGAAGTTGAAACTTGCGATATTCCTTCTGCAGAGTAGTTATAGTCTTTAAAATTGAATCAGCGGATCCAGTAAAATATATAAGATAAACATACAGCAATTGTCTTACAGTTGAATTTACCTGAAATTAAGATGTTAAAGTTACACATGTTTGATATTTTACTACTATGAACTGTAATGTTTAGAGCGAGAGAGCGTTAGAGAGAATGCGTATGTTTGCGTACTTGAAGATTTTCCTATTCCAAAAAGGTGGTAAAATCTACTGCGATAGATCGTCGAAATATTAAAAATGTACATTGAAAGTCGTTTGGTAAGTTATTTCTTTTTTTTTTTTTTTTTTCGTTGTTGTTCCCGAACAAACGACCAGTTTCACCCACATATACACGTTTACAAATCTTACATGGCATGCTATATATTACCTCTGCTTTGTCTTCGTTTCCCAGTTTGTCTTTAGGGTGGACTGATATATTACGTAACGTAACTTGTAGACATTTCTCTCAGATTTCGTCGACAAAAAGATGTAATAATGTGTGGCATAAGAGAAATGGATCTCAACTTGGGAAAAGTTGAATCTGGTAAGTCTTACCTTTGCTTTTTGTTGAGAGATTATCATCAAAGAAATTGATGAATATCAATTTAACCGCGTCCCATTTAGAATGAACGCATATCCATTTCTGGCTCAGTATATCAGTCAGTATATTGCAAAATATGTTTGAGCAAGAGTGTCTATTATCAGCAAATCCGTATATACTGATAATACTATAGACTCTGTAACATCAACATAATGATTAAATGAAATGTACCATCAATTTCAAGATTTATGGCAAAAAGCTTCAATGATGCCTAGAAAGTGGCTGTCAAATAAAGCAGAAGTATTATCTGAAATACCACAAAAAAAGAAAGCATTTGAGATTGAGATAAATGAAACAGATTTGCCAGCAGTTAAGGCTTTAGGACTTTTGTGGAATGCAGAATCAGACGAGTTTACATTCATTTTAAAACTAAATGACGTGGAAAGTGACTTCACAAACAATTTCTAATTAGACTTTAATCAGTTTTTGATCCATTGCGGTTTTTATCACCTTACATCATCCGCGGATAAAATAGTTTTGCAAAGAAGTCTGGTTAGGAGGAGTTGATTGGGATGAAAATCTGAGCAAAGAAATGTGAAAAAAATGTCTTTTAAAGATGCCATCATTGTCTGAAGTGAATATTAATAGAAACATGAACTTTACTGAACAGAGTCAAATTCGTACATTTACTGACGCGTCAAGTGACGCGCATGGTGCTGTAGTGTATAAATGCTCTGATAATGAAGAAAATTATGTAAAATTTGTTATATCAAGGAGACGAGTTGCGCCATTGAAAAATTTTAGTATACTAAGGTTAAAACTTATTTGCGCAGTGTTGGGACTAAAATTGACACAAAAAGTTCGTAAAGCTTTGAATGCAGACATTGGCAAAGCAATCTTTTAGTATGACAGTATGAATGTTTTATCGTTGATAAACGGTTATAGTAGACAATTAATTGTTAAATTATTCAAACTGAACTCAAATCATGGCAGTGGAGATATGGACTTACCAAACAAAATCCAGTTGATCTCATCACAAGATGAACTAATGTAGGAAGTCTAAGCAAAAGGGGAAGTGTTCTCTAAGTAGCAAGTTATTACCACTGTCACTAGTTCTAGACTCAATTCGAAGCACTTACAAACTTGACGAGCAATTATTGGATAATCTCTGGTCGAGAAGATATATGTGAATGGGAAAATACATGCGCAGAATGTAAAAGAAAAAAGTTCAAACCAAAAAAACAAATTATAGGACCATTGCCAATATACAGACATGGAAATATCAAGAATGGATTCAGTAACACTGCTGGACTATTCCTTACATAGAAAGGACGGGGGAGAAGTAAAGAAAAAAGTTATCTCTCTGTGTTAACATGCACGGAATGCAGAGCTGTACATTTCGAGATTGCATTTGGTTTAGACACAAACTCGTTCTTGAACTGTTTTTAAAGATGTGTATGTCGTCGTGGTCTACCAAAGATGGTCCTGTCAAACAATGGATCTAATTTCATTGGATGTGTTCGCGAATTGAAAGAATTGTATGAACAAATAGACAAAGAAAAGGTAATTTGAGTTGGCGCAAACAACAAATAATTTGCAGTTCATTCCATCTCATGCGGCAATTCATGGTGGAGTACATAAAGATATGGTGAAATGTGCTAAGAGGGCTTTAAACCATGTATTGACAAATACAGACATATCAGAAGAGGAGCTTATGCCTGCCTTCATTGGAGCCGAAGATCTAGTGAACAGTCGACCGTTGACTTATTAGAGCTCATATCCCAATGGTAATGTAGTTTTGACACCAAAAACGTTTTGCATGGGCAAATGGGTTGTAGATTTGCACAAGAAACTGGTGACCTAACACTATTTGACGTCAGGAAAAGATGGAGTTATATTCAAGAGCTCATTTCCGGTCAAGATGGCGCAAGGAATATCTTCCGATTCTTGGGACACGGAAGAAATGGTACCAGTTGAAATGAGATTTCCGCTCAACACTAAGTTTTTAACAAACTTTAAAAAAATAAGTTTTATCTAAATTGTAGTTTGAAATGCACCGTGTTAAGATGCAAATAAACCTCGTGCATTTCTGTAAACAAGGGTTCACATGCATTTAGTGAATCATTATTTGATAGTTATTGAGAGTAAGTACACTGTGCTTAGGAGGCAATAATCCTCGTCCACCCTGTGAACTAAGTTCACATTCTTTAAGTTAGAACGTACAAAAAGGTAGAGGGCCTTCAGAAGATCAAGCATGAGGTGATGAAGACCAGACTGACAAGACAATATGTATCTGGTATCTGATTTAATTGTATTTTAAAGTTATCGTATAAAAATGCAGGAAGCATAGTATTATTTTTTCATTAATGTTCATCTAGTAATATAGCAATCTGGCATAATACTTTCATTTAGGAGAATTATGAATGTTTGTTAGTATGTTTTTGATGTTTATTTATCTAGATAGATAAAAATTCAAGAATTGTTGCAAAAGATTGAATGTTAGTGCTAGTGATATTTTATTGCCTTTAGCAGTATCTTTCTTTGATATTTGAAAATAATTTTGCAAAGTCAAAATAATTTACATAATTTTAATTTAAAATGAGCTTTTGTTGAAAAATTTTATAGTGTTGAGTTGTATGACCAAAAAGGAGTAATATTGAGATATTACATTATTGCATATGATTGATATGTGTATAGGAAATATATTGATGACTTTAAGAAAAAAAAGAGAATTTACATGGACATTGAATTTTGTGGAAAGAATTATTTGATGGTTTATCATGTTAAAGTAAGAAATAGCTGAGATACACGTACACTTTTTCAAGAATGATTATTTGTTTTGACTTAAAGGATAGGAATTCATGTTGACTCATTAAACATGAATGTATTGATATATCTGAATAAGTATATAATATAGTTTTTGCTGAAATTGTCATTAGTTACTTAGTCAATTTTCACGTGTAAGTCAGGCAAATTTAGTGTGAATTTCATCATGCTCTTTGTAAAAGTTTATAGTTACAGATTGAAATGGATGGAGAAAAACCTTTTTGTTAAAATGGCTATTAAGCTTTAAATTGTTTTACATTTTAACAGTTTATTGTTGAATTTAATAGACTAACATTTTGTTGTCTAAATACACACTCAAATAACAAATAGTAGTTTTGTTATTTAATTAAATTTGTTTCAGTTTCATTCATTTAATTCAGTAATGTTGTTATACATAAATCTTTTCCAGAACACTTTAAATTAGTTTGTGTTAGGTATTTTGATTATTTGAGACAGTAAAGTATTTTGTTGTATTAAAATATTAGTCCTATACTATAAAAAATTTGATTTGTTTGAAATAAGAATTTAAATTCATGAAAAAAATGTGTCAGTGATTGATTAAGCATAGTTAATCAATAAGGGGGAAATTACTCTGAAGGCATATTTTGTTTAGTTTTTTAACAGTATTGTACCGTATTTTGTACGGTAATACTCTACCGGTAGTACCGTGAGTTATCGCTGTCCACGCATTGGTAAATAAAAAAAATGAACACGAGGACAGATTCTTTTTTATTGTTGATTCTCACCATAAATCTTTCTTCGAAACAAGTGCTATATTTTATATCACCACTGTCACCGGTCAGCAGTAGTGACAAAAAGTATTTTCCTCATTTTAAGTGAAACCACAATATCTTTTATTCATCTTCTTGGCTGAAATAAGATTTTTAAATTGGTATCGATTATTTTGTTGAAATGACTAAGAAATTATCGTGCACCATTCCACGTGAACAGCTTAAAATGCAAAAGAGAAAGCTTCAAACCAGAAGCAAACTTTTATGTTTGTGAACGTAACAAAGCCTTGTGGGTATTCATTTCTTAAAACGAAATCTACAAGACTGTGTTATTATTCGTCCAAAATTATTTGTCCGGCAGCACCGTTGTTGTTGCTGTTGTTTCCATGTAATAAAACGAAAAATATGTATATTGTTCGTAGATATGGAATATGTCTAATCTCAGAGTGATATAATTTCACTCGTGAAATATTTGAACTAAACCACTTTTCGGTGAGATATACCCATATCCAACAATCTTTTATATCCGCTTTGTCCGGGATACGTCGAATTTTGTTAATTTCCGGCCTTTTTTTTGACATTTAGCGTTGGTTGCGACATTTAGCGTCATGAGTTTTTGCGACATTTAGCGTTGGTTGCGACATTTAGCGTTGGTGCGACATTTAACGTTGCTACATGCAGCTATATATATGTACTACAAATAAACAAAAATAAGAAATAACTATTCTGATTCACGTGTACCTTTAGTTAAATTGCTAATATTTCTCTCTAATATTTTGACATAGACATTCTTCTTGACAACGACAAAACAAATGCTACTGCTGCTTACAAACCCCCGCTGTAATCTCCATAAAAGTACGATTTGAACAGGACAAGTCCTCGTCCAACAATGTGAAGCTCTGCACCAACCACACTGCTATTGTTACGGCCAAAAGTCCTTTAGCGTCAGATGGGGTTTTTATTTTATTTAATAATAAAATTTAATAAATTTTTTCCCAAAATTTACATCATCTTGTCTTTATCAGATAACCTTCTCATTTGTAAAATATAAACAAATCAAATATACAGAGTGCATATATTAATTCATTTGATTTAATTACTAGCGCTTAATCAGTCTGCAATTCAGAATATGAGATTACATTTCTGAAATAGACGAGACAGAGCATGTCCCCTATATTTTCCTCTCTAAACCCCACCCTTTGTAAACTAAAATACTGTTTTTTACTCTTACGTATTTTCCCATTATATTCCACTTAAAAAATATTCTTTAAACAGGAACTCCGAAGTACGGATTCTGGACGAAATTTCGAGATATTAAACTTTGTAGACGTGACAAAGAAATGAACTAAGAAGTCCATGTCCTAAAATTATATCACATAGTTTATTCGGAAGACTTTAACCATCCTAAGCTGTTTTATGTTGTATTGTGTTTTTAGATTAATCGATATTGTAGATAAAGAGACTTAACAATATCTGACAAACTTTAATTACGTAAATGTAACTGCCCACATTTATTCAGGATACGTTTTTAAAGTTTTATTAATATCTTTTTATATCTTAAAGAACAACAACAATGAAAACAATATGCAATAAAGTACTAAAAAAGGAAACATTGTTTTCAACAATCTGTGGTCCGTAAACTTTCTTAAAACCTGACCTATCAGTTGATCTGGGCGTCTTTTGATTTAGAAAAGTTCCATTGTACATTATGATATTAATACAAAAATATAAATCAAACATGTAATACTATATTGCCCAGTGATTTGAACACAAAGCTAAAGGAAAGAAGCACGACGAAAGAATTATTTATAGATACAAGAGTTATTCCCCACTTGAGCGATTGACATCGACATCTTTATTAACAGGATTATTTTAATTAGTTCAAATCATAGCATCGACATTTGGTCAATATTTTCACATGTAACGCAAAATTGCTTGATTGTTATATTCTTTTAATAAAAAAAACATTGCACAGCCATCCATAACAAACATTCCTCATAATAGTTGATTGTAATACTTTGAGATTGAGCTAATTATAAGAGTAGAGGGAGATTCAAATTCACATAGGTATCAGGTCAGCTATAAGACTTGCTCATTTAAAACATCCGAGTCTCCAAACCAGGTAAATACTGGTAAATGGGAAGAAGTGTTATCAATACAAGGAATATAATATGCATTAAAAGTTCAATGTTGTGACGGAAATCGATAATTACCAAAGTCAATAATTTTAAAAAACCCATATGTCACACACTTACGTCCTCAAGGACCGACCTACCGTGTCCTTTCTAGTCGTGTGTTAGTCTCAATACGGAGGTTTTGTATTCATTTTATGTGTTCCGAATGTGCGGGAATGCTGTTCTGGAACGATGTCAATGGAACGAAACTGAACGGTATTCCAAAATTGATGCATCTGGAGTATAATTTTAACATTCGACGATGAGAATGTTATAACCTGGTGACAATGATTCGTTCTGCAATGTGTTAATTGGATGTCAGGCAATAATAGCAGCATACATTTGTACAAGTTGAGGCATTCGCAATCAAGTGATATCAGATTTTGTTTCTTACCATTATCAATACACATAACAGAGGGACAAAAATAAAACTGAAATCAAGATTCTAATAAATTGTCAATTATTCGGTTCTAGTGCCAGTGGGAGCAAGGTTTGGCTTGATTTAATTGGAGGTGCATACATGTTCCCATGTATCTAGCTTTGCCATATTAGGTAGAAAATGACGGTGAATGCATAATAAAAAATAATAAGATAACGAGAAGCTTATGAATAATTAGACTATAATGTTCACATAATTACTACTCAAACTACATTGATGCAATCTTTGACATGTTTTTCAGCTGGTAAGAGAGCATCTCTGTCTTGCAATAATTATCAGCTTACATATTCCATTCTTTTATTTTCTTTTCGTAATGTGTCATGCAGATATTGAGTCGGCATCTTTGATATGCATTAAAAACCTGCATATATATTTCCCTGATAGTGTGATCTGTCTTAAGCTCTGGACCATAGATGTACCTTTTAGTTATTATTCTACATAGCTGGCTCAGTGGTGTAAAATGAAATATATATTATTTGTTTGATGAGTTTAACGTCCTACCAACAGTGTCTCAGTCATTCGGAGACTATGTCTACTTGAGACAGCTATAGTGCTGTCTCACTGCAGTATCATCCCGTCGATATATGGCATGCTACCACGATCAGTCACATTATCATGACACCGGGACAACCAGTCCTGGAATTACCCTGTAATTATACAGAGCGCCAAGCAGGGAGCTACCAATACCATTTTTAATTACTGGTATGTCGACTTATGATCTTAGTTCAATTGAAAACAACTTAGTAATTACTTCAAAATTAGGTCCTCTTGCTTTTAGTGTTGCGTTCATTACAACGTAACATATTTATAACTTTACCTGAGAATATCGGCACCGAATATCCAAATTCAATTATCTGAAGCGGTCAAGCTATACGTACACCCGTTTGCTCGTACCAGTGTTATACAATATATACGTATACTTGCATGACGAGCCCCTGTTTAGGCGTGTGACTTTTTTTTACATATCTTACCAGAATAAAATGCAAAATGATCTTCTTTATCTGAGTTATTCATCATTTTATTACAACGACAACTCTGCAACGATGCTTGAGCGGGAATATACTATGAATGACATTATGTGATGTAAGCCAGTGAAGTGCAGCAGTTCAACTACATCTGGCATGTAATGTATCCTTGGTTAATTTAACATCAAAACATTCAAAATTATGTAATTCAGTCCTCACAGCCGCAAGATCCTTTTGATGAAGGAAATCAATAAAAAAGGTTCGAACATACAAGCCACTCTTTCTCCTTTACTGTTCCAGTTTATGCTTAACGCAACATAAGAACTCTCAGTCCATTGATTAAATTCGGTCTTCCAAAGGAAGTTCAGTTACTCTGAGCTGTTTTCATGTCACTAGTTCTTCCAAAGGGTTTTCTTACATTCCATGCACAATGGTTGACATACTGAATACAAATACTAATCAGTGAATATATAATCATTCTTTTGCTGCTTTTTACTGTACATAATGTTGCTTATTCTGTAATGTATTCATGTTGAAATATGCTAAATGGTTTTGGCTTCCATCATTTCAGTCATATGAGGACCATGATCTACATGAAACAGATATAGTGCTGCCTAAATGCGATATCACGGCATAGACAAGTGAAATGGTATCTCACCTTATTACATTATCTTACTGGTCCAGGATTGAACCTACTCATGTGCTGAGCATCTTTCACATAGACTTTACACTAGTACACTTTTCAGTTGTGTTCTATGTCGCGGTCAAGGGTCGAACCCAAGAGCTCAGAAAAGGTTTGACAGACCCATGGCGCAGGAAAATGGAATAAACAGCCGAGGATCACTGAACATTGACTTTTTCCGGGATGTCTTCCCTAGCAATATGACATCGCGAATTATAAGCATGTTTTTCACAAATTTATTACCATCACCTTTTCATTCAAATATTCTTGACTGCACTTTTCCTCAATTTCCACTAGCTAGTCAATGCTATTTCATGTGAATCTTTACATTTATGTACAGATGCACATGGTACCAGCATTTTTCAGTTTAGCCTTATTTCTTGGGGTATGAACATTTGTAATTCAAAATAATCCATCCATCAGTTAATTATAATCATGGTCCTAAAAAGACTTCAGTGCAGAAACAAGCATCTATTTTCTTGGAGTAATAGGAGTTATAAGTCTATAAAGTGCAAGCTTGCTTTTTCAATGAAATTCCCATGATCACTTAATGGACCATTATCACAATTGAAGGATGGATAGATTACCTTTAATACCAAATTCCTGTCTTTCTCAGGAACTAAACCTCAATGAAACTTAATGAGAATGTGTAAGTCCTAGGAGGACATGTGCACATTATAAGTATAACTTTACTCGACAGTGAAACATTCCATCGCCTTTTCATTCAGCAATAAAGTTATATATTTTATACACTGCACAACTTCATCGTGCTTTAAATTCACACGACCGCATTATGCATCATACTCCAGTAATGTTAAGCTGTCCGTGAAACCACATAAAGTGGAGTGAATTACACAAACGTTCGCACAGAAATGCTTCAGTAGAGTCAAATTCGGTTGGATAAGGAAACGTTAAACCTCATCAACACTTATTTGGATAACTCCTGACGATGGCAACATTGTACCTTGGGCGCCACGGTGAAACGGTGGACTTCTCGGCACTCTCCCCTCATCACCGAACGTATTTAAGAGAGACGTTGAAACGGGTACTAAGCTGTATTGGTGAGTTATATTATTGACACCTTAACATTAAGTATCATGCCTTTAACATTTTCTGATTTGCCGTTATTACGGCGCTCCGCAAACCTTGTTCTTTTTTTTCCGAATTATTAATTTTCATGTTTCAAAGAAATCCTTTTAAAATGATTGCCTGATCTCACTTAAACCTTTAAGACTGACAGCGTACTATCTGAGGTAGTGCATGTGTTATTCTGTTGAGTTCTTATGATGACAAATAAAAATCAGTTTTATTAGACGGCGATAGCCGTCTTATGCTGAAAACCGAAATCAGGCCTTGCTAATTTGCATATTTTCCACAATAATTTTAACTGTACCTCTCCGCGCTTAGTGCGGATCCATGCAATGCGATTCTGCACAACCGAATACGAGTGGAATATGTTACACAGACGTTTAAATCATAACCGTAACCGCTTTTAGTGTGTTACTGTTTGTTAACATGTTTTCTTTTGCCATTATTTTGCACTGGAAGCATCAATTTTAAGCGTGAAAAAAATATACGTGACATTTCTTAACCAGAACAGCAACCCATCTTACGTACATGAAGATCTACTCCTGTGAAAAGAAAAAGTAGTGCTCCGTATGTATGTAGTTGACCTAAAGTAGTCCACACAATATTTTGCATGATGTCGAGTTAGGTTCCTCGTAGGGCATTTCTTAACTTTGAAATAGATAGGCAAACATTCTAGTATCTTAAATAATCAAATACCTGGTCAATTTCTACACATACAAAACAACAGATAGAATTCGCTAGTACTAGAGAAAGAGAATGACCTACTTAGGTATGCAGCTCTTTATGAATGAAAGGTTCATGACCTTTATTCCGGATTATTATGTTACAAACAGAAACTCTGTAGCAACAGCGGGTGGAGTTTTGTCGTCATGTGACTGATTCAATAACTTAAGAAACGCTGGGTTTAGAATGTTAATCCCGTCGCCGTCTCTCAGCGCATTGTGCGCTTTGATATAATAATTGTAAATAAATTAAAAGTATATATTTGCTACACCGGTAAAATATTTCTCATATTTTACCAGTAGCTTTGTACTTTAAACTGTTATAATTATTTGTTTTAAATTTCTATAATTAAATTCGGAAAGGAATATTGATGTTTTATATGATGCAATAATAAAGCATTTCTTTATTCATACTTTCTTTCCTTCATTTATGTGGATAACCATCATCATTATTATTATATACTACTGTGTTTTCACGGACTATATTATTGTTGTTATTTGATTTGTGGATTGCCACAGAAAGAAAAGGAAAGAAGAAAATAAAATCTCATTAATCACTAAAGGACTTATTCGTCATTGTGTGAGAGTTCCTACAGTTCCTCAACATAATTAACAGATACCGGAGAACAGTCGGAAAGTCGGACAATCAACAAATTATATATACACATTAACATTTATTACATCATTGGCTGTTAGCAATTGGTCGAGAACCGGTTTGTAATTTATATATTTTAAATTACAACGAACCCCATCTCTCAATGATGCAAAGCGAGTCTTACAACCCCAACCAGCAGATGGACCTCCGACCCTGATATGGACCTCCGAAACATCAAAGATTTCCTCACCAGCGTCATCATCGCCATCATCGTGATTCTGTTTTAGTGCCTGGATATAATATTCGTTGTGTTTGTCGTGATTATTTCGCTTGCCAAAGGAGCAGCGTATACAGACCGAAAAGTTCAAATTATTATTCTTCTTCATTCAACCAGGCCAGAAAATACAGCACGTGATAAAAGGCGAATGGCAGAGTTTGTGCGACGGAAAACGGCCGAAAATATGGCCTACTACTGCGTATCGAATAAAGAAATATGCGATTTGCAGACTCACTGTTCAATTGATGTGACAGCGACAAAGACTTCTAATTCCCCCGTTTCACCAAAGGAACGGAAGCGGAGTGCCAAACGGACTTCCACATGGACAACACAGACACCGTTCAAACTCTGCCACCGCCCACTGTGTCCGCCGGTATCGAGGTCGTTACTCAAACGGACAATCAGTACGATCAGTATTTTGTTGACCATATACTTCAAAACGATCTTGGAAAAATTATTGAGGATGGTGATCTGTATACATTGTACATATTGTGTGTATCTTCTTAGCAAGATAAATGCCATAGAATTAGAAAATGAAGGACATAAATGTTCGCAAATAAATTTCACGTCTCAAATTCAACAAAAAGAAAAAGAAATCGCAAATCTTCAACAAATTAAATATGAAATACTTGTTGAAGGTCACGAACGTGAACAAGCTTACGAGAGAGCAAAAAAGCATCTTCTTGAAGTCATCGGCGAATTGAAACAGACAGTTAGACAGCAGGAGGAACATCACCAACACCAGCAGAATCACTATCATCATCAACAACAACAGGACCCCTACAATCACCAGCAGCAATATCGTTACCACCATTCATTTTAATAAACGAGTGGCAGTGATCATGGACACAGAATTTATTCCTGCGAATGAACACTTGCAAATTGAAATAGTTTTTATATTGCTTGTAATTTCTATTCAATATTATCTTATCATTCATCAATAACTTGTGAACATTTTCTTTCGCTTTTGTCATAATGTGCATGTTCTTTTCATTGCTTTCATACAACATTCCCATGTAATACTAAGCAAAAATTGAATTATATTTTATAGTGTAATTTTATGTTCATTTAAGACCGTATATGTTTTATTGAATCGCGAGGACGCTATTATTTTTCCCAGGGCGGTAGGATATGCTTCACCGATAAAATATTTCTCATATTTTACCAGTAGCTTTGTACTTTAAAATGTTAAAATTATTTGTTTTAAATTTCTATAATTAAATTCGGAAAGGAATATTGATATATAATATGATGCAATAATAAAGTATTTTTTTTATTCATACTTTCTTTCCTTCAACATTTCGTCTCAGTCACGTGATACATTCTTTGTCTATCTGTCATAGATAAGTGATCGATCTATCATCAACTGTCTAGTAACCTCGCGCCTTGACTACTGTAACACGCTTCTATATGGTGCTTCACAAAGCGTACTGAACAAACTACAACGGGTACAAAATTCTGCAGCCCGTATCATCTGTAAAACATCCCGTTTCGACCACATGACGCCGGTTTTAAGAGAACTTCATTGGCTACCTATCAAATGTAGGATAGAACACAAGATCTTGACATTGACATATAAAGCTCTCCATGACTTGTCTCCTCTCTATATACGGGACATGATCCATATATATAAACCTCCCAGAAATCTTAGATCAGCAAATGAACTGTCTCTTGTGATACCAAAATCGAAGACCAAATTGTTTGGTGATCGTTCCTTCATGCATGCTGCCCCGAAGCTATGGAACTCTCTCCCATTTCACATCCGTGAGGCGCCAACACTGTCTAGTTTTAAGGGACAACTGAAGACGCAACTTTTTATTCAACACTACAATTAATTGTCATATTCACCATTTCATTCTGTAGAAGTAGCTACATGTACTCTGTCATGTAACACATTTTTATTTATTTTTTAATTTGTTTTTTATTTTTTTTATTATTGTGAATCTTTTAGTCTTATTTTTATCAGTTCGATTATGTTTTTACGGTCTTATTTTTTTTCTGCTGTACTTGTTAGGTTTTCGCATCGCTTGCGAAAACCTATTGTTCTTCTTCTGTTTTATTTTTATTATTATTATTTTTCTAACCCTTTTTTGTGAACGGCATATCACCATGATAGAAAAAAGCCACAATTATGAAATTTTTACCAGTTCCTTATATTTATCTGAACTTGATCCTAACGTTGAGAAAATTTTCATTTTTGTCTTATTTTTGCCGCTAGGTGGCGCTTTGAAAAAAAATCAACAAATGCTAATAACTCTGTTATTTGAGGTCCGATTCAGATGTGGTTTTTTGCATTGTGTTCCTTGTCAAAAGCCTAATCAAATATGATAGGTTTCAAAAATCTGCGTATATAAAACTTTTTGTCTACGGAAGGTTGAATGTTCGAACCTCGTAAAAAACAGTGAAAATGAGGGTAGGTCTACGAAAAAAGTGCCCATTTTTATTGGAATTGAGATAAAAGAATTTTGTTTGTTGCATATGATTTGCAAGACATATACGCACAAAATATATGGGGTGGCGAATTCGGGAAATGCATGGTTTGTCCACAGTACGCGGTCAAACTTAACCAAATTTTCGAAAAATCAACATTTTCAAAGCATGACTGTTAAGATTTTTTGCAGCTCCTGACTTTATTTTTAGTTCAATTTCTATGTAATTTTCACATTTAATGTAAAACTATGTTGTTAAGTGTCACATAATATAAAAAGTAAAAATGTATTGTAAAGGTCAAGGTCATATTAGGATAATTGTATATCAATTCGGCTTGAAATAGCTCAAAATCAAAAAACAATTCATAAACAATATATGAACAAAAGTTTTAGTATTAGAAAAGTTCTTTCTAATGATGTTTAGATTTTGAAGATCGGACTTGATTTGGTCATTTTACGGCAGTCCAAAGTTTGATCCTTTTTCGAATAATTGTAAATCAGTTTTTATGCTTCAAAATGTGATGTATAAGAAATAGAATGTTCGACTAGTGCGATTTGTATACTTAATTGAACTATTTGCCGCATTGCTAGGTACCTAATGGTAAAATTTTAATCAATTTTGTTTCTCATTTTGCCGCTAGGGGGCGCATAGCATGAAAGCACTTTTCTACTTATAATTCAAAATGTTGAAGTCTGATCCATATGCGGTTTGTTGCATTGTGTTCCTTGTTGATAGCCTAATAAAGTATGATAGTTTCTAGGTATGAGTGGATGAGTGGCTTAAACTTTTTGAGCTACTAACGGAAGGTTGAAAGTTCGAACCTCGCAAAAAACTGTGCAGATGAGGGTAGGTCTACGAAAAACCTATCCATTTTTGTTAGAGATCAGATAGAAGAATTCTGTTTGCTGCAAATGATTTGCAAGACATAAACGCACAAAATATATGGGGTGGCGAATTTAAGAAATGCATGGTTTGTCCTCTAGAAATGGTCAAACTTTACTAAATTTTAGGAAAAATTAAAATTTCTAAAACATGTTTTTGTTGCTCCTGACTTTATTTTTTGTTAATTCTTCATGATATTTTCACAAGTTATGTATTGTTATGTCTGAAAGGACCTCACAATTAAAAAGTTAAAAAGAAATTGCAAAGTTCAAGGGCATATTACGATTATTGTGTTTTTATTTGGCTCCAAATAGCTCCAAAACCAAAAATATTTCATTAAAAGTATATTAACAAAAGTTTTATTTCTTAAAGAGCCCTTTCCAGTGATGTTAAGGTTTTTTAAGATCGGACTTGATTTGGTCATTTTACGGCAGTCCAAGTTTTGATCCTATTTAGAACAATTGTAAATCAGTTTTTATGCTTCAAATTGTGATATATAAGGAATAGAATGTTTGACTAGTGCGACTTGTATACTTGATTGAACCATTTGCTGCATTGCTAGGTACCTAATAGTAAAATTTTACTCAATTTTGGTTCTCATTTTGCAGCTTGGGGGCGATTAGCTTGAAATCACTATTAATAATTAAAAAAAAATGAAGTCTGATTTTTATGCGATTTTTTTTGCATTCTGTTCTTCGGTGACATCAATTTGAAATGATTAAAAAAAGATAATGCGATATTTCATGAAAATGAAAGTAATTCAATGCAACAGTTCTTCGTAATAGTGTTGAGTGGCATATTGCATTGTCGTGTGTCATTTTATACTGTTGTTTGTCGTTTGCAATTGTTGTTTATCGAATACAATTGTCATTTGTCTCCATCATAAAGCAAAACACACATATAACATTGCAGTACCCGAAGTCCGTAAAAAAAGTTTTCAAGTTTACAACTACATAACAGACAGGTAATACTCAAAGTATTCTTCTTGGTAAAAAGTCTGATTATACATTGCGACAAAAATGTTTGAAAGATCACTGTTTACAGTATTCAACAAGCCATTGAACGAAGAAATATGTTTTTCGAATCATACGACTCATGAACTGAATGGAATTGCTTTCATGAAAACTGATGATATCGCGATTTCATAACTGACAGGTAATACTCAACAATACTCTCTTGGGTAAAAAGTCTTCTTAAACATTGCGACAGAAACGTTTGAAAGATCACTGTTAACAGTATTCAACAAGCAATTGAACGAAGAAATGTTTTTCGAATCATGCGACTCGTGAACTGAATTTAATTGCTGTTGCGAAAACCGATGATATCGCGATTGCGATTCTAGTTGTATTTATTGTTCTTTTGTAAAGCACTTTTGAGCGAATTGTTCAATTTGAAAAAAGTGCTATATAAATCTGGTAGAATAATAATAATAATAAGTGTTATAAAAACGCCAGGGTATCATGGCATGTCTAGCGTGTCTGCAATTCACACATTGCACAATTAATCGCTAATCGCATTAAACTGGTCACGTGGCTTGTCTGTCATCCCCGTCCCGGGAAGACGAAACTTTTCTTTGTGAAGAGTTAAGGATTCGAATTTTGGCTTTCTAAGAGGAAGGACCTCTATTTAGGATTTCCTAACGAAACTTATTAACTGATATTTGATATCGACTTTTGCTGTGATTTCACGGACATTTATGTGGATAACCATCATTATTATTATTATTTTATACTACTGTGTTTTCACGGATTATTATTGTTGTTATTTGAATTTGTGGATTTCCACAGGAAGAAAAGAAAAGAAGAACATAAAATCTCATTAATCACAAAAGGACTTATTCATCATTGTGTGAGAGTTCCCTTAAACTCCTCAACATAATTAACCAGATACCGGGGCACAGTCGGACAATCAACAATTAAATCTACATATTCACATTATTACTTCACCGACAGGGTAAATCTAAGTGGATAGCAGATTGAGTATAACCCGACGTGGCGCATACTCAAATTGACCTTTGTTAACTCACGTGGTTATGTATAAATCTTTATTAAGTTTCATCATAAATACAACATAATTTCAAGGCTTTACAACTACAAAAGTATCAATTATCAAAATAGTTGCTTGAAAATTCTTTATTATTTTACCTCCATTACCAGACCTTGACTGTAGTATGTTGATTGTAACACTCCATTGGCATTTATAACTTTCCAGAGACATTTTCTTGTAAATTTTATTCACAATACTTGTATAATTGCATAAAGCCTAGCTTTTGAAATAAAACCAGTCTTTACAAGTTTGGACAGCATTTTCAGCGCAATATTTGATTTTTCTTCCATGTTAACACATTTTTCTCAGAAGACACAAACGGAACCAAGCTGTATGACAATACTGACTCCCACTCCGTATCTACAAAATGACTGCAGTATTAGGTGTATCTTTTCCAGTGCCAAGATAAAAACCTCATCGCTCGATTAAGAATTGCATTAATGCACGAAAATGTTCTTGTACCCCAAAAAATAGCACCATAATTAATAACAAGATCATGGAGTCAAGGTGTTTCAAAAAACGGTATATGACGTAAAGTCGGTAAAGTCTCTAAATATTTGAAATACTATCGTCGGGGTTTTAACAGACAAACAAAATATAACTATAAATATGTATTATTTTATATGACAGTAGGGCAAAAAGTACGGAAAGTTACCTTTATGCTTTGCGTTCCAGTAAGATCACCTTAAGCAATTATTTGCACAGGGGAAATTAAACACTTCAATTTTAACGACTTAGGAACTGCCGGTTACGGGGCGGACGCTCAAACCACTTAACTAATGGAATAGTGGCCGCATTCTGTTAAAGCAGTATATTTTATAACATGCAAAATTTATACTTCATTTTTTTTTCTCGAAAAAACGGGGCCAGGATGTGCAACCGCTTGCTCTTTTTCTTACTCTGTAAAAGGAGGAATTACTTCTTTTAACGCCAAAAATTATGTCTGTATACACTAAAATAAAATTAAAAACATATATACCGGTTCCGGTTGCCTGTGGTTATAACGACCGCCCCGGACTTTGGAGGTCGTGGAATCGATCTTGGTCGCTACATTCAAAAATCATAAAAATGGTACTGATATAGCTTTTTTGCTTTGCACTCAGCATATAAGTGTTGTTCTAGGACTTATTGGCCACCTGTCAGGATAATATCACTTGTCTACGGCGCGATATCGCAGTGTGACAGGGCTGTATAATTTTGATTAATGTAGAAAAATGTCCCAAAGAATTAAATATTGTCGTTGCGACCTTTAACAAAAACAAACTAAACCAGTTGTAAACCATATGTAATTTGTTCATTTTAGTAGTTTGCATGACATCATGGAAACCACCAATACGTGCCAATTAATGGGCTATTGTGAAAGATATTCAGCCTTTCTATGATGTATTTTAAGTTCAGGTATGTGAAAGTTTTTGCGCTTGGAGAGGTTTAATCGAACCTTGCAAAAAAAAAAGCATGCAACCAAGAGTGGGTCTACGAAAAACATATCCATTTTTGTTTGAGGTACGGTAGAAGTATTCTGTTTGCTGCACATGATTTGCAACTCAATTGCTGACAAAATATATAATGTGAGAGCATTAGGCTATGCACGGCTTGACCTCTATAAGCGATCAAACTTCAGCAAAAAAACAACAAAAAAAAAAAAACAACAACGGAAAATTCACTATTTTCTACAATATGCTGATTTAGGTTTTTTGAAGCTCCTGAAACTATTCTTTGTTAAATTTTCATAAAATCTTCACCGTCGTTTATTGCTTCAAAGACCGACAGGTTCAAATCTTGAAACTTTGAAAAGGTCAAGGTCATATTTCAAATATTGTTTTTCCCTTAACCCATAATAACTCTAAAACGAAAAACGTCTTGTCGGGAGACTATGTGTATTATTTTTAGTGCTTTGGATGATCTCTCAGAATATATTCAGTTTGTGCTGATCAGGGTTTAAACAGTAAAGAAATTTGATACGGTAACCCCTTTGTATTCAATTGGTTATATTGCAAAAATTTATTTTGCAAATTAGAGTAAAAACACAATTTGTAGCTCGAATCGGTATCAATGGTTTGCAGATTATTAAAATTTGACAAGGCATTATAAAGTTAAAAGGAGAAAACGAGATGAATTTTTTTCTACAGTTTTTTAAGCGTCAATACATTGGCATCTTGCATAAAATGTATTAAATGTTCTATATTTAAATGCTTTTTCAACCATATTTAGTTTTAATATTATGATATGACGTCGTATAAGAAGGTTATGTACAATATGAGGATTTACGTGAACCTCTCTTTCGTAAGACTTTCGCCTCTACGCAGAGCAAAACAAACTCATATGATTTAGAATAAATCTGTTTTATATATCTTCACTTATTGTCGCCTGATATGTACTTTTTCCTTTTATTTTTTTCTTCTTGAGGTCATTGCATGAAACCGCTTTGTTGCTTATAACTCCAGAAGTTGAAGTCCGCTTTAAATGCCCTTTTCAACTCATCTGAGTAAGAAGTGCTCAAAGTGAGCTGTTGTGGTCAGTCAATGTCCGTCGTACGTCAGGACGTCCGTCAACATTTTCTTGTGTACACTCTAGCAGATTCATTTCTTCAGCAATTTTTTTAAAATATTAATGACAATGTATATAGCCATAATATTTCTGCCAAGTTCGATTACGGTTGATATCCACCAATTAGGCCTGGAATTATGGTCCTTGAACGATAAAAAATGCCAGATTTCACTTTGTTTGCAATCTGTCATCTTCATTTCATGAGTAATCATCTTCAAACTTTATGACAGCTTTTATAGCTATAATCTCTCAGACAATATTCATATTTTTCTCAATCTTTTTTGCAATATAAATTCCCATAATCTGTCGGCCAAGTAAATTATACCTGATATCAGCTAATAAATTCAGGAGTTATGCCCCCTTTAATAGTAAAAAAAGAAATGTCAGATTTCACTTTGCTTGCACTCTTGCATCCTCATTTCTAAGCAATCATTTGTAAGCTTTAATGTTTACAGCCATAATCTCTAGGCCAAGTTTGACTTCAAATTTTGACCACAGGTACCGTTTCGTTTGTGGAATTTAAATTATCTTATGGATTATGTATTCAGTAAAACAAGTTTTAATTTAGTAACTTGTACAGGCAACGAAGGCAGTTTTTTTTCTAAGGTGAGCGTCTTCAGGGCCACCTTAGCCCCCTTGTATTGTGTATGTTCCTTGTTGTTTATTGTTCCTAAATAATTATAGTTTGTCTAGCTGATAATCGTTAATTATAAATTATTAATTTAAGTCACATGATTCCGCTTGATTTTAACTTTAAATCTGAAAACAAGTGAATTTTATGTAGCATATGGAAATAAGTATAGTTATTAAATTGTATGTTAATAAATTGTCACTAAATGCCTGTGTGAGTGGGGGCCTTCGTGGCCGAACGAGTAAAGTCACTAACTAAACATTACTCAGCCTCTCACCGCTGTGGGTTTGAATCGCGGTAGGATCACTCGGACTTTTTCAGATGACGAAGCTTTAAAGCTGGCTTGCTGCTTTGGGTTTGTGTTTTGTTTCCTTTTGATTTAGATATGCTTATCTAATATAAATCTTATAAATTTTAGGGGATAGAAACAGGAATTTTTAAAGCGTTTTTTTTTTCATTTGTTTATTAAATTTACTTTGATAAACAAAAGAAATGCGACATTACTGTTCTCTCAGCGATATCAGCGCTTTGATTTGAACTCTCGGTATTATATAACCGAGCGACGGCACAGTCTCTGTTTATAGATGCAAATATCAGTGGCTTGCTCCTATGCAACTTCGAATATACAGGTATTGGCCATTCTATAGTACAAAAATAACCCCTGGAGGTTATGAGTTTGATGTGATTATTTGTAAGTTACACAGAATTGTGTCGGAATTTAAGTTTTCTATATGGATCATTGTAACACCACTAAATGACGGAAACCTGCACATCCACAATCCAAATTAACCTGCAATCCACCTTTGCATCTCATAAGAAATTATATTCCTCCGCTTGGTAAAGTGACAGTTACGCATCATAGAGAAATTAGTTATTTTCTGCTTATATGCCACACACAATTATTGTGTCCTGTAGATATTTATTTATTAACTCAAAATTGAGTTTCAACACATTAGCTGAATCTCAGCATACCTGTATTGTAAAATTTTGTTCTATCGTTCGATCATTCATACAAAATTCGTTCCCTCGAGATAATTAACTCGTTCCCTCGACTTATTATCTCGTTCCCTCGAGATAATAAGTCGTTCCCTCGAGATAATTAACTCGTTCCCTCGACTTATTATCTCGTTCCTTCCACATAAAAAAGAGAAGTGCGTGTCACCTCTATGCCACCGTATATTGTCAACTTGGTGTGATATAAGGACAGCTGGTTCAGTACATTGTTCAACAGAAATCATATAAAGGAATTTTCGTTTAATATAATGTCAAAAAGGAATCATATAATGCTTCTTTGGAATGATTCATTGAAAAGGAACGGTACAAGATAGCCACGGCCTTCCATACACACACATTGTAATTTTATATAAGTGTGATGTATTTATTGACTTGCTAATATATTATAGTCTGCGTGATGAGCTTAGTTTTTTCATCGTCTGCTTTTTTAAAGCTTGTTAAAGGAACTTCTGATAAGTGGATATACATTTCAGATGATATAACATGCAGCAATAACAGTCCCCTTGTTTGTGCAGATTTTGGTACTGGAGATGGTGGACTCGCAGTTCAAATATTCGAGGCAGTCAAAGGTAATACTAATACCGATAATAAAAATGGCATTATAACCATAAATTCTGTCTACAAGATACGTTTACATCTTAGAGATTAACTGACTTGTTAGTATAAGTGAGAATAAATTAACGTCCCACTAACAATTTGCATTCATTTGGGGACGCAGCAATACGCGTAGGGATACGTAGGGATATTACGTCACATACAAGGATTATGATTCACATTAAGTCACATTACATATTGTGACAATTAGGCTTAGCCATACTATCATTGGCTGAACACCAAGCAGTTGATTTGTTAATCGATATATTAATCTGGTAGTAAGAATTCAAACATATTGTAACAAAGAAACAGAATATTTGGTATTCGTATAAAACGTGATACAATCATGTATATATTATCTACTGAATGAAAACTCTAGTAACAGACAGCCTCTATTTTTGTAGATCATTTATCGTCGAAAAAGGATGACCGAGAACTCATATTTATGCTGGAGGATCAGGAGATTAATGCCTTAAACAAAACCTTACAACGTTTCAGTAGTAAGATTATTTACAAACGTCCGTTTTGTACCAGTTTAGAATAATGGTCGAATTTTTATGGCTTGCCTTTTCCGCTAGGGCCGCTTTGCATGAACTTTTTAATGGCTAATAACTCAGTAATTTGAGGTCCGATTTAAATGCATTTTTTGTCTTCTGTTCCTTGTAAATAGCCTAATAAATATGAAAGGTTTCAAGGGTACGAGTAAATGAAAGTTTTAAGCTACAGAATATAGGTTGAAATTTAGAACATTGCAAAGAAATGTGCTAATGAGTGTAGGTCTTCGAAAAACCTGCCCATTTTTTTTTTTTTTTTTTTTGAGATGCGATAAAAGAATTGTGTTTGCTGCATTTGATTTGCATGACATATTCGCACAAAATACATGGGGTATGCATGGTTTGTCCTCTAAAAGCGGTCAAACTTTAGTAACAATTTGGAATATCAATATTTCAAAACCTTGGTTTTTTAGGGATTTTTGTCGCTTCTTACTTCAATTTTTGTTAAAGCTTCATGAAACTTTCACAGGTTATGTAGTTTTATGTTTCAATGAGTCTCACAATTTAAAAAATAATAAAATGCAAAGGCCAGGGTCATATTACGATTATTGTTTTTTTCGGTCCCGAATAACTCCAAAACTAGAAATAATTTATTGAGTTTATGGACAAAAGTGTTAGTTCTTAAAGAGCTCTTTCAGGAAATTTAGTTTTTGAAGATCGGATGATTTGATCATTTTACGACAGTCAAAAGTTTGATCCTTTTTTTGAAAATTGTTAATCAGTTTTTATACTTCAAATTGTGATATTTAAGAAATAGAATGTTCGTCCCATGCGACTTGTATACTAAATTAAACTATTTGCTGTATTTCTATGTACATAATGGCAAGAAATTTTTTTTCTCATTTTGCCGCTACGGAAAGTACTCTTTTGCTTATATCTAAAACAATTTGAAGTCGGATTCAAATGTGGTTTTCAGCATTCTGTTTCCTGTTGACAGCCCAACAGAATATGAAAGTTTCCAACGCATCACGTACAAGAAAATGTTTGCGCTAGAAATGCAACAAACAGTTCCATTTAGTATACAGGTCGCAAGTTAGAACATTGAATATCCACTTTGGATATAAAAAACGATTTAATATTAATAAAGGATCTAACTTTGAACTGTCGTAAAATAACCGAATCACGACAAATCTTAAAAACCACAACATCACTGTGAAGAGGTCTTCAAGCACTTACACTTTTGTACATATTCTCTCGAAAAAATATCTTTAGTTTTGGGCTATTTGGTGCTGAAAAAATAAAAAAAATAACTATGCATTTTTATTTAAATTTTAAAATTGTGAGTCCCTGTGAAACATAAAAAAATACATTTGAAAAATCTTGAAGATTGAACAAAAATAAAGTCAGGAACGACAATAAACAGAAAAAAATGTAATTTTGGAATTCTGATTTTTCCAATATGTTAGTAATTTTATTACCACTTCTAGAAGACAAACCATGCGTTTCCGTAAATCGACATTCCAAATATTATATGCATATATATCTTGTAAATCATATGCAGCAACCAGAATTCTTCTAACTGTTCTCAAACAATAATGGGCAGGTTTTTCGTAGACCTACTCCCATTTGCACAACTTTTGCAAGGTTCGAACAATCAACCTCTACTAGGTACCAAAGACTGTTGTGTCCGCGACAACCGGTGCTATCGTGTTAGTGACTCTAGTTTATCATTATTTTTTCTTCCGTTTTCTTTTGTACACTAGCGTCAAGATGGAGAAAGCTACATTGTCACAAATTTAGACATGCACTTATAACTCATTTTTTTTAACATTCTGTTGACAGCCCCCCCCCCCCCCCCCCACACACACACACACACCCAAAGAAAAAGATAAGCGCTAGGAGAAGTTAAATTTTACAAAAAAATGACAAATGAGGGTAGGTTCACGAAAAAAGTGCCCATTTTCGTTTAAGATAAGATAGAAGAATTCTAGTTGCTGCCAATGATTAGCATGATATATATGCATACAATATATGGGGTCGCATTTTCAGGAAAGAACCGTTTTTACTCTAGAATCGGTAAAATTTCAATTGAAAACATAAAAAATAAAATAAAACTATGTGCATGAAAAAAAGTCATTGAAGAGACCTCCCGAATGATATTTTGTTATTAAAAATTGGTGATTTAACAGCAGGTCAAACATCGCTCTTTTCCTCACCAAAGCACAACGTTCTCAAGGTGAGCTATTGTGATCCCCCTGCGTCCGTCATCCGTTGACGTCCGTCGTGAATCGTCAGCATTTCGCTTTAAATAACATCTCCCCTGAAACCACTGGGTAGAAATGGATGGACTTGGAATGAATAATCCTTTGATGGACCATCACAAAAGTTGCTAAAATGAACTTGATCCATGCAGAGCTCGAGTTGCCATAGCGACCAACATAATTTTACTTAAAAAACTTCAAAAACCTTCTCCTCTGAAACCAATGGCCATATATGATTTCATAGCTCAAATGTTCACCTTATAACTGTCTACCATAATTACAAAAAGAAAGTTGATCCCTTGAAGAATGAGGCCCCTAAGGGGTCAGTTAGTTTCCTAATGTACTCTTTATAAAAGATCAAAATTCTTCTATGAAAACAATGAATAGAATTTAATTTCTTTTGGTATGTATAGAAACCTCAGAAATGAGGTCTGTAGGACCAGGGGTCGGGTAATTTCCTTATAAAGCTCTATATAGAAAATTTAAAAAAAAAATCTACTATAAAGCAAATGGCAAGAATATAGTTTCATTAAGCACATATGGTCACCTGATTACTGTCTACAATAATTGCTAAAATAAAGTTGGTCCCTTGAAAAATGAGGCCCTAAGGGTTCAGTTAGTTTCCTCATATGCTCCATATAGATGATTAAAAACTATTCTTCTGTGATACCAATAATTATAATTTAATTCCTTTTGACCCTATATGGCCCTATGGGTTGACTAGTTTCCTTAAATACTCAATATAATCAAAATTCTAAATCCTTCTTCTTGAAGTTTATTTCCCTTTGTCATTTAAATATATAAATGAGAGGCTGTTAACTTACAATTAATGGTCTTGAGTTCATAAGTTTTAAAGCCATGAATGAATACATCTAACCATTTTGTTATTGCAAGAAACATCTTGTTTCTGCATTTCCGATAATTTACGAGTTTATTTTTCATATAAACATATTTCATTCTCAAAATATTTACAAAATAAACAAAATGATTACAATAAACTGCAAATATACAAATGACAAAAGTGTCTGACCATAAGTTCTCACATCGTTGATCAAGGCCATTCACATTTACGTCGAGGCTGGTCTGTGATATTGACAATTTAATATGTTTATCATGTATAGAGAATAAGAATAACTCGCGAGTTGCGAGTTGTGGTAATATTTCGAACTGATTATGTATAAATCAATGACGAAAAGCACTAGTACTTTTCTCGAATTAATTGAATTTAAACGTAAAGATCAACTATAACTACTGAAAGAGAAATTGTTTCCAAATCGACATAAAATTAATAACTAAAATGAGAAATTGTGGCGTTATTATTTTACTAATTTTAGTGCATGTGGATGTGAACTTCTTAAAACGTACACAACATTTTCACCAGTACATAATAGCATTGTATGTATTATAAAACAAAAAAGAGAGAATCTTTTTTCGCCAGTAGCATTATCTGATGCACCAACATATAAAATGCGCGCTTCTTTAATGAATATTTCATTTGCTGGTGTTTTCCGTAATGATTTTCTTTTAATTTTACGTCGATTTGCCTCAACTGGGATCGATTATGCAACATTCGGTGAATATCAATAGTTGCGAAATTGTTAAAAATCCTAGTAAGTAGACTTTGAAAACTTTTTTTCAAATGATAATTTATATAGTAAACTACGATCTTTTCATCAGAAATGAAAGCTTGAATGGATTCTGACACACCATAAGTTGCCAAAAAAAAATTAATGTGCATTTTCCGATATTTGGTTTTTCATCAAGTGGGTAAACTCATGAAATTATTTTGTAATTTTAGTAGAGTACATATTGTGTTTCAGACTCACCTCTTTGGAGCGATGATAAAATATCGATCCTGTTCAATGGGCAGAATATGTTTGAAAGGTGCTTCTCAACTGCTTCTCTGGACGTCGTATTATCGTCCTTTGCAACTATGATCTTCGATAAACCGTAGGTATTTTGGCGTTTGGTATTTTTAGATTCATACATCACGAATAGGTCACGCAAAGTAAATCAAATAAAAACATGAATAAGCGATTTTTGGTATACAGTAAACGTTCGATATAACGACACTACTTGTCCAAGTTAAAATGTCGTTGTTGTGAATTTGCCAGTATAATGAATTTATCAATTAAATTGCCCTATAAAGAATTAATACAAATCTCGTTTGAACTGTTTATTTAATGTCTTTCATTTCGTTCACAATCAGCAATTATGTTTTTAAAAAAGCCATGAATTTCTGTGTTTTATTTTCTCTTTTATATTGTCATAAGTTGTATTGACTTACAAGGGATAACTCACCATGTTTAATCAATGCTCTGGTCTTGTTGTTTTAAGTATACAATTACAGTTCTAATGGTGTATATTTGCCTTCTGCTTGGACACCCTTTTCTCTATGATTTTTATTCACATTTTCATATACCGTGAGTACAACAAAAATTACAACAGGGGAAGGAACCTCTTTTGGAAAAAAATGTAGATCCTTTTACTACAGTAAATTACTTTAGTATAAGTATAACTTAAGTGTAATTTATGTATATCTTTTGGGGAAATGTATATCAATTATATAAAATTTCAAACAAAACTTCAATTTGTCCGTCTCCAGTTTAAGGTTCGTCAATTTTACACAACGTAAGCAACGACTGCGACTGGCAAAGATCAAACAATTTACGTCTATTGATGAGAGGTGGCAACAGATTTCAACGCCGTGGCCAATGTTGGTATATCGGAAACGATTACCACTAATTAGTGACAACTGTTCGCAGTTTAGAGTGTCTGTGTCAGCGAAATTTTCGGTTAAAATAGAAACGTTCATTACTGTTTGTTCTTAGGTTTTTAGTGTCAATGTACGAAATATCCGGTAAAATAGATGTCAGTAAATCAAACGTTCACTGTATAAAGTCGACATACATTGTTTATCTTCATTAAAAAAATTACCATCGTAAAATAAGCTTTATATTATTTTTAAATATGTGTGAAATATCAAGATTATTCAAGTTTGTTTGACTGTTCGATTCATTGTATTTGTTTCATATATTAAGGGGAAAAAACGTTTCTTTCCGCCAATGTAGGTCATATCATACTTAAATGTTACACTTAAATTAAATGGGATACGACGCCGAATGAATTTCAATTGTGATTCTACAAGTGATTATTATTGTTTGTATAAGTAGAGACTTATAAACAGAGAATTGCAGCTTTCCGAAATAATTCACTTTATCGCGTGCCTCGAGAGCTTACGAGGGTGAGCCCATCTGTCACACGCGTACCGGACATTTTGGTGGGGCTTGAGGGAATCTTACAAAACAAAAATTACTTTCCAAAATATTTTATTAATCTACTGATTTTAGCTTAAGTGAGTTTGAATGAAGGAAAGAAGAGGACGGAACAAATAATTGGCTAAACAAAATAACCATATAAATACTATATTACTTTAAACATTCGTTGGAATTCATTCTCACGGGGATAAACTGACATTTACTGAGCACACAATTTATCCGATATAGTTGTATATATTTCTAGGAATTTTACTCAACGAAATAATTTACAATATATTTCTTCATCCAAATTCCACTACATCTTCGAATACTGTGTTGTTAATTCAGGCCATTGCAGTTAAGAGGCAAGCTCTTACCATTTAGTGACAATGTGACTGATCAGGAAAGGGAGGTTTTCCGAAAAAAACTGATAGACCAGTGGTGTGACTTCATGAAAGCCCGCAGTGCAGAACTACGGACAGGTTTGTTCAACCCTTCGAGCTAGCTTTTGCCTATTTTAAACTGAAATAGATTGACTGCTCCTATTTCTTACCATGTATATTAAACTTTATAGAACATTTAATATTTAGCATATTAAGTATGTGATGCCAAATAATGCATTTATGTAGTGTTTTGAAATGCCGGTATTATAACAAATATGACAGACAAAATGAATCCCGCCATCATTTTCTGGAAACCCAACTCATTCCACGTAAATGAAATATTATTTTAAAGTAATGTAATCCGCTTCCCTGATTATACCTGCGTAATGTAAAGGGCATCTTTGATACGAGAGGTGTTCGAAAAGTACTGTGCATTGTGGTCTGAAACCTTGAAAAGGAATGGAAACGTGAATATTTTTATTTCAAACCTCAAAATACTCTCCCTGGCGAGAAATGCATAATTTAAGTTGTCAGATCCATTTCCGGAATGGATCAATGAGTCAATGAGTTCCCTTCTGCACCGTTGTAAAGCGTTGTCAAAGCGGGAACCCGTATTTTGATATATGTAAATCGAGTAATCGATGCGTTCTTTAAAAAAAAGTGCGATTTATATTATGGGGCAAAGAAGGAAGATAATGATCACAAAAACGGAAAATTTATTAGGCCTAGGTCCACGTTGAATGCGGGGATACAACCAAACAATATCTACTTTTAAAAATAAAAGCACAGGACAAATCTTAAGAAGAAAAAGACGATTGATTGGATGCATATTATGAAAAGCTTCAAGATCGCATTAGGAAGGGAGACGGTAGTTGTTTTCACCTTACAGAAATCATTTTGAAACGTATCTGAAAACGTAAACATATCATATGCTTTAAATGGGCAAAGCCATTTAATCCCCAAGAACTTATCTCCATATAATTAAAATTAATTCCAAAATCTAATTTTTCCCAGATGCATTAAAAATTTTTTTTTTTTTTCCCAATGTCGTATATTCTCAAAGTTATTTAATTCTAAATAAATGATAATGCAGCATAATCTGACATGCCAAAAGCAAGATTATAAGACGGTAAGATTCTAGCTCAGCTAGAAACTGTCTTGAACTCCTCTGTCATGTACTAGTGTTTTATCCCTGTTTCTAGAGTAAAAAATATAATTGTACTGACTACATTTGCTAGAAATAGATTATAGACAGACCGCTGAAGCATGGTCCATATATATATATATATATATATATATATATATATGTCGTCTGTGTTGTATTTACCAAAGATGAATATTGTTATCCAAATAATATGATTTTGTATTATGTTTTATTCATTTACAGCAGGTCCTTTTGCAGGTATGGGTGACCCGACGCCACGAAAGGGCAACTTTCATAAATTTGCAGCAGATTGTTAGGATTTTTGCGTTGCATACTATGTTATTTTTTTACAGCAGTTTAATGCTCAGGAAGACGCATGCGTCCACGTGAAACGTATTTATAATGAATTATTCCAGCTTATAATTACTTTTCTTATTCATCACTTTATATATAATATATATGTTCACAAAGGGATTTTAACACAGGGATTTCAACAAATATGTACATGTTTGCGTGTATGGATCTTTGTTGTTGTTTTTTGCCACGTATTTAAAAGGGAATAACACGTACAGAGAATACAAGCTTCGCGTTGAACGTTTTGTCAATAATAAAATCAGATGGCATGTACAGGTAATATAAACAACCTAGGCTAATGTATTAGTTATCTTCAAAGCTTGATTTTGTTTTCGGTGTATCATTATTACATCATGAAATTTGACTTGAACTCCATTCTTAGCGATAGCAATGAAACAAGTTTTACCCTTTCCACGCTTAATTTCTTGAATGGACTTGTCTTCGCATGGTTTTGGACTGTACTATTAGTTGTTTATTGATATTTCTGGGAATTTAACGGCTTAGTGGCAAACAGTGCAGTCTGAAAAGTCAGTCTGCGGACAAACTTCATTAATGTGCGGGCTGATCTTTGTCTGCACTGCTCGGAAAGACAGTCACAAGTTCTTGCAGCATTGTGTGGCTTAATATGTACAAACTGTGGTTTGATTGTTTAGGCATATATGCTAAATATTAAGTGTACAAATTTAATAAAATTACTCATGCACATTGCTCTTATATACTTATTTGTTTGAATTTTTTGTAAAACCATACACACATTTTTTGTTATTCATAAACTCTAAGCAAAAATAGCTTTTAAAGAAAGGGGCCATTGTTAGCTAATCCGAATTAGTCACAAAACTGATAATATCAATTTAGAACAATAATAGAAACAAAAAATAAAAAAAAAATGGAAGGAGTAAAAATCAGATAAAGAACAAGGAGGCTTGAAGTAGGAGAGAAAATTACTTAATTGTTTATTTTTCTCGTAAATACAAACTTTGTTTCTAAAATCATGAACAGGTTTTATTACAAGTAATTACGTTTCAATAGACACAAACTCAGACGGAGACTAGTAAAAAGGGGTAAATTATCAGAAAAAGACAAGGGCGTATAAGAAAAAGAAAATATTGGTTGAATAGTGTTTAGAAACTTTAAAAAAAAATAAAAAAAAAGTCCATGTACATCAGGCTATACTGTTTTTTTTTTTTTTTTTTTTTTTTTGGGGGGGGGACATCTCCTAGTAAGATCTTTAAATTGGAGAACTATCAATGTCTCAAAAACAATGGTATATAACATATATTCCTAAAGGAAATAAATATATTTATTTTTAAAAAAGACCAATAATATTGTTATCTTGTCTTGTAAAATTACTTAAGCAACAACAGCAAATATATTAAAAAGTATTACAAAAATCAATTCATGAAGATAAATCAGGCTTTTTACCAAATAGATATTTATGAGAAAATATGAAAAAATAAAAATAAAAAATGGCTTAACTTTTATACAGGAAAGAAAAATATTCCTGATCTATTCTTACCAATAGATTTTGAAATGCCTTGCTTTAGTTACTCAGTCCTTCATTAATAAAGTACTAAATGTGATAAGTTTAGGGTCAGAATTAAAAAAATGGATGTAAGTATTTTACAAAAAATATTAAATCATGTTGTATAGTCAATGGGCATTTATCTGACTACCCTGGACGCGGTTGTCTTCAGGGGGATTCGATATCTCCATATATATTTATTTATGTGCCGAGATACTGGCAATTATGATTCGTCAATTTCATAATATAAAGGGATTATATATTAATGATAAAGAATTTTGAATCTCACAATTTTACAGATAATATTGATGATATTGATGACAGTGAAAAATATTCAAACTATTTTAGTGCTTTATGTAATATGCCTTAATCTCCGGCGTGAAAATAAATATTTAGAAAACTTAATTGATATGGAGTCATTAAAATGAAGTTATTAACTGACTAAGATATGAGTACACAGTTTTTTATACCCCCGAAACGAAGTTTGGGGGGTATATAGGAGTCACCCTGTGGTCGGTTGGTCGGTCGGTCGGTCGGTCGGTCCAGCGGTCCGTTGCGTTATTGGAATTCAATACAACTTCATGCAATGATCAAGCATATGGAGAGGAAGTGCAGTGCACAAGAATCATAACTCCATCTTGACTTATTACAGAGTTATTGCCCTTTGTTACTTTTCCTTGGTCCGGAGCATAACTTGAAAAGTACAAGCTGGATTTCAAAACAATTTCAAACAATGGTCAACCACAATATGAGGAAGTGCAGTGCACAAGAACCATAACTCTATCTAGAGTAATTACAGAGTTATTGCCCTTTGTATTTTTTTTCCTTGTCTGGAGTATAACTTGTAACCTTGTCCGGAGTATAAGTTGTAAAGTACTGATTGGATTTCAAAACAATTTCATACAATGGTCAAACAATAAGGAAGTGCAGTGCACAAGAACCATAACTCTATAGAGTAATTACAGAGTTATTTCCCTTTTTTTCTTCCTTGTCCAGAGTATAACTTGTAAACTACTGGTTGGATTTCAAAACAATTTCATACAATGGTCAACCACAATATTAGGAAGTGCAGCACACAAGAACCATAACTCTATCTAGAGTAATTACAGAGTTATTTCCCTTTGTTACTTTTCCTTGTCCATAGCATAACTTGAAAAGAACTGGTTGGAATTCAAAACAATTTCATAAAATTGTCAACCACAATAAGAGGAAGTGCAGTGCACAAGAACCATAACTCTATCTATTGTAATTACAGAGTTATTGCCCTTTGTTACTTTTCCTTGTCCAGAGCTTAACTTTAAAACTACTGGTTGGAATTCAAAACAATTTCATACAATGGTCAAGCACAACCTGTGTAACCCGGCCAAAAATCTGGAGAAAAAAAACTAATGTAAAAATGTCTTTTTCATACTCTTCTTCTTAATCCTAATAACTTCATCATTTCTAAAGCAGTATTGCGGGGGTATTAATCACACTTAGTGATAGTTCTAGTTTTGTATGGAATTTAGTAATACTTTGGAAGGCATGGTTGAAATGAATTAGATGTAAAGAAAAAACGTCTTAACTTTGTCTCGGTTCTGGAGATTACTTACTCCAATCGGAAAAAAATGATAAACAAAAATCTTGCTTTAGCAAAATTAGTTCATTGCAAACAGGAAAAATAAACAAGAATGAATCATTTTTAACTTCTTTTGGCAAGGAAAACCTGAAAATATCAATACATGATATAGACTATCAACATCCCATGGATATTCTCATTCTGTATTTCATTTAAATCCACATGGATTAGGAAAATGATAACTGAAAATAACAAATATCCAGAAACTGAAAAATGAAGTTATTCAATCCTTGAACTGTTGATATTGGGATAAAATAATATAGTAAAAAGAATGAAACGAGTTGAAAACCCATTTTTGGGAGATGTATACAAATTATATATTTTATTTTGTTCAAATTAAACCCACCAAAAACAAAAAGAATCTAAAATGTGATATTTTTGGTGCACAATTAAAATATAAAGGCAGGGCGAAGATTTATCTTTTAGTAGATAGATGAATTTTAAATAATGTGTTGATTATGGCAAAGCCCGAAATTGAATATGCCATTCTTTATACATAAAATAATCAAACACTATGAAATAAACGAACTCAACCAAACGTTAAAGTGAAGATGAAATGTCATGGACCTCTTTTATTGATCTTATCAATAACAGCAATCCTTATGTGAGTACACTTAACATGATGAAACCGAAATCAATGCAATGAAAACAAATCATTTGATTGCATATAAAATACATTACATATAACGTAAATACAATGTTTCAAAATTCCGCAAAATAAGTTAGAATTTTAAAATTAATCACACGATTTTTTTAATGTTTCTGTTTCTGTGTTTCGTTAAAATGTTTATTACCTTATTATTGTTTTCACTATTAATGTATATTTGAAGTATATTACTGCAGAACAATAAATAACCTTGAACTTTCAACAATTGTTTCATTTTTCCTGAAATAGCAACCTAGTTAGATATAAATTAACAACTGAATGGATACTATTGTAATATATTGGTCGATCTATACAAAAACTATGTAAAACCTATATAACTCATTGAGCTCATAATAAAAGCAAAATAAAAAACGATACCATCTCATAGACTGATAAAGTCAATTTATAAATCCATGTATGGTTAAAATGAAATACATACTATTCTCAGTGTCGTCTAGAGGCATTATTTAGCAATACACATTGCTTTCTTTGGTCTCTAATATATGGGTTAATTGATTTGAAATAATAAATTTAGATGTCAACATGCCTGTCTATGTACATTTATAGCAAATACTTGATATGTAGTAAAATTATGTTTGATGATCTATAATTATACATAATTATGTTTAGTAACATACTACAGTGTACTTATTTAATTTGATCGATTTCACCTATATGACAATTATATACCTGTACCTATACATGTGCATATAAGAATTTTGTACGTCTAGGAAAATAAACGGGTTTCAATAGCAATTAAAAAATATATTCTGAGCTTGGAATGTGAAACGTATGAATTTAATCAAGTCTGAAACATTCGATAAAATTATGTAACTTGATTTTTCCATGTTTTGACCAATGCTTTGAAATGCTTACTTGCTTTCATATTTCCTTATTTCAACTGTAAGGGAAATTGACACATGCTTTACAACTTCACATTTGTAAAACAAACAAACAAGCACACAAAAAGTGGACATTATCAAAGAGGTAAAAGTGTTAATTCTATAAGCAAGATATGTTTATTGTACTGATGTTTTCTGTCAAACGGGAAACTAAACTGATATTGATTTAAATGTAGAAATGCCATATTAAGTTTGAACTTCCGCCCAAAGTTTGGCCTACAACAGATACAATTTTTAAATATTCTCGCAAAGATTTTTTTCGACAATGTGTTCAATAGTAAACTTATTCAGTATTATTACCTATCATCGTGTCCAGTCCTAAGATAATGTTGCTACATACATGCCAACTGAAGTGAAAGTGTTTTTTTTTATTTCAGTTCAGACCTTTAGTTGATTTCCTTATGTTATGTTGTCGTGAAATGAATACTTACATGAGGGGCGATTTAACTTCTGTATTTATGTAAGTTTATGCATATGTATATGTGTTAAGTGCGTATACATGTTTCAGTATAGTTTATTTCAAAAGACATAATAAGGCTCATACATACGGACAGAATTATAAAGTAAATACATTATTATTTGTAACATAAGACCGTTTGAAAGGAAGTGATATCTCCAATAAATGACTAAATGACTATGTGGTGATTCCTTCAAAGTGTTCTTCAAGTTTTCCTAAGCGCAAATACCATTCAGAAAATGCATTTTTGAAGGAAGCTATCTTTGGGTATACTGTTTATTACCCGGTACAGAGCGTTTCCAATTGCGCTGCGCGTTTCACGAGAGATCAGGACTATATGGCGGTGTGTTAAAACCTCGATGTGATTGTCCGTAGGATATCCCTGTACTATACTGTATGATGGGTCGGGGAATTATCACGTAGCAGCATTATGCCACTCGACAAAGCAGTATACAGCGGGCACAAACCTATCGAAGTACAATACGCTTTTTACTCTCCGCGAATATTGCAGCTAGATACAGCCGTTTTTCCACCCAATATGATATACTTCATGTATTTCAACTACAAATTAGATGTGCGTTTGCACATAATTTTTGTGCCATTTCCAGTGAGTTAGACAGAAAAATGATGGGACTTCTTTTCAACGACCATTAAATTAAGTAAAACTGTCACTCCTGCATAATGTTTCTCTTTACAGAAAATATTCAAGTATCAACTTTAATTATAATACTTCATTCCTGACAAGAAACTTCCATTTTGAAAAGAGTAATCAGCAACAAAAGTATGTTTTTAGTAACAGTGACCTTGACCTAACACGAAACGCGGAGCAAAGCTTTCTCTTTACACAACATACACATGTCATATTTTTCTTCTTTCTTTTGTCATTATATGACATTTAAAATAAAAGTTATTACAGAAATTCCTTATTGGTGACCTCCGACGCTCGGACCGACCAACCGACAGTGATTTTCAGTATATCCCCTTTTATTTAAAAACGTTCGATTTCCAGTCCTATTGCTGGAAGTTCAGTAATCATAAATATTTATGGAATTATACTTTTTTAAATTGTCTATATACATGTATATAACAATTTAAGAAAACTAGCGAAACCAATAACGGCATTACGTAAGTTCCGTTAAAGTAAATGTAGTTGAGATATTAATTTGCGAAAAAGAATAGACGACCCTCAATGAGCCTCATTTTTAAACATTGGTTAAGCAATTTTGAGGCCAGTAGGCGCATATTTGTATAAATATAATTAAATTCAAATCATGCTTTCTGAGAACAGTTTTGATAAATATTCAAGGGACAAATTTCGCTAAAAGCGATTTCGGTAGGAGGTCATATGATATTCATTTGTTATAGCAGTTAACAATGATAAAAAGGTAAGCGAAAGCTACTTTATGTTTACTTGAAATGCCATTTAAGGTAATGCACCAAAAATATCTACATTTTAAATCAATATCAATTTAGTTTTCCTTTTAACAGAAAACATCATTTCAATGTATTTAACATATCATACATGTATGATCGACGCATTTACCTCTTTGATTGTGTCCACCTTTTGTGTGTTTGTTTTACAAATGCGAAGTATATGTAACTTTCATTTACAGTTGAAATAAATAATTATGAAAACAAGTAGCATCTAAATAATATTTGAAAATATGTAATTCCCTGAAATTATGCTTAATAAAACGTAATGAATCGGATAGAAAGAAAATGTATACAAACATGATTTGTTTGACATTTTATCTTCCGAAAAAAAAAAAGGCTAACCTGAAATTCCTCATCCTGAAATTCCTCATCTAACACATATGCAAGGGTTTATATATGGTTGTAAATAATTTTTCAGCCGAAAACAAAATTGAATTATTTTGTATATATTTTATAGCAACATATTCTGTTGGTTATTTTACAAACATTTCTACATGAACTAATACTGCAGACGAAGTATCGGAAAATGTCTTCGGGGATGAGAAATTCTTAACCCAGAGATATACTAGTTACTAAGCAGACTCCTAACCCACTGAGTTACTGATATCTACTGAATTATCTGTTTCACTTTCACTGGATACAGTAAGTAAAGCATAATTATTCGATTCTTATTTCAAAGCATTGGTCAAAAACGTGGAAAATCGACAGTTATATGATTTTATCGAGTTTTTGGGCTAGATTAAATTCACAAGCTTGACATTCCAGGCTCATAATATATTTTTCTCATTGATATTGCAACCCGTTTATTTTCCTAGACGTACAAAATGCTTATTTGCACATGTATAGGTATATAATTATCATAAAGGTGAAATCGATCAAATGAAATAAGTACATTATAGTATGTTATGAAACATAATTATGTATTATTATAGATTATCAAACATAATTTTTACCACATATCTAGTCTTTGCTATAAATGTACAATGATGGGCATGTTAACATCTCAGTTTATTATTTTGAATCAATTTCCTGATAACAAAAACCAAAGAAAGCAAGGTGTATTGCTAAATAATGCCTCTAGACGACACTGAGAATAGTATGTATTTAATTTTAACCATATATGGATATATGCATTGCTTTTATCAATCTATGAGATGGTATCGTTGTTCATTTTGCTTTTATTATGAGCTCAATGAGTTAGTTAATTTATAATTTTTTTGTATAGATCGACAAATATATTACGATAGTATCCATACAGTTAGTAATTCATATCAAACTAGGTTGCTATTTCAGGAAAAAATTAAACAAAATTTTAAGTTTAAAGATCTAGTTAATTAATTTTTTTCAGTAATACACTTCAAATAAATATTTAAAGTGTAAACAATAAGATAGTAATAAACATTGAAAAGAAACACAGACACAGAAACATACTAGAAGTCGTTTGTTTTAGAAACGGCTTTCCGTTTGCTTATTTCAAAGGTATTGAATATATAAGTTAATACAAAGAAATGGAATAATGATGCATAATAATGTAAGATTTTATACGTAAATCATCATATAATAAATATATACTTATGTTCAAAAATAAGCTTTATTTCGAGGTCATATTGATTTCACCACAGAACCTCGGTCTTTTCAATATTTTGAAAACAAAAGTGAGGATGCACAACAAAAGCCAAACTTATACCTTCTGTGAATTTACTAGAAAATCCATTAAAAATAAATTCAATAATAAAATACAAACGTTTTAACTGACGTCATATCTAGCGACTGTGACGTCATATGGCATGCTATGAGTTTGAAAATCACTGCATTCAAAAAACATAGTCTGAAATATTTGACATACAATTTTCATTGTTCTGGGCCATTGCCAATTACATTAGCAATACCACGTGACCATGACATCACTAAAGGCATCAAAACCAAGACAAAACTGTCAACTTTTGTCTCCGCTTGAACATAGAAAAGTACCCGTAAGTAGTATAGGTAAGTCCATAGTTACCTTTAACTACACAATATACCCAGTCAGCAGAAGTTATCGGGCTAATCTAGAACTGATATCGGCACCTATGTCTGCACTGAGGGTGATTAATACCCCCGCTAAATGCTTTGATACAGGAGAAACCAGACTCCAGGCGGAGCATAGATAAGAACCTGTATACATAGTATATTATTTATGATAGTAATCAATAAGTAAGTAAGTCATTTTTAAAGTGGATAGAGAATCAGTTATGGTTGTTTGGCACAGCAGTATAAAGTGTAGAGTTACAGTTCTTGGACATTGCACTTCTCCGAGTCGTCATCTGTTCATTTTAAGTTTCAAGTAAATACCATGTATAATATTCAAGTTAATTTCGGGACAAGAAAAAAAACTATTTACAAAGGGAGATATTAAAAAAAAGGGACCAGGTAGAGTAACAGTTCTTGGACACTTCACTTTTCCTAGTTGTCATCAGAGTCTGTTACCATTTTAAATCTCAAGTCAATACATTGTATAATATTTGAGTAATGTCCCGGACAAGAAAAACTAAATTAACCGAAGGGAGATTATGCAAAAAAGGAACCAGGGCAATAACTCTGCCATCTTTGAGACAACTCAAGTGAAATTTATGACACCCATGTCTCCACCTGATTATCGATTCACACACAAAATTTGAACCGAGTGGTTAAGAAATGTATTCACGTCACAAGATATTTAAAGTTGAATCAGGGGCAATAACTCCTTAATCCTTGTGGGAATGAAGTTAAATTTGCGTCTGCACATCTACAGCTAATGATAAACATTTTTTTGCAAAGTATTAGGTGAATCAGATTGAAATAGAAAGAGGAATTCACTGGACAAGAAATTTCAAGTTGATTCAGGGGCAATAACTTTGTAATCCTTGTGGGAATGAAGTGAAAATTGCATCTTGCATATTAAGTGCTTCTGATGAATACAAGAAAATATTTTGCTTCCAGACCGCATGACCGACTGACAAACCAACCGACTGACCAACCAACCGACCGACAGGCTGATTCTTTTCTTTTTGCGCTAGTATAAAAAGAATGGTTGGTTTAACAGGGGTTTTCATTTCAAACAAAAAAACAATAAAAACCTAGTATAATATTATTTAATATAAAATCTTAAGGTCTTTAGAACAGGGTTGTTGCAACGCTGTTCTAAGGAAGCACACATTTTGGATTGGACAATATTTCGGGGTATATTTAGAAATTTTATATTTATAGATTTCCCTCTTTTTACTACACAGAGAGCAAAAGTCCAAAATTTATTTTTTCTCTCTAAACACTAAATGGTGACAATTTCATGTTTTTTTTTTCAGACCCAGTACGATTGCGTTATGGAAGTCAAAATTGAAAAGAAAATGTGTTGAAAATTGATGCTGGAGATATTGTATTTAATAAACTGTAACGAAAACAGATAATATGCAGGAGACAAATTCGCAATTCATGCGGAGATATTTCAAACCATGAATGGCTGGAATTTCCAGCAATAGCCGACAATATATAAGTTGTAAATTTGAGTCCCAGTCATTTTTTTTTTCGTTTTTTTTTACACCTCATTGTTTTTTTGTTTTGTTTTTTAAATTTCTTTTGCAATATGAGATATACATACTTTTGTCATAATAAAAATCAGTAATTCAAGTACATTAGTGTGTATATATATAACACTAAGTTACATGCAATTCAGATCTCTCGAGTAGGACGCACAATTTAAAAATATGTGCGTTCCATCGGACGCATGCAAATTTGATACATTGAAACTCAAATTATCATGGTTAATGATTTGTCTGCACCATTTAATCAGTTCAACTTCATAATGGTTAATAGTTCAGGGTTTTCCCCATGCGCTTGCGACTAGAATTTTGATCTGCAACATGCTATGATTTTGCCGACATATCATAATCCCTACTGCGACCAATGTTTACATGCACTGAAATACACACACGTGTGTATATATTCTCCAAATCACCTGTCACGTGCATTTGAATGACAGATCAGCCTATGGCTTGTTGAATTTTATCACAGCATCCATGCATCACCAATTCCTGACCGAAATGCGCCATGTTTTTGTTGATAATAAGCGTGTATTAATTTTACCAAATAAGTGATAGCACTGATTACGGCATTAATATTAAAAATGAAAAATTTAAATGGGAGTCATTAAAAAAGACGAAAATTAATTGGCCCCGGAATGATCATATGTATGTCAACCTTGAAAGGTTGCCAGTAAATAAAGAAAATAAAACAATGGATTTACTTCCCAGAGAAAAAATGTTGTTTTTCTTTTTTGTCTCAATGTCTGTAATTTGGGTCATCGTGTTTTAATGATTGAAATCCAGTTCGGGCTGTCCTTCGCTGTAATGTAATCTTAACGGAGCTGTATTTCAATAGAAATTTGACTGTTTCGTTACATTTTGGAGTATACTTAGTTCATGTAAATTTTAACACCAATGAACTAGCAGTATAATTGGACATTTGTTAAGAAAAGGTCACCTGTAAATTGATGGTTGTCACATTACGACAGAATATGTGCAAAAACAAAAACTACAAGATGAAAAAAGAAAGAGCAATGCTGTTTTGGGTAAAAAACAACAACATTATTTCAAATTGCCTCTACATACCATCTCTCCTACATCCGTTCAGCATTTTTCCCTATTTTTTGATTAACATAAATAAATAAATTTAAAAAACAATTTTGCCACAGGCATAAAAGAAAAAAGGGAATTCTGGTTTTAAAAAAACAACACAATAATGTAATGTCCAGGCATTACTGATTTTACTTATCTTTGTATTTGTCTCTGGGTTGGCTCTATTTATCTGCTATTGATGATTTTGAAGCGTTCTCTGACAAATCACAAAAATTTTGACAGTTGACTGACTTATTTCCCAGCTCAACCAGCCATTACAATGCATTACACCAGGAATTTCTCGGTCTCGATGTAAACATGCCATGTAATCCATTTGTGCAATGTCTGCATTTAGATATTCAGTGTGGTTTAAATGCCATTTCCAGCTTGATTCACTTTTACAAGTTATTGTTAAGGTTTATGCCAAATAAATCCGTTTGATTATTGGTAGATCCTTGTAATTTTAAAAGTATAAATCTGCACACGCCTGTATACACGAGGTATGCCATTTTGTATTTACTATTTCCGGTATTTACTCGCTGTTGGTGCTCTATATTTATAAATTATAGAACAAGATATGAAACCAGCCATGCGTTCAGTTACGCGTTCATCTTCTCAAAATGTAAGAAAGACATGGAGACTTATATTCAGCCAAACTATCAGCTTATTAACGCATCTGGAAGCGATGTAATACGTATTAGCAATTTGACGTCAATGGTTCGTTATTGGATTCGCCATAGAACCTTTGCCTTTTCGAATATGGAAAACCGGACACCGGGATGCACAACTAGAACGTTACATATACATCGTGTGAAATTTTGATGAAATTCGGTCCAGAAATCATGGCTGTAGACCGCGTACAAACATTTTTAGACAACGTCAACTTTGACGGCAAGACACGTCATAGGCAAATGAAATCATTGAAATGCAAAAATGTCTATGTGAAGCAAATGCTATTCAATTTTGAAGGTGCTCAGGCGTTTGCAACATATAGAAGTTAACACGTAGAAATTAGAAATTATTTTTCACCTAATGTCGTCATATGACGTCAAATGAGGTTCATCTTCACAGAATGTAAGGCACCCTTGGAGACTTATATTCCTTAAAAAAATCAGCTCCCTAACTCATCTCGAAGCAATTGAATTTGACATCAATGGTTCGAATCTTTGATTCGTCATTCAACCTTTGCCTTTTCGAATTTGGAAAAACGGATACCGGGATGCACAACTAGAATGTAATATAGAACTGTGAAAATTTGATGAAAATCGGTTCAGAAATAATGGCTGTAGACCGCGTACAAACTATTGTAGACAACGTGAAGTGTGACGTCATATGACGTCAAGGCATAGAAAATATTGAAATCAAATTTCAGCATATGAATATAGCTAAATTTTCGTTGATACGAATGATAGGACTTTCTGCTACATTTGTCAAGCACTAAAAGCAAAAACAGTAAAAGGATAAAATTTTTAATTTTTGGGCCAACTAAAAAATTTTATTTATATCAATTTCATTTTACTTGGCTTATTTCTATAAACTATGTAATAAAACAAATTTATTTAAAATGCTTACAATTCGATTGTTACATAATTCGGTCTAGTTTTAGAGGTTTTCAAGATATAAGCAATAATGACACTTGACATTTTTCCCAAAATGGAAGTGACATTGTTCCATAGGATCAGATGCTGCACCTTCAGTAAGAATGCATGCAAATCAAACAAAAAATAAGGCATACGGGTCTTAAAAACTGTTTAATTTAAATAAAAAAATATACTTTGTCCCTTATAAGGTCACATGACGCCATATGACGTTCATCTTCTCAAAACGTAAATAAGACTTGGAGACTTATACTGAAATTTGACGTCAATGCTTCTATTCTTGGATTAGCCAAAAAACCTTTGCCTTTTCGAATTTGGAAAAACGGACATCGGTTGGCACAACTAGAGCGTAACTTACACATTCTGTGAAATATCGTCATAAATAATGGCTGTAGACCGCGTACAAACTTGTGTAGATAACATCAAGTTTGATTCGTATGACGTCATAGGCATAAGAAAATCAATGAAATGAAATATTCAGTATCTTGAATATATGCAGTCAATTTTCAGGCCCCTGGGGCTTTGCAATATATAAATTTAACGCATAGATATTAGAAATTCTTATAGACCTTATGACGTCATATGACGTCCGTCCTCACATAATAGAAAGAAATTTAGTCTAAATATAAGCTTTCTAAGCCATCTGGAAGCGATTTTATACGTATTTGAGTTTTGACGTCAAAAGTTCGAATCTTGGATTTGCCATAGAACCATTGCCTTTTCGAATTTGGAAAACCGGACACCGGGGTACACAATTAGAGTGTTACGTATGCATTCTGTTAAATTTTGATGAAAATCGGTCAAGAAATAATGGCTATATACCGCGTAAAGTCTTTTTGACGTTATATGACGTGACATAATATGAAATACCTTGCATTCAAAAGCTCATTGATTAATGTATGCTATTGAATTTCCATATTAAAGTAACACTTAGAAATCAGAAATTCTTTTTGACCTTATGACGTCATATGACGTCAAATGACGTTCTTCTTCACAAAACATATAGGACACTTAGAGACTTATAAAGTGTCCAAATATCAACTTTCTAACTCATCTTGAGGCGATTTTATACGTAGTATTTGAAATTTGACGTCAATAGTTCGAATCTTTGATTCGCCATTCAACCTTTGCCGTTTCGAATTTGAAAATACGGATACCGGGATGCACAACTAGAACGTAACATACACATTCTGTGAAATTTTGATGAGAATATGCCTAGAAATAATTGCTGTAGAAACTATTGTAGACAACGTGGAGTGTGACGTCTTATGACATCACATGCATATGAAAATTTCAGCATAAGAAATATAAGCCATTAAATTTTCATGGTTTTTGGACTCTTGCAACATATAGTAATTAAGGCGTAGAAAAGAAGAAAAAAAGAATAATAAGAAGAATAAAAAATAGTACAAGCCTAATAGGACTTTCTGCCTGTAGGCAGAAATCCTAATAATAAACATAACAAACTATACGTTTTCCGCAGGTTTGCGGAAAGCCGTAATAAACATAACAAACCCTATATGTTTTCCGCAGGTTTGCGGAAAGCCTTAAAGTCAAATCGTGTGACTAATTGTAAGATTCTGACTTACATTGCAGGTTTCTATTTTATATGTTATGTATTTTATATGTAATCAAATGAATTGTTTTCATTCATTATTTCTTTTTTGGTTTTTAGATCAATAAAAGAGGTCAATGACTTTTCATCTACACTTAAAATTTGGTTGTGTTCGTTTATATTATAGTGTTTGATAATTTTATGTTTAAAGAATGGCATATTCAAATTCTGGCTTTGCCATAATCAACAAATTATTTAAATTTTTATGGAAGTATATATTCCAAATATAAGTATTAAAATAATACAATATTTTTGACCCAAAAAATAATTGGTTTAGAAAGATCTATCATTCTTAATAATATCATTAATTTCTAATAAAAGATAGATCTTCGTACGGCGTTTATATTTTAATTGTGCGGCAAAATATCGCATTTTAGATTCTTTTTTATTTTGAGGTGTTTAATTTGAACAAAATAAAATACATAATTTGTATACATCTCTCAAAAATGGGTTTTCAACTTGTTTCATTCTTTCAACTATATTTTCTAATCCAAATACCAACAGTTCAAGGATTGAGTTACTACATTTTTCAGTTTCTGGATATTTGTTATTTTAAGTAACATTTTCCTGAGCCATGTGGATTTAAATGAAATACAGAATGATTTGTTAAAATCCCTGTATGCACATTATTTGTATTATAATATATATACTCAAAAGTGATGAATGAGAAAAGTAATTATAAACTAGAGTAATTCATTACAAAAAAGTATCTTAAGGACGCATGCGTCTTTCTGGGGATTAAACTGCTGTAAGAAAATATAACAGAGTATACAACAATTAATCCTTACACTCTGCTGCAAATTCACAACTTTACAATCATGATGTAAATTTATTAACGTTACCTCATGGTGGCGTCAGGTCAAACAACAGGTCAAACAATCAGTTCATTTTTTTTTTAATTCAGCAGAAAACGATATACGAAAATTGTACATCAACAAACATTTTATATTAGGAAACAAAAAGCAGAATAGTGATGCTGAACCAAACCTCATAGAATTTCAAGAAACTTTGAAAGAGGCACAATTGGTAAATTGTATAATGCATTTTACTAAGTCAATAAATGAATATATAGGCTTTAACTCATTGACTTTATTTAGATATATATATAAATCACATACTATCATTAACGTTTGTATCATTTTGATGAGAAAAAGTTTTCGACATTTGTAATTATATATTATAAGTAATAACAATCGTAACTTTTTAATTTCTAAATAATCAACTGTTATTAGCTCACCTGAGCACTTGTGCTCAGGGTGAGCTTTTGTGATCGCCTTTTTTTTCCGTCGTGCGTCGTCAACAATTGCTTGTGAACACTCTAGAGGCCACAGTTTTGGCCCAATTTTTATGGTCAGGATGTTTGCCTACATGATATCTCTTATGAGTTCGAAATTGGGTCATGTGGGATTAAAAACTAGGTCACCAGGTCAATCTTGAAAACTTTGAAACTCTAGAGGCCATAGTTTTGAGCCAATCTTCATGAAACTTGGTCAGGATGTTTGTCTACATGATATCTCGGATGAGTTCCACATTGGGTCATGTGGGGTCAAAAACTAAGTCACCAGGTCAGATCTTTGAAAAACCTTGTGAAAACTCTAGAGGCCTACATTTTTGTACCAGTGTTCATTAAACTTGATATGAATAATGACTGCATGAATTCCCAGTTTAGTGCAAATTCAGGTTTGATCAAAATGTAGGTCACTTAGGCAAATGTT
>CM037784.1:55426087-55476087 GCA_021229015.1 Solen grandis | reverse complement strand
AGAAAAACACTTTAGATGCCAGATTTTTTGTCATTATGCCTAACACAACCATCTTACTCAGTTGAGCGACACAGGGCCATCTTGGCCCTCTTGTCATACCATACAGCACAGTATATAATGAGAAATTTTAGTAAGTGTAAAACTTGTGATTATTTTATTGCTTAAATTTGTTAGATTATTTAAGATTTTGAATTATATACAACTAAACTACTTTGAATGATAGTTTCAAATACCCGTTTCTCATTCAAACAGCAGTAAAATTATTTGTAGCAACACCATTAAAAATTAATTCCGCGTCATAACTCATTTTACTCAAGTGTTACTTTTAAGTATGATCAATCTACATTCACCAAAAGAAACGTTTCCTTAAAATGAAACAAAACAATAGATCGAACAGTCTAATAGACTCAATCAATCTTGATATTTCACACACAATTAAAAATAATGTAATGCTTATTTAACGATGTTAACTTTTTAGCTCACCTGAGCACTTGTGCTCAGGGTGAGCTTTTGTGACTGCTTTTTTGTCCGTCGTGCGTCGTAAAAAATTGCTTGTGAACACTCTAGAGGCCACAGTGTTTGCCCAATCTTCATGAAACTTAGTCAGGATGTTTGTCGACATGATGTCTTAGATGAGTTCATATTGGGTCATGTTGGGTCAAAAACTAGGTCACCAGGTCAAATCTTAGAAATATTTTGTGAATACTCTAGAGACAACAGCTTTGGCCCAATCTTCATAAAAGTTAGTCAGGGTGTTTGTCTACTTTATATCTTGGATGAGTTCCACATGGTCATTGGGGTCAAAAACTAGGTCATCAGGTCAAACCTTAGAAAAAACTAGTTACATGATATCTCGGATGAGTTCCACAATCGGTCATGTGGGGTCAAAAACTAGGTCATCAGGTCAAACCTTAGAAAAAACCTCGTGAACACTCTAGAGGCCACAGTTTTGGCCCAATCGTCATGAAACTTGGTCAGGATGTTTGCCTACATTATATCTCGGATGAGTTCCACATTGGGTCATGTGGGGTCAAAAACTAAGTAACCAGGTCAGATCTTTGAAAAACCTTGTGAACACTCTAGAGGCCACAGTTTTGGCCTAATCTTCAATAGATTTGGTCAGGATGTTTGTCTATATAATATCTTGAACGAGTTTGAAATTGGGTCACTTAGGGTCAAGTCTTAGAAAAACCTTGTGAACACTTTAGAGACCACAGTTTTAGACTAATCTTAATGTAACTTGGTCATAATGTTTGTTTACATCAAATCTCGGAAATTAAAGGCCATGGGGTCAAATGTAGGTCACAGGGCAAATTTTAAAAAAATTTTTGTACCAGTGTTCATTAAACTTGATATGAATAATGACTGCATGAATTCCCAGTTTAGTGCAAATTCAGGTTTGATCAAAATGTAGGTCACTTAGGCAAATGTTAGAAAAACACTTTAGATGCCAGATTTTTTGTCATTATGCCTAACACAACCATCTTACTCAGTTGAGCGACACAGGGCCATCTTGGCCCTCTTGTCATACCATACAGCACAGTATATAATGAGAAATTTTAGTAAGTGTAAAACTTGTGATGATTTTATTGCTTAAAATTGTTAGATTATTTAAGATTTTGAATTATATACAACTAAACTACTTTGAATGATAGTTTCAAATACCCGTTTCTAATTCAAACAGCAGTAAAATTATTTGTAGCAACACCATTAAAAATTAATTCCGCGTCATAACTCATTTTACTCAAGTGTTACTTTTAAGTATGATACAATCTACATTCACCAAAAGAAACGTTATCCTTAATACATGAAACAAAAGCAATAGATCGAACAGTCTAATAGACTCAATCAATCTTGATATTTCACACACAATTAAAAATAATGTAATGCTTATTTAACGATGTTAACTTTTTAGCTCACCTGAGCACTTGTGCTCAGGGTGAGCTTTTGTGACTGCTTTTTTGTCCGTCGTGCGTCGTAAAAAATTGCTTGTGAACACTCTAGAGGCCACAGTGTTTGCCCAATCTTCATGAAACTTAGTCAGGATGTTTGTCTACATGATATCTCGGATGAGTTCCACATTAGGTCATATGGAATCAAAAACTAGGTCACCAGGTCAAATCTTTGAAAAACCTTATGAACACTCTAGAGGCCATAGTTTTGGCCCAATCTTCATGAAACTTGGTCAGGATGTTTGTCTACATGATATCTCGGATGAGTTCCACAATCGGTCATGTGGGGTCAAAAACTAGGTCATCAGGTCAAACCTTAGAAAAAAACCTCGTGAACACTCTAGAGGCCACAGTTTTGGCCCAATCGTCATGAAACTTGGTCAGGATGTTTGCCTACATTATATCTCGGATGAGTTCCACATTGGGTCATGTGGGGTCAAAAACTAAGTCACCAGGTCAGATCTTTGAAAAACCTTGTGAACACTCTAGAGGTCACAGTTTTGGCCTAATCTTCAATAGACTTGGTCAGGATGTTTGTCTATATAATATCTGAATGAGTTTGAAATTGGGTCACTTAGGGTCAAGTCTTGAAAAACCTTGTGAACACTTTAGAGACCACAGTTTTAGACTAATCTTAATGTAACTTGGTCATAATGTTTGTTTACATCAAATCTCGGAGAAATTCAAATCTGGGCCACATGGGGTCAAATGTAGGTCACCAGGGCAAATTTTAGAAAAAAAATTTGTGTACACTCTAGAGGCCTACATTTTTGTACCAGTGTTCATTAAACTTGATATGAATAATGACTGCATGAATTCCCAGTTTAGTGCAAATTCAGGTTTGATCAAAATGTAGGTCACTTAGGCAAATGTTAAAAAACACTTTAGATGCCAGATTTTTTGTCATTATGCCTAACACAACCATCTTACTCAGTTGAGCGACACAGGGCCATTTTGGCACTCTTGTCATACCATACAGCACAGTATATAATGAGAAATTTTAGTAAGTGTAAAACTTGTGATGATTTTATTGCTTAAAATTGTTAGATTATTTAAGTTTTAACTAAACTACTTTGAATGATAGTTTCAAATACCCGTTTCTAATTCAAACAGCAGTAAAATTATTTGTAGCAACACCATTAAAAATTAATTCCGCGTCATAACTCATTTTACTCAAGTGTTACTTTTAAGTATGATACAATCTACATTCACCAAAAGAAACGTTATCCTTAATACATGAAACAAAGGCAATAGATCGAACAGTCTAATAGACTCAATCAGTCTTGATATTTCACACACAATTAAGAATAATGTAATGCTTATTTAACGATGTTAACTTTTTAGCTCACCTGAGCACTTGTGCTCAGGGTGAGCTTTTGTGACTGCTTTTTTGTCCGTCGTGCGTCGTAAAAAATTGCTTGTGAACACTCTAGAGGCCACAGTGTTTGCCCAATCTTCATGAAACTTAGTCAGGATGTTTGTCGACATGATGTCTTAGATGAGTTCATATTGGGTCATGTTGGGTCAAAAACTAGGTCACCAGGTCAAATCTTAGAAAAACCTTGTGAACACTCTCGAAGTCACATGTTTGGCCCTATGTAACTTGGTCAGAATATTTGTTTACATCAAATCTCGGAGAAATTCAAAACTGGGCCACATGGGGTCAAATGTAGGACACCAGGGCAAATTTTAGAAAAAATTTGTGAACATCTAGAGGCCTACATTTTTTTACCAGTCTTTATTAAACTTGTTAAGAATGATGACTGCATGAATTCCCAGTTGAGTACAAATTCAGGTAGGATCAAAACACAGCAATCTTACTCAGGTGAGTAACACAGGGCAAACTTGGCCATCTTGTTAATGAAGATAAAAATGTTTGTCAACTTTATATATTGAACTATCGATAAACTGACATTCGTTAAACCGGAATGTTCGTACATCGACACTAAATACCTGGGGACAAACGCAATCAACGTTATTTTAACCAGTTATACCGACAAATTCCGACACCGACCAATTATCATTAATTAGTAGTAATCGTTTTCAATATATTGACATTTGTCACGGTCGAACATGCGTATTTTTTATCTTTGCCAATTGAAGTCGCTGCTTACGTTGTATAAGATGGGCGAATTGTTTAAAAATTGGAGACGGACAATTTGAAGTTTAGTTTGAAAATTTATTTAATTGAAATAAATGATTTCCCCAAGGAATATCCATAACTTTTACCTAGTGTAGTAGAAATATATACATGTGTGTGTGTTTTTTGTTGTTGTTTTTATCGAACAATGTTACTTCCCCTGTTCAAAATGTTTGTTGCACTCACGGTAAGTGAAAGGCATAGAGAAAACGGTGTCAAGGCAGAATGCAAATATCCCCTTTAAGAACTGAAATTATATACTTAAAACGACATGGCCAGAGCATTGTTTTATCATGGTTGAGTTATTCTTTGTATGTGAATGCAAATTATGACAATTCAAACTAAAAACACAAACAAATAAAAACACAGAAATTCAGGGGAGGCCTTTTTAAAACATAATTGCTTATTGTGAACGATATGAAAGACATTTAATGAAAAGTTGTAATGAGACTTGTATTTTTTCATTATAAAGTATATCAATTGATTAATTCACTATACTACAAATTCATTAAAACGACAATTTTTTCTGAGAGCAAGTAATGTCGTTATATCGAGGGCTCACTTTATACCGAAAATCTCTAATGTATTTTTCTGATTCGGTTTACTTCGCGGGACTTTTTCTTGATTTAACGCTGCTTTTCTCTAAACAATGTATAAATCTTTAGAATTACTATCCGTAACGCCAAAATAACACGACGTCCAGAGAGGCAGTTGAGAAACACCTTTCAAACAAACTCCGCCATTGAACAGGATCGATATTTTATCATTGCTCTAAAGAGGTGAGTCTGAAACACAACATATATTTTACAAAATGATTACATGAATTTACCCTCTTGTATACAGATTGCTAGCCTGAAACAAAATAATATCGAAGAATGTAAATTATTTTGCATTTAAGTTGTATGTATATAACTACTTGTGCAATTTTTAAATATTTATTAGGAAGCACTTAGACGATCTAATGAATTGTTTTGTAAATCAAGCACTTGTTTATATTCGTTCTATGGCATTATTCGGCATAATTTCTTATTGTGTGTCAAGTCCCATTTAACCTTTCATTTCTTTTTGATGGATCGTAGGTTACTATTACATTATCATTTAAAATACAAGTTTTCAAATCCTATATACTAGGTTTTTTTATTTATATTCACCGAATGTTGCGTTTAAATAAAATACCATGTAATAATCGCTGGTGAAAATATTGTATACGTTTAGATAACTTCACATCCATATACCATGTAATAAGTATATTGATTACCCCAAAATTTCTTACTTAAGTTTAAACTTATTTATTTTACGTCGATTGGGAAATATTTCTCTTTCAGTAGTATAGATGATTTTTATGTTTCGAGAAAAGAACAAGTGTTATTCGTCATTAGTTATACATAATCGATTTCGAAATATTAGAACTCGCAAAACACGTTCCCTTTTCGTCTTTAACATGTTTAACATATTAAATTGTCAATATCATATGACGTAATGGGAATGATCTTAATCTTAGATATGAGAACTTGTGGTCAGACCCTTTTGTCATTTGTACGATGTATTTGCAGTATATTGATATCGTGTTATTTATTTTGTAAATATTTTGACAATAAAATATGTTCTGCCAAAAAAAAAATGAAAACAGACTATTGGTTATGCCGAACGCAAGAAGATGTCTCTTACAATAAGGAAATGGTTAGATATATAGATTAATGACTTTAAATATATGAGCTCATGACAATTCATTGTAGGTTAACAGCCTGTCATTTATATTTTAAGAAAGCTCCAGGCGAAATGATTGCAACTCTCCCCTGAAACTCTTAAGACCGAGAGACACCCGCTGATTGTATAACTCGTAAAATGTTTAAAATAGATTATTCCTTAAGGCTCTTATTTTATTTTAGAACTAAACGTTCAAATGTTGTATTTAATCTTATCGACGAAAGCACAAAATATGTAAAATATCGCCTGCTTAATCTCGTTGGCAATATTGTCCACGTCAGTCATTTGTTCCTAATCATGGCACAAACATGAGAAATAGAGGGATAAAACTAAAATTTGACCTTTATTCCAAATTGGCACAAAACGGTATATGTAACGTTCAAGAGGGCATCAAAGGACGCTGCTGAATCCTGTGTGAAAATACATACAATTAAAATGTTGCAAGGTTTTGTTAAAGTCATTAGTCTCCAGGTCCTCCAGCATAAATGTTAGTTCTCTGTCATCCTTTCTTGACGATAAGTGATCTATAAAAAATGGTATCTTTAGGCTTAATGCTCACTAGCTTTTTCATTCAATAGATAAAACATACATGAATCATGTATCACGTTTTATACATATAACAAATGTTTCATTATTAAAACACGTTTGAATTCTTCCTATCCGATTAATACATTGATTAAAAATCATATGCTTGGTGTTCAGCATAAAATAGTAGAAATAGGACTAATATGTACAATATGTTCTATGATTAAATGTGAATTCATCACCTTTGTCAGTGACGTAATATCGCAATGAGGCAACCCTTGCGCGTATTGCTGCGTCCCGAAATGAAAACAGCATTGTCAGTGGGACGTTTATTGTAAAGTAACTATACTAAGAAGTCAATTGTAAGATGTAATCATGTCATTCTATATAAAACTTGTAGTAATGTTGTCTTTTTTATTATTTCCATCATTATAACCTCAGACTGTCTCGAAAGTTTTAACTGAGAGTCCACCATCTCCAGTACCAAAGTCTGCACAAACAAGGTTGCTGTTATCCCTGCTTTTTATATTATCTGAAATGTATACCCACTTCTTATATTAAACTTAGAAAGTACAGAAGATGAAAATGTTAAGCTCATGCATTCAAGTAGACTATAATATATTTGCATTATCAAGCATATTAGTCAGTACATGAAAGTACCTATATACTCGTAAAGTTATTTATCATATATGTGTGTGTGCAAAAAGAGCTCATTTACTGATTTTTAGGGTTTTATTTCAAGTCTGTCTTTTGTTCGTGTTGTATAAATTGTAGTATTATTATGCGAGCATACCGTTTTCGGTGGCCGAGCGTCTGCCTCTGGAGCGGGAGGTCGTGGATTCGATCCCCGGCCGCGATATACCAAAGGCTTAAGTAATTGTACTGGTACTCTTGTTTGGCGCTCAGCATATAAGTGTCGTTTTCGCACCGGTTGGCCCAGTGACAGGAAATTGTGACTAGGTGTGGTACCATAACACATGTCTACGGCGTAATACTTCAGTGTGGCTGCACTATATCTGTTTCAAGAAAATGACTGAAATACAGTCGATGGGACGTTAAACCCAACAAACAAAAACATAATGCAATCATGTTTAAGTGTGTGTGTAGGTAAAGCGCAAAGTAGTCATATTTTACCTATAGCAGACATCCTTTACCTATATACCGTGTAGGTGTAAAAAGTATATAAGCTAAGGACATGTATGCTTATTCATCAAACATGCAATGTTAACAGGTCTTAATACAACCTAGATCCACTTAAGACAACCGCTGATAAATAATCAACCTTATTATGAACTATGATTTAACTATAATGATATTATAAATGCTATTTCTATAAAGGCTTCTGAAGTTGACACTCTTAAATATTGATATGAGAAAGTTCATATTTCTAAATGAATTTTAATACGCACTTTTGCCAAATCCTGCCATCTTATTTTAAAACAGACACAGAGGTTTGCTATATAAAATGTGTAACGCTTGATAACTGTTCGGAATACATTTTATATTTATATTTATTTAAGTGTACATAGAGTCGATAGTTTCCTTTTATCGAGCAAGACTTTTAATTCTCAGTATACCGTTCTATATACACAAAATGTTTTAATAAAGACGGAATATATCTTAATAATGATTATGTAGCAAGTGCAATATATTTTTCATGGTATCTCACCCTATCACATTATCTTGACACTGGAACTTCCTTTATATATTGTGTGCCCTGCACCAAGACTTTACACTTCTACCATTTAAGCGGCTTTTGTATGTTGCGGTCAAGGATCGAACCCAAGAACTCAAATCGGAAAAAAAAGGTTTTATAGACTCACAGCACAGGAAAACTTGAATATAGAGCTTAGGTTCACTGAACCTTGCTTTTACATTTGTAGTATATTATCTGTATATCTACTAGATTACATATTTATGCTACGCGAAATCGCTGTTTCCTATGTTCGTACCGCTTCTCGTCTTTACTTTATGGCATCGCAAATCATAAGCATGTTTTTCATAGTGGTATAATGGCCATCATTTTTGTAATGAAATATTCTTGTCTACACATTTCCTCACTTCCCACTCATTAAAGTATAATCATTGTCCTTCAAGACTTAAAAAGTTAAAATACTTCAGTGCAGATGCATGCATCCATTGACCCGGAGTTTTAGGCTTTTTCTCTCAAAGTCTATAAAGGCTTGCTTTTACTATAAAATTCCCTTTATCACTTGATGGATCATGATTACAATCTAATTTGGGTGGATATATTAACCTAAAAAAACTTATTCCTGTCTTTCACTGGAATCACTGCCTAACCCTCAGTGAAACTTATTGAGAATGTTTAAATCCAGGAGGACATGTGCACATTACCAATATAATTATACTGGTTCGACAGTGAAACATGCCCTTGCCTTATTATTCAGCAAATAAGTGAAGATTAAGAAAGAAACACGGAAGAAAAAAGTAAAGTTTAATAATTTATACACTGCATAACTTAACTATGCTTAAAACGCACACCAGTGCATAATTTATCATACACTGATATCTGATTTCAAGCCATCCTTGAAACCGCATAAAAGGAGTGAATTACACACACTTTCGCACAGAAACGCTTAAGTATAGTCATATTTACCTGGATAAGAGAAGGTTAACAGTAAAGCCTAACCAACATTTATTTGGATTACTTTTGACGATGACAACGTTGTACGTTGGAAGCAAAGGTGAAACGGTGGACTACGCATCACTCGCCGCTCATCACCGGGCGTATTTAAGAACGACATTGAAACGGGTACTAGCCTGTGTTGGTGAGTTTTCTAAAATATTATTTGAAATGTTTATTCATATCTCATAAAGATGACACCTCAGCATTATATAAATTCAAGGTTTTGTAACTACAAAAGTTTCAGTTAACCATGTCATTCAATTATGACTTATAAGAGACTTTTTTTTAAAAATAATCGCCTCTATTAAAACACTTAGTGTATATAGAGACTTATACTGAGAATAAACATCTTGCTCGATAAAAGGAAAATATCGACTCTATGTACACTACAACGGGTCATCAAAATGAAATATAAAACGATTCCGAACAGTTATCAACAGTTATCAAACTTTACACATTTTATATAGCAGACCTCTGTGTCTGTTTTAAAATAAGATGGCAGGATTTGGCAAAAGTGCGTATTAAAATTTCTTTTGAAAATACATGTATAAACTTTCTCATATCAATTTTAAGAGTGTCAACTGTCGGTTAACACTTCATGTTTGGTGAATAAGCATACATGTCCTTAGCTTATATACGTTTTACACTTACACGTTATATAGGTAAAAGATGTCTGCTTTCCACTTCAACTACACACACACTTACACATATAAACGTTTTTGTTTGTTTGGTTTGACGTCCCACCAACTGTTTTTCAGTCATTTTCTTGAGACATAGTGCTGCCACACTGCAGAATTACGCCGTAGACATGTGGCATGGTACCACAACCAGTCACATTATCCTGACACTGGGCTAACCAGTGCAGAAAATACCTTTATATGTTGAGCGCCAAACAAGAGAGCTAAACCAGTGCAATTTCTTAAGACTTTGGCATGTCGCGGCCGGAGATCCCGAAAGAGACGCTTGACCACCAGGAACGGTATGCTCGCATAATAATACTACAATATATACAACACGAACAAAAGACATACTTGAAAAGAACCCCCTACTAATCAGTAAAGGAGCTCTTTTTACACACACACACACATAAAATTTAAGAGTATAAAGGTGTTGTTATGTATTTATAAATTTGTTAATGCAAATATATTATAGTCTTCTTGAATGCATGAGCTTAGTTTTTATTGACTGTGCTTTTTAAGCTTAATATAAGAAGTGGGTATACATTTCAGATGATATAACAAGCAGGGGTAACAACACCCTTGTTTGTGCAGACTTTGGTACTGGAGATGGTGGACTCGCAGTTAAAATTTTCGAGGCAGTCAGAGGTAATGGTGATGCAGATAATAACATAGACAACATGACTACAAGTTTTATATAGAATGACACGTTTACATCTTATAGATTTATTGACTTGTTTGTTTAGTTGCGTTTACTATTAACGTCCCACTGACAATGCTGTATTCATTTCGGGACGCAGCAATACGCGTAGGGTTGCCTCATTGCGAATTTGCGTCACTGTCAAAGGTAATGATTTCACATTTAATCATATTATATATATTGTACATATTGGTCCTAGATCTACTATTTTATGATAAATTTTTAATCAATATATTAATCGGATAGGAAGAATTCAAACGTGTTTTAATAAAGAAACAGACTATTTGGTATATGTATAAAACGTGATACATGGTGATGCATGTGTTTTATCTATTGAATGAAAAGGCTAGTGAGCAAAAAACCTGAACATATCAAATATTTTTGTAGATCACTTATCGTCAAGAAAGGATGACAGAGAACTAACATTGATGCTGGAGGACCTGGAGACTAATGACTTTAACAAAACCTATGCAACGTTTCAGTTGTAAGTATTTTCACACAGGATTCAGCAGCGTCCTTTAACGCCCTTTAGCATTACATTTACGAGACGAATATACATTTAATTTACGTGCCAGTTTGGAAAAAAATGTCAAATTTAAGTTTTATCCTCTATTTCTCGTTATGTTTGTGCCATGTTTGGGAACAAAATCATGGTGTTTCAATACTTTTACTGTACGTGATAGATAGCGCTCAAAAATCACAAATTGTAAACATACGTATTAATCTTTCAACAAGTCTACCAACAAAAGGCATAGAGTTATGCAGAAATGAAAGACTTTGTAATTATCTTTTTGTCCATCGAGAAAATAGCGACGTAATGGACGATTATTGTTCAGACTGACATATCATAAAATTTGCCAACGAGATCAAGCAGGCGACATCATCATTTGTGCTTTCGTCAATAAGAAAGAATACAACATTAGAATGTTTAGTTCCGAAATAAAATAAAAGCCTTAAGATCCATTTTAAATTTTTAAACAGCTTACCAGTTTATCATTGGGCGGGTGTCGCTCGATCTTGAGAGTTTCAGAGGAGAGATACAATCATTTCGTCCTGAGCTTTCTTAAAATATAAATGATAGGCTGTTACCCTACAATGAATAGTCATGAGCTCATAAGTTTTAAAGCCATTGCTCAGTATATCTAACCATTTCCTTATTGTAAGAGACATCTTCTTGCTTTCGGCATTTCCAATAGTCTGCTGGTTTTTTAACATATTTTTTGTCGAAATATTTACAAAATAAATAAAACGATATCAGTATTCTGCAAATATGTCGTACAAATGACAAAAGAGTATGAATACAAGTTCCAACATCTAAGATAAAGATCATTCCCATTACGTCAATGATATTGACAATTTAATATGTTAAACATATTAACGACAAAAAGGGGACGTGTGTTGCGAGTTCTAATAATATTTCGAAACCGATCTTCTTTTATGAATTTTTCATTTGCTGGTGTTTTCCGTAATGAGACTTTTACAACTTAACGGTTATTGGGAAAATATTTTGCCCCAGCTGGGATCGACCATGCAACGTTCGGTGAATATAAATAAAAAAAACTAGTATATAGGCTTTGAAAACTTGTTTTAAAATGAAAATACATTGAGTAACCTACGATCTATCCAACTGAAATGACAGCTTGAATGGGACTTGCACACAATAAGAAATTATGCTAAATTATACCATTGAACGTATATGAACAAGTGCTTGATTTACAAAATAATTCATTAGATCGTCTTAAATTGGAAAAAGTGTTGCCTAGAAAATATTAAAAAAGTACGCAAATTAGTAATATAAATACAATTTAAAAGTAAAATAATGTTTATTTGTGCAATGCAATGTATTATTGTTTTGTTTAAGGCTTGCAATCTGTATACAAGAGGGTTAATTCATGTAATCATTTTGTCGTTTTAGTAGAGTACATGTGTTTCAGCCTCACCTCTTTGGAGCGATGATAAAATATCGATCCTGTTCAATGGGCGGAGTATGTTTGAAAGGTGTTTCTCAACTGCCTCTCTGGACGTCGTGTTATCGTCCTTTGCAACCGTGCTATTCGATAAACCGTAAGTATTTTGGCGACACGGCTAGTAATTCTTAAGATTTATACATTGTATAGAGAAAAGCAGCGTTAAATCAAGAATAGGTCCCGTGAAGTAAACCGAATCAGAAAAATACATTAGCGATTTTCGGTATAAAGTGAGCCCTCGATATAACGACACTACTTGTTCCCAGAAGAAAATGTCGTTTTAATGAATATGTCAGAAAATTGAATTAATCAATTGATATACTTTATAATGAAATAATACAAGTCTCGTTATAACTGTCTCTTAATGTCTTTCATATCGTTCACAATAAGCAATTATGTTTTAAAAAGTTCAATCATGAATTTCTGTATTTGCATTCACATACAAAGAATATCTCAACCATGTTAAATAAATGCTCCGGCCATGTCGTTTCAAGTATACATGTATAATTTCAGTTCTTAATTAAACTTCTTATGGAGAATATTTGCCTTCTGCCTTTACACTATTTTCTCTATGTCTTTCACTTACTGTGAGTGCAACAACCATTACAGCAGGGGAAGAAACCTCGTTTGAAAAAAAAAATGTAAATCTTTTTAATACCCTATTGTAAAAGTTATTTATATTCCTTGGGGAAACCATTTATTTCAATTAATTTAAGTTTCAAAAAAAACTTCAAATTGTCAGTATCCAAATTTTCAAGGATTTCGCCCATCTTACACAACGTAAGCAATGACTACGACTGGCATAGATAAAAAATACGCCTATTATGAGAAGTGACAACATATTTCAACACCTCCAGGGCTCAGCTGTGGCCAATGTCGGTATATCAAAAACGATTACTACTAATTAATGACAACTATTCGGGGTCGGAATTTGTCGGTATAACATGTTAAAATAACGTTAATTGCCGTTTATTTAGTGTCGATGTACGAACATTCAGGTTTAGTGAATGTAAGTATCGATAGTTCTCTGTATAAATCTGACATACATTTTTTATCTTCATTAAAAAGTTAACATCGTAAATAAGCATTACATTATATTTAAATGTGTGTGAAATATCAAGATTGATTAAATCCATTTGACCGTTCGATCTATTGTATTTGTTACATATTTTAAGAAAAGCGTTTCTTTCGGTGAATATAGATTGCATCATACTTAAAAGTAACACTTGAGTAAAATGTGACGCGGAATGAAGATCTAATTATGTTGTACAAATGATTATTATTGCTGTTTGAATAAAATATGAGTATTTCCATTTGTAACTATTATTCAAAAGAGTTGAGTTGTATTTTTTCACTTACTAAAATATATATTTTATACTGTGTTGATGATATGAAAAACAATTGATTATTTAAAAAATACGATTGCTATGACTTATATAGAATTAAAAAACTGGTCAACTTTATCTTATCAAAATTATATATAAGTCAATGATATTAGATGTTAAAGAAAAAAGCAATAAAATAATTTTAAATTAAAATCATTTAAACCTTAATAATAATAATAACACTGTTTCGTTTTCTTGCGTAACAATGAAAGATAATGTTTCAGTAGTAAACTAATAGATGGGGTTAAACGTCCACATGTATTGATTTTTTATAATACGTCGCACAGGGATAACCTGACACTTTTTAATTGTAATCAAAATCCATCCGATATTGTTGTATATATTTCATATTGAGTTTTACTCTGCTAAATCATATTTCTTTTACTATATGTTACTTGATCCGGCCAAATTCCACCACACCTTGTAAACGAAAACGAGTAGTAAAACAATATGTTGTTAATTCAGGCCATTGCAGTTAAGAGGCGAGCTCTTCCCATTTAATGACAATGTGACTGATCAGGAAAGGGAGGTTTTCCGAAACAAACTGATAGACCAATGGTGTGACTTCATGAAAGCCCGCAGTGCAGAACTAAGGACAGGTTTGCTCAACCCCTCTCGCTAGCTTTTTGTCACCTGCTGTAAGCAGAGGTGACACATAGGGATCACTTTCCGTCGTCTGTCTGTCCGTCACACTTTTTCCGTCACGCTACAGCAGCTGACACATGTGTTTCAAAGAACATTATGGTGTCTTTTTGGACTATAATAAATTAACTGTCCTTAACCATGTATATGAACATTTATAGAAATTTAATATATTAGCATATTAAGTTTACGATGCCGAATGAACGCGTTCATATAGTATTGTGAAATAACAGTGTCATTACAAATATGACACCCCTCCATCATTTTCAGGAAACCAGAATCATTTAATCGTAAACGAAATATCATTTTGAAGAAATGTAATCCGTTCCTTTGATTGTAAATGTAAAGAGCATCTTAGATACGAGAGGTGTTCGGAAAGTATTGTGCATTGTTGTCTGAAACCTTGAAAAGAAATTGAAACATGCATGTTTTCATTTCATACCCTCAAAATATTCTCCATGCTGAGAAATCCATTATTTTAGTAGTAAGATTAATTTACAGAATGCGTCACTGTGGGCTGATTTGGTATACTACGGAGGTATTTATTGATCGATATCAACGACCAGAAAGAAATGGTTTGCTCAAAGTTTTGGAAACCGATAGAAGTCGCATGGATGCAGATCTCAGGAATTAGTTGGATATGATAGCAAAGTGACTCTCTCAGACTTCAAAAGTAAACTGAGATACTGAACTAGAGGTGTTCGCTGAAGCATCATCATGCAACAGTCGAACATGTTTGAAACCTGTGAATTGGAGACGTTTCTTGTAGAAGTTCATCAATTTTATTCAGTATCACATCACGCTAGTATTCTATTGTTCATCCGCACTGCTATACATTCGCTATAGAATAATATGGCATTCATATTTTTTACACTAAAAGTGCGGTTTGCAATTACAAATGTATTTGCCTTTGGCCATGATTGGTGGCCCATATTTTTTCACAACCTGTCTCACATGTCCAAAGCAAAATTTACCCAAAAAAAAACAAAACAAAAAACAAAACAAAAAAACGTTTTTGTTTGTACTTTGCAAACATAACCTTTCGGCATTTTCAAAACGCAGCTTTTTTTTATAAGTAGTCCATAGGTCGGGTAGTTACTTAGCATAAATACACAAAAACTTTCATGTTTTTTTAAAACAAAATGAACTATTGATAGTGATATAACATCAATGCGTGCAATATCGCGTACAGTATATCAGACATCATTTTGAAGAATTTCTGTGATTTTCAAAACATTTTTGTCACACGTTGCTGTATTCGGCCGACCTTAAATTAGGGAAATTTCAACAGAGTCTGCACCACAATGATGATGGCATATGACCTTTTCCTATATTGAGATCAATCCTGCTAGAATTACATGTTTAGCTAGTTCAGCATGTAATCCTGCTAACAGTCTTTCAACGCGTTTTGCGCTTTGAACGCTACAGTGGTTAACGGCTGGCCAAATTGCCAACACAGTAACACGGTATGTATATACCATTGTATAAATATTGAATATAGGTAAATAGTTGTATAAACATCGACGTGAAAATGGCTTGTCATCACAATACACAAATTATTTGGTCCCCGTTCTGGCAACGCTTCACGATGCTGCTGCAGGGAACCGTTGTTTTAGAGCAAAAACCTGTCAACCTTCTTCCGTATTGGGCTAATGCGAAACTTTTATACTAATATATATGCACAGACACCGAAATTTGAGATTAGTGTGTTGATCGGTTTTGATCCAGTTTTTTTTTTAACGACGATTTGATAAATAGAGACAATTTTCACTGATTGATATAAAACTCTGCCGATGTTATTACAGTCTGGTGAAGAAAACAAAAGACAATCAATGCAATCAATCGCATGTGATTGACACTGAACCAGAATACATTTTTTGTAATATAATACATCATGTATGGACGGTGAAATATTTTGACTGTTTTTAGATTTGTCGCAACCGCTTACCATAATAAATAGTATTATAGTCATATTAATATACACAACAACGCGGAAATCTGCACTCAATAGTCATATTTTTTTTATCTTATATGTCTTTTTAATTAGGGATTAGAATGTAACATGAAAAAATCCTTAGCTCACACTCAATTTTTAACAAAAGTTATAAAATCAAATTGCTTAAACATGCAATGGGTATGATTTTATGTTACAAATCTCTCTCCTTGTCTCTCTCTCTCTCTCTCTCTCTCTCACCGACACACATCATGTGCATGTAAACTCATACGCAAATAGCCATACTCTACCCATATCTTGACTTAGTACAGAGTATTATGCAATAATAAACTAAGCCTGTCTTTCAAAGTTTCTTGAAATTCTAAATAGTTTGGTTCGCTAACTATTTTGAAAAAATAGCCATTTGTTTCCTAACATAAAATATGTCTTGATTTATAATTTTAGAATGTCATTATCTGCTGAACAAATTAAAAAAGAACTGATATATATGAAGAGTTACAACATTTTTATCGATCTTTGTGTATTAAATGTGAATGAGAGTATTTCTTATAACAGTACAATATCTTAAAATATTTCTCATAACCGAATTCGTTATTTCATATGTATGAATATAACTGCTTAATACATTTCATGTTTTAATTGTAAGTTCAAAATCCAAAACATCCATAATGATAATAACAAAAATGACGAAACGTCAATTAAAAATAATTATTCTTTGCAATATGACATATTTAACGTGTAGGTGGATATCTTATCAACTATGTTCCGTGTTGGTTTGACAAATCAAAGCCATACGGAGCTTGGCCGGGAGGATACAAGATGTTAAGTGAAGTCTGGAGGTGTTTGTGCGCTGATAACATAAATGCACGTATTGATTTTGTATACTAGAAAAAACTTTTTAATTGTGTATTTTATTACTCAAGAACCCGTTGAACAATTAAGTTTGACATACAAATTCAATTCGTTTGTAGTTTATCCTTTTAAGAACATTTGTCTCGTTCATTAAGAGCTTTTTTAATTACCTAAAATAACAGTGATATTTTAGACTCAATTTTCAAGGATTTGAAATTATGCTAAAATGATGTGTAAAGTTTAATTTACAAAAGAAAGTTTCAAGGTAAATCAAATGTACCAAATTACAATATAAAATTGAAATAGGTTATTGTTTGTGTTCGCATTTGGTTTCATGTAAATATTATAACCAGCGGCATACGAGTTATTTTTACAAAAACCTGGTACATATAATTAGATATAAAGTATATATAGTCCATGTACAGACATATTTTAAATGATGCTCACAGGAGTCACTGAAACGTGTTACCTTCCCTCTATATGCCGGGTGTACCGAAGATTTACTGGCTCCCTTCCAAGATGGTGTATACAGTGGATTCCGATTGATGTCAGTAGAAATTGTGGAGAACGACGTTTATAAATACCCCAAAAAGACAGGAGATGCAACTAAAGGTTTGTTAATTTTTTTAATTACATAGATGCTGATTTGTAATCCTTATACTTTTAGTATTGAATATTGTTTGATTCTATCATAAAATGTTCATTTCTATTGCAATTGTTCGATGTCTTGTTGTATTGGTGTATTTTGTAAATTAATTAATGTTGTTTTATGTCAAATGACATATTTTTATAACCATAATTATTTAGATGAAGAACTTTTGGAAGAGTTTGCTGAGAAAATCACACTTTACGTGAAAGCTTGGATGTACAACGGTTTGAAGAGCGTATTACCAACAGTTTAAGCTGTGCAGAAAAAGTCAATTTGCTGGATGCATATTATGGAAGGCTTCGCGATCACATAATGAAAGGAGATCTTGAAGAAAGCTCTTTTCCCCTCACAGAAATCATTTTGAAACGTAACTAAACTTTGTCATATGCTTTGAGGGGGCAACGCCATTTAGTTTCCTGGAATTTGTCTCCATTGAGTTAAAAGACACTGTGCTGATAGAGTAAAATATCACCGACAAACATCTTATCTGAACTCTCTCAGATACTTTGAAGTGATTAAATGCCTCGTCTATATATAATCTAGATTTTATTTTATATTGTTAATCCTTTCCTCTATTTCTTTTTTAGTGCCGGCAAACATTTTATTTTAGTTTCTAAAAGTTATTTGATTTTAAATAAACTAAATTGTAGCATAATTTGTAATTTTGTCAAGCCAATAGCGAGATAATAAGACGTTAAGATTCTAGCTCAACTGGAAAATGGGCGTAAAATCACGATCAACATTTACATTGATTTGACAACGATTTGAATCACAGCATTGATGTCACTGTGTGTCGGTGATGGGAAAGAAAACCGTTATCAATGAAACATGCTTAAAACGAATATCTGGGGACACGGAAAATTTGTTGGTAATATCCGAATTCGTTGTATCGATACAACGAAATCTCGTTATAATGCTTTGATATAACATATTTTGTTATGGCAATTGATGCAATTGATTCAATGAATGCAATGAAAACAATTATTTATTTACTTATAATATGAAAGTACTATATTTGTGTTTCAGAACCAGAAATGTTCGATAGAACTTTGATATTATTCTCACGATTTGTTTTATGATTCTGTGTTGTGTTTCGTCTGAACGTTTACTATTTATGTACATTTGAAGTGTCTTACTGCAGAAAAAAATTACCTTGGGTAATTATGGTTTCATTTTTTTTCTTCAATTTTTCCTGAAATAGCAGCAACCTAGTTTGATATAAACAACTGTATGGATACTATCGTAATATGTTTGTTGATCCATACAAGAATTATGTAATTTAACTCATTGAGCTCATAATAAAAACATAATGAAAAAAGAAACCATCTCATTGATTGGCAAAGTCAATTTGTCTATCAGTGTAAGAATAAAATACATAATATTCTCCTTGAATTCTAGGGGCTTTATTTAAGAAAACATTTTGTTCACTTGTCTTTGGTCAGTAATATATCTATAAATGGATTTGAAATAATAAATTTAGATGTCAACATGCTTAACTATGTATATTTACGAGTATAGCAAAACTTGATATTCTCAACTTATTACTACTGAAATACATTTATGTAGGAGAAAATTATGTTTGGTAAATCTATGATTATACATATGTTACATGTAAATAACATACTAATAATAGATTTTAACTTTTTTATTTAAAAAAAATATTTTACGATATGAAAATAAATAAATTTTAAACTTAATCTAAACAACAACATTCGTTACAATCATAGCAGTGTTGAAGTTTCCAATAGTCTAAACGGCTCTACTTGCATATATTTAAAAATATAAAAGCTTTTAGACCAATGCCTTATATATTTCAGTTTAAAATATGAATAGGGTTATTATGCTTTGCTTACCATAAACAGATGATTCAGTAGGTATCGGAGACTCAGTGGGTTAAACGTCTTATTATTTACCAGTATGTCTCCGGGTCTAAAATCTCTCAACCTTAAGGACGTTTGCAGATACTTCGTCTGCAGTATTAGTTAATGCAGAAATAATTTGTTAGAATGACCGACAGAATATATTGTCATAAATACATGAAAAATAAAAAGATTCAATTTTATATTGGGCTGAAAATGATTTAAAAGCATATATTTACCCCTGCGTATGTGTTAAATGTGTATGATCAAGCTAGCCGTTCTTTGTAAATTAAAATATCAAACAATAATATATCTGTATACATTTTCTATCTGTCCGATTTGTTACTTTTCATTTGTGCAATTTCAATGAATTACATATTCTGAAATAAAACTTACTTATATGCTATTTGCTTTCATATTTACTTATATCACTGATGGGGGAAAATGACGCATACATCATAACATCGCATTTAGAAACAAACAAAACAATAAAAAGATTACATGTAACACAATGAAACAATGAAAAAGATAAATGTGATCCTGTATGTTGGATATGTATGGTTTGGGTAAAACAAATTGAAAGGGAGTTTTCTTTTAACCTAAAACTAAAGTGATATCGGTTTGAAATGTGGATATTATCATATTTGGTTCATTACCTTCCACGACAGTTCATGTAAACCAAACTAAGCACTTCGCAAATAAAAGACTTATTTTTTTATCATTTTAGCTCACTTGCTATAACAAATGAATATCATAATCATATGACCTCCTAACGAAATTGCTTTAACACAATTGGTCCTTTGAAAAATAGATAAGTTCCAGGGGTTCCGGCTCAGTTACCTTATCTTATTTTATCAGTGTAGAACTTAACAAAACTGGCTAGATCCACCAACAATACTTAGCACTAAGCAATACTTAAATTCTTAAACCAGGTAGACACACATTCTCCCAATACTATTTTATGAATATTCAAGTGCACGACTAAGTTGAAATGAATTGTTACCTTAATAACTAACAATAATTGATAAAAAATGACACATTTTGGTATTTGTATTAGAGAAACGAGAGTTATTGAAAATCGCCCTTAAGTATTCAAGTTTTACTTAGCGCTAAGAATTGTTGGTGGAATTCGACCCAGTATCAGAAAGGATGGTTAGAATTGTTTAAATGAACACATTTGGCCCTCTACCATTAACGGCTTGACCAAAATTGAAAAATGAGGCTTATTGAGGGTCGTCTTTATTTTTGCACAAATGATCATCTCTACCATAATTGCTTAAACGGATCTGATGTTGTGAAACGTAACACCCTAAAAGGTTCCGCTTGTTTTTTTTTAAATTTGTTATATGTATAAACAATTTAAAATTTCATTTCAGAATTTTCTTTCGTGTTCAATTAACGTCCTCCTCGAAGCTCAAAATTACATTGCGAAAACAGGTGTGACTCCTTAAATCTTTATGATAAGAGTTTTCCACCAGACCAACTTTTCAGATTTATATCCCCACAAACGAATACTTGAGTGGATTCTGTGGGTACATTTATTCTTGGATCTATGTTTAAGAAAAATGAGGTCTATATAAGAGACAAGTTTTCGTGTGGATTAATATTCGTGGATAAAACTCCACGAAATCGACGAAAATTAGTGTCCCATGAACATTAATGATTTCACATATGCATTGTAACTATCAAAACAGTACCGACTATGAAGATTGGTCTAAGAATCAGTACTGATAATCTGCCTGCTTTGAAAACGTACTCATATGCGGTCAAGATCGTTCATCAGATATCTGTAAATCTGATCTAGACTCAAGTGATCGGTTAGTTCTAATATTTTTCAGACGATTATATTTTAATATACAATAAACCTCGCTTTAAGACTTCCTCGGAAGAGGACTTCCTTGCTATTAAGATCATTCATTTTTGAAACCATATGGTTTTAAGCAGAAAGAAAGTAAAGTGTCGTATTTAATAACATGTATGTTCATTGCATATTTACGCGTTTTACTTGAACTTCAGATTTAAACCCTTGCTAATCGTTACATGATGATATATGTGTAAAATGGATGCAAACGTATAATGCATTCCACCAGTCTTAATTAGATTTGACAGATTCATAACGCACACAAACTTATGAATAAACTGCAGCGTGATGTATCAAATAACCACGTGGTGCATGTTTTTTTCTCGAAATGCATTAGTTCCGCTTCGATAATACAATGTGTATCTAACATATCTTGGGTAATGTGTGCTTCAGGTTGCAACTTAAGCAATCTAAATATATTTTCTGTATCATTAACTGATGTCTGACGCATGCATATCTATCATGTGCTAAGATTAATCATACCTTTTAAAGTTTTCTTGTCAAAGGATCCATGCAGAACATGATTCATTGAAATGCAAATTTGATGACATCAAAACAGCTAGCGATAAATAAGGAGATGCATTACTTAACTGCATACCATATGTTTAAATTAAATTGAAGGAGATGACGGCAATAACAGACAGCTCTAATGAGACTGTACCAGGGGCTCTCAATGCCCTCAATTCAGTAATATTCTCGTTCCGGATGTGGAGTTAGGCGGTCAAGAAATTGTTCGCTTAAAACAGGGGATTTCTAGTAGAGATCAAATGAGTAGAACAAAACCAGTTTAGTTATCTTAATATTGGCCACCTACATGTATGAATGGGTGATTTCTTAATACAAGTGACCGGTAATACAGTTTCATATATATATATATATATATATATATATATATTATATATATATATATATATATACAAAATGTAGTTCACGAATCTTGCAAAATACTTGAAACGGTTAATTTAATTACATTAAATACGATAACTAGTATACAGAAGGACAACAAAACATTTAATAGTCAATGTAATTAAATTTGATGTTTTGAAATTAAAGGTGATTATGTTATACGGTAAATTATTCAACCGAATAATTTGCGCTAAATCTATATAAATCTATATTTTCCGTTCATCTCTCTCTCTCTCTCCGTCTTAAATGTCTTATCATTTAATGAGCGTTATTGAAATGTTGACTTAAATGCTGTTATGCATAACTCAGTCATTTGCATATGTAAATTATTACCAGTTTCCAAAATCAACAATATTTCGTACATACAATTTATGCTTATGAAGTTCCATGTGTATTTCTCTAAATTTATGTTTCTTGCATAAGTATAGCATCTAGACCTTTTCAAAACTTGAAGATGATTGACTAGTTTATTGCAATTTCAATTTCTGACACCTTTACTGGCTTCGTTGATTTAAACCTTTGGTGATTTTAATCCTCTTGGTTAGTTTTATGGTTTTCAAGTAACTCCTCCTACTGAGGCGTGTTTGACATATCTGTTTATTTTGTAATTTGCTATAACATTTGATGATTTCGAAAAGGACTCTAGTTTTAATCTTCGTCCTGTGAAAATGTATGTCAGTACAATATTTACAAATTGTGCTTAATAATCTATACATAATACTGTATATAAATATTACTACATGTAATTTATTGCATATAACTGTGTTAAAATATAGTTCTTAACAACACAGAGACTTTGTGTGTTTTATACACCCTTCTAGTGAAACTACGGAAGAAGTACTACCGGAACTTAATCCACTATTTTCACCGGGAAAATAATATTCTACAATTTTTACCGGGTTACCAATGATAAAATCTTAAATTTTGAGTTCATGTATAATGAAATATGTGTGAGTGGCATGTGTATTTTTCGCGAACTCCTTAAGCGCTAAAATGATTGTGCGGTAATGTAACCAATGCGAAGTGGTACGATGTTTTAATGTGTTCGCATTATTCACCCGGACTTTGTAAACATAGGTGTATAGTATGTATACACATTATTTTCATTCAACTTATATCGATAATATTCCAAATTAAAAAAGGATCTCAAAATGTCTAGCTTATTTATTTTGCGACAGTGAATCAGAATGAAAGTACCGGAAGCACTAAACTCTAAAAATTTAGCTCTCCCATTATGTGACACGTATTCTCACCAGGGTGAGATATGACGGGACTGGCAAGGTGTCCTCTTATCCCTTTCCACATATTAATAATTACACCAGCTGTTTGAATTTGAAAACTACTTTAAAAGAAATATCTATTTATTTTTATCATGATTTTACTATATGCGACAATAATGCATACCAAATACGGGAAAGATAAAAAAATAACGAGCCAAACTTAGTATTAACTTAGTGAACATGGACCACTATCTACACAGAGGAAAGTTCGACAACCAGAAAGAGTAAATGTCGATTGATGTGTTTCGAGCGCCACCACTTTTAATGCTTACTCCAACTGTCCCGTCCACGACGACTGTAAACTGTCTAAAAAAATGTCTCATGTCCATCGGCCTTTATCTTAACTTCTACCAAGATAACCAACTCTACTGAAACATGAAGAAATCTTGGTTATCTCCGTGAAAGGCCACCAGGTCCGAAATGTATGAAAAGGTAGTTGTAGTCTCAATGAGAGTTAAGATTTAAGGCAAGTTTTCGCACTGTACAAATCACAATGTCATTAGCTCAAACCTTTAAGGGGGGGGGGTCTATCACTGTTATCCATTTTAACACAGTAATGCATCCTTGTATTCAGAATCTGGGTTAGTGTTTTCACACCACCTCATTTTTTCACTTACCTCTTCGAGGTATTGCTTTGAATCTTTGTATACCTGTTTATGGTCGTCACCACTACCTGTACATAGCTAAAGTACATAACTCTGTCTTGGAGTTTCATATTATTATGCCCCTGTTCTGACTTGATTATCTTTTTTACTTATTCACTTTTTTCATTGAACTCTTTGAGATATTCCTTTAAAACTTGGAACACATGTTTATTGCTCTAGTATACATTTTGATAATACAGAGATTTTTATATTGTTTTTAATTGCAATATTCATTTTTATTGACAAGCACTCGAATAGCTCATATAACTTCATAACTCGGACAGCTTTTGTTGTTTCTGCTGTCTTTCAGGTTTCCGTTAACACCTATTCAATACCGAAAATATCGAACTGTTTAAATCAAAGAAAGGTCAAGGTGCTTTCAAACATTTATTCAAAGTGACCTCACGAAAGGATATTCAAATGTAATATAGCATGATACTAATTATGCCTTTAGTAATGATATAAATAGTATCATGATATATTACGTATAAGTTTATAGACTATGTATCACCATTTGCTTTTTTATTTGTTCAATCAGGTACTTTCTTTTCTAGGTGCACCTGTCATACGTTGTTTTATTTCCTCCATTGATTTCTTCATATGTTTGTCGATATGATTTCACATTGAATTTTTGTAAGAAACATAAATGTGAATGTAACGTTTTTATCCCCGCATGAATTTCTTTAATTATCAACACAAAGTCTTCCGTGCCAAATTACTCTACTTCGATATTTATTGTACAAATTGTTCACCTTGATCCCAAAAGCTCCTGTATAACCGTTGGAATGTCTTCTTATTGATACGCATTTATAAATAATGAACAAATGTATAAAGCAACTCGCCTGGAAGGCATATTAAGAGCATGTTAGAAATATGTTTCGGTTCGACAGCGTCACGCTGTTTCGCTTTATTATTCCATAACGCCATTTTACTTTAAGTCAAGATTAATATTTGATCCGTGTGATATAACATACACTGCTTCATGCATGAAACGTAGACTACTGTTTTCTGTAATTCGCCTCGCTTTTCTATAACAGATATGAAACGGTCTTCAAAAATTGGTTAATCATGATTAATGAGATAAATTGCTGGATAATTTCTGACAGTGGCTGCCGTGTACGATGGACGAAACGGTGAATTTAGCAACGCGTCACTATCCGTTATCATCAGGCGTACATGTATATGGAGATGGCGCCGAAATGGGTCCTTAGTTGTTTTGATGAGCTTTCTGAAAAGTGTTTTGCTTGTAAATATAGTTGGCACCTACTTGAATCAGATACATATGCTACACTGCAGAATCACACCGTCGACATGTGGCGTGATACCACATCAAGTCATTTTTTATGAAAGTTTAACTGGGTGGTATTGTTCGTATTGAAAATTTATACTTTTCAACTTCGCACACAATGCTTGAAAAGCGAATCTGGAGCTTTGGTCTGTATACTACAGACTTCGACAGCAGAATGACTCTTCTGAGGCTTAACACTGCCCGAGGACGTGAGCGATGTTAATGCTGAATTCCATCATAGCTAACCGTACATTCTGAGCGCCAAGCAGCAGGTTTCTGGTACATGTAAATGATTAACACCATCTAAGAGAGCGGAACACATGTTTTTGTTTTTTTTTTAATTTAAACAGAAGAACCAAATTCAATTGCTGTTTTAGAGTAAAAGAGCAATTGGTCGAATGAAAGTTAACAAACTTTACAAATCTCACGCCCCAAAATACGGCAATAATTTAATACTAATTATAGCTAAAATACTTCAAAACAAGTTACCAGTGTGTGGCTGCTTAAGATATGATACGTAACTGGGCATAAGCAAAACAATACAATACAGATTTTTAAGTTCCTTTAATAAAGAATACATGTATATATATATATGAAATAAAATTTTTTTGGAAAGATGCATATTTATTAAAAAGTGACATTTATATAAAAATCATACATGAAGAATACATGCAGCCAGGCAATTAATGTTTTGTGTATTTTTCAAAATATGCTAAATTAGAACAAAACAATATGACACTAACAATTTTATCTAGGACAAACTAAGACTGTTTAAAGGCCTAAAAGGTTTGTGTTGTTTTTTGCACTATTACTTGAACAAAATATACAACCTATACACACCTACACACTATACAGACTTTTCCGATATAATAATCAGCATGACTATATGAATCTACACTGGGTTGCATTTTTGAAGTAAGGGATTAAAATTAAAAGATTATTAAATCAATTAAAAGATCATTATTCAAGAAAAAGGAGATATGTTTAAAGAAACAAATAAGGTAAATTTTATTTCCAAAATAATGGACGATTAAATCACATAGTTCAATCGGAAACCGTGATATCATTTGGACATGGCGACATCAGCCGTACTTTATACATGTAGCGCGAGTCGGCAGTGGAATATCCCTCCATTTTCTAGTATTTCTGATCAATTTTACAGTTTCAAAGCCTTTCTAAAAAGGGTGCTGCTGACGAAATGTTAGCTCTGTTAACGCTTTACTAATCATGAATTTGAATGAATATGACCACGAGTTTCGGTGGGGTTAGATATTTGGCCAAACGGTCACAAAAACTTATGTTTTCTGGTCAAAGTGAATACTTTCAACTCAAGCTACGCGTCGCTAACTTTAAAATTCTGTCTCCTATTGATTCAAACCACGGCTCCATATTCGCTTTTCTTGCAGAGATACGATATAAGATTCAAAGTTGCCATTCTTCAAAATTTGAGTCCCAATAACAACCGTAGATAGTGATTCAATGATATATACGAACTTATTGTCAAAAACACTCGAACCATTACGATACTCGTCTCATTCATCTAATAAAATTGTTATTTCGAAATAGATCACTAAATTTGATTCAATATTATTGATTGACTTTTGAATATTATATGCATTTGTGAGTCTACAGATACTCGACATTAATTTAGTTCACTCCCATTTTCTATTTTAAATCTGAAACTTATTGTTCATAAAGTTCCGTTTTTTCAATCCTTGCAAATGGTGTAGTTCAATTCAATATGGATATGGAGTTGTAAGGATTTGTTATTTTGAGTCTGAACATTTCTCCTCCAAACATCAAAATATATACTGTAGGCAATGAAGAAAATATCAAGTTACCCTTAATTTAACTGATTTCGTCGTTAACTCTGAATCGCAATCAACGGTTGTTTGGATGAATTAGAGATAATTATGCGTCACCACACGTTAAAAATAGGATGACATTTCTCTCAATGTAAAAATAGACCATTTTACTCCGAAATGAGAAGTTTACCTATGTAAATGAACGGGCGCTCTCCGAACACCCAATCTATATGCTTGGTGTATAATTCTACACATTGTTCAATGGGAAATAAATTTACATTTGTCAACTGTCACTGATTGGTCAATTTGAATCAGCGAAATATACCGAGCATTGCTAATCCTCTGGTGAACTATTGAGTGGTTGGTGAAATCTTTTTTCTGATACAATTTTGCAAAAATTCATGTTAGATAAACGGTTTGAGAAACGGTTTACCGAATGATGGATGAATTACTGGATGAATTCTATAAAACGGTTCAAAATTGCATAATAATAGGAGATTTGGACGATGGTTATGTTCACATCACGAAAGTCATCTTTAAACGAATCAAACAACCTAAAGTCGAAAAATTCATAAAATGGTTATCAGTACACCTAATAATTTTATTTTCATTTAATGAATTCCAGTTTAATTATCTAGATTATCTAAAACCCCTTTAACATCTTGCAAATTTGTATTGGTGAATTATTACTGATATGAAATAAATTCTCCGTTTAAAAACAAGTGAACAAAATTAAAGTAAAATAGTATATGCCCAATATGTAAATGATATATGCTTCATATTGACCGGCATTTCAATTTGGTCTAATTTGGTATTCACAAATAAAATACTGATTTTTTCATATTTACACCAAATACAATTTTTCAGTCATTAATTATCACATTAGCTGTTAATAGACAATGATGCATACAATACGGACAATGTAACTGCTTAACAAACGCTTAGTTTACTCTTAATACTATATTATATGCGATATCTTAATTCAATACAAAATGAATGCCGGAAAGATACTTATTATATTCGTTGAAAAATAAGTCAAATTTAAATTTAATCTGGTAAACATGGACCACTGTTTACAAAAAAGCAAATGTCAAAATTGCAAGCAGGGAGAGTAGACGGAGACCAAATATGTTTCGAGCGGCGCCACTGCTTGAAATACTGAATTCCATCGTCAAATTAAGACGGGTCACTGTCCCGTCTGCAACCGTGAATTGTCTCCTCAATGTCTCATACCCATTGGCCATTACCTAAAAGGAAATAAAGACGGACGGTTTATAATATTTTCGTACGTGGAATAAACTACAAGAAAGACCATAAGGCAATCAATCTTTCTTTTAATATAAACATGCGCCTATTCATTCTTACTCAACATATAAATGTAGTAAAAGATTCACCAAAACCTATCTAAATGTAATAGTTTCTATGAGAATAAAGAGTTCACTTAAAAAAACAAAAACAATCGAAGTTGTTACAGTATATTTAGTTGAAACGTGTGTTACGAAATGTGAACACACACGAGATCATCATTGTTTTACATAAAGTTAATTCATGCGACAAGCAATAAATCAATACTGACCATCTTCATTAAATATGAATAGGCTGACACTAAATTGATCTAAACTTTAATTATGATTATGATGATGATGATGAAGATGATGATCGTATTGTTGGTGATCATGAGGTGGAGAAAGAGTAAAAATAAAGCAAACCTCCAGTGTGTACGTTCCGGGCATGAGGAGGCGGTAGTAGTCTCCATGAGAATGAGACTTGAACTTAGCAAGTTCTCGTCCAACAATGTGTAGCTCTGCACCAACCACAACGTTATTGTTTTTGTCAGTCAGGAGTCCCTTTACACCTATCGAAGTGAATGTATTCGTACTACACGTATGTAGAATAAGGTCGAACATATACTGAAGGTGACCTGACAATAAAATGAAGGAAACTATTCCTCCTTCAAAACATAAAGAGTATACTAGAACTCCGCGATAACTTATCTGTTGACAGTAAAGATGCTAGTTTGTCACTTTCTTTTAAGAATGGGGTATTAATGCGCAATGATGTTGCCATCAAACAGAGAAGACTTATAAAGAACAAATAAAAATGTAAAGACTATTTTAATTTCAACATATTAACAAGTATAATGAAAAATGATTACTTTTTTGTTGTGTAACCCTTTTAACATACATATCAACTCTCAAGACATTCATACTTATGGTGAAAAAGTTATGCTCCGGACAAGAAATGCTCAAAGAAAATCTATCAAAGGGGAGTAAGTCAAAAAGCGCAGAGGGTAAAGTTATGGTTCTTGTGCACTGCACTCAGGGTTATTGCATGAAATTTACATACCAAGTTTAAAGTAATTCAAACTTATGGTGACAAATTATGATCCGGACAAGAAATGCTCTCTAAGAAAATCTATCAAAGGGGAATAACTCAAAAAGCACACAAGGTAGAGTTATGGTTCTTGTGTACTGCACTCCGGGTTATTGCAAGAAACACACATACCAAGTCTCAAGTCATTCCAAGTTATGGTAACAATGGTATGCTCCGGACAAGCAGGTGGGGACGCCGCCGACAAAAGTAACCAATTTAGAGTCTGGCGACACAAAAATGCTCTATTTCAATAATTAATTAAATAATCAAGCATGTATTCTAATAGCCATCCTGACATAATATCAGACATATATGCACATGCAGGCTTATAATATTTTATTCAGGTTTGTTTGGAATTTCTGGTCTGATTTGTTTTTGCTTGCTCCTACAACTACACATAAACAGTATGGAAATGGTACCAGAAATGTATTACAAGTAAAGAAAAGGTATTCACAATCACTATATAATGATTCTGCTGTTTACTTTACGAGTTATAACAAGGAAGTGTGTCTCTGCGACACTAATGCCTCGCCGGCATATAGTCAGAACAAAATATTTGCTTGTATTTTTAAATTTATATCATGTACATTTGTCCAATTTTCCTAAGCTTCATATTAATAGAAAACATACGTTCTGAACTTTTTTTTGAGATGTCTTATGGGTATCCCCATTTAGTTTCCCCTTAACATGTACAGCATAGGTCGGGGTACCTTCCCAAGCTGATCTTACAATAAAATACACTTGATATTAATAAACATGCATAAATACATTCGCATGCACAATAAAATATTCCAATGTAACATGCTGTTGATATGCACCACTTGGTATCTATCGTATCTTATGAAGTTTCATCCAAGTCAAGCCAAAGGTTTTTGTAAAATGTATACAAGATCGGACCAAAATACAGGGACATAATTCTGTGACAATTAATCAGACCAAGATATTATTTCTTGGTTCAAGAAGAAGCTGAGGCAAAGTAGTCAACAGTTAATTGTTGGTGACAGACACAGTTTTCATAGAAAAAGGCTTTAGAGCAAAAATAATCCTTAGTCAGAACAACCGATTTTACCATTCATCTTTATAGATGAAAACAGCTTAAAGATAAGGGAGTCTGGCTCAAATCACTTAATATAGTACAGGGATGCTACTCCCGATTGACAAAGATTCATACCCGTCTTGAAAAAGCCAATATCTCAATCATACAGTTATGATGACATCTTAAAATACTTTTCAACTATCGCAAGCGTATACATCTATGTAACTTTTTCACCCATGCAAACGCAAGTATCCTGCAACGAAACCCATACTGCGAAACTAACCCTTATTTTCAAGATTATTGGCACGGCTCCTAGTGTATATCATTTCTGCGAAAGGACGAGGTTAGATGCAATAAACCACTTATCAAATTAATTACTCACTTTGGAATGCATAATCTCTGCCCGGTCACAAGGAATTCAGTAGTTATCGCCAATTGCATCCGTTAGCTTACTATAACTTCTAGTAGGAGCCATTTTGCGAATTAAAGTAACTATGATTGCGATTAGTTGTAGAGGTTGAAAAAGCCAATCAAAACAAAAGCTCTTTCTCATAGAAGTCGCTTGAATCGCAGTATTACTAAATTAAAGTGAAAGTAGACAAACGGTTGAAATTAGCGATATTTAACGTTACTGTATTTCTTGAGGCCAAGGAAAGATTTTCCATGCCGATGTGAGCAATTAATTTGTTAAATGTAATTATTGCGTCGGTTTACCTCGTTCTTTCGCAGAGACAAATTTCGAGTACACATTTGAACCAATGAAAATTCACAAGCTAGCTTGAGAACTTCCAAACTCAATACTTACCCATATGTGTCAAAAGAAGGAAGTTGATGAGGGCATCTTTGTTTTTAATCCAGTGTGAGTTAAGATCCTCTGTAAGCGGATATTTGCAGCAGGAAACTTCCATTGTAAGTTCCGGTATTCCCTCTGCCAGGTAATTGTAGTCTTGCATGCCCCCTGAAAATTTAACACAAACAATAAGTAAGACATGTTTGTACCTTCACGTGTTTTTACTATGAATAAAACAAACATATATCACATTGAAAAAGTGAAAACCAAAGCGTATAAAAGCTGAAACCTGAAACAATTTGTTAATTATTACCATCTGATTGGCTGAAAACGACCACAACACGTGACAAAACGACGTTCATGCATTAATTAATCAAAGACTGGATTTTACACGAAACAATAAAAGTATAAACAAGAGGGTCATGATGGCCCCGAATCGCTGACCTGAGAAACATTGCCCTCAATTACGAGTCATACTGAATACTAATGTATGCAGAAGTACAGAAAGATTATCTGAATTCAACACAAAATCTCACATCCAACTTTGAAGGTCATAGCTCTAATAAATGTATGTAAAATCAAGTGACTCATGGGGCAGGGGCAGTTTTGACACCAGATCCATGATTTGAACAGACGTCCACAAGTAAATCTTAACCCGAGGCTTTAAGAATTCTGAGATCTTTTGATTGTTTTTCTATACCAGTCTATGTAAAATCAAGTAGCCCCCTGGACGGGGCCAATTTTGACCCCAGGGCCATGATTTGATCAAAATTTATGTTCACTAGGCCATGTTACTCACCAAATATCTAAACTCTAGGCCTTGTGGTTTCTGATAAGAAGATTTTTCTAGTTTATTCCTAAGTCTATGTAAAATCAAGTGTCCCCTGGTGCGGAGCCAATTTCGACCCAAGGGCCATGGTTTGAACAAACTTGGTTGAGGTCTACTAGGCTATGTTACACACCAAATATCTAAACTCAAGACCTTCTGGTTTCTGACAATAAGATTTTTTCTAGTTTTTCTGATATAAGTCTATGTAAAATCAAGTGAACCCTGGGACGGGGCCACTTTCGACCAAAGGGTCATGATTTGAACAAACTTGGTAATGGTCCATAAGAAAATGCCACACACCAGATATCTAAATTCAGGGCCTTCTGGTTTCTGACAAGAATATATTTCTAGTTTTTCTTATATAAGTCTATGTAAAATCAAGTGACCATTGGGGCGGAGCCAATTTCAACCCCAGGGTCACGATTTGAACACACTTGGTAATGGTTCATAAGACATTGCCACACACCAAATATCTAAACTCAAGACCTTCTGGTTTTTGACAAAAAAGATTTTTCTATTTTTTCTGAAAAAGTCTATGTAAAATCAAGTGACCCTTGGGGCGGGGCCAATTTCGACCCCAGGGTCATGATTTGAACACACTTGGTAATGGTCCGTAAGACAATGCTACACACCAAATTTCTTAGCTCTAGGCCTTGCGGATTCGGAGAAGAAGATTTTTAAAGATTTCACTTTAGAAATCTATATTTCTGTGACATAGATATGCAACGGACTGGAACCATTTGAACAACTTTGGTAGAACTTCATACAAGGAACATCCCAGGCAAATTCAATCAAATTTGGCCAAGAGATGTTGTTTAAAGAAAATTGTTGACGCCGGAGGCACGCACGGACGACGGACAAAAGGCGATAACAATAGCTTCACCATGAGCACGTTGTGCTCAGTTAAGCCAAAAAAGTAAACGAGTTTCAGTTAATTATGTAAACAATTGTGTAGTCAAGTACTGTCTTTTTGACTTGACTATTTGAGTTTATCGTCTCTTCGACAGTATTAAAGTCATATAGCGACGTCCAGCTAATTACAGGTGGAGGAAGACCCCGAATGCACGGAGGCATCCAGGTAGAACAACCCGACCTACCGCAAGCCAGCTGGAAGGCTTCCTCACATGAAAATCCGGATTCGAACCCACGCGGTGAGGGGCTCAGCGACTTTACCCTCTCGGCCACGCAGGCCGCTTGTAGTCAAGTACAGAATGCTAGAAAGCCCAAATATTTCGTATACATGTATCATTTTACAAAGTGGAGTTTTGTCTTGTTCGATAAATATTATTAAAATAACTCTTTTAGAAATTGGATTAATAAGGACTGAACTTTCATGCATGTTTAATGGACAGTCGATTCACAGGATCTATATTATGTATTATACTTTTTAAAGTTTTTTTTTCCATTTTCAATATAGTTTACAAGAAGGGCCGCCGTGGCCGAGCGGTTACAGTCGTGGACTACAAATCTCTCAGCCCCTCACCGCTGTGGGTTCGAATCCCGGTAGGGACTTCGGATTTTTCATGAGAGGAAGCCTTCCAGCTGGCTTGCGGTAGGTCGGTGGTTCTATCCGGGTACCTCTGTGTACTCGGGGTCTTCCTCCACCTGTAATTAGCTGGACGTCCTTATATGATTGAAATACTATCGCAGCGACGGTAAACCCCAATACAACAACAAGTTTGCAAGAAAAAAATGTCAAATGCACGAAATAGTATTTGGTGTGTGTTAATTCTGGCTAGAAAAAATAAATTACGATAGATATTGACTGCGAACAAATATATAATATAATTGGACCCGAATATCAACCAAATCATTAGGATGTTATGCAAACCTGCAATAGGGTACCAGTCGGCCCCGTTTGTGATCCCGTCTTGAAAAAAGTCATTCCTTCCTGCACACGCGCCGTTCGTGGCAGCCATGGTATGATGGGACCGTGCATACACAAGACAGCTGTGTCGAAAGAAGTCGTCATCGGGGGAGGGGGCGGGACCTGATGCCACTGTCTCTAATATAAATACAAATATGATGCGCGTTGAACAAGTTATTTGCAATTTATGGAAAAAGTATCATCATCCAAAATGAGGCTACTCGTATCAATCCCACATTAGGAACTGAACAACCTGCACATAACCAATTTTCTAATTAACCCTATCCCTCATATAGACTCATTTTGACGCACTCAAAAGGTACCACATAAAGCCTGATCTGCAGAAAACCACAGTTAAACCTTACCAAATTTAATTATAAAGTCCTAATTTCCAGACCACTGAGGAGCAGCGAACAGCATAAAACCTGATCAGCCTGCGAGTTACTCGCAGGCTGATCTGGTTTTATGTTGTTCGCATAGGTCTTTTCATGGTTTCCTCTATCAGGGAAAGGGTTAACGAGTTTTTAATTCATAGCGGTTGAGGAGAATTTCAGGGCTATTTCTTGAGGATTTCTGACACAGATGTTATTGTTATATGCAGTTTTTCATGTACATGTAAATAGATGGCAAGAAGAAAAAGAGGCATCGCAACTTCAGATCCTTTGTATTGGTAAATTATCAAAAGCATGGTCATGTAAGTAAATATGCTAGGTTCATATTGCACTAAATACGAACTGAATATAATTTCTGCATCAATCTGGCAAATTATGGGCAAATCTTTCATCATAATGCTGAACAGGCGTTGGAACTATCCGTAAAATTTAACATATTAAGGTATTTTTTTTAAGTATTTTTGATTTTTTTTAACAATGTTAGCAAATTTAAGGAAATGCTTAGTAGCACCATAACCACAATGTTAGCAAATGGTTTCTAAACGAAAATGACTTGCAGACATAACTCTATCTGTTTCTATTTTTCGAAGAAGCTAAAGTCGAAGTCAATATGGATTTTGGTCCTACAACTGCGTCATGCATTGTAATTATGGTTAGCGTCAAACAAGGTGCTTCAAATGTGTCATGTTTAACAACTCTTTTGTGTCGCTTTTATTACTTCTAAAGATTCAAAACTATAAATATTTTTAGACAGCTTGTTTGAAAATAAAACGCAGTTCATTAACTTACGGTTGATATATTGGTCCATTGGATAGTTAGCAACCAGTGCGCCACCATGAAAATTGGCTGAGAGCACGAAATTGTATTGTGGTAACCAGTCCATGATATTCTGGGATTCCTTCTGAACTGGTTTCACTGCATTGTCAAACAGCAAGTCCGGGAAATTGCGGTTTAAATCCATGCCGTTTGCGTTATATCTGAAACAGGAATTAAATGAAAGCTCTGAGCAGACCTTCTCACAGTTTGCTTCTTTGGGGACTTGAATAAGGTTTGTTAACCAAAAACAAAATTAAAACAGTATTTTTGATAGGCTTTGCTATAGTGAAAGTGCAAGTAGTAGTAATAGCATTTATCAATGTGATCTCTGGAAAATCACCCCAGTATTGGCTCATTACTGTAATACTGAATTCGAAACATATACCTTAGTAAAATAAACAGTTTACTGGAGTAAATGAGGTATATTTTCATAAATCGCAGATTTATGGCAGTCTCTTACACTGCCCTAGAAAATAGAGAAGTCATGGTCAGAGAAGAAGTGAAAAGCTATAATTAGAAAATTACAGAAAAACAATGGGATTGGTACATTTGCGTTATCTAAATTAGAAGTATTTGGAGTATTGAAAGTATTAACAAAAGTAAGTTCCTGGATCAAAAAAGGAAACGGTAGAAATAGAGTTACCTGCCCTGTACACCAGAACAGTCTCCCTCCTGGGAATCTTCATATCCATCTGGATTCATTGATGGCAGTATGTGTATCGCTGTCTTATCGAGGAGCTCGGCTATGGTCGTATTAGTGTCGTATCCGGTTAACAAAAGGTCAATTAAGTGCAAAAGTAACTCCCTGCCTAGTACCTAGTTTTAAACGACAGCAGAAAGGCATTTTATCGCCAAAATTACACACGCACACAAAACAATTCTTCTTCGGGAAATTGTAAAGTTAGTACAAGAAATGATATGGACTTATGATCATTCAGATATCTTAGAAAAGTATTCCTGTTCAGTTTATCAAATGAATCCCTTTCATTATCATAACTTCCCTCAGAAAATGAAACGTAATTCTACTTGAATGAAAATAAGATTCAAGTGGGTATTTTTATTTCTAAAACAGAAAAGCACCAAGAAAGTTCTCTGTTTCAATAACGTCTCCACCGTTACATTCCCGTCTAATGGTATATATGCACTAACGCATCTTTTAATATTCATCTTTTTAAGAAATGAGCATCAAGATATGTGTAAATTTGTGTGGGTTAAGTCAGTTCTCTATCTTGGCAAATGTATTCATATCAGGAACACATGATCTAGTAAACAATGCAGGCAAACAAACCTCGTTTCCATGGATATTTCCAACGTATTTCACACTTGGTCTCAGCTCCTTGTACTCATTGATGTCTTTTCCGATTGCTAGTACCCATATATCGTAGCCTTTGAAATTAAACTGATAATTAAGAAAAGTACTTAAACACACGAATACAAACAAACATTAATTTGGAATATCACCAACCATATCCCTTTTAATCTGTATAATACTCATTTTCTTTTCTAAACATAATAAATGATATAAATGTAGAGCATCAAAAGTTTAGACCAAAATAGCTCTAAGAACATGCGCGTAATATAGTTCTGTTTGAAAGTGAATTTCATTTGCCATTTCCACTTACAGAATAAAGGTCAAATAATGAAATATTAAGTACCAAATATTATATGTTCAAAATGTGGTGTTACATGTATCAGATATAAGAATATGCAGACATTACCTCTCAACGATTGTCCAATACTGTACAGTTTTGTCAAGTTGGGATATGTTGACTTCATATGCATGAGATATGTCTCCAGTTCAGTTCTATTGTGGTGTTTATGCTCCAGAGACTCGACGCCATTGATCAAGGCAAGACAGAGGCAAGTGAAAAGTGCACTGGAAATCATCTAGTATACAACACATCAAAATTAATTTGCGCCCGTGTAAAATGTAATATGAAAAAAAAAGTAACAAAGTAATCGGAAATAATGAAACAGAAAGGCCTGCCATATAAAATGGCTTATACGGAATAATCTTACTAAGCCAGTACGAATTCGGTATTAAACAGAAGGACTATACATACATAAATCCAATTTACATTTTAAGAAATAAATGCAAAGAGTATCAGTCTACCTTGTTGAAATGATCTAACACATGGGATCAATATAAGAAAGAAATTTAAATTACTTAATAGAATACAACAAATACCAAGCAAGTTACCACTTTATATTAGACTTTTTATGCTCCCCGAAGGGAGAACAAAGTTGCCGCTTTGTCCGTCCGTCCGTCATAATTTTGTCCGGAGCATAACACAAAAACTTTAAGAGATATCAAGGTATCAACATGAAAATTCATAGGTAGATAGATCTCAATGAGGAAAAGTGCAGGGTACAAGAACCACAACTCTGTTTGCATAAATTTAGAGTTATTGTCCTTTGTTATTTTTCATACTTAAATTTTGTCCGGAGCATAGCACAAAAGGTATAAGAGGTATACACATTATACTTCATAGGTAGATAGATCTCAAGGATGAGAAGTGCAGTGTACAAGAACCAAACTATGTTTTGCATAATTTTGGAGTTATTGTCCCTTGCTATTAAGCATTTATTCGGGGAGCATCCATCGGTTCTACCGATTCTCTTGTTTAAATTATATTTCAAAAGTGTAAAGGATAAAACTAAAGGTTGCCATTCTGTGCGAATAAGAGATTACGTTTGAGTAAAGCTCTAACAACTTTCACATACGGCAGAGAGAGTCCCGACAAATGCAAATTAAGGTGTGTGGTATGTTAGGGAGCATATTCAAGAAAGATGTTCTTTAATTTCAATATTAAAGTAAGAATGGTTTTTTTTCTTAGTTTTTAGTTTTTTTGTTTTTTTTTAGTTTAGTTTTATTTTTTATTTTGATGTGTGAGACGAGTATACGATGCTGAAAATAATAGACAATGAAAAATGTAAGTTGTCTTTATACAAACCAATACAATCATTTAACTTTGTTCGTCTTTACATCACCTAGGCTGAAAAAAGTGGGGTGCTCTGCAGGTGAGCACATGTTTGACGGGTGATATTTTGCAACAGCTGATCAAATTAAAACGACCTTTCATTATCACTTCACTTACCAATCAGAATAGGGAAGTTAACGTACACCTACTCTATTTCATTGCTTGAGGATTACACATACAAACATGATTACAAATCATAATCCTCCCTTTACTCAACTAAGATGATTCATCAGGGACCCTGCTACATACCTTTATAATTATCATGTTAGATTGTTTTTGTTGATGTTTTTTCATTCTTTCTTTCTTTTTTAATATACACATCTCTATATACGGTAGGTTATAAATTCCCCCAGATATTCGTCAAGAAATGTTTATCCGTTACCGTTACATATCTCTAATGTTGCACAGCAATATTTCAAAACAAGAGGGCCATGATGGCCCTGTATCACTCACCCATGTACCACTACTCTAAAGGAGCAATCTTGGAATAGGTTTACCCATAGAACATCTGTGCCAAAACATTTTGAAATCTGGCCATACGTTTTGGAACAGAAGTCTTTAAAAGTTTTCACTAAATACATTTAAGGCAAATTAAGCCCCCGGCGGCCATGTTTTTCTACGGATCGGAATTATTTTAGCAATCTTGGTGGACGGTTACCCAAGGAATATCTGTACTTAAACATTTTGAAATATGGCCTGTTGTTTTGAAGGAGATGAATTTTAGTTTTCATACATTTTTTTCTTTCCGTTGCCATGGCAACCATAGTTAAACATGCATCAACTTTATTTTAGCAACTTTTGTAAAGGTTCACCCAAGGATTATCCCTGCCAAGTTTAACGAAGTTCTGTCTAGCGGCTTCAGAGGAGATGTCGTTTACAGTTTTTACTATGGTTACCCAAGGAACATTTGTACCAATACGTTTTTTAAATTTTTCATATTTTTTCTTTCTACATGGATCAAGTTTATTTAGCAACTTTTGTGAAGGTTCACCCAAGGATCATCCCTGCCAAGAATAATCAAATTCTGTCCAGCGGTTTCAGAGAAGATGTCGTTTAAAGTTTTTACTATATACATATAAGGCAAATTAGCCCCGCCCCTGGAGGACATGTTTTTTTACGGATTGGAATAAGTTTAGCAATCTTGGTAGACGGTTACCCAAGTAACATCTGTACTAAAACATTTTGACATTTGACCAGTAATTTTGAAGGAGATGATTTTTAAAATGTTCATACTGTTGTTTTTTTTCTAATGCCATGGGAACAAGAGTTCTACATGGATCAAGTTTATTTTAGCAAAATTTTGTGAAAGGTTCACCCCAAGGATTATTCCTGCCAAGTTTAATCAAATTCTGTCCAGCAGTTTCAGCGGACATGTTGTTTAAAGTAAATTGTTGACAACGCACGACGGGTGATCCTAATAGCTCACCTTGAGCACGTTGTGCTCACCTCCTAATAGCTCACTTTGAGCACGTTGTGCTCAGGTGAGCTAATTACATACAATGTCACTCGAGAAAATGACTACGAAAAAAGCAAAAAAAAATATTTTGCCTTTAAAATTTCTCTAGCAAAAACAAGCTTCGTTAAACCGAGGTGTTCCAGATTTGCAACATCTATATTTCTGACTAATTACTCTTTTGGCAATGTTATTACCTATTTACATTACATACCGATTGTCATTCGGAAAAATAATTCCTATTTTGGAATTTATAAAAAAGAATAAGATAAGTGTAAATAAAACTGGTCATACAATGAAATTTAAGATTTTGAATTGTTTTGTTCGTTTCTATTTACATCAGAACTGCCATAAACCCATGTTTTGGTGTCTATAGCTTTTATATGTTAAATACGAGCTACGTATATATTAGTGTGTCAGGAGAATAAAGCAACTTAAATAATCTAAATCAACTTCAACCAGTTGAAGCACACAGCCTGACTGACTGTATATACGTTATTAATTAAAGATAGCCTTCTTATTTCAAGGCTATAGACAAAAAAGAAAGGAGTACAATATCCAATGTCATTTTGTATTGAGGGCGATGTTTTCGCGCATAAGAAATATATAAATAATTGTTTGTTAAAGTTGGTGATCTTTTTATATCATTTTTAATTACATATTAATTTTCTCTCATGAAAGATGTCATACATAAACTTCAATACTTACTTGATTTATATATCCAATTACGACATATAAGATTACAAGTATTTTAAACAATAAAGTGCCACATAATTATGCATACGAGCAGATACACGCAATATTCTCATTCGATAATTTTCAATATCTTCAGCAACGCAGAACATACAGATACATTTAAGATCTAACTAATATTTTACCTATTCCAATCATATAAATGCATCCATATGGTACAAACTAAAACTTGACATGCGAGTTTTTGCGTCTATTAAATGAAATGATTAATGTATACTTATGAGATCAAATTAGAGTATCATTTCTCATCTGTTTGTTTGTTTATTGGGTTTAACACGTCCCGTCGACAGTATTTTTGCCATTAGCTCGAATATTCGTAGAACATGATCTATTGGAGTCACCACGGCGTCGGCGTCCACGTCCCAAGATATGTTAAGGTTTTGTTTAACATTGCCATTATCTCCAGTATTACTTAATGGATGTCCCCCAAACTTTACGCTTGTGTTTATTATCATCAGACTAATCAGAAAAACAAGAACAGTTACTCTTCCATCTTTTTGCACGTTATGGCCCTTTTTGGACTTAGAAAACATGTTAAACGTTTCCATTATCTCCAGTTTTACTCTATGGATGTCCCAAAACTTCACACGTGTGTTTATCATCATCAGACCACCAGTAGAATCAGGAACAGAAACTCTTCCATTTTTTTTTCATTTTTTTTTTTGCATATTATGACCCTTTTTAGCTCACCTGAGCACGTGTGCTCAGGATGAGCTTTTAGGATCGATGAATGTCCGTCGTCCGTCCGTCGTCCACAATTTGTTCGTTTGCACTCTAGCATCTTCATTTTATGAGCAATTATCTTCAAACTTTAAAACAATGTTTATAGCCATAAAATCTCGGCCAAGTTCGATTATGGCTGATATCGGAACATTAGGTCAGGAGTTATGCCCCTTTTAAAATTCAAAAAAGCCAGATTTCACATTGTTTGACTCTAGCTTTTTTTTTAAATTTAACCATAAAATCACGGCCAAGTTTTATGGCTGATATCGTACCATTAGGTCAGGAGTTATACCCCTTTTAATATTAAAAAAAATGCCATATTTCAAGTTGTTTACACTCTAGCATCTTCATCTTTTGAGCAATCCTCTTCAAACTTAATTGCAATGCTTATGACCATAATGTCTCGATTGAATTTGATTATGACTGAGATCAGTTGATTAGGTCAGGAGTTAAGCCCCTTTTAATATAAAAAAAATGCCAGATTTCACGTTGTTTACACTCTAGCATCTTCATCTTTTGAGCAATCATCTTCAAACTTTATTACAATGTTTATGACCATAAGGTCTCGATTGAGTTCGATTAATGCTGAGATCCGTCAATTAGTTCAGAAGTTATGCCCCTTTTAATACAAAAAATGCAAGATTTCACTTTGTTTATTCTCTACCAACTTCATTTTTTTAACAATCATTTTAAACTTTAAGACAATGTTTATGCCCATAATCTCACAATCGGGTTCAATTATAACTGATATTGACTTGTAAATTTAGGAGTTATGCCCATTTCACCATAAAAAAAAGCCAGATTTCACTTTTACACTCAAGCATCTTTATTTCTTAAGCAATCATCTTTCTCAGGTGAGCGACCAAGGGCCATCTTGGCCCTCTTGTTTCTAACATTTGACTAAATGACCTAGATTTAAATCTTACCTGAATTTGCACTCAACTGGGAATTCATACAGTCATCATTCCTATCAAGTTAAATGAAGACTTGTACAAAAATGTAGGCCCCTAGTGTTCACAAGATTTCTTTAAAATTTGTCATGGTGACCAAGTTTTGATCATCAAAATATGTAAATTTTATGAAAATTGGGCTGAAACTGTGGCCTCTAGAGTGTTCACAAGGATTTTCTAAGATTTGACCTGGTGACCTAGGTTTTGACCAACTGTGACCAATTTTCGATGTCATCCAAGATATCATGTAGACATCCTGACCAAATCTAATGAGAATTGGGCTAAAACTGGCCTCTAGTGTTAGAAGGTTTTTCAAAGATTTGACGTGGTGACCTAGTTTTTGATCCCACGTGACCCATTTTCGAACTCATCCAAGATTTCATGTAGACAAACATCCTGACCAAATCAAATGAAATTGGGCTAAAACTGGCCTCTAGTGTGTTCACAAGTTTTTTTTCTAAGATTTGACCTGGTGACCTAGTTTTTAAATTTTTCGAACTCATCCGAGATAACATGTAGAAAAACATCCTGACTAAATCTAATGAAGATTGGGCTAAAACTGGCCACTAGAGTGTTCACAAGTTTTTCAAAGATTTGACCTGGAGACTTGTCACACCTGTTGAACGTCAGTTTCCAGATGGCATACAATAGCTTGGTGACTTTATTTAACCCCTTGTGTATTTCTTTTTCAAATAGGCTAAGATTCCAAGACCACAATATTTCCTTCAGTTAGCATGTGCTAAAACTGTACACCGATTACAGACACCTAGCAGAACATCGTAGTTCAGCTTCCAGATGAGAAGCTAGATCATATCCATTAATCGGCTCATAGTATAGTGACAACTTAAGTTAACAACATATTCTCGAAGCATTCAACGAACAGAAGATCGGTCTTTGCCGTTATGTTTGTGCAGAAGTGAAACGTCTGAGACCTGATAAAGTCAAGTTCAACTATGTTTCACTTCTTACAGTTTGGAGATATTTCGGTTTAAGATCTGCTTTCACAATGCTCACTCAATATGTGCATCTCTAATTACCTGAATTAAAGCAGACCCAAACGGTCAAGCTTCTGATGTGCTAATGTTTGTGGAGACTAGTGATAGAAATCGGTTGAATATTTGTCAGAATCGATTATCGGTTAATCGGATGAGGTATATAATCAATTAATTTCCGATTAATACTCTTGAACCAGTAGTAAAATTCAAGCAAGGCGCTTAATTATACACGATTACATTAACTTCATGAAGTAGTTTTCGACATAGTTATAGCTTTGTAATGCTGGAGAATGTTCTGCGGACATTTTTGTTTAAAAGGAGATACTTAAAGGCTTTCCTATGGAAACCTGGGTATAATCAAGAGATTCAGATTGCTGTACAGTGTACACTAGAAAGACAACACATGATATGGTATAATATTTTACACAGATGTACGTAAATCGACAGGACGGGTTGGCCCGGTGTCAGGATAATGTGACTGGGTGTGGTATCCTGCCACAGGCCTACTATATCTGATTCAAGTAGACATCGTCTCTAATGACTGAATTTCTACTGTCGGTGGCACGTTAAACCCAACAAACAATCAAACGCAAATCGATTAGTATCGCTCTTCAGTAAAGTAACTGATTGTCGGCGACTAGAGACAATTGGAACATCACTTATAATGACTTGCCTCCTGACACGTTACCATCATTCTTTATTGTAAAAAATGTAGAATGCTCATCACTAAAATTAGGCAGTGAACCTGTTGACTAACACGAAACTTATTGTATTTACCGTAAACCTAAATTGTCACGGACGGTCAACTGCTTTGAGTATTGTCGATATTAAACAAGTGTAGATTCAGATTGTCATGGGAGTCTTCAGCTGCAATGATTTTTCATAAAACAAATAATTCAATTGTTTCAAGCATGTCATCAAAGAGCCTCCAACAAACAACACCACCAAGATTGACTTCATATGTACCATTCCCAACAGATACAAATGTGGAACCATTGAATATATGGATATGTATAAACATATTTGTGTACTAGATTTCTCGCCATTAAGTGTACATTTCAATCAGAATTCAACAAGTAAACAACTGTTAGTATTATATTCATTCAACAATTTAAATTATGTATTGTACATGCGAGGCGAAATATTGTGCTTTACACATAGACCAAAGCGATTCTTTTGTCAGATGTTTTTCAGACATTCGGGAAAACTCCCAGAGTCCGTCAGTCAGCATTTGCTTATCATTTATGTTTTTCCGAATGTTAGAAAATACTGTACATCTGATAGAAGGGCCTTCGTGAAGAGCACATGCTTCCGATTCGCATGCTCTATATCTCATTACAATTGGTGAAGAAATAAAATACTAACAGCAGGTTTCTTTCCCAAATCGAAGCAAAAATGCTGCTTGTGATAGCTTAAAATCACGCCAAACACCTCGTGGTATGGCCACACTGTTTTTAGGTTTTCTTTTGCGAATATGGGTTTTTCAGTTAAGTACATTTTTTCTTATACCATGACACGAAACGACTGCAATATGGGAAATTATAATATTGTGGTTTCTGACCAGATCTTTTAAAGACTCTCCTATATAAGTCTATGTAAAATCAAGTGACCCATGGGGTGGAGCCAATTTTGACCCCAGGGCCATGATTTGAACAAAATTGATATATGTCTATACGGTCATGTTACACACCAACTATCTAAACTTCAGGCCTTGTGGTTTCTATCAAGATTTTTTTTCCAAATCTTCCCATATATGCCTATGCAAAGTGACCTCTGGGGCGAGGCCAATTTTGCCCCCAGGGCCATGATTTGAACAAACTTGGTAGAATATCTAAGCTCTAGGCCTTGCGGTTTCGGGGTAGAAGATTTTTAAAGATTTCATTTTAAACTTTGACAATTTTGACCCTTGGGCCATGATTTAAACAAACTTGGTAGAGGTCAACTAGCCTATGTTACATAGCAAATATCTAACCTCCAGGCCTTGTGGTTTCTGACAAGAAGATCTAAATCTTCTATATTTTTTCCTTTATAAGTCTTCGTAAAAATGTCTTCGTAAAATAAAGTGACGCTTGTTGCGGGGCCTATTTTTGACCCCTGGGACATGATTTGATGTTAACTAGGCAACGTTACATACCAACTATCTAAACTCCAGGCCTTTTGGCCTTTCAATTTTTAGTTCACTTGAGCACGAAGTGCTTTTTTGATCACCCTTCGTCCGTCGTCAACAATTTACTTTAAAACATCTCGTCTGAAACCGCTAAGCAGAATTTGATTATATTTGGCATGGATGTTCCTTGGGTGAACCTTCACAAAAGTTGTTTAAATAAACTTGATTCATGTGGAACTCTGGTTGCCATGGCAACAGAAAGAAAAAAAAATATGAAAACTTTAAAAATCATCTCCTTCAAAATTATTGGCCAGATTTCAAAATAATTTGGTACAGATGTTTCTTGGTCAACTCTCTACCAACATTGCTAAAATTATTTCGTTCTGGAAAAAACATGGCCCCCAGGGGTGGGGCTAATTTGCCTAAATGTATATAGTGAAATCTTTAAACGATATCTCTGAATCCGCTAGACAGAATTTGATTAAATTTGGCAGGAATGATCCTTGGGTGAATCTTTCACAGAAGTTGCTAAAATTATTTCGATCGGTAAAAAACATGGCCGCCAAGGGCGGAGCAAATTTGCTTTATAAGTTTATAGTGAAAAATTTATACAACCGCTGAGCAGAATTTAATTAACTTTGGCAGGGATGATCCTTGGGTGAAGTTTCATAAAAGTTGCTAATTCCAATCCGTGAAAAAACATGGCCGCCAGGGGCGGGGCTAATTGACTTTTTATGAATATAGTGAAATCTTAAAATCACATTTCCGCTGAATCCGCTAGACAGAATTTGATTAAATTTGGCAGGGATGTTAGTCTATGTTAAATCAAGTGATCCCTATGGCGGAGCCAAATTTGACACCAGGGCCATGATTTGAACATTCTCTTTAGTGATCTACAACACAATGCTGCACACCAAATATCTAAACAACACGCCGTGTGGTTTCTGACAAAAATTTCCTAGTTTTTTTTAGCTCACCTGGGCACGTGCTCATGGTGAGCTTTTATGATCGCCCTTTGTCCGCCTTCAACAATTTCCTTTAAACAACAACTCCTCCTAAACCGTTAAATGGATTTTGACCAAACGTCACAGGAATCATCCTTATGATGCCCTCTATCGAGATTGTTCAAATTATCTTGATTGGTTGAAAAAGTAGGTCACAGGAGCTAAAATACAAACTTTGAAAATCTTCTAATGCAAAACTGCAAGGCCTAGAGCTTAGATATTTGGTGTGTAGCATTGTCTAGTTCAACTCTACCAAGTTTGTCCAAATCATGACCCTGGGGTCAAATTGGCCCCGCCCCAGGGATCACTTGATTGTATATAGGCTTATATAGGACAAGAGGGCCATAATGGCCCTAGATCGCTCACCTGGTATCATAAGGCTATGTAAAATCAAGTGATCCCAGGGCCATGATTTAAACAAACTTGGTAGAGGTCTACTAGGCCATGTTACGTACCAAATATCTAAACTCCAGGCCTTGTGTTTTTGAGAATTTTCTTTTTTTTCCTATATGAGCCTTTGTTAAATCAAGTGACCCCTGGGTCGGGGCCAATTTTGACCCCAGGTCCATAGCTTGAATAAAATTAGTTGAGGCCTACTAGGCCATGTTACACACGGTAACCTAATATCTAAACTCCAGGCCTTGTGGTTTCTGACAAGAAGATTTTTCTAGTTGTTTTTTCTATCTATGTAAATTCAAGTGACCCCTGGGGCTGGGTCAATTTTGAACCGAGGCCATGATTTGACCTTGGTAGTGGTCCACTAGACAAAGCCACACACCAAATATCTAAGTTTTAGGCCTTGTGGTTTCAGAGAAGATTGTTTACGATTCCACTTTTACCTCCTGTGATTTAATTATAAAATAGACCGGAACCATTTGAACAATTTTTATAGGGGATCACCTAACATTTTTGCCAAGTTTGATCACTTTCCCATCAGTAGTTTCAGAGAAAAATTTTTTAAGTAAATTGTTGACAACTCACGACTATCTCTCCCCCCCCCCCCCCCCTTCCCACCCCGCTCTCTCTCTTCTTTAAAAATGTAAAAAAAGACCATTCGCAAGACGTCCAAAATACCTCCGAAGAACAATAATCTTCCTCTCCCTCACGAGAGCTAAAGCTATAGGGACCCCTGGCTCCTTTTTTTTTTTTTTTTTTTTTTGTTAAAAGTGCCCCTTCCACAGATGGAAAAAGGGTTCCCTACCCCGCCGAAAAAAAAGCAAAATTTCAGTAATGTCCTGATACTACGAAATGTGTTCAAAAAGTTAGTGGATTGAAGTTGTTGTTTTTTATCCAACAGAGTAAAATAAATCTATTTCATATGGTTCGAGAGGGCTAGTATTAATAATTTTATCCCGAGTTTTCCGTCGCGAACAATACGTCATTTGACAGTAACCATGGTAACGAAACATTGACGCACACCTTAATTATTACTTAATCCAGTTTTATTCAATGTCAACGACAATTCAATCGTGAAAATCGAGAAAACGTCAGTTAAAATTTGCAAGATATCATTCTGAAATTCGGCGTCTTAAAGATTCTAAACAAAAGTTACAAAAATTGTTCAAAAAATTAGAAGACGGACATGATCACGCCAACTGAAAAGAGTGAAATGCGCGCCGTGATGAAGTTTTACTAAACTCCATCACAAAAATACCAAATGATACAGACTGCGAAAGGAAACAAATTAGTTTCACATTCATTGGATTTCAAATGGCAAAAAAAAATTAAATTCTAATGGAAAAGACCATAGGTCCTGAAGGAGGACGTACATCGCAAATGCTGAACGAAGCTTTCAAAAAGATTGACGTTTTACAGTGTGGTAGTTTTCAGACGTTATTGAAAGGAAAACCTTAATTTTATATTAAATGTATTTTTCTGTCACTTCTGAAAAACGTGAGAAATTGGCACGGAGAGTGTTGTTCTGTATCTGTCGACGACGTAGATGACGTCAAGACTGTTATGTGCTGTGCGCCGATAACGTTACATGCTTGTTATTTTGTTACCATTGTTACGTTGTTTGTTTATGTTGGTTGGTTGGATAATTGTCTCCTCAAACCTTTGCACGTTTAATATAGTTTCATACCCCCCCCCCCCCCGCACACACACACACTTCAGTAAAATAGAAATATTCAAATATTCATTTTACGGAAGTCTGGCATTCTGGGCGACGTGCTTTAGCCGTAATGTACCCATACAAACGGTCTCTTGTGTAAAATCGAACAGACGATACACAACAGAGATGTATACTTAAAGGTCCATATACTGAAATAACTAAGTTACGTTTTCACGTTTTCTGGTCAAGAAATGCACCCTTCAGATAAGTTTTAGTTGTACATATATACATGTTGTACTTTTTAGCTCACCTGAGCACTTGTGCTCGGGTGAGCTTTTGTGATCGCCTTTTGTCCGTCGTCCGTCGTCAACAATTGCTTGTGAACACTCTAGAGGCCACAATTTTGGCCCAATCTTCATGAAATTTTGTCTACATAATATCTCGAATGAGTTCGAAATTGGGTCATGTGAGGTCAAAAACTAGGTCACTAGGTCAAATCTTAGAAAAACATTGTGAACTCTCTAGAGGCCACAACTTTGGCCCAATCTTCATGAAACTTGGTCAGGATGTTTGTCTACATGATATCTCGGATGAGTTCGAAATTGGGTCATGTGGGGTCAAAAACTAGGTCACTGGGTCAAATCCTTAAAAAACCTTGTGAACACTCTAGAGGGGTAGAGGCCACAGTTTTGGCCCAATCTTCATAAAATTTGGTCAGGATATTTGTCTACATGATATCTAGGATGAGTTCGAAATTGGGTCATGTGGTGTCAAAAACTAGGTCACCAGGTCAAATCTTAGAAAAACCTTGTGAACACTCTACAGGCCACAGTTTTGGCCCAATCTTCATGAAACTTGGTCAGAATGTTTGTTTCCATAAAATCTTGGACAAGTTCGAAATTGGGTCATGTGGGGTCAAAAGCTAGGTCACCAGGTCAAATCTTAGAAAAACCTTGTGAAAACTCTACAGGCCAGTTTTTCCCCAATCTTCATAAAACTTGGTCAGAATGTTTGTTTCCATAAAATCTTGGACAAGTTCGAAATTGGGTCATGTGGGGTCAAAAGCTAGGTCACCAGGTCAAATCTTAGAAAAACCTTGTGAACACTCTACAGGCCACAGTTTTGGCCCAATCTTCATAAATTTTGGTCAGGATGTTTGTCTACATCTTACATGAGTTTGAAATTGGGTCATGTGGGATCAAAAACTAGGTCACCAGGTCAAATCTAAGAAAAACTTTGTGAACTCTCTAGAGGCCTACATTTTTGTCCCAGTCTTCATTAAACTTGATATGAATGATGACTGCATGAATTCCCAGTTAATAAGGGGAAAAAATGACATTGGTAGGGGAGCAGGTCACCGTATACATACATACCGTATAAAACCCTACATAAAATCACAAAGTCAGATCTAAAGAAGTAAAAAAAAAAAAAAAAAATA
>CM037784.1:55375987-55425987 GCA_021229015.1 Solen grandis | reverse complement strand
ATGTACAGGGTAATGTTATATAATTTTATTATATAATGTTCCGTAATTCAGATACTGGCGATCGGTAAATGTGACTATCGGTATATATAGACATATATACACCGGACGGTCCCTTTAGGTGTCCTTCTTAGCTGAGAGTATTGTGTGAAATTCCAATGTTGATATAACGGACTCAATAATTTAACGGTACACAGCGGATTTAAGCATTTCGATTTTATCACTAAATACCGGACTTCAGTGACTATGTGACGTTCATTTTGTCGGATAACAAAATCTGTGTGTGTCCGTGTTCTGGGAATAGTAGCTTTGTTTTCCTTTAAAAGTGGAATTATTATACTTATTAATATCATTTCTAGTGAAATATGACGAAGGTACTGTGGACTCTTACCAATATACTTATCTAATTGAAAGCAAGAAGAGGTTAACAGCATATGTAAAAAGTAGGCTGATAGCCCCTTCTGGCTCTCGATGGACGCTATGTTCTTCATATATCTTTAAAAGTGAAAATATAGTTTTGCAAGATGTTTAATGTTTAAATGAAAGAAAATATCGGACATTTCTAGAGGATTTTCATTCTAATTTCCATGCATCACCAATTCTCAATTTTTATTGTTGTTGTTGTTTTCATTTCTATTTTAACACGTTTAAATTTTTCAACTTTTGTCTATTTGCAACATCTATTTTATTTTCCCTTATGGCAGCTCCCTCTCATATAATAAAATGCTTTTCATATTTTTTTATCTTCAAAGTATATACTATATCATTTTTTATGTTTGAAAGTTGAAAACAACAAACAATAATACTAAAAATAATGATAATTTATGGGCATTTGTTGATGTTATTAAAATACAAAATGTATAAACATTAATATCATACTAATGATAGTACAAAAAGTTCTTCATTCGTCATAGATATTTACCCGAGTGAAATATAAGTTAGCTGAAAAACAAGAAATTAAACTTAACCGGAAGAAAAAAAGGAAACGATTGATATGATACCTTTTGAAAAGTATTCAAAGTTTAGACAAAAATAGGTTAAGAAAAAGAGGACACCGACAATTAGAAGCAGTAGAAAATCAACTAAAATCAACTAAATTAATCGTGTTGTAGTTTAAGACATGTACATTCGAAACAACCTCCGTGTGTTTTGGAAAAGTGATAGTTATCAGAAACACATCATCATCACCATCATCATTTTTATGATGATTTATCTATTCATTTTTTTCATTGCCCGTGTTTGCTATACAGGCATGGTCATTTCTACCGAATTATCCAAATTGCATCTAGTTCAAACGTGTTATTTATTAGATCTACTGGGCTAAGCACAAATGACAACATGCTTCAAAATAATATTTTCGGAGCCATTGAAATATACCTATACGACGTTCTAAATTGAACTACTATTATATGGGTTCCTTTAGAACTATGGCCATTGCTTGCTCGAACTTAACTTGACAATACGATCAGAATACTTCTAACAATCAAGCGCGTGGTTTGATAGAACTTCTATAATTCTGAAGTCAAACACTGGTCTTAATTGATAATAAATTGTTTGGAGAATAAGTAGTGTCCAAATAAAATCTTGATTCGATTTGCAAACACGTTTTGTGAAAAGAGTTTCATCAGAGACTTAAATGAAAAGCTTACATTGCCTTTAACACGCGGTAGATAGGAAATAACGTTTACTGTCAATTGCAGAAAGTTATAACAATCATAAGTGAACTGTTGAAAGGCAACAATTACTTCAAGTGAAGATGAATACAAGAACTTTATACGAATCGAAATTGCTTGATGTTTAAACGAAATTGGTAGGATAGATATACATAATATATTTTGTCAATTGGGAGTGAAGTAGAGGTTATATCACTCGAACACCTAAATATTGTTTGCTTTTCATGGCACGATTTTTTTTAAACTTCAATAAGTGATGAATTATCTGAGAAGAAAAACAAATACATGAAAAAAATATTTCTTCGAAAGAATATGAACTTTCTATAATTGTGATGAAAGGTGTATCAACCTTCCAAAAATTTAATTGATTAGTATATGCCATATCGATATAATAATTATAAACTACAGGTTAGCCCAACACGGTTATTGGGCATACGATTTGCTATTTCTTATGAGTATATTGATTTAAACCAGAGCTTTCCTTTTTCTTTTACATCAGTTTGTAAATTTGTTCTCGACGATGACGTTACAATGCGCGTCCCTTTCAGATTAATCACGGAGATTTTGTAATGTCGTAGTCATATATAGCGTCCGTCAATTTTACTGGTAGAATTTTTAGGCAAAGTAAAATATTCTACGGCCATGCCCTAAATAAGTTTGTTAATTTCTGCGGATTTAATATTTTGCTGGCATAAACCTATGAATAACTTAATTTGCGCTTGTTTATTTTTCACATGTAACTATAAGATCAATTATCAGTCTCTTAACGGTGTATATGCGTTCTTTCACTCAACATGTGTCTAGAAGCGTGGGAGATCAATAAGAATGTCGAGATTTTTTTATTCCAGGGACACGCATATAGCATGGACACATCATCATATCAGACATTTATGTACAAGTGCCTGTCATGATACACAGCGACGAGAGATTTCATAAATGTTTCTTCCGCAGAGGTTAAGTGCGCTAAAAGCGATTGACTACGATTGAGATTGTGGGCTTGAACTAACATTGTGACAAAATATTCTTTTAGATCGTTATATATATATATATATATATAATTTTGTATCTGATTTTGCACGATTTTTTTATAACAAGCTAAAAAATGAAGTTATCAAACGCATTTAACAATTTTGGATAAAACATTAGAATCAAGTACTTGTTGTGCGATATATTGGTTGTAACGGCCGTATCTGATTCCATTAGGTGCAGGATATTAAGTATTTGGTTTGGATCTACAACTACTTCATATATTTCAGGGGGTTAAGCTTACAGCATACAAGCGTTAAATTCAAATGATTGCGAAACGATCGGAACCTTTATTTCATAAAAGCGACCTTTGCATGTGATTATAGGAGCAAATAGATCATGCGCGTATCCAGCAATTTATCTAAGATGTGTGTTTGTGGTGGGGGTGGGGGGAAGGGGTCGTCCGAGAGGGGTATGTTGGCCAACTCCAACAATCTGAAAATTACCGTACCAAAGTGAGTGGTGGCAGACATACCGCGCCCCCTCCCCTCAACTCCTCTCTATCACCCTCAGCAAGAAAAATATTTCATTATGGATAACTATCGAAATACTTTATTACAATGCCCTTTGTTGTTGTAATCACAATAGCATTTTATGTGGTCATAAATATATGTTGAATTGCCAAAAATTAGCCATTCTGTATAAGGTATAGTAAAAACCAACACCCACAATGACCCTGTCACTTGTTATCGTTAAAGTATAAAGTTTACGTTCACTCTAATTTTTCTAATTAGTGTTTTGATATATGATGTCCTTGGGCTCCTTTTCCGTCTTTACTCTTCGTTGTCATAGCAACGATTGTAAACACGCTCTCATTTCGTGTGACAATTGTACGACCCGGGTACGATTCGTTATTAATACCTACAATATTGTAAAAGCCTCAATTCAATACAAATAAGTGCCCCTATCTTCAAAAGAGAAATCACTTCACGTCTCTAAACTGTTCGAATCGAAACACTTAACTATTCAAATAGTATTCAACAAAACAGATAGTCGGTTCTTTTACAAATTATATTTGCTTGTTATTCGTATGAATCATTAGTTCAGAATGTCTTTCAGGCCTAGTTATCAATGTATCTATATTGCACTTGGAGCGGGTAAGCAATCACAGATCCATTTGCACACGATTGCCGGTACATTGCACGCTCGAGAATGGCTATTTCTACCTATCGAAATTCATTTATCACAAATTCGATAGCTTTTCATTCTCCCACTGTTTAGATTAGATCTTAAAGAGACCAGTACATAATTATTGCCATGTAAAGAAGATAAAGCATGCAATGTTTCTTACTGTGGTTGAGGGCGACGTGTTTGGGTTTTTTTTTTAATGGGTAATAAATCACACGTGCCCACAAACGAAAACATTATCTTGCATGAAAACAAACATATCCTTGTTACTTTACGTGTATGGTTTTGTTTGAGATCGTATAGACAGAACATATATATGTTAAAACAGTCGTGACCTGGTTGGAAGCACAAATAATTATTCCTAAATAATGAATATTACAAAAGATATTAATACATTATCTGGTATGAAAATCAACGTACTATTGTACCTTAAAATATATAAGATGCTATATTATTGGTATAATTAGTAGTAGAAGTTATTATCTTTTTTTTCTTCCAGACAGCTGTTGAAGCGATATCTGATGAAGAAAGGGCAGGTTTGTATTTTATTTTGATAATATGACGTCACAGGTGCATGTACCAACACCACCTAATACATATTTGATTATTCATTCAAATCTATCATCCATCAATCGCAAAACAATGCTTTAAAATATATTTCCATATCTTTATTTTATATATGCTTTGTTTCATTTTGAAAACTGACATTGAGGCCAAATAAAATAAGTGAGACTTCATATACAAAAAATACTTTGAGTTCATTTCATCGTGATTATCAGAATGTCTCTCCTGTCTTTATGACTACCGGTGGCCATGTGGTTAAAGTGTTAACCGGGGGGTCATGGGTTCGATATTCGGTTGAATTTAACTTTGTAAAAATATAGTTTTGGTATTAAATTATCTTTGTTTGAAATACAAGAGTAGCTCTAGGACTGGAGCAGCCACTCTGATCACCCTGTCATGCTAGCTCCAATCAATGGAGACACAGCATTAGGGTTGTCAAAAATCGAACCCACGACCTTCCGGGCGGATGTTTTAACCATTAATTAGTATTTACCCACAATGATTACAATTTTTCATGAGAGATGCTCAATTACAGATGCTGGTGAAAAAAATAGGAACCAACGTCATGTCTTTTACAATTGCTAAACTTGCTGTAATTCAAAACTATCTGACCAAACATTTTAATTACAAGATACTGGAGGAACATAAGAGTCATGGTATAACTATACCACTTTATAAACATCTAAGGACCGTCCCCGGTGGCCGAGTGGCTAGAGCGTCAGCCTCGAGGGAGGGAGGTCGTGGGTTCGATCCCCGGCCGCGACATACCAAAGTCGTAAAAACAGTTCTGGTATAGCTCCCTTGCTTCCCTCAGCATATAAGTGAAGTTCCAGGAATAGTTGGTCCGGTGTCAGGATAATGTGACTGGGTGTGGTATCATGCAACATGTCTACGACGTGATATTGCAGTGTGGCAGCACCATATCAGTCCCAAGTAGACATCGTCTCCAAATGACTAAAATGCTGTCGAAAGGACGTTAAATCTAACAAACAAACAAACACTTAAGAAAAGGAAATTACACATGCTCCCTTTAAAAGACCACTGATTTAAACGTTTACTTTTGGATGTTTGATGAGCAAATCCCTACTTATAGTGTGCGTGTTTCAGAGTTGAAAGAGACGTTTCAGCTGTTTGACCGGGACAATGACGGGTTCCTGACGGCCCGGGAGTTGGGAGAGGCCATGCGTGCCATGGCCCAGCATCCTACAGAGCAGGAGATAGAGGACCTTGTCAGGAAACCCGACCCCGAGGCGGAAACAGGGAGAGCAAGGGGAGCAGGTGGAACAAACAGAGCAAGAGCAGTCACAGCAGGCGGAAGAGAAGTGAACAGAAGGTTCAAAAGGAGCCGGGTGTGTACAACTAGTCTCTCTCTTTCTCTCTCTCCAAATGTCATACCGGCCACGATAGCCCAATGTTTAAGAAGCATTAAGAGTCCTTGTTCGAGAACGCCCTCTGCAAATTTTCGGATCCCTCACCTTTGATTGAGGATTCAAGTCGCTTGCTTCGTCTACCAAGAACGGGATAATATCACTGACCGCTGTTAGAGAACAAAAACGGCGTTTATCAAACTTAACTACAAGGTACATTGTATTAGTTCAACTACACATAATGTATACATTAAACAGTCAGTCAGTCTTATTCAGCAGTCACCTATGCTGATAATTAATTTTCGGAAACACTGTATTAGTTTTAAGAATTTTACTTAAGTGTTTCCTGGACTTTTTTCTCCTCCCCGGTGGCGTCCGTCGTGAGTTATCTCCCCTGTCGCCTTGTATAGCCTCCTAGCACGGGTAGTGCTAGGACTAGTTGACTTGTATGATATCCTGTGTCTAGTTTACTGTGTGACACTGCAGTGTTCTAGCGCTGTATGTGTTTCTGATAATTCCATAATAACTGAAATAGAGTTGATGGGACGTTAAACCCAAGTACATCTCTTGTTTTCTCTCTCTTCATCATGCCTCCCGCAAAGTTTAGCAGCAAAAAAAAAATGTATCCCGTCCATTTAGACGCTAAAGTTTAAAATAATAGGTGAAACGTCATTCCATTATTTATATTACTCTAAATAGATTATCCACGTGCTTTGACTTGGTGTCATTTTTATTTGCACCAGCATTATCATTATTTGCCCCTCTTTTTATATTTGTCAGGGGATTATTGTTTCAAGTTTTGACACGGAAAACAAACATTCTGTAGTAGCTCACCGTTCTTGCATTTCCAGTATATTTAGTTAATACAAGACCGTTATACATTCGAAACTCCCATAAATTATTGTTATTTTTCTATTCTTACTCTGATAACTGTATTTTTTTTCTGAATAAAAAGTATCCAGTTACATCCTCGGAAAGGTTACAAGTTTTCAGAATATGAGTTGAGATATTTAAATATTCTAGGTACTTAACTTAATAATTAAACGCATGATTCATGAAAGTGTTTTCATGCGCTGTATTTTATACATACTATCAGCTTTTTCTTTCTTTTCTTTTCTTCTTTTTTTTTTGTTGTTGTTGTTGTTGTTGTTGTTGTTGTTGATTTATCTATCCTTTTGTTTATACCTATTTTTAACGGAACGTATGAATGACGCTTCTATGTATTATTTTGTACTGGTGAATAGTAGTCTTAATAGTCCATTGAATAATGGGAATAGATGCTTAAGTCACTTTAATGTAGTCGTATGAAGTGTGACTTCTATTTACCGATGCCACACAACAGCAGCATGATACTGCATTGTGGCTTCAGCTAGATATAGTCTCTAAATGACTGAACTACTGTCGGCGAAACGTTTAAACTCAATAAACAAACAGAAACCTTCCATTTCTTACATTTGCGCTACATTGTCTATATTAGTACACATGATGTAAAAATATCCTTTGCTTCAAGACTTTTAAGGGAGAGAAAAAAAGATAAAACAGCTATTTATCATTTTTTTATAATGTTAATATTTTTTTTCACTACATGTATGGAATTTTAACCTGAGCTGTCAACAAGTTACTTGTAAGTTCAACATGATCCGTATAGATCGATAAATCTCTTTTTGTTATCAACGTCAAACAGTGAGTATAGAAAGAATAGTCTGTAAATGCTATCACTCCTCAAGTTCTGTATGAATGCCAGTTTTTAAGTGCAAATATTAAACAATGTATGGTAGAACATCAAGATTCCAAGTCACGTGCTCTGTAACTACATTCATGACATATTAGTTTTCTCCTGGTGTTGTGATGTTCTCCCATGTATGATACATTAGGTTTATCCCGGGATTGGAGAATGGTCCTAAAAAAATTCTATGGGCCATTTTAAAGAGATCAGTCTCTGACATTAAGGATGATATGGTACGAAAGTAGCATAGACATATATGTCTATGAAAGTAGCGTTAACAGTTGATGACGAATTCGTAGGTTGCATGTTTGGTCCTAATTATATTCGTGGACAAACATCTTTAATAACTAGACCATCCCAGGCCCAAAGCACTGGTGCAACCCTGAAAATATTTTCCCATTCGTCGTAAAATATAACTGTTTAAATTCAAATTTATGTGAGATTACAGTTATATGCGACTGCTAAACCGAGGTCAATTTATAATTTAATGTATCAGAGATGACTAAATCTATATATGTAACACATGTGACCATACAGGCAAAGAATCAGTGTATGATATATTATTCCAGAATACCATCAGATCGATTTCGACTTCTACCTCAACATTATGGCCAAGCGCTTGACAGTGCCAGAGCCTGATGACCAGTTACTGGACGCCTTCCGGGTCTTCGACAAGGAGGGTGAGTGGGCACAATACATGAAGGGACCAGTCCCGGTGACCGAGTGATTAGAGTGTCCGCCTCGGGGCGGGGGCTCGTGGTATCGACCCTCGGCCGTGACATACCAAAATCGTAAATATAGCTTTATTGCTTGTCGCTCAGCATATAAGGGTAGCTCCAGGAATGGTTGACCATATGTCAGGATAATGTGAGTGGGTGTTGCATAGTTAACCATTTTCTCAGTGATTTCATCAGAAATATTGATACTGAAACCACTGTAAAAACGGGAGTGCTTTACTTTTTCTGAAGTACATACTTTGTTCTTCTCATTAAATATTCATTCTCTATAAATTAATTGATATTATTTTTCAAGCTACAGGTTTCACACTTAAGCTTTCTCTAGCTCTGAAAATCTGTAAAACACAGAAATTAATCGCGCAATTTAATCTATTAATTTTATTCCATTATCATATAAGCAAATAGGTTTTTTCGATGTCAGTTTTTGTGTCACCGATCACTTTTCCATCGCCGCCCGTCCGTTTGTCTGTCTGTCACAGTTTTTCTGTCACGCTTCAACAGGTAACATTCGTGTTCCAAAGACACACTCTTAATCATGTTATTGTTTTACAACTTTTATGGCTGTGTTTAAGATTTCGTTTCACTATTGCATTACCGCTTTCACAAAGATAAAATATATCAATACTAACTAAATTTAAAATGCATTCCCGAAAGCATCAGGTTTGTAACCAAGAAGTCCCCTGGTTCTTAAACCGGTTGCAATTTTCGAAAAAGGTCACCTCGATTTTAAGCTGTCAGTTGCTTGAGAAAATTCTTCTCCCGTACTGGGACATACAGAAACATAGAGGTAGATTTGCTGACCACAAATGAATAACTAAAAACTTGTAGAGAAAAATAGTTGTACGGTGGTGTATCAGAAATCTGGAAAGAAACATCTTATTAGATCCAGGTTGTAAACTTTACGAACCTAAGGTTTCTAAATAAATTAAACGCTTTCCATGCTTAACTTCTAAATTGAACTTCCCCTTCCTTAATTCGTTTTTAATTGTTCCATTAGTTGTTATGGGGTGTTAGCTGAAAAGTTATTGACGGAACAGCGAACAAAGCAGACCATGATCAGACTGCGCCGATGTACAGAGGCAGTCACAAGTGCCCACAGCATTGTAAGGGTTACGTATGAGTTGTTGCTCTGTTTAGGTAAAGTCCCTGTAATGGTTCCGCTACATTTCGGACTTCATGGCCTTTCACGGAGATAATGTTTCATAAGGTTACCTTGGTTATCTTGGAAGGGGTTAAGTGGTCCAAGACGTAGGGAAACCATTACAAGGTCTTTACCTTAAGCCAGACGTACTCTCTTAATATACTGCAAATTTGGTTGTAGATCAAAGTTCTTCAACACAATAAATTTCAATCAATCAAATTAGCCAAATGATTATTTACATATCGATACCAGGCACTGGGGTGATCAGCGCCGCCGACCTCCGACAGATTGTCACGACAATGGGAGAACGTCTTACCGACGAAGAGGTGGAGGAGATGATCAGGGAAGCTGATGATGACGGCGATGGACAAATAAATTACCAAGGTATCACTTTTACATCCATAACATCCAAATCTTCAAGCTTAAAACTATTCCATATAGTTACGGTGTTTTGTTTGTTGGGGTTAACGTCCCACCGACAATATTTCAGCCATTTGGAGACAATGTCTACTTGAGACAGACATAGTGCTGCCGCAATGCAGTATCACGCCATAGACATGTGGCATGATATCATACCAAGTCACATTATGCTAACTATGCTGAACGCCAAGCAAGGGAGCTATACCAGTACCATTTATTTCGACTTTGGTATGTCGCGGTCGGGGATTGTTCCAAGGACCCCGCCCCCGATCACTAGGCAACCGGGACCGTTATTTCCTTTAATTTTAGTCAAATGATCGTAAAGCGTGATAAACTGACTTAAGCTATTTACATGCATGTGAGTATTACGGACTATTCATTTTGTTTCAGAGTTCACTCAATTGCTGTTATCAAGTTAAAACACATGAAGTCAACAAAACAGACAAGACTCTCCAAGGGAGATAACTACGATAACGAGATACAGTCAAAACACAGTTGTCGTCTCTTGTAGTAAAATTAAATTCGTATTACCTGCAATGAAAACAAGATAAAGACTTAAGTGAAATGTTCCAAAAGTGACATACATTTTTAAAAAATCGTCATAAATGTTTACAAATCTTTAAAATAATAGATAAAGTGTACATGGATTTCACGGAATTGGGATGCGGGTAATAAATGGCAAGTGTTCTGAAAAACAAAAACATCAACGAAAGGTGACAGAGTCTCCTCATCAGCAGAGTATTCAAACTTCCATGTATGTTTCCCATACGTCCATTACTCATAATATTCATTGTTCATGTCATGTTAGATATGTTATATACATTTTAAATGTCTTATTTATTTTTATACTTTAATTGTTCAATAAACATATACATGCACATGTGTTTGCGAATCACTTTGGCGACAACCATTTGGTCAACCTTTGACAAAGTCATTTAGCCCAGTGTCCATCGTCGGAACCTACATTCGCTTAATACACTTTGCCTGTTTATCGACCGTATATGATTTCATCAGCAAAACGTCGTACTCATAAATTATATAATTAGGCATTTCATTTGGTCCGAGACGGAACTGATCGTTTGACCAATGAAACAACGCGTTGTATATAGTTGTTCGGATTTTGAAAGTTACTTCAATGAAGAATATTCAGAATTCTACACGTGGTTTCATTCGTCACCAGGTAGCTGATTCAAATTCATAAACTAACGAAGTTTTGCCAGTTGAATATCCCACGGCATGTACGGCAGTGATAACGGGATATATAACAAGGGTTCCGACTATGCTCAGAATTAGACGATGTTTCAACGTGAGCACCCAATTCAACCAATCTCCACAGTTCGCATCCCGGCAAGGCATTTTGGATTTTTCATTTGAGGTGGCCTTCCAAATTGCCTAGCGGTTTGCAAATGGCTAAAACCGAACGCCTCTGTTTGTTCAGGGCATTTAGATGACCGTTGTAATATGACTGAAATACTGTCGCAGTTCCAACACCACAACAACAACATGAAAAAAGCTTACACCTTTTGAATAGGCTTTTTGATGTGATAAAAATTCATATTTGACCAGATAAAATAAATGAATCCTTAGATTATGAAAAGAAATAATAACAATCTTATTTGAATTTGTACTAACAGTGCATGTTTAAGTGTCCTTAAGAAATCGCGATCAAATGATATATTAAGCATATCTATTGATATGGTAGAGATAATAAAAAACGCAAATAACGACATGTTCTTAATATTTTATATCATATAACACAACAAAATAGTTCAACAAGGAAAGAATGAATGAAAGAAAGAAAAAAGTAGGAGAGATCGCAGGTCATACATATATATGCAATGGAAACATTGTTTCATATTTTCGAGTCTTTCCATTATTTCAGATTTTATTCTCACATTGTCACCTATGATACTGAGCACTTATTATTGCTATATATTTTTCTACTTTTTTGTTGCTTTCTTATTCTCAAGGTAAGTGGTATACATTGCTTTATTCAGAAAATAAGTTTCGTGCCTTTTCCTACACTAAGGTGACGATTTTTGTTTTTCTCTCCTCCGGCCCATGATTTAGACCTAACCCGGAAGTGCCTCAAATCGTCTGTATGCTTCTTGTCCAGCATAGTTTTGTAGCTTCGAGGCTGACAATAAGTCTGTAAAAAATCATGATGCGAAACATTAGAAAAGAGAAGAGAGCAGAGGAAAACAACATTTGAAATAAATAAATAAATGTTTGTTTGTTGGTTGGATGGATTTAACGTCCCATCGACAGTATTTCAGTCATTTGGAGACGATGTCTACTTGAGATGGATATAGTGCTGCCACACTGCATTATCACGCCGTAGACATGTGGCATGATACCACACCCAGTAACATTATCCTGACACTGGGCCAACCAGTCCTGCAACTACCCTTATATGCTGAGCGCTAAGCAAGGGAACTATCGATTGAACCCACGACCTCCCACTCCCGAGGCGGACGCTCTAACCACTCGGCCACCGGGGAAATAAATAAATAAATAAATCAACAATGGTTGTCAGTTACAGATACCACCTATCATAACTCATAAAATAGGTTTTACGTTAATTGAAATGTGCAGGGTTTTTTTTGAGTGTGTTGTTTTTCGTTGAGTATTTTTAGGGGGCGTGCTTTTTTTTCTTGAAACAATAAATTTGAACTTCAGAATCGGACTTCAACTACCTGAGAGAACTCGTGGTAGAAAGCCTTATATCCTCCCTCCAGCAGGTAGATCTCGGGAAATTGAGGCGGGGATAAAGTCCTTGTTGACGTCACGGTCCAGGGAGCGCAGGAAACCGGTACCTTGAATAACATTTGAAATGTTAGGATAGGTTGTAATACATTGAATAGCACTGGAAATTAAAACATAAGAACTCCGTGTAAAAAATTATACATGTTATACTAAGAAGTGAACTAATGATCTCCTTATCGGTCAAGAGACTAAATAACAGAACGTCCAAATAGAGGCAATTTTGAGATTTTGAGCTTAGCGAATTGTGTTTAGTTTTCGAGTTGTAACTGGTAAAGTCATGAAATCAAAATACAAACGCGGAAAACAAAACTTACATTTTGGGTCCTCTCTCGGAGGAAAATTCGCAGTGGAAAATGAGCACATGTACTACATCAGGTGAAGTAATTGTTCCCTCTAAGAATGCTTGAATTGCATCTTTAGTGAAGAGATTCACGCACCCTTTAAATAAAAGACAGTTCTGTTAGTTAGACAGTCGTTACTTATTGCCTTTTTCTATAGTTCATAGCTTGATGGAACAAATTTACACTAGATATTCGAATTTATACCACTTTTAGCAATTTAAATGATTATTTTCACTTGAAAAAAAATGCAAATTTGGACAGACAAATATCATTTGCCGTCAACCTTTGTGATATATATATTAAAAAAGGACATACTTTGATACATAATTATCTCACCTTTATATGGCCACCATTATATTCATACGGGTATCTGCAGTCTATGATGGTCACGTGATCTATCTTCTCATCGTACTGTCCTTTCAAAACGTTTGCCATCTGTGGAAAAAAAAAGATTACTTCTGATTTCAATAATTACAAACACAGTTCTTTGCTTAATTTGTAAGCAGGGCTATTACGGCAGGGCTATGTTACTCTTGTTAGGACATAATTTAAAGTCCCAATACATTTCAGCTTAAAGTTTACAAAAGAAAAATATATTTTCGTATGTTTAATAAGAGCAAAGCATCAAATAAGATTTAACTATCCCCTGAAATCCACACATTGAAATATCTAATGAATGAATACGGGAATTCCCCGGGTTCCTAAGTTGTTCAAACAGGTCGCTACATGTTAATAGAGTGAAAAAGTAGGCGGGTGTGTTCTGAAACATATTTTGCAGTAAACTCACGGATGTCACGGTATACAAGGGATGTCTCAGAAATCCGTGGACTTTTGTCAAAACTTGAACCGAATTAGAGGAAATATGAAGAAAATCTCCTAACTTCTGAAACACTCTTCGTATGTTCTTTTTATGTTTGACGTTGTTGTGAGTTGAATACTTGCTATTTTTCTTTAAATTTGGTATCTTTCACGCAAATAGCCATTTCTTGAGGCCGTTTAGTGATGAATTTCACATAGAGGTCTACATAGTGTTGGCTCATTCGAAATTAGCTCAAGCAGTTATAAGATACTGGAACTTTAAATATAAATATTGATACACGTATATCTAAATAAACAATCGCATTTCCTAGGTGATGCATGCTTACCGTATGAGGCGTTATAGCGCTGAGGTCCCTGTGTTTTCCCCGCACCGTAGGTAGGATATTTGACCTCGACCCATCAGAAACAAGGTCAACTTCCACAGAGAGCCGATCCACCGCCTGTATGATGCTGGATATAGGGCTAAGTTCCTGTGAGGTCACGAAATCTCCAAGGGTACGGCGACGTTTTTGAGGTCTTTCCGGGGTTTTTGGTTCGATGACAAAATCATCTCTTGGTCTCTTTGTGTCTGGATTTACTCCCTAGAATAAAATAAAAAAATGTCAATCGCTTGTAAGCATGAAGGAAGATCATTTACATTATATCAAATTGAGGTCAACATCCATGTAATCAGGTTTGATAATTTATTCACTTATACTCATTTTACTTTTAAGCTATGTTCAGATTACTTGCCTAATTAACTGAATACTTACAATGTCATCCTCAATGCCAGAATCGTCTGCAACAAATGCTCCTTTCTTTGTATTCCTTGTTTGCAATTCTTCAAATACTGACTGAGTTCTGCAAATAACATTTGTATACGAGTACAGTATAAACCATCCGTTTTAAAATAATTTAATTCATATTTCAGAGGCTCATTCAAGGATCCCTGATTTTAGACGGCCACCTGCTTAAAATGGCCAAATTGACTACATCCCTTGACTGGCCGCTTAAACCAGGTTTGATTGAACCGAAAAATAATGTAACTTTTGAATCAAAAGTCTCCTTTTGAAATTAATAAGCTGATTCTTGCAAAGGTTAGATGAGTTTGATTATTTCGAAGTAGTAATTTATAAATTAAATATGAAAATTGACACAAAAATGCATGATATAAATCATTTACCTTTCTAAATCTAAAATTTTATTGAATGTCTCGAAAGACTCGCTATATTTAAATGGCATCATTTTAACAAGTTTGTCGTTGTTATCATACAAGAAGGCTTTATCCGAATACGATATATACTCATCTTCTTTAAACTTATATATACATTTTAATTCGGTTGTGTATGACGTCACATCTTTCCACAGAAATACCCCGGCAGCCATTTTCCGATTGCAAGCGTAAACCTGTCATTGTTACAATACTTCAAATGACTAAGCCGGTCATAGATAATAAAATAATTAGTGTTTTCTATTGAATAAGTAATTGGTGATCATTGCGGATCAATATTTGTTGATATTATATCTATGTTAACATCGAATGTCCAAAAGAGTGACCATTGTGGCAATCAAAATCTTTATACAGAAGTTGGTATATGGATTTTTTTCCACAAAAGATAAGCTGCATAGATATCAAAAATGATTTTATACAGATAAGAGACAGGGGGAAAAGACACTTTTATTTGTTTGTTGTTGCTGTATCTGTTTTTTTTTTTTTTTTCTTTTTTTTTGTTGTTGTTTATTTTTTTTTTTTTTGTATTATATTTTTTTTTTTAAACATATATATGGTAACACAAACTCATCCTTTTCATTATGGGTATTTGAAAAACAATTTTCTATCACATACAGGGGCCATTAAAATTGTATCTCTTTCGTCGATATTTTTTTCTATTTATTCCTACCACTTTTTTCTTGTTTTTTTTTTTTTTTTTTGTTCTTGTTATAAAATTTGGGTTAAATTTAAGATGTCTCAATTTTAGCGATTTTTTAAAATTTTAATTAGGCACCATACGCGGACAAATAGTTCTTAATGTTATTTATTCTATTACATGTACATGCTACCACTGTTTGTAAATTAACCTATATACATGTTTTTAAGTGTTATTGCTATAAATAATCTTAAAAAAAAAAATGATATCATTTGAATTAAAATTGCAAAACCACTACCTTAGCACAATTATATACTTGGATTCTTACATATTACGATATGTTCAAAATGAAACAAAATCATTGCATATTTTTCATTGCTAAGTTTATGTTCGTGTCGATTATTTATTTGAAAGATCGTTTAAAAATTATGCAATTTTGTGCTGCAGTATTTAGTTCAAGTACCAAGATAGCGATAAATTTATATTTGATATTAGGTACTTTTTTCATTTATTGATTGTTAAATTCTAAACGCCGTGATAAAATATTTATTTCTGTGTAATATATAGAAATGATTAACCAAGTTTTGGAAACTAATTTACGCATTCCATTATTAAAATATGTATTTGTATATATTTTAGACCCTGCTTTTCGGTTTTCGATGGACGTATCGGTTCAAAACAGGTGGAGATAGAAATGGTAAAATCATTACAATGGTACAATTCTTTGTCTAATATATTTTCATTTCGGAATGTAATTGCTGTATGGAAAATCCTCTCGACAAGAAGGGGAAGATGAAGAAGACGTAGTAGTTGTAGCATTTTTCACTGACATAATGAGAACCAATCTGGTCCTGTGTATCGGAAAATGTTATTACAAGAAGGGTTGTTTTTTTAATAAATAAAAGCAATGTAAACTTATTTCTGTAAAACATGAAGAAATATGAATATTAAAAGAAAATAAAAAAAATCATATATGCCGCTTATGATGATAATTGAACAGCAGAAATCTAACGGGGATATTTTGTCCTAATCACGGATGTGGCTGCTGCTTATGATGATAATAAAACAGTTACAATCTCATGGGGATTGTTTGTCCTAATCGCTGATGTGGCTGTTGCTTATGATGATAATAGAACAGTTACAATCTCATGGGGATTGTTTGTCCTAATCACGGATGTGGCTGTTGCTTATGATGGTAATAGAACAGTTACAATCTCATGGGGATTGTTTGTCCTAATCGCTGATGTGGCTGCTGCTTATGATGATAATAGAACAGTTACAATCTCATGGGGATTGTTTGTCTTAATCACGGATGTGGCTGTTGCTTATGATGATAATAGAACAGTAACAATCTCATGGGGATTGTTTGTCCTAATCACGGATGTGGCTGCTGCTTATGGTGATAATAGAACAGTAACAATCTCATGGGGATTGTTTGTCCTAATCACGGATGTGGCTGTTGCTTATGATGATAATAGAACAGTTACAATCTCATGGGGATTGTTTGTCCTAACGCTGATGTGCTGCTGCTATGATGGAATAGAACATTACAATCTCATGGGGATTTTTTCCTAATCGTGATGTGGCTGCTGCTTATGATGATAATAGAACAGTTACAATCTCATGGGGATTGTTTGTCCTAATCACGGATGTGGCTGTTGCTTATGATGATAATAAACATTACAATCTCATGGGGATTGTTTTCTAATCGCTGATGTGGCTGCTGCTTATGATGGTATAGAACAGTTACAATTCATGGGATTGTTTGTCTTAATCACGGATTGGCTGTCGTTATGATGATAATAGAACAGTTACAATCTCAGGATTTTGTCCAAATTTCACGAGTGCTTTCTATGGTGATAATAAACATTACAATCTTGGATTGTTGTCCTAATACTGATTGGCTGCTGCTTGATGGTATAGAACAGTTACAATCTCATGGGATGTTTGTCATAATCACGGATGGACTGTTGCTATGATGGTAAGAACAGATTACAATCATCTCATGGATTGTTTTTCAATCACGGATGTGTGTTGCTTATGATGATAAATGAACATTACAATCTCATGGGGATTGTTGTCTTAATCACGGATGTGTGTGCATTATAGGGTAATAGAACAGTACAATCTCATGTGTGATGAGAACAGCAACAATCTCACGGGGATTGTTTATCTTAATCACGGATGTGGCTGCAGCTTATGATGATAATTAAACACCAGCAATCTTACGGGGTTTTCTGTCCTAATCACGGTTGTTACTGCCGATTAGGATGATTTTTTTTTCAAGTATGCTTATTTTCTCTCTATATATATTAAGTCATTACATAAATAGACATAAATAAAAACTTACAATTACTACAACTATTTATTAATCTAAAAGTGCCACGTTCATTATTTTCTTTTTTGTTCTGTTTAATTTTAAAATATGCCAAGAAAAATATTGCTCATTCATCAGCACAATCTGAACAGGAGATTGTTAATTCTTGTTGTCGTTTCAATCTGCATTGTTCACTTGAATTATGCAATTATTTCGGCGACGCACCGTCGACACTTTGAGTTGTTCAAGTCGTGCTTTGGTGCACAGAACAGAACAGAATATTACTCAGAGATATAAGCACTGACTGACTTTATTCAGGGTCTCTTCATATTACACACAGAGACCCTGCTTTATTTTATATTATTTTAAAGATTCAGTATTAATTTTATATATACATATGTATATATTTATATTAATGTTGTGTCACGTGATTACCTACCTTCATTTAAAGATGCATATTATAACATGTTTAAATTGATGTTTCAAGGCCCACTGAGCCGTGTGCTTATTTATGTAACATTTATGTGCTCATTGCATGTTTTAGCACATGTCACGATAATAGATCACTTACTTACTTACATACTAAGACTTATGCATATAGCAGCTCGCCAAAAGAAATATACATACAGAACATATAAATATATATATGTCACATATTCAAACAATAAATTACAAATGAAAACAAATATTGTATGGAGAATGTCAGTCTTTGTACTCCTAAACCATTACTTTGACAAAGAAAGATGAAGTGATATACTGTGTCACCGGGACAGTAATACTACCGCAATTTTGTATAAAGCTTTTGAAATAAGAAAAAAAATAAATAAATAATGATATGCAAAATTATAATGAATAATATCATTCAGGTAGTCCTTTGCAGAACATTCTCACGTTATCGTAATAAGTCAATTTTTATTGTATAATTTTGCGCATTTTTTGTTGTATAATTTTGCGCATTTTTATTCGTAAATCTGAATACATTCTTCGTAGCGTTTTAAGATTTAAACCTCCTCTCTCCCCCCCCCCCCCCCCCCCCCCCTCTCTCTCTTCTGTTTGTTCCAATTTTGTTGGACTTTATTCACAAAATGCATGGGATTTACCCCTGGCTAAAGGACCATATTTAAGGAATCGAGATAGAAGAACCAATATCTGGATTAATTTCAAAATTCTTAGCACATATATATATACATATGTAACATGTACATTTTAAGTATATCATAACTGTATTTATAAAGGCTGGATACAAATACATTTCTGTCTTGGTTTTCTTTTTACATCATACTTTTTGATTAACATATCTATTTATATTAATATGGTACCCACCTAATGATGGAGATAGTAGAAGCACTCCAAGCTGTTTCTTACTACTTGTTTTTCGATCTCGTATTACTGTATAACAGTTTTCCATATCAGTTGAAATAAAAGAACAGAACAGAACAGAAATTTTATTTAGACTTAAGCATACATGAACTCATCGCATACATATAATAAATTGTATGTTTTGACACATGCTCTCAAAAATACAAAAACATATTATATGTTACTAATAAAGTCCCGCAATAAAACATTTAAATAAATATGACAACAAAACATTGTACATTTCCAAAGATATCTACAATTTCAAATAGTAAAACTCTCAAACGTGCGATGAATGTACATATTTTCTAAAATCACGTCCAGTTTAATTTTCTGAACACACTTGAATTCATCTAAAAAGTATATTCATTATATTGTCACATTTAGCATGTTTTTAATTTGTTATAATCCTATTCAATGAACAAAGAAAATATAATCGCATTATAAAAGCATACAAAGGCGTTTTACGTTTCCTCGAAATGCATGACCTTTTACTCTAGCGCATGTATGATTTGTGACAGGTTTTTTGATATACCTGTTGCAGTTTACACCTTTGCGTCCGGATAATATCCGAAGAAAGAATAAAATGTTAACAAAAGCCCTTAATTAAAGATAAATACAACGGAAGGATTTAAGGAGGATGTAGGAAATTTGTTAACGGAATATTGAATAGAGTGTACTTAAAATTTGGGGTATATATAAAACTTGCATTCGCTCAACATTCAAAACCATTTCAACTTTGGAAAGATGTTTATCGGGCAAGTTAAATGGTATGTGTATTTTTTCATTTAATCTATCTGTATGTTTTATCATTTATTTCATTTAATTGCTACGACATTTACATGGGAAACTGAACTTTCATAATCTTATATATTTATGTATATCTTAATAATGTTTTTTTTTTTCAAAAGTATACCGAGATTCTTTTCTATAAATTATGATATAACTGATAAAAAGTCCATGATATTATTTTTTTAAAACCTTCTTATTTAGAAAGGCCTCTTCACCGTTACTATCTTTATGTACATCTGATATATTGTATACATGTCAACACTATCGTCCTGGACTGAACACTTCAAAGTCTGGCTAGCGGGGTATCCTAACGAGATAATTAGATTGGACAATGGATGCCTGATTGTAAAAGAAAACTCATAATCACTTTCCAGTTACTGAGAGATAACCTAGTGTAATCAGACGGTCTATCTTACTTGTGGTTCACACTGTTTATGATGATAATAATTATGTTCTGAGTCACAGAGAGAGAGAGAGAGAGAGAAAGAGAGAATATAAATAGAGAAAGAGAGAATATAAATGAGAAAGAATAGTATACTAAGATGTCTGAAACGAGACGGTCGAGAAAATGAAAAGTAGAATTGTACTGAATTAATGAAGGAAGGAAAGATCGCATATATCAAACATTTTTAATGAGATAATAAGATAACACTTTCGTCATATCCTTTTAGCGATGTTTTATGAATAATATTTCACAGAAATTGTCTTAAATAATGTAATTAATATATATTGAGATATCCATTGTAAAAATAATTATTTACACCCGGACACAACAAAATCACATTCAGAAAACAAATAAATTTATGCATATTCTTTTATTATATCTACAATAAAAATGAATATAAATGAATTAACAATATAAATTTCAGAAAACGAATACATGTAAATGTCATATAAAGTCGGAAAGTTTTAGGGGCTTTTTCCGTGCATAAATTGGCTTTTATTATTCTATCTTCACATTTCCTGGGATTATTTAATCTTATTTCCTGCCCATGCATGCATATTTATCTAAACCAAATATCTCCAGGAAACGCGGTGAAAGTTTTTTAGCAGTTTGAAGTTTTCACAAACAATATTGATAACTAATGATCAGTAATGATGATCGAATATCAATTCAATAGAAAACACTAATTGCTCAATTATCGATGTACAAGCCCGGCTTTGAAGTGTTCAACTAGGATGCTAGCGTTGACAGTTTTACCTCTGCATCAGCAAACAGCCGTTGGAGTCTTAGATGGAGTGATTAAAGTTCAGTGACGTCATACTCAATTTACATGTATATATAGGTCTCGAAACCTAAATTTTGCAACATTTCCAATAAGTTATTTCATTTACACACATCAATTTTAAAACATGGCTCCTTCAATTTTCAGTGATTCGTTCGAGGCCGGAAACATGAGCATGGACAATGAAAGGTATTGTTGCATGCATCAACATATTTTTTATTATTATTTGGCGTTCTTCATTCTATAGAACGAGACAGATACACCTATTGTAATTATATTTTAAATATTTTATTCGACTTAAACTTTACAGTTTTTCGTCTTACAAAAATTATACATTTAATATAACCAAGAACACGTGACATGTTAATAATCTCAAAAAAAACAAAAAAAAAACAACAAAAAAACGTTCACATGCTGAGAAACATGAAGATAATCTAGAAGAAAACAATTTAAACAGAATCCTTAATGATGAAATGTATCAAATATTAATATGCAATAATAGCAACTTACATCTATTATTATTCTATTTTCAGCATGCAGCAGTTTTTCGAGGAATTGCAAGCAGGGAATATTACAGAATGTTCTTTTGTTTCTGATGATTCCGGGATTGAGGAGGATTTGGTAAGTTTTGTATAATCACAATGCTTTCTATGATGGACTAGGTGGCAATCAGGACCTGTCTGAATGTTGATGTCCTATCTCTTGCATGTCTTTCAAGATTAATCAATCAATTAATCAGCCACGTGTGTACCTCCCATCAACACGTTCATGTCATTTTGTGACAAGAGGCATTAAATATATAAGTTCATTAAAATGAATTTTGTGCAGCACTGCAAGCATTTTTTTTATAAACTGAATATCCCCTTGAGTTTCAAAAAAGGTTCTTTCTTTCTATTTTATACGATTTATTTAACTACATAATATATATTTTTTATTCTTATTTTCAATGTAGGATTTCTTCCCAATTACCAAAAGCAGCAGAAAACGTCATATGCGAGCTGACGTCACTGTAACCCCAGTGAAGTCCATCAAACGTCGCCGTACCCGGGTAGACCACGTGACCCCCGAGGAAATGAGCCCGGTATCCAGTATTATCCAGGCGGTGGAGCGACTGTCTACTGACGCTGACCTTGTCTCTGATGGGTCAAGGTCAAACATCTTGCCTACGGTGCGAGGGAAACACAGCGACCTGAACGCCATATCGCCTAAAACTGTAAGCATGCATTTCTTTTCCTTACTTTTTTTTGGTAAAAAAAATCATATTTATTTTAGACACATACATGAATTTCAAGAATATACTAACCTTAATTTTGGTTTTATGATCACTATCAAAACGCAGCTTACAATGTTAAGTCTCAAATCATGATTTTCAAGCTTTACAGTATTATATTCGATAAAATTCCTAAATAATTAAATGATTTTTCATGTGCAAAATTACATGTATAAATTATTTTTTCAGATGTCCAATATTTTGGAGGGAAAATATCACGACACAATAGACAACGTGACTATCATCGACTGCAGATACCCGTATGAATATGATGGCGGCCATATTAAGGTGAGATATTTCGTCACGTGACTACATCGTTTTTGAAAATTATTATTATTTATAATTATTTACAATTAATAGTATATTAATCATTTGGGAATGAAATATTGATTTATTATTATATATGGATGTCTCTAGTTCGATATAATATAATATAATATATAATATAATATAATATAATATAATATAATATAATAATTGGTTACAGGGAGCCATCAACCTGTTCAGCAAGGACGATATCCACTCATTTCTCAAGGATACCATGACGTCATCAGAGAAAGTGCACGTGCTGATCTTCCATTGTGAATTCTCATCCGAACGGGGACCTAAAATGTAAGTTTCATACATTGTCTTAAATTTAATGAAAATGTTTTGTGTTAAAAAAATGATGAAGTAATGTTGATCATTAATTTGATATTGCAACTGAAAAATGTATGTATCCATTCGCTAAAAAGCCTCCAAATTGAATTGTTTAATTTAGATTATTGTAGCAGCTGACATCAGCAATTTAAAAAATCATTCTTCGTGTTATCCAGGTACCGGTTCCTGCGCTCCCTTGGACCGTGACGTCAACAAGGACTTCTATCCACGCCTCAATTTTCCCGAGATCTACCTGCTGGAGGGAGGATACAAGGCTTTCTACCACGAGTGTGCTATGGTAGGTTGAAAATCAAATCTTTCTCCTAGTAAATATCATTTGTAAGGAAAGCCAAGGAAAAGCATAATGTAAATGACTAACGAGAGGGTACATAAATTTTGAACAAATGACATTAAATAAATCGACATTTTTAATATTGTTTATTGAATATTTTATCTTTACATCTTCACAATGGACTGTATTAATTGTATTAATATATTCGTAATTTCCAGGAACTTTGTGAACCACAAAGCTACAAACCTATGCTTGATAAGGAACACGCAGACGACTTACGCCACTTCCGGGTTAAGTCTAAGTCATGGACCGCCGGTGAGAATAAACGTCGATCACGAAAACACGGCGGAGGCACAAAGCTCAGTTTTTAATAAACAGTGAATAAGTGTGTAAAACATTGTAAACGAACACCAAGATATTTTAATTACAAGTGATTTGTGAAACAGACGCATTTCGAATATAAGTAGCAATTTCTGTGATCTAATGTCCTTGACATGCTTTCTCCTCGTCTATCTTTCTGTTGTTATGTTACTTTGATTTGTTATATTTATATTATTTTATATTATATCATTAGTTGAATAAAAGTAAATGTGAACAAACTGTGTATGCTGTTCCTACTTCTTCCCCTTAATTATTAGGGAGAGAGAGAGATGTGGTAACATACATGTCCGCGTAAATCCTTCAACAATAGGAAACATTAGCAGTACAAAAAAAGAAAAATATATACACAAATACAGTATAAATGAATATAATGAAAACGGCTGATGAGATTATACTGAAATTTATTTATTCTTCATAGGGTATTGTGCTCTCTCTTTCTCTCTCTCTCTCTCTCTCACACACACACACACACACACACGTTGAACGCCTAAAGTTGCTATTGATATAATTATTCAGCAATAAAAAACGACAAATTTGAAGCAAGTCACACGAATGTACTGACTGTATGTTACGGACAGTACGCTTTTAAAGATGCAGTGTTTAAAAATATTGTTAATACACTCACATAACTTATACTATGATATTAGAAATCAAAGCACTGATAGCCCCTACAGAACAGGGTTTTTAATGTGATGATATCAAAGTTCATTTGATGAATTGGGATAAAATTTTCAAGCGATGCCAATAAACCCAATTCTTTAAACCCGCTTTAGCCTTGAGTGAACACGTTTATATCTTTTTATTATTATTTTTTGTTCATTTTATATACACATGTGGGTAATTTGAAGATATAATATGGCGAAAATATTGACAGGAAAAAATTGCCAGGAATAAAATCGAACCCAAAACCCTCTTTGGCAACGCCTATATGTAAAACATCCAAACTATCTTACCCACTTGACAAATGGGACAACAGTTCCGAAAAGACTAATTACCAACTATATTTGTTACGTGGCGCTGGTAATTCCATTCTGTGATGGTTCAAATTTCTCCGAATGATTTGCGATTTAATAGCTTGCGCATTTACTTTTTTTATTGGAGTTTATCAAACAAGTTAACTCGAACATGGAATATCAACACATTTTAATTTAGTTTCTACTTCCATAACGCAATCTTATTTAAAATAAACATGAAAAATAACACCAGTTAGTGCTGAGACGGACAATAAACTTTGAAACTTTGTCTCAGCGTAGTAAAATTGTGTGCTTTCAATGAACAGCGTCGCACAACAGCCCTGTTCGAAAATGAAAAGGAAAAGGGGAAAAATGTTGTGTTTCTCGGTTATGTTTCTGAATAATACATAAAAAGTTTAGCTACGTTTTGGTAACTAGTTTACACATTGCACTATTCAAAATATTCATTTGTTCTTTTAGACCATCTTTGTTATCCGGCGTTAAGCTGGACTTCAAAATGATATAAAAGATACCATAACTCAAGTTACAGATGGTAAAAATCATTACAACTTTACGACTGTTTGACGAATACGGTTTACTATGAGAATATGATATTGTTTTATGTTCTTATTATTAGCAGCATGAGAGTCCCGAAACTTTAATTTGATGAGAGAAGGAAATTCTTCTCAAGAAGAAGAAGAAGTTTTAATAGTTAGCAGTGTCAAAGAAGAAGTAGAGGTATTAGTAGCGTCAAAAAAGAAGTAGAAGTATAAGCAGTGTCAAAGAAGAAGTAGAAGTATTAGTAGTGTCAAAGAAGAAGTAGAAGTATTAGTAGTGTCAAAAGAAGAAGGTGAAGCATTAGTAGTGTCAAAGAAGAAGTAGAAGTCTTGTAGTCCTAATGAAGGAGTAGAAGTATTAGTAGTGTCAAAGAAGACGTAGAAGTGTTGTAGTCCTAATGAAGAAGTAGAAGTATTAGTAGTGTCAAAAAAGAAGTAGAAGATTAGTAGTGTCAAAGAAGACGTAGAAGAATTAGTAGTGTCAAAGAAGAAATAGTAATAGTGTAGATTGGTTTAGAGTGGTGTCAAAGAAGAAGAGGTAGTGGAAGTGACAAGAAGAAGATGTTGTAACTATGGCAAAGAACTAGAAGTAGTAGAGTCGAAGAAAAAGAAGCAGTAGTAGTGTCAAAGAAGAAGAAAAAAAAAAAAAAAAAATAGTAGTAGTGGCAAAGAAGAAGATGAAGTAGTAGTAGTAATGGAAGTAGTGTCGAAGAAGTTGTAGAGTCGAAGAAAAAGATGAAATAGATTTAGTGTCAAAAAAGAGGTAAAAGAAGTAGTGCCGAAGAAAACATATTAAGGCAAAGAAGAAGATAGTAGTACTTACTGTCGAAGAGTAAGTAGTAGATTAAGTTGTGTCGAAGAAAAGTTGTAGTAATATCAAAGAAGATCAAGAAGTAGTTGTACAAATGTCGATGTAATTGTAGTAGTAGTGTCGAATAAAAAGTAGTAGTAAAAATTCAGAAAAATAAGAGGATGTTGTAGCTGTCATTATGTGGAAGAAGATAGTGTCAAGATAGAAGTAGTACTAGTAGTTATTGTGTCAAAGATGTCGTAGAAATCGTTCGAAGAAGACGTAGCAGTAATAGTACATGTAGTTTCAAGTGAGAATTAGAAGTAGCGAAGAAATGGTTGTCGTTTTCCTAGTAGTAGTGGTAGAAACAGGAAATAGTAGAAGTAGTGTCCAAGAAGTAGTATTAGTGTCGAAGAAGTGATGGCAGTAGTAGTTTTGTCGAAGAAGAAGAAGTCTTGACTATTTGAGATTACCGTCGCTTCGACAGAATTTCGGTCATATAGCGACGTCCAGCTAATTACAGGTGGAGAAAGACCCCGAATGCACTGAGGCATCCAGGTAGATTCACCGACCTACCGCAAGCCATCTGGAAGGCTTCCTCACATGAAAATCCGAATGACCCTGCCGGGATTCGAACCCACGCGGTGAGGGGCTTTGTAAGTGTTAAAGTCCGCGACTTTACCCTCTCGGCCACGGAGGCCCCATAAGAAGAAGTAAAAAAAAAAGAAGTGATTGTAGTGTCAAAGAAGTGGAAGAAGTTGAAGTAGTAGTAATCAACTAAGATATGCTGAAAACTAAATATAATATAGTTCTATGTATAACAAGACAAAAATGATTATCGATCATCAAGTTTACCATGAAATATCATTGAAAAGAAGTTTTGATCAGATAAGAACAATGACAACTTATTTCAAGAAAAGAAATGTATGTTAATATGAAATATAAAAGTTATATTTGTTGCGGGTCTCAAAGGTGTTGCTGCTGCATGTAATGATAATTGAACATCAGCATTTCGTCCTGATATTTTTTTTATCACCAACTAATACAAAATCAAATTTTTTTTTTAAAAAAACCAAACTTATTATATATTAGTATAGTAGATATTAATATATACCAAAATGAAGTGTTCTTACTTTAATTTTTATAAATGTTATAACAAATGAGTGTGTCAGCAGTTTAAGTATTTTTTATTTTCATATACATGAACGAGATGTGAAGTTTCGAATTGTATTACATATCATAATTAGCTTTATGATTTTGCTTGGAAATCTACTTTTCTTTTTTATGACTACTACTACATTGTATAAGTACTTTTCAAAATATGCCAGTTTATGTCCTTTTTTCTTTGAATATGACAAGAAAAATACTGCTCATTCATCAGTAAAGTCTGAACAGCAGATTGTTAACTGTTGTTGTCGTTTCAATCTGCATTGTTCACTTTAATTATCCAATTATTTCGCCGCCACACCGTCGACACTTTGAGGTGTTCAAGTAGTGCTTTGGCGCTGACAGGGACACAATGCACCATCCGGTCAGTAATACATAGAAAGTTATGCTACTGCAATTTTGTATTAAAGCTTTTGAAATAAGAAAAAAATACCATAATTAAAAACATTAAAAATCATAATTAATAATATTATTTATTTAATACTCAGTAATTAGTCGTATATTATTTGTTGTTTATGCGCATGCCATGCATGCGTTTTAAGATTTATCCCTCTTCCCCTCCCATCTCTCTCTCTCTCTCTCTCATTCCTTCTCTGTCTCTATTTCCTGTTTGTTGCAATTATGCGAGGCTTTTTCCACAAATTAAATTAATATTTCATTTACCTTATAAATTATAATTTACATTTAATATAGTCATTTAGATATAAATAAAATTATTTTCAAATATATTAATTCAAAAATGGATGACAGACATAAAATATTGCTTTCGACTTGATCTATTACTGTGTAACAGTTTCCGTATCATTTGAATTAACAAAGAACACATTATATGTTACTAATATAATCACACAATAAAGCATATGATATAAATATGACTGCAAAACGTTGCATATTTGCACAACAATTTCAAATAGTAAAACTTTCAAACGTGCGATGAAAGTGCACACATTTCCAAAATCACGTCCAGTTTAATTTTCTGTACACACTTGCATTCATCTAAAATGTAAATTTCATAAATATAGTCACATTTAGCATGTTGTTTACTTGTTATAATCCTATCCGATGAACAAAGAAAATATAATCGCATTACAAAAGCATACAAAGGCGTTTTTCGTTTCCTCGAAAAGCATGAACTTTTACTCTAGCGCATGTATGATTTGTGACAGGGTTTTTGATATACCTGTTGCAGTTTACACCTTTGCGTCCGGATAATATCCAAAGAAAGAATAAAAGTTTAACAAAAGCCCTTAATTAAAGATAAATACAACGGAAGGATTTAAGGAGGATGTAGGAAATTGTCAAAGTAATATTAAATAGAAGTGTATTTAAAATTTGGGGTATATATATAAGATGCATTCGCTTAACATTCAAAACCATTTCAACTGTTGAAAGATGTTCATCGGGCAAGTTAAAAGGTATGTGCTTTGCTTTTTTATTCTTTATTTCATTATTTACCTGTTTTTATATTTACATCTTATTCCTCAAAAACATTCAAAGGTATACCGTACATTCTGAATCCTCTAATATTATTCTATTATTATGTTCTCCCTTAGAAGGTAGAGCCTTGCTTCTTTACCGTTATTCTGTTTCTTCTGCTCTGTCTTTCATGGTGATATTATCAGAAAGAGACAAAGATTCGCTATCGTTACAAGTGTGATCAGATAGTCAGACGACCATATTGTATACATGTCAGCACTATCGTCCTGGACTGAACACTTCAAAGTCTGGCTAGCGGGGTATCCTAACGAGATAATTAGATTGGACAATGGACACTTGATTGTAAAAGAAAACTCATGATCACTTTCCAGTTACTGAGAGATAACCTAGTGTAATCAGACGGTCTATCTTACTTGTGATTCACACTGTTAATGATGATAATAATTATGTTCTAAGTCACAGAGAGAGAGAGAGAGAGAGAGAATACAGAGAGAAAGAGAGAGTAATATATTATACTTCAGACGTGGAGATAATGAAAAGTAGAATTGATACCTTATTGAATGAATGAATAAATAAATAAAGGATCGCATACATCAATACATAAGGATAATGGTTTCATATATCCATTTTTAGATGTATTAAAAAGAATATTTCATATATATTATCTTAAATAATGTAAAATTAATATATCTTGAGATTTCCTTTGAAAAAAAAGATTGTTTGCTCCTGCGCACAACAAATTTCAATACAGAAAAATATTAAAATAACACATAATTCGATATTATATTTTCAATGAAAATAAAAAATCTTAAAATAATAATTTAAATAAAAAAATAATTACATATAAATGTGATATCAACCATTTATACCGGGATGTTTTAGTAGGAACTATTTCCGGGAATAAATTTGAGTTTCATTATTATATTCTTCATATTTCCTGGGATTATTTAATCTTATTTCCTGCCCATGCATGCATGTTTATCTAAACCAAATATCTCCAGGAAATGCGGTGAAAGTTTCTTAGCAGTTTGAAGTTACCACAAACAATATTGATAACTAATGATCAGTAATGATGATCAAATATCGATTCAATAGAAAACACTAATTGCTCAATTATCGATGTACAAGCCCGGCTTTGAAGTGTTCAACTAGGATGCTAGGCGTTGACAGTTTTACCTCTGCATCAGCAAACAGCCGTTGGAGTTTTAGATGGAGTGATTAAAGTTCAGTGACGTCATATTCCATATATATATATATAAGTCTAAATTATGCAACATTTCCAAATTGTTATTTCCTTCTGCACACTTCAGTATTAAAAATGGCTCCATCAATTTTCAGTGATTCGTTCGAGGTCGGAAATATGAGCATGGACAATGAAAGGTAATATTGTACACATTAAAATGATTTTTTTGTCTCTTTCATTCTACAAGAAATTTACACTTATTATGATTAATTTATCTTACTTTCACATGCTTAGCAAAAGAAAAAGATAATTATTCTTGATAACATATAATACAATGGTTTGAACATTCTTAATGAATAAATGCTTTAAATATTCTAAAACTTCAAAATTCAATACCCCCCCCCCCCCCCCAAAAAAAAAGAAGAAAAAAAAAAGACTTATATCTATTTTTTTTTCAGCATGCAGCAGTTCATAGAACAATATCAGGCAGGGAACAAAGAAGAGTCATATTTTGTTTCTGATGATTCCGGGATTGAGGAGGATTTGGTAAGTTTTATAATCACAATTCAATCTCAATGCTTTCCTGATGGACTAGGTGGCAATCAGGACATGTCTTAACGTTTGATGTCCTATCTCTTGCTTTTCGTTCGTGATTAATCAATCAAGTAATCAGTCGTGGATCTCCCTCTGCGTGATCATCTCATTAAGTGACAAAGGACAATTAATCTACCTTGCTTCACTGCTTTACTGCATGCCATTTTTCTAAATGGCCTTGCATGTCCCCTTAAGCCTCAATAAAGGTTCTTTCTGTTTCTTTATTTTTATATCCGATTTACATGTATCTATTTATATATGTATTTGCATTTTTATCTTTTTTATTATAGGATGTGTTTCCAATTACCAAAAGCAGCAGAAAGCGTCATATGTGTGCTGACATCACTGTAACCCCCATGAAGACCATCAAACGTCTCCGTACCCAGGAAGACCACGTGACCTCTGAGGAACTTAGCCCGGTATCCAGTATTATCCAGGCGGTGGAGCGACTGTCTACTGAAGGTGACCTTGTCTCTGATGGGTCAAGGTCAAACATATTGCCTACGGTGCGAGGGAAACATAGCGACCTGAACGCCATATCGCCTAAAACTGTGCTTCTTTAAGACGCATATATGAATATTTCAAATATTCTAACATTAATTTAAAATGCAACTTACAATGTAAGGTCTTATCAAGGTTTACATATATTTAATGAAAATTCCTAAAAATGATTAAATATTTTTTTCCGAAAATGATGTGCATAGATGTAACATGTTTTAATTATTTTTACAGATGGCCAATATTTTGGAGGGAAAATATGATGATACAATAGACAACGTGACTATCATCGACTGCAGATACCCGTATGAATATGATGGCGGCCATATTAAGGTGAGATATCAAGTCACGTGACTTCATAGTTTTTGAAAATTATTGATCTAAAATAATGTGTTAATCTGAAGGAAATCAAATACTTTTTATTACTATTTATTGACATTTTTAATATAATATAATATAATATAATATAATATAATATAATATAATATAATATAATATAATATAATTGGTTATAGGGAGCCATTAACCTGTTCAGCAAGGACGATATCCACTCATTTCTCAAGGATACCATGACGTCATCAGAAAAAGTGCACGTGCTGGTTTTCCACTGTGAATTCTCATCGGAGCGAGGACCAAAAATGTAAGTTTCTTTATTAAAATTTTGATGCATTTCTGTAGAAAAATAATACCGATGATTTGATATTGCAACTAAAAACACCTGTATCCCTTCGCTAAAAGCCTCCCGTCAGATTGAATTCCGTCAAATCGAATTTGATGTATGATTTCCATGGCATTTATGAATGATTCTTTTTTATATTCTAGGTACCGGTTCCTGCGCTCCCTGGACCGTGACGTCAACAAGGACTTCTATCCACGCCTCAACTTCCCCGAGATCTACCTGCTGGAAGGAGGATACAAGGCTTTCTACCACGAGTGTGCTATGGTAGGTTGAATCAATATTTCTTTGAATAAATATGATTCTTTATCATTATTCAAATCCGTTTATGTGTAAACACATCAAGGAAAACTAAATTTATAATTAAAATGACTATTGATAAGGTAGTCTACACCAACTTAGTAAAACTCGAATAAAATGGACATATTTGATATTGATTAGATCTAATTTCACTTTTATTACGTTCATGCGCATAATCTGTCAACGTCGATTTCAATAAATGTTGAATGTATTCATTTAATAATAAATATTCTTAAATTCCAGGAACTTTGTGAACCACAAAGCTACAAACCTATGCTTGATAAGGAACACGAAGACGACTTACGCCACTTCCGGGTAAAGTCTAAATCATGGACCGCCGGTGAGAATAAACGTCGATCACGGAAACAAGGAGGAGGCACAAAGCTCTGCTTTTAATGAACAGTGAAAAAGTGTGTAAAACATTGTATATTTGAATTACAAGTGATTCGTGAAAAAAAAAAAAACCACATTTCGAATATAAGTAGCAATTTCTGTGATATAATGTCCTTGACATGCTTTCTCCTCGTCTATCTTTCTGTTGTTATATTACTTTGATTTGTTATATTTATATTATATCGTTAGCTGAATAAAACAAATGTGAACAAACTGCATATGCTGTTCCTTCTATTGTCCTTATTTTACGAGAGAGAGAGAGAGGGAGAGATAAGAAAATTTAAAAAAAAAACGTACGAAAGTATACACGGATTACTAAATTTAATAAAAAGAGAAAAAGTGCATATTTCATATGCAAATGGCAGATGTATCTTACAAATATATAATGGTATTTTAATGCACATTCAGATAAATTAAACACCACATATCCGACCATTCATATATGCACGTGCAACATACACCATACAATAAAAATGATGAGCGCTAATTTATCGTATCTTTAGTTTTGATAAAATGCATGCTGATAAAGAAAATCCTTTTTATGTGTGCTTTTATAGTTTGTTTTACCTCACCTCCTCTTCCTCCTTTCTTCTCTGGTTGTACTATTTGTATATTTCCGTCGTGTCGATTAGCAACCGTATAAGATAAAGTATCACATAAAGCAACCTTATCACCACAACCGTCGTGCCGATAGACACTGTCTTCGTTTACATCGCATTTATCGATCATGTGATCTATGTGAAGCGATCCAAGTTAAATTTATAAAGGGGAAACTCCCTTATTGGGTATTTGCTTATAATTCGAAAATCAGTAACTGTACATTTCTGGCCATTGGTAGACTTAATAACAAAATTAATAGCACACACACACACACACACACACACACACACACACACACACCTTTGATTGACATATATATATATATGTCAATCAAAGGTATTACAAATGTAGATGTGTAAACATGGCTAAAGGATAATATGAAATTATATTAAGGTAAAGTCCCTGTAATGGTTCCGCTACATTTCGGACCTCATGGCCTTTCACCTTCCAAAGTTTCCTAATGTTTCATTAGGGTACTTGGGTATCTTGATAGAGGTTAAGTGGTCCGAAATGTAGCGGAACCATTACAGGTATCTTACCTTTATTCAGGAGTACGAATATTGCGACGATCGTATTTTCAGCATTCATTTTTGCCTAAGAGTTGCTGAAAAACTTATACACTAGTTGAACTATGAATTGTTAGAAACGATGCTACATACAAAGTGTGTCAAAAACGAATTCTTACATCAACCATAGTATTTATGTTTTTTTTTGTTTTGTTTTTTTTTGTGTTTTTTTTTTGACATATCCATCTATTCATTTACTAGTGAGTAGACACAGTGAATTCTGAAAGTGGAGCATTACGTCCACTCGAAGCCCACAAACTATCTGCGTACTCGTCTGTTTATTTGCTGGGTTTAACGTCACGCTGTCAGTCATTTGGAGACTTACACTGCAGTGTCGCGTCGTAGACATGAGGCATGATACCATACTCAGTCACATTATCCTGATATCGGACCAACCAGTCCCGGAGCCTCCCTTATATGCTGAGCGCCAAGCAAGAGAACTATAAAGTATCATTTTTATGACTTAGGTATGTCGTGGCCAGGGGTCGAACCCACGGCCTCCCGATTCCAGAGCGACCGCTTTAACTACATGGTCACCGGGTTATACTCGTTAAAAGCAGTTCGTTCACAAATGATCGGTAGATAAAAAAAAATCTGCTCTCCCTTGTTAATGTTGGTGAAGTCTTTGTTTTCTTACAAATAAAGTGTAGGTCACATAGCACGTGTTCGTAAACACTATTACAGGGAAATCGTTGAAATCCCCGAAGCAGGTACTTGAGGAACCACGTGACACGTTCCGCAGCATGACGTCTTCCTCAGTTCCGGGTAGCGAATTCTTAAGACCAACCTGTGAAGTGAGCTCATGTGCGAAGAGTGAATGTGGTCAGTCAATAGACGGCAAATGAAAGTAAAATATCTGAATATAGGTTTTATAATTCTAAATATAGTTTCAATACCGTTCGTTGCGCTGTTTTCTGATGGGGAAACATCTTCTTTTTTTTTTACTATCATGGATGATTGCATTGGATAAGTTCATTCTATCTACCAGGGCTTGTTTCAATGCCGTAATTATTTGAGAAACCAAAACACGACCATCATTTTATCTTTGTTGTTATCCATTCTCTTTAAAGTATACTTTGATTAAATATGTACATACCACAGCCAAATACGCACTTGTGCAGCCCGTTACTCGTGAAATATTTATGTATAAAAAATGAAAAATGGATAATCAGATCCAGCAATCCTCTTTTGATAAGATTGAAACCAAACCAATCACGTGACAGCATTAGAGTCGCGTGATTTGCATAAATAGAATAGGGTGGAATTATCTGTTGTATCATTGACTCCGTGGTCTAAACATCGTTCCATTCCAGGTAATATTTTCCTACTCGCGTTAATCCGCAATCGATCGATCATAGCCGTGTAAAAACTCTGACGAGGAGCTTATTTACCTACCTGTGGATTTTTTAATGAGACAGTGCAGTCCTTCATAAATTCTTTAATTATTTTAGGTAACCTTAAAATACACAAGGAGTAACCATGTCAGTTAAAACAGACAATGATATGGTATGTATTTTTATCTTTTAATTATTTGAAATAATTTGAATGTTCGACCTGCAAATACATTTTTGTATGTTTACATTCTTCCGTGTAGATAATGATGAAATCATGATGATTCCAAATTTTGTCTGACCGAACTTCGTGAGATTTAAAAAGTAGATGCTGAATATATCTTCTTTTAAAGACTATTAGGTTTACCATGAAAGAGAAAAAAATAGTTATATCATTGTGATAATAAATTATGGAAAAAAGCCATTACAGTTGTTCTTTCAGGCAGATATAATAAAGTATACGGACAATACATACTGGGCATAAATTAAACCTTAATCCAAATGTACTTAATTCTACATTGAATGGAAAACAAGTTCTTACAATTTCTGTACTTAGACTCTACGGTCCCAAGACTGGACCAGTACTTTGCCCCTATAAAGTTCACGAAAGTTTCTCGTCTCTGATCTCACGGACACATAGCAGGTGGAGGGGGGAAGGCTCCCAATCCCTGATTTTCATGAAAAATGCTAAAAGAGGGCAAAATTTTATCTTGCAGGCATGTTGGACAAATGATATTAGCCTTTATGCGCTTGGACACACGTAGCTATTGAATTTTTTTTCTCAATTTATTTATTTATTTATTTATTGACATGCGATGGCGCCGACACAAAGCAAAACACACGAGTAATTGATGAACAGTTTAACTATCTTTTATAGCTTGTATATAGTGATTAAATGTTTATAAGTGTTTGAAAGTTACGAAATATGCCTGGAAGAAACACTTTTCATACCATATAGAATGAATGGTCTTTAGAGAATTAAAAGGTCGGAAGAAGCAAGAAGCTGAATGAAAAAAAAATAATGAAACAGTCCGGCCATGTTCAATCATGCTAGCTAACGCTATTTTTTGTAGGACAAGATTATGAAATATAGTTTTTTATTATTGAATTGCCGTTATAAATGTTGCTTTTAAGTCCCTGTGTGGTAAGCTCTATCAGTTTTGCGTTTTAATATTACATGTTCATATTATGGCTCTGCTTTTCACCCCCATTGCTTTTAGCGATAAGAAGAAACACTTGAATAGATGACACATTTTAATTAAGTTATTTCAAAGCCATGAAATGTAATTAAGTTTTAACACGATCTTAGTCTCAGCGGGATTGACCGCAAGAGTCACTATGACGATTCGCCTATTTAATAAATTTTATATTGTTCATTTTATTATCAACTAGGATTAAACACATTAAATCTAAAATCAAATCGAAATTAGTCCGTTTCAGGTCATGAACAATGTATATATTCTCAGACCTAATCAGGAATTTTATATCTTATCCAATAATTTGCAGTGTAGATTTGATTATACATAAGCTGAGACATCTCCAATGGAAAATGCAGTAATTACAAATATACAGACTTGTGACTATGGACAATAATAGGATACCTAGAAAAGTATTTGATCATGACTTTAATGTTTGTTCAAACAATTGGTGTAGTAACGTAAAAGCAATAATGGATAAATTAGATTTTACCTCACATTTTAATACCAGATCACCAGTGGATATAAAGGAAGTATATACCAGAACAATCAGCTACTATGGTGATAAATGGTCACGCGACATTAGAGAAGTGCGAAAATTACGGACATACCGACAGATTAAACAGGATTTTAAATGCGAGGAATATGTAACATAACAACATTTAATATGCCATTTCACATTTTTATGGCTATCTAAAGTTGAACTTTATAATTTACGAATTTACCTTTTTTTGGTGACATATAGGTCCACTGGGCCGGGTGCTATATTTAAAATATGTATATTATATTACTTGTTTGATATTGTATTTAATGCACATGTCACAATAATAAAATATTTACTTACTTACTTACTTACTTATACATGCATATAAGCAAAGGACCTATATAAGTAAAATCTCACATTGCGACCAACTCAGTTATACGGGCAAACAACTATTACGAACATTCCTTCCAGTGGTCCCGATTTTTGTCCTTTTCATTTAATGGTTACCAACCTTGATAATAAGTCCAACTGCAACCAAAATTCTCGGTCCAAAATAACAATGCGCCCTTTCCCACGCACCCATGTTTTTTGTTACGAAATCAGTTTATATGTACTAACGCTCACAGTTAACTCTGTTACATAGAATGTTTGATTAGAGACCCTTAACACCCAAATACGTCACTATTGTGGACACGGGTACTTGAAATCACAATGAAATGATATGTGATATCAGTTAAGTATGTTTTAGATTTTGTGAATATGTCTTTCCTAGAAATTAAAGAGCAATAACAATTTACTGTCATGTAATGTACATTTGACCATAACTACGTACGCCTTTCATATTCCAATTTAAGCTTAAGTTACAAATAAATAAATAAAAAATCTCTCATAATATGGATTCGATTAAAGTCAAAAACTCGGATCCATTTGGTCTATGGGAAAATATAAGTTCAAGTACAAATATTGAGAAATTTGATGGAAAATACGCCATAATGATAAGAATAAAATTTAAAAAAAAAAGAAATGTTCCAATCTAATTTTGATTATTATGATAAAAAAATATTCAAACGGACTATAAGTTTACCATTGTATGATATGGTTTGTGTAATCTGAATGGTCAAACTCAATAAAGAGACCAACTCACCATTCAGACGGATACAGCCCGCCCCAAATGTTGGCATTGTTAAAAAGTTTTTACTATAATGCAAAAATGTTTCCTGCTCCTCCTTTAGAAGTAGGAGTTCAACTAACAACAAAAAATGTGTATTCGTTTAAGGGAGATTTTTTTTCTTAATATAAGTATTTACGAAAACTGGCTAGTTACCTCAAAGCACATTGCTAATTGTATTATTATTATTATATTATTATTATTATGCAGAATTGCATAGATTGTGTTTTAAAGGCTTATGTGTTTTATTTCAATTATATGCTCATCAAGCTCATGTCTTGTTATATCATGTCATGCCATGTATATCACGTTATATGATGTTTCTACTGTCCCTTACATTTCAGACAGAAAACCTCGACATTACACCAGAACAATTGGAGGGTAAGAAAAACAATACTTATCTTACACACATTTTTTTTTCTAGAACACCAATTCCTCGAAATAAAAATTGCCCATCTTGGTCAGATAATACTCAGCATGTGTAATGCTAACCATTATATATTTGGGGAAATAAATAATGTATTGAAATAAAGTAAAACTTTAGTGCACATTTTTCTACTGTAACTGAGTATGTTTTTATGAGAAAAAATGTAGCGTTAATTAAGAGAGAGAGAGAAAGAGAGAGAGGTTTTGATCTAAATTTCAGGGTTAAAAAATACAGTTTGGCAGCTAAAATGATTTAATCTTCTTTTTTTTCTAATGTAAATGTAAATACATTTTCTGAGCCAAATGTTTTAGTATCTTCTCAAGGTTTTCTTCATTTAAAATGCATAGACAGTCGCGTGGTTTTGCTCACGTGCTCTTGAGATATGATCGTTTATTTCTTCACTATAGATTTCAAGGAATCGTTCAGTCTGTTTGATCAGGATGGGGATGGGAAGATTTCAAAACACGAGCTGAGAACAGCGATGGCAAATCTTAGACAGAATCCGACTGAGGCAGAGCTGGATGCAATAATAGCCGAAGTAGACGAAGATGGTAAATAGTCCGACGAATTTATAATTGTGACGTCATCACATTTGTCTTCACTGTCATGTTTCCACACTTTATATTTACATGTATCTAAGTATCAGGATTGTTAACCGTGGCCTAAAGGAAGAACACGACTGCTTATATGTAGGTTATATGTTCGAACATTGTCTGAATTATCTGAATCTTTCATGGTCTTCATTCCATGCGCAACGTACTGATACAGTCAGTTGAACAATCGAAGGGAATAAGTATAAGTTTCCAATCGTTTGTTTCCCAACCCATAAAAAAAAGAAATAGAGGTTTAAGAAGTTCATACTATAGTTGACATGAGATTTTGACGTGATCTTGAACGCATAACTGGCTTTTGGAGATATTAAATGTGACACGATTTTCTGAACATTTGTGAACATGTACTGAACTTCCAAACACCCTATGCTAGAAATCAAAACGGTCTCGTTCGTTCTGTTGAACTGGAGCGGGAAATTCAGTCAATAGCTCAATTCGGTCAATGACTGGGTCAATATTTATGAGCATTTGACGACATGGCACAGAGTGCACTGGAAGCCCAAATGACAGTAGGATAACATGACTTCAGTAAAACAACAAGTCATATACATGACAGTTACATCAGACTCCCAGATGAAAATCAATACTAATTCTGATTTATGTAAATTTGATTCAATGTTTTAACATCGCTCCATTTATTCACACTGGTTGGGGTTTGTGGAGAACAGTGGTGTTGTTCTTGTACAGATGGACAGACATAACCCTTTTTAGTTTTTAGTTTCCATTGATATTTTTGTTGATTGTCCATTCATCAGCTATCCCACCTCGATGCATTTATAAAAGCTGGTAATATTAGTGTAAACGAGAACAATGAGATAACCATAACGCGTGTATAGAAAAACCCAATAGTGTTCTTGTCTCAACCTTTGGTGATCAATGTATGTATATTATAGTGATACACTTAAACTCAAAAGCGCTCGATCTCGTTATTCATAAAAGAACAAAATTTTGTAATCTGATATCAGCATTCTGAGTAATTCAGTGAAGGACCCAGGTTATCTGGGGGTATAAATGAATCACCGACTGTATCTACAATGGAGATGGGACAGTCATCTTCTACAAAATGTTGCCTGATTAAACGCTTGAGTTCAAGAATATTAAATGTAATGGGGACAGACGGTCCAAGGAGAGATTGAATGTTCCCGTCTGTTCCAACATGTCATACCATTGTACGTCATAGGCAAGAGTGCTAAGCCAATGTGTTTTAAGAGCGTTCAGTCGAGTTAATTTTATTGCTTATGTTTGCTTGACATGTTGAAATAAAAATAAAATAATTGTTAAAGAAACAAAACATTTTTGCAGAACAATATATACATGTAAATACATGCACATATACGGACAAAATTACATTGACCAATTACGACAATAAAATTTAACGAAATTTGTACATTTGCATGGTATACATGTACATACATTTATATTACTGATTTATGGCATATGTTGACTATCATACGGCATATACAAAGAAAATGGTATCTGCAGTCAATGCGGTTAAGATGCGATGGAACGAAAGATGCGATGGAACGGAATATTTGCGGTATCCGGTGCCACTTCGTACTTTCGCGACTGGACCGTAGTTAAGTAGCTATTGAGATTCGTATAAATTCTATAGCAAATACATACTACTGCAACGTGTAAATTAGAAGTCACTATTCATAATAGCTCATGTCAATAAATTTAACTTGCTATCAATACGTGATGTGTTATTCTCTGTAGTAATCTAATGTACAGGTAATGGAACAATCGAACACGACGAGTTCATCAAAATGATGGCAAAGCGTATTAACGAGGTAGATGAAGAGGAGGAGCTCAGAAAATCATTTCAAACATTTGACAGAGATGGTAGGTATCCCTCTAATAATAATTGCAATTTGAGAGTTTATATTTCTCATAAATGCAACATGCTAATATCCCACGTTAGGTTTGGTGAACGTGAAATCTTGCATCAAAACATGCAGTTATCATGAAATAGATACTTGTAACATGTGTGAAGAAACGATCACATCGCGATATCGATTTATATTTTGTTAATTGATCAACCGGTAAACTAATAAATGTCGTTCTGTCAAATCCTATTTGTCAATTTACAACAATTGGACAGAAAGCAATGTCGCCTATACAAATATTCCTTTAACCACCGATGGCGGCGTTCATGTGGTCTTTAAAAGTTGTGAATCGCAGAACCAGAGGAAACCCATGAGCCCAAAGGGGCGACCATATACAAATAAATACCGGATTGACCTACGCGGCCGAACCCGAGTTGCGCATTAGTGAAAGATCAGTTCAGTTGTTACTTAACTACCCCAGTACCCTTAATATTATAAAGCTAGCTACATATTGCATACACAGGTGCACATACGACTTTATTTGATTGTATTTTAAGTTAAAAATATTATGATCGACATTAAAGATAGGTCTGAATGGTGGTTGATTTTTTCCTATATAATTCCTATTAAATAAAGGTTAAATCTGAACTTACTTAAACTAAGTACATATACGCATTTAGTTCAGCAAAATGACATTTCAAGAAACAAAATCCATTATTTATATCTATCGGGATTCGGATGGAGGTAAGGCATACAATTTGGAGTCAGACAAATAACCATTGAAATTGCCTAAATCCCTCTCATTGAGACAAGTGGTTAATAAAATTCCCCAGTCTGCATTGGGTGGGGGTGTTAGGATAAGAGTGAAAGATGCGACTAAGTCTCTTTCCCGGTGGGGCATCACGTTTAGTGTCTGTCAGACCCAATGTCAGAAATCGTGCTGTATGGAGTTCCATTAACACAGCCATCCCCAGACCGGGATGTGGGTGATATTCAATGAAATGGTACGAGTATGTGAGGAAACCCTCTCATAAACACAAATATTGCAATGAGTAATTTAGCTCCATATGAAGCAACAACACCTATTCCAGGAAACGGGTTCATCAGTGTGGCGGAACTCAAGTTTGTGATGATGAACCTGGGCGAGAAAATGACGGACGAAGATGTACATGAGATGCTGCAAGAAGCCGATCTCAACGGGGACGGGCAACTGGACTATATGGGTACGCACGCTAGTGATAGGAGTCGATTGTAACTGACTAATCTGAACCCCAAACCGATGACATTGGTTTAACTAACACCATTCTAAATATGTAGTAATCATTTTGTTGTTTCTCAGATGTCACCTGCATATCTTTGAAATTTAAACTCTTTTCCCACGTTTTGTAACATTTAGACATGTTGACGTTTTGAATAGTTTAGTTCGAATATTCGGCAAATTCCAGTCGGTTGACATTTGATCATTTAGCATGGGTAGCCTTTTCAAAAGAACTAGATTAAAATGGAAAATCATTTAATCGGGAGAAGTAGGTCATCAAGTGCCTGGAACTTAAAATAGGTAATGAATTATCAGCAATGAATCTTTGATCAACCGATTGTCACCGATAGAGCATAGACATATTCACCAACCTGCTGCACATGAATGTGGACAGAGCGGTAATCGGTTCACGTCTGCCATTTCTCACACGGGAAAATACCCTATGTGACCAGGGCCCCGATTTATTGATTTCATTCTATATTTTAAGCGCAAACTTAATAATTGAAAATAATAAATAAATACTAAGGCGCAAAAATGTCACTAATCCGACGGAACCTATATTTTTACCGACCATTGTTTTTTTTGTTTTTTTTAATTTTTATTTATTTTATTTTCTCTCTTTTATGTCCCCTACCGGCATCGCCGAAGGGGACTATAGGGTTGCACTCCGTCTGTCCTTCCGTCCGTCCGTCAGTCACACACATGTTTTCCCGATTTTTTTTTGTTCTAAACGCTTGCAGAAATGATCTTATATTTAGTATGTGATTCAACCGCCATGATTTACAGATCAAGTTCGAGTTTTGTTCCGGTTCACTGATTTTTGACGAATTTACGGGCCTTGGATAAAGAACATTTATTTAAAATAGCAGTTTTTCGGATTCTTTTTTTGAACGCTTTCAGATAATGATCTAATAATTGGTATGAGAGTCTACCACCATGAATTACTGATCAGTTCGAGTTTCGTTCCGGTGCACTGATTTTTGACGAAATTGCGGGCTTGACATAGAAAATTTCTTTAAAATAGGTTTTCCGGACGTTTTATTCTAAACACTTGCAGATATTGCTGTGATATTTTGGTATGTGAGTCTACCACCATGAGTTACTCATCCAGTCCAAGTTTCGTTCTGGTCCACTGATATTTGACGAAAATACGGGCCTTAGACATAGAAAATTTCTTTAAAATAGCAGGTTTCATGACTTTTTTTCTAAACACTTGCAGTTATTGATTTGATATTTGGTGTGTGAGTCTACCACCATGAGTTTCGTTCCGGTCCACTGAATTTTGACGAAATTACGAGCCTTGAACATAGAAATTTTCTTTAACATGACAGATTTTACTAGCTTTTTGAGATTCATTGTCGTTTCTTAAAGAGTAAAGAGAATTGATCACTTAGGGTCCATGATGAAATCTGATCAGCCTGTTAGTTTATCGCATATAGTTCCAATATGTTTTGTAATCTGGTTCCCAGTCGTCCTCAAGATTACATATAACTAGTGTAATGGGATGGAACCCAAGCCAAGAACCAATCAGTGAAACCTTTTCAAACACATTGTGTGAGCAACTCACCCCTGGCGTGTGTTCTATCGAATCGTATGCAACCGCACGCTTACAACGAGCTATCGAGTTTGCCATGCTATTCACGTGCACCTTGTGCTATACATAGGTGTGCGTAAACATCGTGGTTTGTTTCATAGCTGACTGTAAGCGGACGGTTGCATATGGTTTGGCATACTGATCGCAGTCACTTCTTTCAAAGTCATAGTCAAGCAACTGATATATTAAATTAACTTTAACCCTTTACACCATACAGATTAATTTTGACGCATTTGACAAACAGAGTAAACCCAGATCAGACAGAGCTCTCCTTGCAGGAACTGTCTGATCTGGGTCCCCTCTTTTTATTCATACAGCGTTGAAGCTTAAATTCAACACAGTCTGTACGGTTAAGTAAAACCCATTGTTTAATATATACAATTTAAAGTTAAGTCAGTAGACATTTTGATATCTAATAAGTTATACACCATCAAATAAGTATTATAAGGTAAAAGTTAAAGACTGATTAAGGTAATCTATCCATCATTAAATATAATCATGGTCCTTCAAATGCTTAAAAAGACTTCAGTGCAGATGCAAGCATCCATTGACCTGGTGTTTTAAGCTCTTTTGCTCAAAGTTTATAAAGGCTTGTATTAACCATCCAATTCCTACAATCACTTGATGGACCATGTTCACAATTCAATGATGGATGGGTTACCTTAAAGGTCAAGAAACGTGTAATTCTTTTTCAGAGTTTATAAAGATGATGAAGTCGGCCTAGCGTTGACGGAGATTGGTGGAAAAACAACGACAGTGTTTTACAATATAGTTCGCACGCTCCAAAAGAAAGTGTTGTTACTAGATATTACCGGTTCTTAGACCGTGGTAGACTTCCTTTATAATGATTAACATTCATGTAGGCATAGTCAGTATATTGCACCCAGCATTAGACAAGTAATACTTTTTTTAGTTATCTGAACTTCTCCATGTGATAACTCTTAGGTAGTAACCGACCCGTTCACAAAAGGTTTGCGATTGATTTAGGAACTCAGATGCAGAACATTTTAACCCTTTCCCTCATAGAGGACACCACGAAAAGACCTATGCGAACAGCATAAAACCAGATCAGTCTGCGAGTAACTCGCAGGCTGATCAGGTTTTATGCTGTTTGCTGCTCCTCAGCGGTCTGGAAATGAGGATTTTGTAACTAAATTTGGTAAGGTTTAAGTGTGGTTTTCTGCAGATCAGGCTTTATGTGGTACCTACTGAGTGCGTCAAAATGAGTCTACATGAGGGAAAGGGTTAAATAAAATTATGTAACTCTTGCTCAGTTGCAAGCTGTTGTCACTTTCAACAAATGTATGTCGCAGAATGATGTAGTTTGTATCGCCTTACAATGTTCATCTGGAACCCGTTTCAATAATTTCTTCAAATTTCACGATGTATATAAGTGCTATAAATTGTACCTTAACTTTATTTTTGCTCTCATTTTATGTAATGTAATGGGTCGCCTATGTTCTGTTGTATAAATATAAGTTAGTAGATACTGCGTTGAACCTAGATAAGATGTGATGATAAAACGTTTAACGAAACTTTTTTTCAGTAACAGCAATATGTTATATTTCTGAAATTGTTTGTTCTATGAATTCTAATTGCATTTTTACATGAGTGTAGAATAAAGAGATGATAATTAAAACTTGCTCTGTTCTTAAATATTTTACTTCTCATAACCTTACCCCCGCGAGTTCGAATCCATGCAGGGATAACCATACTAAAAAAAAAAAAAAACAAGAGGGCCAAGATGGTCCTGTGTCGCTCACCTCTGTAAGATTGCTGTGTTAGGCATGATTCCAAAAATAAAATAGGCAACTAAAGTGTTTTCAATGTTTTTCTAACATTTGTCTAAGTGACCTAGATTTTGATCTTACCTAAATTTGCACTCATCTGGGATTTCATGTAGTTATTTTTTTGACCTATTTTTGACCCCACCCTTTTAACCGTTTGATGTAAAAAATTTCTACCAAGTTACATGAAGATTATGCCAAAACTGTTGCTCCTAGAGTCGTCTTTTTGTCAAGATTTACCCAGGTGACCTACTTTTTGACCCCATGTGACCCAATTTCGAGTTCATCAGAGATTTAATGTAGGCAAACATCCTGACTAATTTTCATGAAGATTGGGCCAAAAATGTGGCCTCTATTATCTTCACAAGGTTTTTCTAAGATTTTCTAAGATTTGACCTAATGACCTAGTTATAGACCCAATTTCAAACTCATCCGACATATCATATAGACAAACATCTTGACCAGTTTTTGGACTCACTTATCCAAGATATCACGTAGACAAACAATAATTATTATTTATAATATATTTATAATAACTTTTTATGAAGATTGGGCTTAAACTTTGGCCTCAAGAGTGTTCACAGGCTTTTCTAAGATTTGACCTAGTAACCAGTTTTTGACCCCAAGTAACCCAATTTCGGACTCATCCGGGATATCATACAGACAAACATTCTGACTAAATATTATAAAGATTGGGCTAAATCTATGGCCTAGAGTGTTCACAGGTTTTTTTTTTAACTTTTCTAAGATTTGACCTTGTGACCTAGTTTTTGATCCCACATGATCCAATTTCGAACTCATCCAAGATATCATGTAGAAAAACATTATGACCAGTTTTCATGAAGATTCGGCCATAACCGTGGCCCCTAGAGTGTTCACAACAGTGTTGACGACAGACAACGGATAAAAAGCGGTCACAATTTAAACTCATCCTGAGCACAAGTGCTCAGGTGAGCTAAAACGTACTGCTTTCACCAAAGAACTGAACTGTCGGCTTATTTAATTTCTTTTAATTTGGGAAACACGTTTATACAACTTTTAATATTTTACTGGTAATCCCTCCCGACGATGTCTTGGTTGGATCAGTACTTAAGACGGGGATTGTCACCAGGCGCAGATCAAACTTCTACCACAGCGCGATTGGTTAAATATACTGTCTTTTTTCATTTATTATATCAGAAAGGTATAAATATTTTAAAATTAATTGAATCGTTAAATTGTGAAAGTTGCTATACTGTTCTGTGGTGTCTACAACACTTGGATTTCGCAATCTTCAATCGTATTTTGAATATTCTTTTGATATAGACTAGATTATTTGAGTTTACCGTCGCTTCGACAGTATTTCAGCAACGTCCAGCTAATTACAGGTGGAGGAAGACCCCGAATGCACGGAGACATCCAGGTAGAACCACCGACCTACCGCAAGCCAGCTGGAAGGCTTCCTCGCATGAAAATATGAATGACCCTGTCGGGATTCGAACCCACGTGGTGAGGGGCTGAGTGAGTTAAATTCAGCTACTTCACCCTCTCGGCCACGGAGGCCCCTCTTCTGATATGGCATATATTATATATTTTTTATATATATAACTAAACATTAATAATTTGATATTCTCAAATTCGGGTAAAAGAAAAACTACAAAGATTTCATTGCCTGCTTTTAGACTTTTTAGCTTGTGCAGTACCCTGAACACTGGGTTCACCTCTTATAACACGTTGTATGTGACGTCATTTTCAACTATTTTGCCTTATGTGGAATAGAAAACTGCTGTATTTTATTTAGTCACCCAAGTGTGTTAAGATGCAGCACACACAGAGCGGAAAATAGTACCATGAGCAAAGTCTCTAATAATTTTTGTCAGATGTACATTATCAAAACATTTCTAGAGATTCGCTTTTTGCGATAACAAAGTTACACAAACTATGAAAGTTTTCCCAGTTGTTAGGTAATACTGTTTATAAGACAGCAGAATCATTTAGGCTAAAGTGTAGGCCACAATTTTCCGCTTCGCATGTGCTATACCTTATCAAAATTGACGAAGAGATGAAATTTTCTCCAAATTGAATGACGTTACATACTGTGGTATGGACACACTGATGTTAGGATAATCTTGTTTTTGATTTTCAATCGAAAATATTTCTGCAATCACTTTATATTCAATCTAGTCCCGTGTGTCAAAATATATAACTTTAAGCGTGTTACTGTTTCGCATGATTTGTGTGTTTTTTGGGTTTTTTTTCCCTATATAAATATCCTACTATCATACAAGACGAGCAAGGACATGTCGAGCACGCGGCCTTACGTGCAGCTGTGAGATCTGGCCCAAACATTCAAGTGCAAGACTTGGGCTTATTGAGGCAAATCTTACGGATTTGTTTTCTAGAATCAATTGCTTCATAGAACAGCTAAATCCCAGCACCAAGGCCTTTCACCTCTGCATGTGACCTTGACCTTGGGACACAAAACTAAGGCGTAAAACACCGTCTCAGCGAAGCAAATCTACCAATCCTAAATTTGATCCAGGAAAAAGACAAAACCCGGAAAAGTTGCCTTTCACCCAAGATTGTTCAAAACTTTGTCTTATTTAGGCAAATCTCACTGTCAACTCAAGTTATATGAGTACATTTTGATCCAGGGATCAGTTAAGCCCGGACAAGCAAATTCATCACCATGACATTTCACCTCTGAGTGTCACCTAATGACATTTATTGTCACATAATAATTAATGATGAGGGATCAGTTATTACCATCATTATCTGTATGCATTGCTGTAATTTAGGGTCGCACAAACTGCTTCCAATGCCAAGTGTTGATCTGGTCACGGCTTCATCAACCCCAATGATAATCTTGCAAGAATCATAACAGATAACGGTCTGCGTCTGTTTCAAATATTTATTAGACCATATTTCAAGCAAGGCACTTCTTTTCAAACTTAATAATATTGCATACAAAATATAAATATCCAAAAATATCTTACCAAAGTATGGTGCCTGATATGGAAGACTGTGTGAAAGACACGTGGTCACATAGACAGAATATACCGATACGTGATTATATAGGAAGATACACTTGAAAAATGTTTGAAATTCCTGCTTTCAGATCTCTAAGGTTGAAAACGATATATAAAAAAGTGAATCTTTGAGAACTAATTAAAAATTTTTTTCTAATTTTTTTTTCTAACATATATACATTTTGTATATAAACCATTTTATACAAATATCATTAAAACTTAACATTCTTAACATGATTATTTCAATACTAAACAAAACACATCTTGTAATATATAACTTTTTCGGATTGAAAAACAGAACACAAGGAATGGTATACATGTATCTTATTTACAGTAAAAAATTCTGAAACATCAGTCAAGCTGAAATGAAAAGCTTTTGTGATCCACAACATTTGCACTGGACATATGATTAGAAAAATTACTAGCCACCCCAAAACAAAACTAATGATTAGTGGTATATAAAATAAATAGAATCAATATACAATAGTGACACTATATTAACTTGACATCACTATTTGAGTTAACCGTCGCTTCGACAGTTTTTCATTCATGTATCGACGTCCACCTAATTACAGGTGGAGGAAGACCCTGAGTGCACGGAGGCATGGCACTATATTGTAGAAAGTCTAGTTGACAAAAAATGCAATGTAACGCCCATGTGGTTTTTATCATACAGTTTTAATCCAATTTTTATTATAAAATCAAGAACCATGCTCTCATCAATATTTCAAGAAGCTAATGACAAAAAGGATCTGAAATGCTTAAAGCAGCTTGTTCATAAAAGACCGGTACAAATGAAAGAAAAGTTTTCTATTCTCCCTTGTTTATGTGGTGAAGTCTTTGATTCCTAACAAATAAACTATCAAAACTATTAAATAAACGCTATTTTTGAAAATGTCACTTTGGGGAAATCTCTTAAACATAGAATACAGTATCCCCTAAGCAGTTGCTTAGGGTATCATGTAACATGTTCAGCAACATGGTGTCTTTGCAAGTTCTAGGTAGCAAATTGCTAAATATAGATTCAATACCGTTATACCGTTGGTAACGATGTTGTCTGTGATGGGGAAACCATTCCTTTTTTTTTACAATCACTGATGGTGACCATGCATTTGAAGATAGGCACTGACAGGTGTAATACACAAATTTATTTTAAAAATCAAATTCTTAACCAATGACCATCTGTGAATGAGCTGCTTTAAAGCAAAATACCTATAAATATTAGTCTCATTTTTTCTAAATATATCATATACATGTGTATACTAAAATATTCAGCTAATTTTATATAACAGATTGGTTAAAGTTATTGCTCTTAATCCTATTTCTACATTATGATAGAATAAAAAACCTACGACCAGAAATTGTACCTTATTAATACTTTGCCACAAATATCAATATACATGCTCAAACAGATTGTATTTTTTTTTTAATGTATAAATAAAAATTGGAATGTAACAATGGATAATAAATTATGCAAATTAATATCTTTTTGAAATTCACCTTTTTCAATGATTCATTTTTTATTGCATTACTTTAAATTGAAAACAACTTGGTCTCTTTGCATAATTTATATACATTATGAAAGCTTTATTTTAATACAAGGATTTATGCTCCAGAAAAATTCCCAACAAAAGTAAGTCCTATTACCAGAATAAGCAGATAATATCTGACATAGATGGAATTTGACAAGTAGTCTGCCATTATTTCCAAAATGTTAATAAATTCATTCTAATATAAAACAACCATTCAAATGAATACCTGCAGAATGATA
>CM037784.1:55325887-55375887 GCA_021229015.1 Solen grandis | reverse complement strand
AACAGTATCCAAGATTTTATGTTTAGAATACTTGATTAAACTGAGTTGACACATAGACATTTTAAAAAAAAGTCTCTAATATAAAGTTTACTTTTGAACGATAGAATTCTGTATTCAACTAGGAAAAAATGCATATCTTTTTCTCTGAATGCTATCAAATATATGTCTTTGTATAGGCCAAACTGTAATAGAAGTCAGACCACTACGGAATCCAATTAGGGCCAACGCGTTACTCGACAGTACGATGATGAAATCGCGAAATCACGATAATACAATAATGACGACAAGATAACATGATAATAATAACGCGACAGTATGATAAATAAAATACGATAGTGCTATGATGATAAAGTGATACAGTATCGTGTTCCACATCTTAATATCGTACTGTCGCGTTATCATTATCGCACCTTCGTGTTTTCACTATCGTGCTTTCGCGTTATTATCATTGCACGGCTTCCGGTGCCCATTCACATAAAAGAGACTTTATTAAGCACTGGTCAAGTGTGCACAAGTTCGAAGAGTATATTTGCAGTTTTTACGGCATAATCTTTTCATTTTAATGCATCAATATCTGTCAGTTTTCTGGTAAAAAAACAACAAATGACAGAGATAACGGCCAGGATATTGTATTTAGGATTTTACAAAATACATGTAATAAGAAATGTTATCAAAATTTTACTGCTCTTCTTTTATGATTCTATATAATCATGCAAAGTTTTAAAAAATCTATTGAACAGTTTAAATTTTCACGTTTCTTTCTTTGTCTATATAGAAAATGTAGCAAACTGTCAATTACAGCCTTAAAGATCTTTTTTTAGCATGCGCATGCACACAGGAAGGCGATGGGGCGATAATGATAACGCGATAGTGAAAACGCGAAGATACGATAATGATAACGCGATAGCACGATGTTACGATTGTGATAACGGGACAGTACGATGGCGAAAGCAATAGAATCAATTTAGGCAAAGTACGAGGATGAAAACGCGAAATCACGACAATACGATAACGAAAAGGTGATAACACGATTTTTATAACGCGACAGTACGATAATGAACGCGACAACACGATGATAAAAAATCGATACGGTATCCTTCTGTCGCGTTTTTCTACCGTAATACCGAACTGTCGCGTTATTGTTATCGCAGCCTCGCATTTTCATTTTCGTACAATCACATTATCATCATTAAACCTTCGCGTTTTCACTATCGTGCTATCGCACTATCGCCTTTCGGTGCCCATGCGCATAGAAGATTTCAATTCCATATGTAAAAAAAAAAAAATTCGGAATAAACTCACCTTATATATACCCCCATATCCGATTTAAAAAACAAAACAAAACAGGTATTTCCTTGTAGGAATAGCGGCTTTCAAAATGAATTTCTATAAACTAGTCCATTTGTACTGCTGTACTTGAAGATCTTCTTTTTTAGCATGCACACGCGCTCCGGAAAGCGATGGAGCGATAATGATAACGCGATAGCACGATAATGAAAATGCAAAGGTACGATAAACGCGACAGTACGATATTACGATGGTGAAAACGTGATATGCCTTGGTGCAATGTCAGCCGGTATCTAACTATCCTTATCAGTCAGATTTATTAAGCAAGCTTTAACCATCTAATTCTTAATTCTTTATTATATTTTACATGTATTTAATATATTTTATAGTCTTCACAATTACATAGTTGAATACACATTCTCCGTTTCTCTATCCATATTATTGATTGTATCGATAACGCTTTCAATAACATTTCATGATCAGTGAGTATCTGTTGTATTCTACTTCTGTAGAAATACTATGTATAAGTCAAATATAAACCAAGAAGGCCATATGGCCCTATATCGCTCACCAGAGTACATCGTCTTATTTAAAACGATTCAAGTCGTTTCTATCAGGAAACTACATGACCCCCTATGGGCCCCATATTTTCAAGGGATCAACTTTGCTTAAGCAATTATGGTAGACATTCATGAGGTGACCATTGCTGCAAAATGAAATCAAATTCTGACCATTGGTTTCACAAAAGAAGAATTTTGAAATTTTCTATATAGAGTTATAAGAAAAATAGCTGACCCCCTAGGGGCCTCATTTTTCAAGGGATCAACTTTATTTTAGCAATTATGGTAAACGTTCATAAGGTGACCATTTGTGCCAAAGGAAATTAAATTCTGACTATTAGCTTCATAGACGATTCACGAGGAATTTTGAAATTTGCTATATAGAGTATATAAGGAAATTTGCCAACACTCAGGGGTCTCATTTTTCAATTATTTATTTGAGCAATTATGGTAAACTTTCACGAGTTAGCCGTTTGTGCCAAAGGAAATTAAATTCTGACCATTGGCTTCACTGAAGAAGAATTTTGAAATTTTCTATATAGAGTATTTTAAGGAAAATAGAGGGGCTTAATTTTTCAAGGGATCAGCTTTATTTTAGCAATAATGGTAGAATTATGAGGTGACCATTTTTGCCAAAGGAACTTACATTCTGACCATTGATTTAGAGGAGATATTTTTAAAGTTTTCATATTTTTTCTTTTCTTTGCCATGACAACCAGAGTTTTACATGGATCAAGTTTATTTTAGCAACATTTATGAAAGTTCACCCAAAGATCCCCCCTGCCAAGTTTAATCAAATTCTGTTCAGCGGTTTCAGAGATGCTGTTTAAAGCAAATTGTTGACGACGAACGACGCACGGTGGACGACAGACGACGGACGCAAGGTGATCGTAATAGCTCACCTTGAATACATTGTTTTCTGGTGGCCTAAAAAAAAAGTTATGTTTCTTTTCAAACCGTTAGTTTATTTTTACTTGGTCTTGACAGATCTCGTTAACCCTTTCCCTCATGGAGGACACCATGAAAAGACCTAGGCGAACAGCATAAAACCAGATCAGCCTGCCAGGCTGATCAGGTTTTATGCTGTTCGCTGCTCCTCAGTGGTCTGGAAATGAGGATTTTGTAATTAAATTTGGTAAGGTTTAACTGTGGTTTTCTGCAGATCAGGCTTTATGTGGTACCTATTGAGTGCGTCAAAATGAGTCTATATGAGGGAAAAGGTTAAACTATACGTGATTGCAAGATATTGGAATAATAACATAATAACAAATCGTCTCATTATATGTAAAAACAACCGAATAATTATATGTGATTATACATGCATTTAAGGTCCAGTACCGTCCGCATGAATCTTCATCTTTAAGGTCGTGCTCTCTCTCAATTCACATTCGGTTAGACAGTTTCAAGTGCATGTTGATGTCTGATATATCAATTAACATATTATGTTCTGTTCATATCCTTATTAGCATACATACAATTGAAAGGCATTTTTTTTCCATAATAATTACTTTAAATACCCACCATATCGTGATGCCTTCTTCCTTTTTGTCATTTTTCCTACTTTACTCGTGTTTTCTTTTTACTTGGAACACTACTTTTTTACGGAAATTCATTCATCATTAACTTGCGATCATGGTCCAACGAGAGATCGTTGGAAGTTTATAGTAAATGCAAGCCTTTATAGACTTTGAGCAAAAACAAAAATGTCAATGGATGCCTGCATCTGCACTGTACGTAGTCTTTTCAGTATTTGAAGGATCATGATTGTAAAAGAGATGTAAATACCTAGATGTAGCCTCGTCATTATAATTTAATGATGGATGGATTTTTACCTTTAAGTCTGAGGTAACTGGGCCTCTTTAGCACTGTACATTACCTCTTTCCCTCATATAGACTCATTTTGACGCACTCAGTAGGTACCACATAAAGCCTGATCTGCAGAAAACCACAGTTAAACCTTACCAAATTTAATTACAAAATCCTCATTTCCAGACCACTGAGGAGCAGCGAACAGCATAAAACCTGATCAGCCTGCGAGTTACTCGCAGGCTGGTCTGGTTTTATGCTGTTCGCCTAGGTCTTTTCATGGTTTCCTCTATGAGGGAAAGGGTTAAGTGACCCTGGTGGGGAGTGTGTAAGTAGCATTTTTTTTTTTTTTGGTTAAGATTAGAAATCTAAAATCGCTAAAGTTCAATATCATGTGAATGTGTTAGTGCAAATTCTGGGCCAATTAATATTGGTTCAGCGTCGATAGGCCAATGTCAACATCTAGCCACCCTTATCGATCAGCAAGAGGATGTCGTTTTAATTAGATACTTAGCGCTAAGTAATCATTTTGTTTCTATATAATCACGAAGCTACATTCACATCTCTGAATAATTTAGGAAATTAATTATTACTTTGCTCTGAGTATTTTTATTTGGATATTATTTACAGATACGAGCCAGAGCGCATTAATTACTATATCAGAATGAGCGATTACATGATGTTGAACTTTCGCGACTTTTGAATTCTTTGTTGTATAAGATTTTACCGTTAACTTAAAAATGACTATACATAAGAAAAAAGTAGGACTTTTCTTTGTAAATAGTTTTAAATAATGTTATATATTCGTGAAACCCTTGTCAACGTCATCACTGTGACTGTCCCAGCTGTAATGTAGATCTAGTTCGGGACACAGAGGTCATATTTATTAATCACAGGGTTTAAAATCAAACCACAAAATTATATTTAAGGGGGCCTTAAACCATTATTTCTTAAAGTGGTCTGCATTACAACTTAAGTTGAGGTATACTTAACCCCTTTCAAGCCCCGTAGGAGTACATACTTATATAGCCTACGATAAAAGTGGACGGAAAGCAGTATTACAAACAAAAAAAATATTTTATTGTTTTTCATAAAACGGAGTCATTATTTACAGAACAGAAATTTAATTAACAGATTCCGTTCATTCTTGACACGTTATCAGGTATATAAAGCCTATAGAATATACACGTGCGTTGTCTGTTTGTTTTGATTGCAAGAGGAAGCTTATGTACGCATGCGCATTTACCTACTTATCCGGGCACCTGTCAGTCTAAAAATCAACATGGCGGCCTCGGGTGAGGGTGGAGGCAAAGATGAGATCAAAACACATTTTATCACCCGTGAAGGAACATATAGACTTATGCCATTATCAGAATATTCAAAACCAACTCGTGTTCCATATAACGGACAAACAAATACTCCAGTCAAAGTGTCATTCGTAAATGTGGACGACGGAAGCGGACCTCCTGACAAAATTTGTTTCAATGTTGGCAGGGAACTGTATTTCTATGTGTACAAAGGTGTTAGGAAGGTGAGAATGACATTTGGGCTTAGGTATTGTTGAGGTCAATTCTCTTACTGATGCAACAATGCTTGCATAAACTAGAATTCGATGTCATGTGCATTCGATGTCGCTTATCTTGACCTTACTCGGCAGACTATCAGGCAAATATTGTGAAATGGTACCATTCTATTAGAAGTGTAACTCACACTGAACTTTTGACGACAGAGAAAGACACTCTGCTAAAATGCAGTGTGAGGTTAAACAAGTATTTCACTTTAGATATACGCAAATTATATTTAGACTTAAATTGTATATAAATATTTGGACTATTTTGTCGCTATTTTGTTAGTTTTATTTACAGCTGTGTAGGAAATCAGGGTACTTTGGACATTAGATATTTCTGATTCTGAATTTAATTTGTTATAGATCCCATTATTGGGTTTTATACAACGGAATAACTGCATTGTAATGCTAATCATTTTTCTTTTTTATAACATTTTAATACAGAGTTTTGGTAAAATGTATAATGCATATATACAAGTATAGGCCTTTCATGACAAGCCCTTTAAAACAAGAGTTAATTCGTTTTTTCATTCACATTGTACTTGTAGTGGCTGAATTATGTCCTGATCCAAGAAAACAACTCAGTATTGTTTCCAATTACCAAAAAGTCTGTACCCAACAATAAATGTTCTGACCTTGGACTCCTGTTAATACAACAAATGTCTTGAACTCCAGCTTAAACAATTTAGATAGGTCCTTGCAACTTCAGCAATCTATACCCATTGTTTGAAATGCATATAAATTGTGTTATCTGTTAATTTATTTGACATTGAATATATTTGAAATCAGTACTTCCTTGTTGCTACAGAGGATAAATCTATTGCTTGAAAAAAATGTCCAATTGGTCCCATTATATGTAAGGAATAAGGAAATGCTGCACTCTGGAAATTGTTCACATACCTCACATAGCTCCAGTATAATATATTGTCATTCTGAGGTTAAGGTCTAGTATTTTAATCTTTTACTTCTCTGGTGTACATGTCATTTTATAACTAGTTCAAACAGAAAGTATAATTATCACTCAGTGCAAAATGTTCAAGGGCTTTTATTCTTTTATTTGAATTTAGAAATTTTCCTATATTATTGGGAAAGAATTCAAATACAACAGAAAAATGGAATGTCAAACTTTAATCTGCATGTTGAAATTCTTACTGGCAGAAAGTTATGCATTTAAAGTAATCTTTATGTCAGTCTACATACCATAATTATGCAGATATTCAAAAGAACGATCCTAGTGGGTAGGGCTGAAACAAGTTCATTTTTTTAACCCAGGTACCTGTCATATTATTACCCCCGGGTACTTGGGTGCAGATGTAGTCATTGCACTAAAGATACAATTTACCACCTGTAATAACTAATCATTTAAATTGTAAATTAACACATTTCTATATGCGCTTCACGTTTAGGGGTTCGTACACCCAAAATATGTTTATCTTGAACAGTGAACACACACAAAAATACAAACTAATGTTATTTATTGACAGAGTATAGCATTGTGCTTAATCATATCTTGATTAATTGGCTATAGTTGTGTATATTTGTTTTAAAGAAAAGAAGTATATGAGGTAGGCTCACATCGGGTAATGGGTAATAATTTTGTATCGGGATACCAGCAATTTTGTACCGATCCTGCAGGTATCAAGGTACTCGTTTCAGCCCTACTAGTAGGTGAGTGGTTAGAGTGTTTGTCGTATAACTCTACAAATTGGAAGGTTATGGGTTACATATCCATGCCCGATATAACAAAGTTGTACTGGTATTATATCTTGCTTGCTTGGGTAGATACAGTACTGGTTGACCCAGTGTCAGGATAATGTGAGTGAGCATGGTATCATGCTATAAGTCTGTGGCATGATACTACAGTGATGCAGCATTATCTCATGTAGACAAAGTTCCCATGACAAAATCAATGTTTTGTCTTGGGGACTTCAAATCCAATCAAACAAACATTGCAATACATGTGTGAAAGCTGTTTAGTGAAAACAAAAGAAGCACACACATATGTTTCATATCCAGTTTACTGTGTTTTAGCATTGAGCTGTATACCGTCTTATTTATGATTATATATATACCATAGAAGTATTGCTAGTTTGTTGAGTGTGTGTGTGTGTGTGTTTTTTTTTCATGAAGAATACATAATGAGTCGGTGATCTCTTTCTTTTTCTTTTCATCTGTTTTAATAGTCTATATTTGGCTAGAAAGTATGAATTTTTCCCATTTTGAATTCAAAATTTCTCTGAATTTTCTTTAAAAAAAAGTTCCAAAAAGTGGCAAAGTAAAAGACGTTTCTTCTAAACAGACTGATTGTCAAATAACAATAAAGTGTAGCTTTTGATTCTTCCGGAAATGAAACACTGATCATAGATGCATGTTTATTGTATTGGTTCATGTGAAAATTGTATGTATATGATATATTTTTAACGACTAGAAACTGTATAGTTTATGTCGAAATAAAGTATCTGTTCTGTTCTAAACTGACAGCTATAAAAAAGTGATCATTGACAAACTGATCCAATATATCCTTTGCTGTAATTTCTTTTACTATATTTTTAGCTCACATGAGCACAACGTGCTCAAGGTGAGCTTTTCTGATCGCCTTTTGTCCGTCGTCCGTGCGTCCGGCGTCAACAATTGCTTCAAACAACATCTCCTCCTAAACGGCTTGGCCAATTTGAAAAATATTTTGCAGGAATGTTCCTTGGATGAAGCTCTACTAAAGTTGTATAAATGGTTCTGGTCCATCGCATAATTAGGTCACAGGAGCTAAAAATAGATTTTAAAAATCAAAATTTAAAAAATCTTTTTCTGAAACCACAAGGCCTAGCCTTTTGATTTTTGGTATGTAGCATGATCTTATGGGCCACTACCAAGATTGTACAAATCATAGCCCTATGGTGATAAATGACCCCGCACCAGGGGTCACTTGTTTTACATAGAGTTATATAGAAAAATCTTAAAAAATCTTCTTCTATGAATCCATAAGGCCTAGAGCTTAGATATTTGGTATGTAGCATCATCTTATGGGCCACTACCAAGATTGTACAAATCATAGCCCTATGGTGATAAATGACCCCGCACCAGGGGTCACTTGTTTTACATAGAGTTATATAGGAAAATCTTAAAAAAATCTTCTTCTATGAATCAATAAGGCCTAGAGCTAAGATTTTTGGTATGTAGTAGCATCTAATGGTTCATTACAAAGATTTTCAAAGTCTTGGCCCTACGGTGATAAATGACCCTGCGCCCAAGTCTTCTCTGAAACCATATAGCCCATTGCTTAGATATTTGGTGTGTAGTATTGTCAGGGGTAAAATGTTTTAGATTAAGTTATATCAGAATCCTTGTCTGTTTAAAAACCTTGATATCAGTTGAAGCAATGGTACTCAGGTGAGCGATTCAGGGCCATCATGGCCCTCTTGTTTCAAATTATTACAAATTGCAGGAAAGAGGATGTCTTTAAAAAACAGTAAAGAACATATCTCTGATAGTGAATTGAGTATTGTTCATAATGTAAACCTGATATGAGGAGGATGTTCAGGGAAAAACAACAAATGTTGACCTGCCTTACAAAGCCATTTTGTAAAGTGGTTACTCCATTGTTTTGTCAAGTAATTTCATTCAACTGAAGATATTACAAAGTAGAAAAAACGAGCTCAAAATTGACGTAATGTGTCTATTTTACTTTAATAAAGAAACTTAAATGTAACTTCTGTTTATAATTAGAGAAAAAATGCAGTTATGATTTTATTAATTTACTTTCAAGAATCTGTGTGCAGTTAAATTTTTTTTTAACTTCAAAATTTGTTAATTATATTTTTTGGAATTGTGAATGAGACCTTTGCCCTATTTTTGCCCAGTTTTTAGGACAGAAAAACAGTGTTGCACTTACAATATTTTTTTTTTAATTAGGCTCTTCAGTAATTACCTTTTTCTGTAAGTTCCCATTAAAACTGCAAAGTCGGTGTTGTAAACAAATTTGAAAACTATTATAATATTGCTTTTTTACATGCTGAGACCATGATTTTGCACACCAAGACCTTGAAATGTTGAAAACTGCACTTCTGAAACAAAGTACATTTGAACATTGTAGAAATAAATTTAGTACTTTACTGGAGAAGGGGGCAGGGAGCTTGTCTTCACACAGTAATTTAATGTTTGGTTCTCTCAAACTTAGAACTATTTCTAGGCTTTATTTTGAAAACAGTTTCCCATTTAAAGGCTACATAAGGGCATATAAATGTTTTGCATTCAAAAGTTTCTTTCTCAGATTCTTCTTTAGTTAGGTAACATACAAGTTGAAGGGTTTGTAAAATTCCTATGGAACCAAACCTATGTGCAAAAGTAAACATAAGTGAAAAGACCACTTTACATATATAATGATGCTGTGACATGTTAATGTTAATATACACTTTTTTCTATCTTATATTTTCAAATTTGTCTGTTTGATGGCCATGTGTTTCTGTCTCAGTACCGTCCCCGGTGGCTGAGTGGTAGTGTGTCAGTCTTGGGAGCGGGAGGTCGTGGATTTGATCCCAAGCTGCGACATACCAAAGTTGTAAACAAGTGGTACTGGTATAGCTCCCTTGCTTGGGCTTAGCATATAAGGGTAGTTCCAGGACTGGTTGGCCCGGTGTCAGGAAAATGGGATTGGGTGTGGTATCATGCCACATGTCTATGGCGTGATATTACTGTGTGGCAGCACTATATCTGTCTTAAGTACTGAAGTAGACATCGTATCCAAATGACTGAAATACTGTCAGTGAGACGTTAAACCCAACAAACAAACTTTCTTTCTCTGTCCATTAGACTGTGTGTGTGTGTCTCTCTCTCATCCTGATCATAAAGGTAAATTTAAGAATATTTATTGTCATTTCTTAAAAATTTGATTTTGCGTGTTAGTGATGGTTTTGTTAGGGAAGTCTTGATGGGTCTGGGGCAAAGTCTCTGTGCTAGTTCTGTGACTCAGGATGCTTTAATCATATATTTTCTGCTAATGAATGTAGAGATTGAACTTCAATTATAAAAATAACAAGGAACATTCCATCTGAATTCTACTTCCTTTTCAATGACACATGTCAAGAGTAATGAATATATGCTTATGTGGCAATATTCCTTTATAACACAGTACTTGGTGTGTCCTGGGAAAGGTTGGAGTCTTCCAATACATTAATACAAGTGGTGCTCAATTTCTAAAAAAAACAACACCTTCTCCAAAACATAGGATTGTGGGACTGGAGTAAGAGCCCTGGTTGTGCTGTATCATCTAGTAACTATTGAAAATTATTCACAAAAATTAAGATTTTGGATTCATAGTATAAAGTATTATAATATTATTTTGGACTCAGAATTTTATTGGGGTACACTATTGTCAATCTGCACTGTATGATTCTTTTCCCGAAAGTTTTTTTTTTTTGCAATTTGTGTGACAAAAAAAAGCTAAATTCAGTTCACAATATACCAGACCAGGAAGAAAATTTGTTACATGTACTCACTTTGCTGATTACCTATAAGATGCACATGTAACAGCAAGCAATATCCACTGATTTGCCAAGTAAAGCTGAGGCTGTTGTCAGGCATGAAACGGAATGCTCCGAGTCAGGAATTTTTTTTTTTTTTTTTTGCTGTCTGAGCGCTCTGTGTAGGAATGAGGCCATTAGGATAATCTAGAAAACAACAGGAACATATTGTTTATTGTTACCTTTGGACAGGAAATATTAAAAGAAATAATGACAGTTATATTCAGTTTTTATGCATTCAGCTTAAAGTAATTTTTCTACCTATTCATAGGGTCCGAATATTGGACCCATTCCCAATTGAGAAAATGGTTTTATTTTTCCAAATTGCCAATTTTATTTTTATGTTAATGAAAAAAATGCCTCTTTAAACAGTAAATATGTAGATAATTATTCCCAATTTAGGACTAGGGTCCCTTTACCAAATTAGGCAGAAAAAAACCTTGCTTGACATTATACATACTTTGCTAGTTATGGAATACGAGTGGATTTAATTATGACACTAAATGGTGTGTTCTGTTAGCTGAAATGTTTATGATGATAAACAGACAAAAATTCTATTTAGTCTTAATGTCTGGTGTATTTTAAGACAGTACATATGATAATTTTATTTAAATGTATTTCCTTTTATGTTGATTGGGAAACAGGTTCTTATAACTAATATTTAACATCCTCTATAGTTCCTTGGTTGGACCAGTACTTAGAGATTTGCACCAGAGAATGTCATGAAAGATTCTAGTCCCTGTCACTGTACTATATTTGGGATATTGGGGGTGCTGCATATAATTTATATCATCTTTATCTGTAACCAGGCTTTCATAAAAATCCTGGTTATTAGAAAGGGGTATGTCGTTGGGTGGGCGGGCAGGTGTGCATCAAACATTTGGTTTCTGTTAAATATCTCTTGTTAGAATAGAGGTACAGTTTTCATACTTGGTAGATAGATACCTTTTGGGAAGAGGAAGATAAGGGGTTGATTTTCAGGATGATAGGGGGAAAAATTTTAAATAACTTCTTGATGTATAATATTTGTATGCACTACAGATACTTTAAGGGAAGAGGAAGATTGGGATTGATTTTCAGGTTAATAGGGTCAAGGTCTCTAAATAAATGGTTTTGCCTGGGGTGACACTTGAAAACCTGGTTTTGCATCATTTTAGGTATTTCTTTCTTTTTTTTAGATACATAATAGCTACTTTTCTGGCTGACAGTAAGTAATACTGTTATATGATTTTATGCTAGTACAAAACAGTATCAAATAGTAGGAGTATGATCAGATATTTAAGGTGATGTTGACCTTCCTTTATCTTAACCCTGGAGGTTGATACTTTGTTGTCTTTCAAAATTTGTCTTGATGAGAGTCACAGCCATCTAATCCACTGATAGGGACTCTGACCATCTTTAGTGACACCGGTATTTTGGCAGGCAGATGTTGTGCGACTGAAGCCTGCTGACAAGATATGTCAGCTTTATACCTGTACTTACATAATAAAATAATCATGAATAATTTGAAAATAAAATGGTGATACAAGCCTGACATTCTGTCAGATTAATGCATATGTGAAGCACTCAGTTGTCCAAGGTCTTGATTCTCCTCTGTGTGTGGAGCATGTGGATGAAAATACACACTTGTTCATTTCGCAGGCTTTAACATAATTATCTTTAAAAAAATGTCACCAGAGTCTGATTCCTTAGGCTGAGGGTTACACTGACTTATTAACTGCCTCACTTCTTTGAAAAAATAGTCGCTTGCGAAAAATTAGGTGGAAATGCAAAGTTATATAAGCAAAGTTTTTGAAGAGGAGCTTGAGTTTATCCCTTTACTTCATATAGACTCATTTTGACACATTGGCAAACAGAACAGACCCAGCTCCTATAGGAGCTGTCTGATCAGGGTCTTCTCTGTTTGCTCATACAATATTGAAGGTCAATTTCTACACCATCATCTGTGGCTGAGAAAAATCCATCATTTCATAAACCATTTAACCCTTTCCCTCATAGAGGACACCATGAAATTTGAAAAGACCTATGCGAACAGAATAATAAACCAGATCAGCCTGCGAGTAAATCACAGGCTGATCAGGTTTTATGCTGTTCGCTGCTCCTCAGTGGTCTGGAAATGAGGATTTTGTAATTAAATTTGATAAGGTTTAATTGTGGTTTTCTGCTGATCAGGCTTTATGTGATACCTATTGAGGGCATCAAAATGAGTATATATGAGGGAAAGGGTTAAAGATCAGTCAAATAATATTCATATTCACCAAGTCATCAATTTGCAATATTCATGAGGTAAAGGGAGATAATCTTATTAGGGAAAAGATCTTATGAATATGAGACTGGAAGGTAGGGGATAGGCTGTTCCTTTATTAGCTCTCATATGTTGAAGGTGAGAATACACCAGTAGATACTTGTCTGGAATGAACAAGTATAATTGGGAGTGATTGAAGAACAGGGAGAAAAGTTCTTATGTTTTTGAAACGTAAAGTCTATGGCTGCTCTTCAGGCTTGAGAACATGATAAAAGAGAAATCTTGAACAAGCTACTCACAGAGCTGTTTCCTAGGCATATAATGATATACATTAATTTATAGACTATCCAATAGCTACACAGTGAGAATGGGTAGCCATTGGTTGACTTGGTTTACACAAAAGAATTATGGTTTTGTTTGTGATACAGTCTGTGAGCAGTTGACCTTGAAATTAATTGGAAAGGCTAGACTTACATTTTACAGCTAAAAACTGGACAGGTGAATCATTATAATGTCACTTTTCTGATATCACTTGATAATGTTTGCATATGATCACGATATTTATATGCCAGTACAGTGTCTGACAAATCCTTTGCCTGGAGCCCGTGGGCTACCAGATATGTTGGCTGGGCTACCACCTCTTTTACAACAGCAGCTTGCCGGGTTACTGCCATTTCCTGTGTCTGGTTGCCCTGTGTCATCAAGCCGTGTACCCTCTCTTACACTTTATATTATGTAATGAAAATACCTACTGTGATCACTGATAAGGTATCAGTTAAAAGGTGGAGTCATTCGCCTGTTAGCCGCATCAATTGATCCAATCAATGGACAACATTGACGCTTGCGGATTACTCAGAAAGTTTCATATCCTTGATTTTCATAGACATTTGCAAACACTGCCGACAGGAATCGTTTTTCTGCTTACAAAACTGTCAGAGACCAATATTTGGCAACATCATGTATGCCAACACTTTTAGGAAAAGTAAAAAGAAAACCATGTATATCCTCAAAAATAAATTTCAAGTTCCAATATTTTTCTTCCTAAACAGATGTCATATCTCGGCAGCACAAAAATAAACGCATTTGTTAACCGATTTTGAATTATTGTCCTCGTATTCAATGTAAGAAATTACTGTTCTAGGAATATCTAATCAATATAATAATACATGTGTTTTTAATATCAAATTTTACTCTAGTAATTTTAATTCTTTGATCCCTGTCACCGAATATATCATGGGTTTTCGCAATTTAATTATACCCCCACAAATGAAATTTGGGGGGGTATATAGGAGTCACCCTGTCGGTCGGTCCGTCGGTCCGTCGGTTGGTCTACAAATATTTGTCCGGAGCATTTCTCCAAAACTACTGTACCTATGTTGATGTAACTTCATAGGTAGATAGACCTTGATGAGAGGAAGTGCAGTGCATAAGAACCATAACTCTGCATGTATTTTGAAAGGAGTTATTGCCCTTTTATTTTTAACTTTTGATTTTGTCCGGAGCATAACTCCAATATTAAAGTAGCTAGGTTGATGAAACTTCATATGTAGATTGATCTTGATGAGAGGAAGTGCAGTGCACAAGAACCATAACTCTGCATGTATTTTGAAAGGAGTTATTGCCCTTTGTCATTTTTAATCTTTTGATTTTGTCCGGAGCATAACTCCAATAATAAAGTAGCTAGGTTGATGAAACTTCATATGTAGATTGATCTTGATGAGAGGAAGTGCAGTGCATAAGAACCATAACTCTACATGTTTTTAAAGGAGTTATTCCCCTTTGTTAATTTTTGTCTTTTGATTTTGTCCGGAGCATTTCTCCAAAACTACTGTACTTATGTTGATCAAACTTCATATGTAGATAGACCTTCATGAGAGGAAGTGCAGTGCCTAAGAACCATAACTCTGCATGTATTTTGAAAGGAGTTATTGCCCTTTGTCATTTTTAATCTTTTGATTTTGTCCGGAGCATAACTCCAATACTAAAGTAGCTAGGTTGATGAAACTTCATATGTAGATTGATCTTGATGAGAGGAAGTGCAGTGCACAAGAACCATAACTCTGCATGTATTTTGAAAGGAGTTATTGCCCTTTGTTCATTTTTAATCTTTTGATTTTGTCCGGAGCATAACTCCAATACTAAAGTAGCTAGGTTGATGAAACTTCATATGTAGATTGATCTTGATGAGAGGAAGTGCAGTGCATAAGAACCATAACTCTGCATGTATTTTGAAAGGAGTTATTGCCCTTTGTCATTTTTAATTTTTGATTTTGTCCGGAGCATAACTCCAATACTAAAGTAGCTAGGTTGATGAAACTTCATATGTAGATTGATCTTGATGAGAGGAAGTGCAGTGCACAAGAAAAACAAAATTGCATGTATTTTGAAAGGAGTTATTGCCCTTTGTCATTTTTAATCTTTTGATTTTGTCCGGAGCATAACTCCAATACTAAAGTAGCTAGGTTGATGAAACTTCATATGTAGATTGATCTTGATGAGAGGAAGTGCAGTGCATAAGAAAACCACAATGTAAATTCTTAAAGACAGGTTTTTGCAAACAATAAATATGGATGTGAACCATAGTTAGACTGCATTTTTATTCTCCTCAGCTACAGATCTTGGGGGCAAATTGTTTTCTTCTGTGTGTCTGTATGTGTGTCTCTCTGTCTATCTGTCTGTCTGTCAAAACTTTTTAGCATTGTCCAAAACTTTTGAACCATTGCTCACACAAACTTTAAACCTTACATACATGTAGTCTTTCACTCACGCAAACTTTTAACTCAACAATAGGTGTGGGTTTTTTTTTGCCCAAATCCATGTTAAATTTATTTTATGTGTCATGTGAATACATCCTGTGTCAAAGATGGGGGTGGGGGTATGAATCACCTTCAGTGATAGTTCTAGTTTTAATTGTAAGTGAGCAGAAACATAGTTTAACCCTTTACCTCATATAGACTCATTTTGACGCACTCAATAGTACCACATAAAGCTTGATCTGCAGAAAACCACAGTTAAACCTTACCAAATTTAATTATAAAGTCCTCATTTCCAGACCACTGAGGAGCAGCGAACAGCATAAAACCTGATCATCCTGCAAGTTACTCGCAGGCTGATCTGGTTAAATGATTGAGCATCAAAATATACTTGTTCAGTTCAAATCTGGGTAGAAAACAACTTTTTAACTGTACCAAACCTGAAAATTGGCAAATAAAAACTGCAATCAAGTGATGTTCTATTTTACATGTTTAAGGGAGAAGGTGGCTACAAAAATTGAAACAGAATGAGAAAAATAAAATAGCATTTCATTTACTTATATTTTCATTATTTTTCTTTATATATAACCGTGTATTTTAACAAGTTTTTACCTTTACGTTGAGATGAATAGTTATTCTAATGTACATCATTCTAATCTGAAACTTAGTAAAGTAGATTTTACGTGTACATAAAATAATATTTATATATCAAGATCCTGTATGCACTGTTGATTACTGAAAAAAAATATACATGTGTTAACCCTTTCCCTCATAGAGGAAACCATGAAAAGACCTATGCAAACAGCATAAAACCAGATCAGCCTGCGAGTAACTCGCAGGCTGATCAGGTTTTATGCTGTTCGCTGCTCCTCGGTGGTCTGGAAATGAGGATTTTGTACTTACATTTGGTAAGGTTTAACTGTGGTTTTCTGCAGATCGGGCTTTATGTGGTACCTATTGAGTGCGTCAAAATGAGTCTATATGAGGGAAAGGGTTAAATTGGCAATTTTTTCTTACCATGAAAATTTTGTTTCTCATTTCAGTATGATTGTAAAATTTGAATATGTTATGCATATGAAAACATACATTTCCTTTGCTGATGCTGATAAAGGATAATGTCATAAGGCTAAGATTTTGGAAAATTTAATGTTTATGCATGTAGGATTCATGGCCTGGGAATTTAATATTTTAATTGATGATAATGGTACACAGACACTTTTTTCGTTAAACTCAAATGCAAATATAAACTACACTTTGATAAAATAAATACAAACTGAGTCTTAACCCTTTCCCTCATATAGACTCATTTTGACGCACTCAATAGGTACCACATAAAGCCCGATCTGCAGAAAACCACAGTTAAACCTTACCAAATGTAAGTACAAAATCCTCATTTCCAGACCACCGAGGAGCAGCGAACAGCATAAAACCTGATCAGCCTGCGAGTTACTCGCAGGCTGATCTGGTTTTATGCTGTTCGCATAGGTCTTTTCATGGTGTCCTCTATGAGGGAAAGGGTTAAGCACCGCTTTACATGAGAATTTGTCAACATATTCAGGGCTACCAGCTTCCAAATCTGGTAGCCAACTGGGCTACCAAAATTTCTGAGAATCTGTTGGACACTGTTAGTAGTAAGAAAAAGTATAGTATCAACTAGTAAAATATGGTGTTTACATTTCAGGCAGCAGACTTGACCAAGCCTATCGACAAGAGAGTATACAAAGGAACTTTCCCCACCTGCCATGACTTCAATGAGATGTTTGTGTCGAGTGACACAGTCCGACTACTTGTCGGCTTCACTGCGGGACAGGTGCAGTTGATTGACCCAATCAAGAAAGAGCTCAGCAAACTCTTCAATGAGGAGGTAACTATATTTATAAGGATTATATTGCTCTGTGTTCATATATAAACGGTTAACCGTGTGGTGATGAATTATGTGAATATGACTTCCTTCTTTAGCTGTATGTTTTATCATCCATAAAAAGGTTACCTTCATGTTGTGGCATGATTCATAATGAAAATATTCAATCTTTTCTATTTCTGATTTATCAGGTTATCTTTTTTTCTCAATTAAAATGAAAAATATTACTCCATTGATTTTAAGCTATGACAAAAAAAAATAAATGAAATTTTATTCATTGTATAGGTTTGGACTGGTCATAGTGACTTAAAAAAGTAATCATTCATCAATGTGACATAAGCAATGAATATACATGTTCTTAATATGTATAGTAGTAATATGAAGGATATTTTTATTGCAGTGTTTTTCATACATACCCTATTTAACATCCAGTTTGTAAATAACTTATGGACTTTGATAGGTACAATGAAACATTTTACGTGATGTCTCATGACTAGACATTATGAAGTCGCTTGTCAGTTGATGATGTCATTTTGTAATTGTCAATTTATGTAAGCTTCTTGAAATGTTAAGAATGACCTTGAAAAGCTTTGTTTTCAGCCATTTTATTTTTCATCTTTATGGATGTCAGATGTCTTAACAAAGCTATAGATAACTGAAATGGGTATACCCTATGACTTAGATGAATTAGATATTTGTGCAATTTATTTTTTTTTTTTTTTACATTATGTGAATTGGATATTTGTTTATTTTGTATACAACTGCCAGCATTTTAATAGGGTTTTCAAAAATAATTTTGCTTTGACTTAGTAACTTACCTCATGATTCTGAATACTATTATTTTTTGCCAAAATTGAGTAAATACTCAAATATCTTGCTTATCTGTAACTCTGTTTATTTGTTAATATGCAATATATTTAGGAGTAAGTTCTCATGCAAGTAAAAAAAAGATATGGGCTGAGTCTCTAGTGCGGCTGTTCTATTGCATAGAAGTATAGATCACAAATATGTCAGGGGCCGTTTTGGCTGAGTGGTTACAGTCGTGGACTACATATCTCTCAGCCCACCGATGTGGGTTCGAATCCCGGTAGGGACTTCGGAATGTTCATGTGGGGAAGCCTTCCAGCTGGCTTGCGGTAGGTCGGTGGTTCTACCAGGGTACCTCTGTGTACTTGGGGTCTTCCTCCATCTGTAATTAGCTGGACATCGCTATATGATTGAAATACTATCGCAGCGATGGTAAACCCCAATACAACAACAACAAAAATGTCAACAACATTCATTGAACATAAATGTTTTAATTCTTGAATGTTAAATGTATATATAACATGGTTCACACAGGTCTTGAAAAAACCTTGAAATTGATGTCTGTTGAAAATCTCTTGAAAATTTTGCTATATAAACCTTTAAAGGTCTTGAAAAACCCTTGAATTTGAAATTTCAATACTGATCATAAAAAGGTATTTATCAAGTTGTTAAAAAATTGAGGTTCATCCCTTTCATGCCTTAAAGTTTAAATCATAATTTGCATTTATGTAAGTCCTTAATTTTGAAATTTAAGCCTTTAAAAACAACTTTAAAAACCCTTAAATTTTGCTTCAGAAAATTTGTATGAACCATGTATAAGGATTGAACTGGTCACTGGTAGTTCTTTGATGTATGAGCCATATCGATACTGAACAAAGTGGTCAGTGAAGTTCTTTTTAGGTCATCAACATTGAACAGCAGTCCCATAGAACCATATAAACATGCAATTCAATCCTTATCAGAACAGCATAGAGGACTTGTACATGTTCAGTGAAGTAGATTTTAGAGCTATAAGAGTCTTGTAATGTTTTATAGGTTTATAAAATCTTCACTATTTTCTCATAGTGTCATTATGTGTGACTGGAGGCATGTATAGAAATGAAAAAGAAAGTTCTAAAGAAGTGTGTAAAGGCTGTATTTTTCAGTTACTTGTTCATATGTAGGTGTATCACTCTACACCAGTCTGTATTCTACTCAGTTTTGATAAAATATCAGCCTCTAGCTTTGTAGTTTTAAATTACAGTGTATATCAACTTGATACACATGAAACTTGGTTGTGTTGCTACTAGAGAAAAGGAAGTATCAGAAACATATAGTAGGCATTACATGCACTTTAACTTGTTAGTTCTGAACAGTTTAAGTAGGGTCCCTAGTCTTGTTGACAGGAAAAGGTCAGTTATCAACTTATTGAACTACCTATTTCTATGAAGACATTTAGCGTAGCAAATATGTTACTGTTGTCTGCATATTTTTATGAACTTGGTGGCTGAGTGGTTAGAGTATCTTCCCTGTAACTTCAAGGTTGTGTGTTTGATAAATATATTAAGTCCACGCTTTTTCTCAGCTACCTTTGGTCGGATTTTGATTTATCTTCACAGCATACCAAGCCTAGTTACGCATATTGTTGGCATATCATGATTTTCGTTGATTTTTATTGAGTTATGGCCCTTTATTGTATTTCTTAAATGTATTTTTAGTCTCCTACCGGTGTTCACACCGGAGGGGACTATAGGTTTGCCCTCCGCCTGTTCGTCCGTCCGTCCGTCCGTCTGTCCGCTCAAATCTGGATCCCGCGATAACTTAATAACTAAGCAAACTAACTTGATGAAACTTGGTATATGACTAGATGGCAATGTGTAGATTATGCACATTGTTTTATTTTTTTTATTCGATTAAAATTGTGGTTGCTATGGTAACGGAAATAGTGAAAATATGGCAAAAAAATGGGATCCCGCGATAACTTTATAACTAAGCAAGCTATCTTGATGAAACTTGGTATATGACTAGATGGCAATGTGTCGATTATGCACATTGTTTTGTTTTTGTTCTTCAACTAAAATTGTGGTTGCTATGTTAATGGAAATAGTGAAAATATGGCAAAAATGGGATCCCACAATAACTTTATAACTAAGCAAGCTAACTTGATGAAACTTGGTATATGACTAGATAGCAATATGTAGATTATGCACATCATTTTATTTTTGTTCTTCGACTAAAATTGTGGTTGCTATGGTAACGGAAATAGTGAAAATATGGCAAAAAATGGGATCCCGGTTGCTATGGTAGCAGATACAAATCATTGATCTTTCAATAACTTTATTCAAGTCATTTGAGTCAAATTTAAGAAATTTTGTTGCATTACATTTCGTATGTCTGAAGATTATTTTGAAGACTTGTTCATCAATTCATAAATGTATTATTGATTACCATATTGAGTCAATGGACCGGTGGGGTTTTTCTATTTGGCCTTTATTTTGATTTAATTAAATTTAAAACCAAGCAAAGTTGTGCATATCTTGGACACAACTTCATCAGCTGGATTTTAAATGAGTTATTGCCCTTTGCTATATTTCTTGAATATATTTTATCTGCTCTGTTTCTCAGCTTCTATCGGTCAGATTTTGATATAACTTCACAGCAATTACAAGAACCAATATCAGTTGGACATATCCTTGGCTTAATTTCTTTTTATCTATTGTATATTTTTTGTCAGAGCTGTACATGGTTTTGGTGTGTTTTTAGCTCACCTGAGCATAGCTCAGGGTGAGCTTTTGGGATACTTGATTGTCCGTCGTCAGTCGTCCGTCATCCGTCAACAATTTTGATGTTTACACACTAGAGGCCACAATTTTGATCCAATCTTCCTCAAACTTGGTCAGAATATTTATCTTGATGATATCTTGAACCCTTTCGATAATGGGTCAGGTTGGATCCAAAAGTAGGTCAGTAGGTCAAATCTTAGAAAAATCTTGTTTATACATTAGAGGCCACAATTTTGATCCAATCTTCCTCAAACTTGGTCAGAAAGTTTGTCTTGATGATATCTTGAACCCTTTCGAAAATGGGTTAGGTTGGATCAAAAAGTAGGTCAGTAGGTCAAATCTTAGAAAAATCTTGTTTACACACTAGAGGCCACAGTTTTGATGCAGTCTTCCTCAAACTTGGTCAGATTGTTTGTCATGATGATATCTCGAACCAGTTTGAAAATGGGTGGGGCTGGACAGAAATGTAGGTCAGTAGGTCAAATCTTAGAAAAATCTTGTTTATACTCTGAGAGCAACATTTTTGGTCCAATCATCCTCAAACTTTGGCAAAATGTTTGTCATGATGATATCTTTTGTGGATGGGGTCAGAAAATTCCTGAACATTGTTTCACCTCATCATCTTAATTCTAAAGCAATCTGTTTTGTACAGGCAATGAATGATACTTTTCTCAGGTGAGCGATCTAGGGCCATCTTGGCCCTCTTGTTATTTTTACCCTTCAACTTAATCAAGACTGTCTGACATGGTAACAGTAACTGTGACAAAGTGGTATCTGGGGGTATTCATCATCTTCAGTGATAGTTCTTGTATGTTTTTTATGGCCAGGTTATAATCATCAAACATCCATGTATAAGACGTAAGCGATGAAGAATATTTTTCTTTAATTAACCCTTAATTTCATATAGACTCATTTTTACACATTGGCAAACAGAGCAGACCCAGATCAGACAGCTCCTGTTTGCTCACACAGTGTTTTAGCTGAGATTCTACACACTCTGCATGGCAAATGAATATTTGTCAGGTCATAAATTTGTACAGGAATATTCTCCAGGTAAAGATTTAGAGTCAGCCATAGGTTAACCCTTTCCCTCGAGGAAACCATGAGGAAACCATAGAGGAAACCATGAAAAGACCTATGCGAACAACATAAAACCAGATCAGCCTGCGAGTAACTCGCAGGCTGATCAGGTTTTATGCTGTTTGCTGCTCCTCAGTGGTCTGGAAATGAGGATTTTATAATTAAATTTGGTAAGGTTTAACTGTGGTTTAACCGTTTACTGCAGATCAGGCTTTATGTGGTACCTATTGAGTGCGTCAAAATAAGTCTATACATATATGAGGGAAAGGGTTAATCTGACTGGGTACTGTATTATAGCCGACAATTCATTATTAAAAATTTCCTGTTCCTGAACTCATTATTGTATGTGTTGATGGTTTGTCTCACTCTTTTCTCTGGGTAGATACAGGTTACATAAAAGAACAAAGTGTGATGTAATACCTTGTTATCTCCCTTCCATCAGCCCATGTGTCAACAGTGTGGTAACACTGTGTGCATGTACAGCACATGTGTCATCATGGTCTGCAGCCAGACTCGACAGAATTGATAGTGTTACGATAATGGAAGTTTTGGATAAAAATATTTCAACAACACATCAAAGGCATTTCGAAAATAAAGGATAATGCTTTCAAGCAGTATAAAATGTCAGTACAGAGATTGTTTCTCAGACATGCAGGTATTTGTATAATGTCGAGTTTACATGCATTATACCAATATACTCTTTTAACCTTTTGACACAAGAAGAATTTAGATCCAGACAAACTTACATTTCACTTATGCATTATACTGTTTACAACTCATTAGCCTGTTGACTGTAAAACCTCTTCAAAATCAGACAGCAAGTTACTCTCAGTTAAGGACTAGGTCTAATGTTAAAATAGTACATGGGGACAGCTCATGCCTATAGAACTTAAGTTATAAATGATCGCTTCATATTTATTTATAAATATATATGCAGTACAGATCTGTTACAATGCACTCCCATTACTACGGTTCTACCCGGATGTCTCCGTGCATCTGTGGTCTTCCTCAGCCTGTAATTAGCTGGACGTCGCTATATGACTGAAATACTGTCAAAGCGATGGCAAACTCAAATAGTCAAGTCCATTATTACGCTGATTTAAATTCAAGACTATTTAAACCATGGTCATGAAACCTTTGATTGTTTAACCCTTTCCCTCATAGAGGACACCATGAAAAGACCTATGCGAACAGCATAAAACCAGATCAGCCTGCGAGTAACTGTTGTGAATTGTAGATAATTTTGAAAAACATGTTAACTTCAGAATGAATGATAAAGAAATAGAGGATTTTTCTTCATTTATGTGAAAGATGTGAATTTACTTATTTCAAGTGAACTTCAAAAATTGTATGTTTGTGAGTTGCAATCAGCCATGAGTGAGAACAGAATAAAATATTGCACCTCACAAAAAGCAAACAAAATGTTCTTTTCATTTCATGTTGAAAAGAGTGACTGAAATTATATTCATTTAATTTTCACAGGAAATAGTAATATATGACTGATATTATCTTTTTCCATGAAAATACACAGTGTAATTTCCTTATTTTCTTCTAGATTGAAATTAAGCAGGTGTTTTAGGAAAAGGTTTTCTGTCCAGAGTTACACTCAGTCAAACATGTACATATTTCTATTCTAGGGATTAGTTATATCTTGTATGTTGTTAAACAAAGACTTATGTTACAAGATACTTTGATGGTATGAATTATTATAATACATGATACATGTAATAAACCCTTTTATGTCATAATTTAAAAGATTTGGTTACTTAAACATCAGCAGTCTATGACTTTATCTTGACAAAAAATGCTTGGGTCCCTCATACTAGAGGAACTAAGAAGCAGTAGAGAAAATTAGAAGCTTGGATATATAGAGCAATTTTGAAGATGACCTTGTATAGGACTCATTATCAAAAAGAATGCCTTTTTATTGAGATTGATGAAGCAAAGAATCTTTGCATCCTTTTATGTGGGAGGAAATTGTCAGGTCCTTATTTACTGTCCTAAAGGAATATATAAGGGTCCTTTTGGGCTCACAAAATAGTTAAAAGTAAGAGCCCACATTAAAAAAAAAATCATTGGCTTTTGGACTTCCAGTTTAATGTATTTCCCAAGTGTATTACCATGGTTCATACAGGCCTTGAAAAGTCCTTGAAAATGGCTTTATCTTTGAGAAATACTTGCATGAAGTGTTGCCTTGAGAAAACATAAAACTTGTACTGAAATTTCAGTAAAAGTCCTTGAATTTTAGTAAACAACCTTGAATATTCAGAACTGCATTATTAATGTATTTTTTAAACATGTATTACGAAAAAAAAAGAAAAAAGATAGAAACTGTTGTGTACTTGTGAACAAAATGCTCTTGGGACAAACTGAAATTGCAAATAAGTGTTGCATAAAAGGTCAGACATTGTGTAAATGGTACTTTTCTTCTTTGTTTACCACATTTGAAGACAATTTTTCAGTGCTCAAACAGTTCAAAATGTGTCCATGAAAGAAAAAAAAAAGAAACTTTCCAAAATTTACCTTGAAAAAACAGTTTTAGCCTTGAGAAATCCTTGAAAAGTCCTGAAATTTAGGTAAGAAAATCCAATATGAACCATGATTACAGATCTCTCTTTGCTATTACGTATGTGCAGGTCCTTGTTCCAGGTTACCGAGACATTAGCTTTTAAAGTAGCTGCAAACAATCTCCCAGACATATTAGCAGAATAAGATCTTGATTATTTCCAGGAGGTGAATGAGTATGTTATAGATATGTAACTATTTACAGATTACCTTGATATAATTGATTTGACAGTAATGCAGAGCTGGAGCTGTACCATTAATCAGTAGGGTGGGGAAAGTCAAACAAAGAAACAGATTATTATTATCACTGTATGTCTCGAAGACAATTTCCTCCCATGGAAGCAAATCAGAAAGGTGAGATTGTCTTACACAACTGTTTATCCACAGTCTCAGAATTTTCTAGTCAGCTGATCGAAGGCTTTAATTTGTTCTCAGCCAGATGTTAAATATTGGGATTGTTTGTCTCAAGTCTGATAGAGAATACATTTCTATTTCAAAAATTTTAGGTGGCAGTTAAAATTAAAGCAAAATTGGTGTTTTAAACTTCATTATAAAGTAGTTCTTCACAGAATGAAGAAAATAGAGAGTTATGGCCCCTGACTTGTGAAAACTATATGAAAGAGGGAGCATCTGTGTCCAGTGGACAGATTTGTTTTTCATTGATAATTAATCAGTGTTTGCTGTTAACATCATCAACTTATTCTGTAGAATGTTGAATGACAGGAACTCTTAAAACAGTTCTCTACATTCATCTCAAATGGTTTTGTAGTTCAGAACACGGATGTTTACTGGGGCCGCCGTGGCCGAGCGGTTACAGTCGTGGACTACAAATATCTCAGCCCCTCACCGCTGTGGGTTCGAATCCTGGTAGAGACTTCAGATTTTTCATGTGAGGAAGCCTTCCAGCTGGCTTGCGGTAGGTCGGTGGTTCTACCCGGGTACATCCTTGTACTGGGGTCTTCCTCCACCTGTAATTAGCTGGACGTCGCTATATGATTGAAATACTATCGCAGCGACGGTAAACCCCAATACAACAACAATGGATGTTTACAGCCTCTAGTTTATATTGCACTGTCAAAGAATTCAATTGAAAAGTAAACATTGTTATCAAATTTTGTAAGTGTCCACATATTTCTGTTTAAGTACTACTCCAAGATTTGAGCAGAAATATATAGTCCCAGTACATTGTGTTTGGTTCTCATGTTCCAGCTATCGTTACTGCTTTATATGGCGAAAAAAAAAGGCTTTTCTGTATAGACATTTTGACCTTTTGACATATATTCCTGGTTTTCGTTAAGCTAAATAAGTTGAATCTGGCCAGATCAAAGCTATTCAAACTTCCCTGGGCTCAAGCTCTGTTTTACATTTCATGAGATGATAGAAAATCCCAGTGGACAAAAATATAAAGACTATGATGTTATAACTGATGTTGCTGTCACCTAATCCACCCATGGTAGGTAAATCATATCTCTACCAACTGAGAGCTTGCTTTATCATTATTTGGATTATATCAATGTCACAAGTGTAAAACTAGATTATACTTGCAGGCTGATCAAGTTTGAGACTGTCTGCTACTCTGCAGGAGGTTATATCAAAACCTGTTCAGCTTGAATGTTTTTAGTCTTATATGGCTTTTCATTGGATATAGCATGTCTAAGATACTGGTTTCTGTGGGGAAAGCAGAAAAGTACATAGTAGCTTTGAGTCTGTAGCCTCAGACTCTGACTTTCCATCATTCAGAAATAACTGATCATGCTAACTAAGAAAAAAAACCCGAAATGATTGATTGTGGCATTCTTTTCTGACAGGTTCATTTTAAAATTGGAAAAGTTTAGAAAATGAATGTTTATCCCTTTCCAATCTGATAGGAAACATAATTGACTCGAAAGTTGTTTTTTTTGTTTTTATTTTTGTATTTTGATAAAAACCTTTTTTTATAGTGAGATTTTTACAGTCTGTAGCTGAGAGAAATAAATGGATCTTATCAGTATATATCCCTATCACAAAAGAATGGTGCCAAAAAAAAAAAAAAAAAAAAAGCAAAGAAAAAAAATTCCTGCCAATTTTGTCTGAGATTGCCAAATTTAATTTACACAGAAGAAGAAGTCTGCATATGTGTAAGTAGAATAGTATGAAAATGTGCTTTAAAGATCAGAGTCTATTTCTAGGCTGTCATATTGGGTTAAAGTGAAATTCAGATACAGCAAGGAAGAAATTAGGAACTTATTCACTGTGTGTTTTATTGTGTCTGAGATTGTCTTGCTGATGAGTATTCAAATTGGTCCCCACTGTCCTAGAAATATTGTTCTTGCATACCAAGCACAAGCTTCTGATAGAATTAACCAGTGCTTTAGAAACCTATCTAGTAGCTTCAGTACCAGACGGATCACATTTCAAATAGAAAAATGTCATCAATATATAGACTTTATGATGTTGAGGAATAGGAATGAAGAATCCAAGTATGTTCTTATTGGAAAGATGATAGGAAGTTTCAAATTGTATACACTTTTGCAAAAATATATCAATCATAGGTTTGCCATGTTGAATCTTTATTGGGGACTAGCATTATGTTAAATTAACTTGTCCTGGTGGCTGTGTTTATAGAGTGTCAGCGCAGGAAACTGGACTTTGTGGGTTCTATCCTGACAGTGACATACCAAAGTAGTAAAAATAGCTGCTATGCTTGGTGCTCAGCATATAATGGTAGTTCCAGGACTGGTTGGCACAATGTCAGGATGATATGACTGGTTATGGTGTCATGCTACCACATCATGATATTGCTGTGTGGCACAACCATATCTGTTTCAGTATATATATATATTATATATATATATAGTCTCCATATGACTGAAATACTGTCAGTGGGACTGGACATTAAACCCAATAGACAAAGCTTACTCACTGTAAAAAAGCATGGGTCTTGTATCCAGCAAGAAAAGCCATGATAGTTAATTGCTAACAGTTTTTTGTGTCATCTGCCCTGCGTTCAGTTACCCTTCAAAGACCATAACGTTAACATTTGTATCCCTGTTGGATCATAGCGTATAGAGTGTAAGCAGGGGACCAAATCTGTAACAGTTGTGAACGTTATGGTTGACTGAACACAGGGCTGCTGTAAGCAGAGTTGACACATAGGGACACACTTTCCTATTGTCTGTCTGTTCGTCACACTTTTTCTGGCACACTTCAGCAGGTGACACGTGTTCCAAAGCACACTCTTGTGATCTACTTGAATATACTGTACTCACAAAATGAAGATAATGGTGGGTTGTCTTTCACAAAATAAAAATCTCCCATCACATTTCAATTAAATGGTAGGTGTGTAAGGTAATACTGCAAATGTTGTTAGCTTCTTGTAGGGCTCTTGTTTGGAAGGCAGTACACTATGAATGTAAAATCCACAAAGGTGTCTGAACTTGCTATTATTAATATAATAGATATCTAATTAGAACTAAATGAATTTGTAAATTTTATTGTCACAAACTGAATTGTGTATGTAGGACTATGCAGGCAATGCTTACTCTGTTAGTTTTTCATTGTTGCAAACAATATAAATATGTATTAAAAAACAAAAACAAAACAAAAAACAACAACAAAAACAAAACAGATTGCTGCAGACTGATCTGGTTTTATCCTGGTTGGCCAGATTCATGGAACTTGTTTGCGATAGGTTATGTGCCTCTGTGCACACAGGGTCTTCCTCCGTCCATTGTTATAGGACTAATATATACTGTCATTAACCCTTTCCCTCATATAGACTCATTTTGACGCACTCAATAGGTACCACATAAAGCCTGATCTGCAGAAAACCACAGTTAAACCTTACCAAATTTAATTATAAAGTCCTCATTTCCAGACCACTGAGGAGCAGCGAACAGCATAAAACCTGATCAGCCTGCGAGTTACTCGCAGGCTGATCTGGTTTTATGTTGTTCGCATAGGTCTTTTCATGATTCCTGTATGAGGGAAAGGGTGAAGATGCATAACTCCAGCACAACAGTATAACAGCATCATCAACAAAAGAAATTGTGATAGATAATAAGATTTTATGGGGTAAAAGAGTGATGGATGCTGGTCGATGATTACAATACTACATGTATTTAGCTCACCTGAGCATATGTGCTTAGGATGAGCTATTGGGATCGTTTAATGTCTGTTGTCCGTCAGTTGTCAACAATTAATTTCTATCATTTTTATTTCTTAAGTAATCATCTTCAAACTTAATGACAATGTTTATGACCATAATCTATCAGACAAGTTCGATTATGGCTGATATCGACCAATTAGGTCAGGATTATGCCCCTTTTAATATAAAAAAATGCCAGATTTCAATTTGTTTACACTCTAGCATTTCATTTCTTAAGCAATCATCTTCCAACTTATGAGAATATTTGTGACCATAATCTATTGATCAAGTTCAATTATGGCTGATATCTGCCAGTTAGGTCATGAGTTATGCCCCTTTTGATGTAAAAAAAGCCAGATTCACTTTATTTACACTCTAGTGTTTTTATTTTTTGAACAATAATCTTCAAACTTTATGACAATGTTTATGACCTTAACCTTTCAATCATGTTTGATAATGGCTGATATCGGCCCATGAGGTCAGGAGTTTTGCTCCTTTTAATATAAAAAAAATGCCAGATTTTACTTTGTTTACATGTACACACCAGCATCTTCATTTCTTCAGCAGTGCAGGTAATGAAGGCAGTATTTCTCAGGTGAGCGATTATGGGGTCATCTTGGCCTCTTGTTGAAATATAAGTTATGGTTATGGCCACTTTGAAGCCACACTGCAAGACTATTAGGATGGTTTTCTGTTTGTGTAAAACCTTTTGTAATGTCTAGAAAGTTGTTTATTAGGGAGGTAATCGACAGTCACTTTCAGAAGTTACATTGGAGATGTGTTACACCCCCAGTTGTCTGCAGTGTGGTGGAATACACATACATAGAGGGTTATGTCTTCGTGTTCTCAGAGATTGACCATAGACAGTTTGATAGAAAACAATTTGTTCAATCTAATCAGCTGATGTAATATTGATCACATACTCTCTTTATTGTTTTTTCATTAACCGAGTGGAGATTTAAAATTGAAGAAGAGGCAGGCCAGATTGCCCTGTGGATATGGTAACATAGCTGCATATCAGTAGGAACATGATCTAGGATAGGCTTCCTGGTCTATTTTTGAGACATTTACATTCAGTTTATGAAAATCCAAGGTTCTCTAGTGGGCATACTGAGGTTATTTTCCGATTTATTTGAAGTGAAACTGGGTTAGTGTGGCGGTATTGTAGACTATGCAGAGCCTTTTATTCTGCACTGGTGGCAGTGTGTGTTACATAACAATGGGTATTACGTGGCTAGATGTCATAGTGATGGACCTCAGTGTTTAAAAGCAGTTTCTGGACTCTACTGTGGATTAATTCTCAGCCTGTTTTCTACAGATGGTCAGTATCAACTTAATCTCTGGCTTGTCACTGATCATGTCAAGAGGTCATGCTTGAAGTATGGTATTATTTTCTCTTTTCTGATGTAGAGGGTTTTGAAAGCTATATAGATTTGTCATGTATACTGTTATTGAATTATAATGCTTTCAGAGTCCTTGAATAAAGGAATACTAGCATTTTATCTGACTATACAAACCAGATGCTATTAATGTTTTAGTCTTCGTTATCGTTTTCAAAAGCATTTGTATATATGTCTCAGCTGTTTGTTATTCTTTGATTGAAAAATGTATTAATTATACACTGTGAGTGAATATGATATATAAATCTTGCTTTGCCCGTATAATGCTGTGGGCACTTGCCTTTGCGACCAGTGCAGATCAAAATCTGTACAGACTGATCTTGGTCTGCACTGTTCACTTTTTAGTCAATAAATTTTTAGCAAGCACACCCATAAATAAATAATGGTACAGTCCAAAATGGAGAAAGGATAAGTCCAACTAAGAAATTTAGCATGGTAAGAGTTAATGTTAGAGGCTCTTTATCAAGCATTATTATCCTTTGAATGTATTGGTATTCATAATGTCTATTGGTTATGGCGGTACTTTGTAATAGGATCTGTAAAATTAACTTAAATGCTGTCATTAGAGTTAACATGATTTGCAGTATGACACTTGAGAATGCAATTTGAGATAGGGACTTCAGTCTAGTGGAATCTAAAGTGTACATCTACTGTGGATCTTAAGGATGTAGGTTTGAAACTGAGATTAGTCTTCCTACACCTGTAATAATCTGGATGTGACTGATATAGTATGGCAGCAACGGTATAAAACTTGTACAACCTGACCTAATGACATTTGAAAGAAAAGTATTTTCATGACCTTTTGTGACAAGTTCTTATTTAAATCAAGTAATCATGGTGGGGGAATAGAGTGGTGTGAAAGAAAAAAAGAATTTACTAAACATTGGGACTACCTAAAGAAAAAAAGAATTTACTAAACATTGGGACTACCTAAAGAAAAAAAGAATTGACTAAACATTGGGACTACCTAAAGAAAAAAAGAATTTACTAAACATTGGGACTACCTAAAGAAAAAAAGAATTTCTAAAATTGGGACTACCTAAAGAAAAAAAGAATTTACTAAACATTGGGACTACCTAAAGAAAAAAAGAATTTACTAAACATTGGGACTACCTAAAGAAAAAAAGAATTTTCTAAACATTGGGACTACCTTAAGAATTCAGTATCTGGGAGAATAGGGTCAGATGGAGCTTGTTGTCATGCAGATGATTTTTTGTGAGTCTTCTTGCAGTAATCAGTCCTGTTAATTTGTTGTACAAGGGCATCAGAACTTGATCCATACCAAATTTTCAAAATGGTTGAGTCATTAGGACTTTTTGATTATTAATCACTTTTATAAAATTTAGCAGAGCACCAAGTATTTGAAAGGAGTTAGTGCTTTAAATATATACTGGTAGATGTCATGATAATTTTTAATGATAATTATCAAAAGATGTTCCAGAGTGTTGTGGAAGATAGATAGCCTTGTTGATTGGAGAATAATTTGTATCAGCATGTATCTTATACAGTGTTTTGTATGTTCAATACATCTGTGTAAATCAAGGGTGTAAAAATCATGAAATTATCACTTGCTCTTCCTCACACTTTCCAAATTTGAGATAGTAAAATTCAGAAAAATACGGAGAAATGTTCTGATCATATGTTTCACTTGGCATTCCGAGTGGGCATGTGGAATTTTACACCCTGGATAAAGAATTGTGCAGACAATGCCTGAATGGAAATACATGTAGTTGCATTTTTATCCTATTTTTTTTTTTTTTTTTTTTGTTAAAGAAAAATCTGATTTTCTTTCAGACTGCTGGATTAGTTTTGTTAATCAGTCATTGTACTCCATGGAAAGGTTGATTAAGCAATTAATTATTCAGATGAAGGAGAAATTTACAATGTCACTAATTGCTTCTTGGACACATTGGTAACTTAATGTGGGGTGCAGCCATTCTGAAATTAAGTAAATTAATCTAGTCTCATATTAAACACATCTCCTTGAGGCATTTCTAGGCTTTGGATCTAGTGTAGGGAAGTAGATTACATTGTAACATGTACAAATATTGATGACTTTGAAGTAAAGGCCATAGTTCAGCTAAATGCAGATATTGTAAATGTTCCACTCACTCTCTCATATTGGGGAATTAATATCAATGGCAAGTTGCTCTGAATTTCAAGACTTCAAAATATCCCTTATTACAATGATTTTTTTTTTTTGTTAAGATAATTTTTTAAAAAAAAATGTGTAAAAAGTATTTTGGATTAATTCAACCCTAATGGTTTTCTGACTGTAGGAATTGTAAATATCCTTGACCTAAACTTTTACAGACTTTGATTGTAATTGCTTTCAGATGGAGCCAATTCAAAATGTTTGGATATCTTAATGAAACATTTTTTTTTTTCAGAGAAAGAAGCCTATAACATAAAAACAAACTCAGAGATGATTGTATGTATTTTTATTAGCTCACCTGAGCACTATATGCTCAAGATGAGGGTTTGTGATCACCCTGCGTCTGTTGTCGTGTGTTGTGCGTCGAACGGCGTCAACAATTTGCTTTAAATGACATCTCCTCTGAAACCGCTGGACAGAATTTGATTAAACTTGGCAGGGATGATCCTTGGGTGAACCTTCACAGAAGTTGCTAGAATAAACTTGATCCATGACATTGTAGAACTCTGGTTGTCATGGCAATGGAAAGAAACAAAATATGAAAACTTTAAAAATCATCTCCTTCAAAACTACTGGCCAGATTTCAAAATGTTTTAGTACAGATGTTCCTTGGATAACCCTATACTCAGGTAAACATTCCAGGGCCGCTATGGCCCTCATGTCTTGAAAATTAAAAGAAAGCAACAACAAGATGTCCCTCATGTTGACTATGAAATTAAAGTATAAATTACTTTTTCAGAGACTCATTGACAAGACCAAAGTGACGTGTATCAAATGGATCCCTGGCTCCACGAACCAGTTCCTCGTATCACACGTGAGTGGACAGATGTATGTGTACAATGAGGAACTGCCATGTGGCCCCACCCCACCTCACTACCAGCCCTTCAAACAAGGCGACTGTTTTGCTGTGTACACGTGTAAGGCGCGCAGTACTCGCAATCCTCTCTACCGATGGGTAATTGGGTCTGGAGCAATTAATGAATTTGCTTTTTCTCCATGTGCAAAATACCTAGCTGTGGTTGGACAGGACGGTTTTCTCCGCGTGTTTAACTATGATTCTATGGATTTAGTGGGCTCAATGAAGAGCTACTTTGGGGGTCTGTTGTGTGTGTGTTGGTCCCCGGACGGGAAGTACATAGTGACAGGAGGGGAGGATGACCTTGTCACCGTGTGGTCATTTCATGAAAAGCGGGTAATATGTAGAGGTCAGGGGCACAAATCTTGGGTCAGTGTTGTGGCTTTTGACCCCTACACTTCGACATCAGAAAGCACAGTCTGTGATCAAGGAGGAAGTGACGAGGATGTATTGGGTAAAACACATGTTGATGGTAAAAACTCAACTGTGACAAACAATTCATTTCCAAATGGAATATACCCTGGATCAAATCCAAATTCAAATGATAACCATACTCTAAAAAGAACTTCTTTAACAAATAGTGCGAATGCTAATATAACGTGCTACAGGTTTGGATCCATAGGGCACGACACCATGTTATGTTTGTGGGACCTCACAGAAGACATTATGAAGCTACCATGCGGGCGTATACGGAGCAGTGTTGTTGCAACCAACACCTCACATAGCAACACTATACCCGGTGTAACAGTTCAAATATTAAAACTGGAAACTCTTTAGCAAATGATGTGACAGTGACTGATGGCCATGCATATGCAATAGGATCAAACTCAACTATGAGCACAGCTACTAAATTCGCAACCCTGTCACTAGGTGACCGGAAAGACAGTTCTGACAAGAAAGAACACAAACGAAACTTCAGTCTGGCGAGCCGAAGTGATAAAACAGCGTCTATGAAATCAAATCATATACGACCCCCGGACAATGCAATGAAACTGCTGGGAACTGCATCGTGTCCAAGATTGAATGAAGCACCGTTGTTAGAACCTTTAGTGTGTAAAAAAGTGTCAGTAGATAGATTGACTTCATTAGTGTTTAGGGAAGAGTGCCTAATTACTGCATGTCAGGAGGGACTTGTGTATACCTGGGCCAGACCAGGTGCTGTTGTAAGTATTGTTAGCATCAGCATGCTCAGTTTAACACTTGGCATCACATACTAAAGTTAATCTTGGTAGGTTTTGCAGATGTAATCTTGACATTTAGGCATTATATTTCCTTTATTTCATCAAATAAGTTTATATAGAAAGAAAAAAAAAATGTTTGTTAAGTCACATACTTAAAGCCTCCTATATTGTGTAAAAGTACCAATACTTGGAATTGAACCCAGATCTCTGTGTAGAGATTCGTCTTTCGTATGCTGACCTTGGCCTAAATACCTGTTGTTATGACTAGGTAGTAAAATGAGATTATTGACCAGCCTTGTGATGCTAAGATAGAATGACTGATATTTTCCTAAATTTAATTATCATTGATTACTGTGTAACTTACAGGGGTTTCCTTAAGGACTTTACTTTTACTTAAGTCACTTTGAATATCTAGTTGCCCCCAATGAAAACAGGTTGCCTGATCTTGAAGTTGGTATTTGTTAATGTTTTTTAAAAACAAAATATGTGTAATATTAAGATGACTTAAAGTTAATATGTATCAAACACTCTGTGCAAGCAACTTGTTCCTGAACCGAAAAACCCCAAGGATTTCTTTTATAAAAATAACCTTGCCCCCTGGGCTATTTTCTTTGAAAAGTCACTTGCCCGCAGTGATTTTAACCCGGCACGGGCAAGCGGGCTACCACTTAAGAAAACCCCTGACTTATAAAGCTTCATACCGTATGCCACTCTGGGGGTGTTAAATTCCATTAGCCTGCTTGCTTTTGCAAGTGAACATTCGAAAGTGTGAAAAATGAAAATATTTCTTCTTAATTTTCTTAATTCTATTATCTCAAGTTTTGGAAAGGCTTGAAGGGTATACCTTTTACACCCTGCACTAGTTAGGTCAGTGCTTTTTAAAAGACTCTTGTTCACTTGTCTCATTAAGCATTTAAAACAGTCCATATTGAATCAGTTGGTAGAAGTATCAGTGTTTATGATACACAGACTGGGAGTCTGATTGGTCATGATATTTAGTTTTGTAAAAATCTTTTTGAATTGAAAACACTCTCCATAGGTGTTAGGACATGAAAATATTTATATATTTAACATTTGTAATTTCAACAAAATTCATGGAAGTTACAAGTGTAATTATAAACAGAAAGCAATACACAAAAATTAAAAATTATCTATTCTAAAAGTTCAAAGTTATGTCATTCAGAACTGCTCTTGGGGCCAGTTAAGTACAGTGGTCTTGCGATTCCTTGAGGTAGGAAATGATCGGCACCCCCCCCCAAAAAAAATCAAACAAAAAAAAACGGCGATGCGTTACTTTTATTTGCTTAGCATTTAAGCAGTGCTTTGATTTCTCATTTATTTTACTCATCCTCAACGTTTTCTCATAATTGAGTTATCCTTAACAATTTAAGGGGGGAAAAAAACAACAGTTCCTTTGATTACAATTGATCAATCTGAAAGACCAGTGAAGTTTGTGATGTTTTCAATGGTGTGAAAAACATGTTTTACACAGCCGTGTAGGTATCATAAGTCACCTGCTTACTCTTAGAGATTTCACGTTGTTGGAAATCTAAGACAATACCATAGCCACAAAGGTATAAATATCAGAGACAGGTAGTCATTGGGGGAAATATGATTACCAAGGAGATAAGGTTGCCTTGATAAAGACCTCGATAATCACCCAGATATTATATAGGATATACTATCTATGGACCAGGCATGGAGCTTGAAGAATTCAAAATCGCGTGCTTGAAGAATCGCCCTGAAATTCATATAAGAATAAGTAGGGAAAAATCAAGGGACCAAGTTTGTAGATCAAGTCATCGCCATATTTCAAAGAATCGCCATATCAAGGAATTGCTATCTAAGCTATCCTACCACTATAGTTGATTGGTTAACCCTTTCCCTCATAGAGGAAACCATAAAAAGACCTATGCAAACAACATAAAACCAGATCAGCCTGCGAGTAACTCGCAGGCTGATCAGGTTTTATGCTGTTCCTGCTCCTCGGGGAAATTTATAACAAATTTGTGGTTTAATGTGGTTTTCTGCAGATCAGGCTTTATGTGGTACCTATTGAGTGCGTCAAAATGAGTCTATATGAGGGAAAGGGTTAAAGTTAATATAAAATTGTCATCATTGGCAGATTTTGCTCAGGGAACATTTCTACTCCTGATCAATCCAGGAATAATGGTTTATAAACTGCCTGTCTACTTGACAGAGATACTGTTATAAACAGACTTAAATTTTTCACTGTAAGTATGATGGAAGATTCAGTTATTCCTACAAGGATTGAAGAATCACTGCTGTAGTTATTTATACTGGATAGATACAGACTCACTCAGGTTAATATTCATTGAATTTAGGGAATTAGAGTGTTAATGGATCGAGACATTTTGTTAATCATCACAGAGATGGATGCATCAGTACAATTAGACATCTATGCTGGAAAAAATAAGTACACCATAGACATCTATGTTGGAAAAAATAAGTACACCATAGACATCTATGTTGGAAAAAATAAGTACACCATAGACATCTATGTTGGAAAAAATAAGTACACCATAGACATCTATGCTGGAAAAAATAAGTACACCATAGACATCTATGTTGGGGAAAAATAAGTACATCATAGACATCTTTAAATAGTATGGGACAAAAAAGTACATCATACACTTGAATATACATCATATATGTTGAATTAGTCACAAATCAGGTACAGATTCTATATTTTGCATGTTTCTTACAGGTTTTGAGCCTTAAATAAAACACATATAGTTTGCCCATTGACTTGGCACTTATGTTTCACTGTAGAAGTTGAAGCATGCATTTTATTAAAACCTTGTTACATGAACAAACAAAAACCTGTAGTACTTTTAAACCAGATTAATGTAGGAATTTCATTGTGTTGGCTACCATTTACTCAGTGGAAAAAGCCATGCTTCTTTAATGTTTGAGGGTTAGGTTTAACAGTTCATGAGTAAGTAAATAACCATTTTAATATCATCAGTGGTGTTTTTAGATACATACTGTTTGTGTGGCTAGCATTTGCTTATCATCTTAACTTAAGATTAAAAGACAAAATGTTTGAACATGTACCTATATTTTTGTTGTTGATTATGTCCAGTGGTCAGGGGTTTACTTAAGGATTTGACTTTCACTTGTCCAGGGGGCAAGTTACTTTGAACATCTACTAGCCCCAAGTGAAAACAGGTTGCCCGATCTTAAAGTTAGTTGGGTTTTTGTTAATGTTTAAAACTAAATGTGTGTAATATTAAGGTGAATTTTAGTTAATATGTATTAAACACAATTTGCAAGTATTTTACCCTTGATATACTATGGGGGGGGGGGGGAGATTTCATTTACAAAACAAACATGCTCGCCGGGCTATCTTCTTTGAAAAATCACTTGCCTGCAATGATTTTAACACGGCACGGGCAAGTGGGCGTCCACTTAAGAAAACCCCTGAGTGTTATGCTAGAGTGTGAGAATATTACCTACTTTTAGGTGTCAAACAGTTTAATACACCCTAGAGGAAGTATCTCACATATAACAAAACTAAATGATTATTTTAACTCTTTCCTGCATATGTTGTGGGTCAACAGTTCTTGGCAATGTTTTTTTTTCTACTTGCAGGAGAACTTGTGACACAGAAGCGTACTGTGATTGTCCAAGGGACAAGTAAACTGCACAATGTGATATTTGTTTTCGTCATGTATTGGTACACAGCTTCCTCCAGTGATGTAACCCCATGTGGTCATATTCCTCATGCTTCCCTGCATCTCAGTGTGTTGATCACAATAACAACGGCCCCAGCTTGTCGACAACAACGTTATGACATCTGCCTAGTCTCCCTGGCTACCATCACCTGCTGATTGGAGAAGGTTTAGATGTCAGAGGGAAAGATGAGAATGAAAAAAGAAGTGGAAGATGTGAGAAAAATATTGGTGAAGGGAATCTTGACTCAGTCTTGAATTATCTGATAATTTTAATTGTAAGGAATTTGTAATTGGAATTTTAATTGTAAGGAATTGTAATTAACATTATTTTTTTTTTGCCTTTATGAAGGAAGTTTGAAGTCTGAAAGGAATACCATTATGAGGTAATATGTCATAATGTCTGTATACAAAAGAAAAATGAATGGTTAAGACAGCTGAAGGAAAATCATGTTGTAACAGGTTAATGGAATGGTCTAATTGTTTGATAAAAACACGAAACTAACAGATGATAAAGAATTTAAAAAGAGTAGAATCAACAGCTTAGATTTAAGGAAATAAAAATTGAATTTGATAGAATTGTGAGAATTTTGATTTCATTTGTGCAGGAAGGGGGAAACAATGTTTAGATTGGTAGTTGAAATTTTGTAGATGATTTATGGTAGATTTATTTTCAACTTCATGTTTAGTGTGAATGCTTTTATCATCTAGGTAAGGCAGAGCTCTCATATAGGCATTGTATAGTGAACGCTTCATTAATTTTCCAGTGTCTGGTTTTTGGCTTCATAAAGAAATTTAAAAAAAATTCTTTCAAATGTATGACTAATGAACGTTGATTTAGTTCCTCATGTAAGCAGTACTGTTTTGATATTTATCTTCCCTTTGTAATGATATTCTATTTTATTTCATATGATAGTCTACTGATAGTGTAATATGCATGAAACCAAGTGAGACGATATGTTTCATATATCCAGGAGAAATTATTTTTGATTTTCAAACCTTCTTATGTATTGCTTGAAATGGAGCATTTGATAATTTCATAAAGCACAGATATTTTTTTCTCTTATTTCATTAATATCAACAATGAAAGGAAAAATGTAAAAGTAATCTCTCTAATATTTTTTTCTTTGTATGGTATGGTATTGCATAAGGATTTGAAGTTAAGGTATCAGTTAAAATTTGAACATCTCAGGAAACTGAGAGTTTAAGGTAGAGCAAGATTTTTTACATGTTAATGATGGAATAAAAAGTAGATAACCAGTTAAACAAGGTCACAACAGGGGATGGCATTGAAAACATCTTAGTTTGCCCATCTTTACACATACTAATCTTTGTTAGATGTGAAAGATTTAAAATCTGCTATGTCTTTTATGCGATAAATATGAAAAGAATAATTTGTTGCTTCAAATTAAACCTGGTAAGTTTGTTATGTGATTTGTATGTTACAAGAACAGCTGTGCATTCAGTAAAGGCAACTGCTAGCTAACATTAGCTTACCACTGTGATTAGGTACCTGCTCACGTTGGTGACTCTAAGGTTCACATAACGCCTGCCAGAATGTAATGATACATAGGAATATCAGACGCTGTGTTCACTAAACTTATAGTAATAAGTATTTAATGGTAATACCTGACCAATATGGAACTTCAAACTGATTAGAAAAAAATAGTTTTAGTCACATAGTAATATAACCCTTTCCCTCAGAGAGGAAACCATGAAAAGACCTATGCGAACAACATAAAACCAGATCAGCCTGCGGGTGATCAGGTTTTATGCTGTTCGCTGCTCCTCTGTGGTCTGGAAATGAGGACTTTATAATTCAATTTGTTAAGGTTTAACTGTGGTTTTCTGCAGATCAGGCTTTATGTGATACCTATTGAGTGCGTCAAAATGAGTCTATATGAGGGAAAGGGTTAAAGTAATATAGAATTGTGTCAATTACAGTTGAGTCAGTTCACTAACTTTAGAAGGGATATGTTTTTCTAAGTTATTCTTGTTGAACTTAGTAGAGGTGTTATTTGATAGAAAATACATTTGTTTAAGGTCTAAACATGTCACCAGTCAACAGTGAGGTAGCCTGTTTGAGAATATTTCAAGGTCTCATTAATATTCTTGATAAAACACTATTGCAGTTATCTCCCTTTATGTGGAAAACAGTCAAAGGCATGTTTATATTTTTAGTTTAAATTCTAAGTTTTAACTTCAAAACGTTTTCATGGTCATTTGTTTTGACACTTATTTTCACAATTATACTAATTCTTGATGTCTAATGAGTCAAACTGATACATCTTTAATGTCTCTGAAGAAGATTGAGTATTTATTGTTCCTTTCAGGGTTTAAACTTGTAAACATTTGATCACCCTTCCCAAAAGCATTATCATAAGGTAAACAATTTATATAGGATATTGGTGACAAGTGTTGAAAAAAGATATTGAACAAGATTGATAAAACAGCATACAGCATACAGAGGTTAAGACCGACATACCTTTATTAATTTCATTTCGAGTTAAATAAAAATGTTTAAGGTAAATGTTAACATTCATTTGTTAAACTTAAATCTGAGCCCACACTCATTTGCCTTCATATTTGTTAACCAAAGTTTTTGTAAAGCTTTACTTTTCTTAAGGAATGAAATCCATTTGGTTTACATTTTCTTGACTAAAATGTTTGTTATTTTGAAATTTAGTGATTTTGATCAATGGGAAGAAAGATAACGTTTTACAGGTGTCTTTTTATCATTTAATATTATAATGGTAAGAGGAATGGAATGGAATTTTGTTTGAAGTTTTCTGTTCATATATTGAATCACGATGAGATTTAATGAATGAGGAAGTTACATTTGTAAATTTACCACAGCTTTTATCTGTTCATCAGCACTGAAAATATTGTGATTTGGGTTGTGATCAGTTTCTAAGAATGAATCAAGCAGACTGCTTGAGAAAATCAAATAGCTCAGTGTAATTGTCGTCACAAAGGTCTTATATCATTCATATCAAACAAATGTTGTGAAAATCAGCCATTATTGAAGTTTGACAGACTTCTCACTAAAACCTCAATTCTGAACGAACTCAGTTGAATATCAGCTGCTTAAGTTTCCTGTGTAGATATTTCTTTATGCATGATGTATGAAGGGGCTTAAATGCTTTTGAGCTTTCAGAATTGTTACTTTCCTGTTTGAATTAATAAACAGAATAAAATACTTGTTTTAATTGATATCTTTGAAGTTGAAAAACTCTAGTTCTTTTGCTTTGGATAGTTTATAAATTAGAATTTAAGTAAATGCATCAATGTTGGGTTTGTTTCTAATAAGTTAAATATATAATCTGCATATGTTATAACAAATGCTTGTATTTCAACCAGATGATTACTTTGATCAAGTATTTCAGATAAAGTTATTTCAAATATATCAAGCATTATACCAGGGTTACCTTCCTTCCTTTTCTTTTCACTGTTGTCAAAAGGCAAATCTTAAATGTAGTATGGGTATTTACTGAGGAACTTTTTTTACCATTTGTTTGTCATATTTTCTCACCATTTATTTTTCATATTGGAATTAGGAGAACCAACAAGATGATTTATTTAGCTTGTACATTCAGATGGAATAATAAAGATGCAGTTATAATTATAAGATGTTCAAACTAACAATATAAGTCACCTATTAAACTCAGACACTGAGTGATTTGATACAGATCCTGCTGCTTTACATTTTATAAATAGATAAGAAATCGGTTACCAGCTTGATTGTTTGCTGTCACAGGTCATTTGGAATCCCTTGGTTGGATTTTGCACAACATTATGCGTCATATCTTGGAATGGGCAATTTCTGTTTCGCACAGCATTGTTTCATATCTGGGTTACTGATCAGGTATTTTAGGTGTATTTATCTGTTCTGAGTGTGTCTTTTATTTTCTAGGATGTTTCAGCAGTATTAAATTTCAAATAAAATAAAAAATAGAGGTATGGGCTAAGTTTATCTGCCTTTCAGTTGAGCTAGCTTGTGTACAATACAGTAATTGCTCTTCCCATCTTTTGGTGTGCCTTATGTGTGCTCACCTTACAGCAGGTGGATGGATGGTAAACATTCCACATTAGAACAGCAAGCAGGGTCTGCAGGATTACGGGTTTGAGATGGGTTTAACTCACAATAAGGAAAGGGGTAGTGATAAAGGCCAAGTATAACTGCTTTGCAGATGAGATAGTGTTTGGGCTATGTTGTTACCTTGCTGAATTGAGCAACATCGGGTAGAGTCACTCCTTCGATGGATGGCTGTATGTCTTGCTATAGTCATAAATATATTGCAGTATTGAAATAACACATCATTCCGACATAAAACTTGAATTAAGTTGTACATATATTGTGCAGGTAATATTCAGTTTTATGCTTAAATAGGGGTGTACAATTTTGTAATAAAAGAGTCCTCTTTTATGGCAGAAGGAAGATTTAAATAAGTATTTGTGTCTCTGATTTAGTAAATTTACGATATACTACAGGGAGAGATTATGTGTACGTTTACTGGCATGAAACAGTTGTGCATGATTATGGAGGTTATTTTAGGTATCATACTGTAAAGTGATTAAATTAATAGCATTCAATAAAAAAAAAGTATAAAGGTATATAGGTTATTATTGACACAATCCAACGACACAAAGAATGTTAACTCAAAATGGGTTCATTTTTTTTTTTTTTGCAAGGACCCTTTGAAAATATATTAAAATATAGATAATGATTAATAAGTGTCAAATGAATTTCTTCATATGTGCTATATTTATTTGCATAATAGCTGTCCATTGCTTTTTCTCACAAACAAAGAGCAGCTCACCATGTACATGATGTTTGATTTAACCCTTTACTTCATAGAGGATATTTTGACATGTTGACAAACAGCAGACCCTTAACCCTTTCCCTCATAGAGGATACCATGAAAAGACCTATGCGAACAGCATAAAACCAGATCAGCCTGCGAGTAACTCGCAGGCTGATCAGGTTTTATGCTGTTTGCTGCTCCTCAGTGGTCTAGAAATGAGGATTTTGTAATTAAATTTGGTAAGGTTTAACTGTGGTTTTCTGCAGATCAGGATTTATGTGGTACCAATTGAGTGTGTCAAAATGAGTCTATATGAGGGAAAGGGTTAAAAGAAGCTGTCTGGTCTGAGGGTAATCAGTCTTACTGATTTGCTAATACTAAAACATGTTAGTAATGATTTTTGCAAGTTGCTCATTCACAGGAAAGAAAAAAAATACCATTTAACGTTCTCCATAATTGATATTCATGAAGTTGTAAATTTGTATTTGAATATTCATGAGGTAAAGGGTTAAAGTTTCACCCATTTGTCACTGCCCCACCTGTTTATATTGACATTAAAGTTACTTACGGTTTTCATATCTTGAATTTGCATTTGCTCTATGTGCTCTTAGACTAATACTTGTCCTAATTACATTCAGTTTGTTCGATTAAGCCTAATCTAAATTACATTCAGTTTGTTCGATTCAGCCTGATCTGTTCTTATCTTCATTTATTTATCACTCATTCTTTTGCCCATCGGACATGGTGTACCTATTATTAGCCCTGGAATTGTCTGCTAGCTAGTACCACTATGATCTATTTAACAATGTTAAAGTGCTGTTTTATATTTGTGTATTCATTCCTCCGCCATCTACTTGCATTTGCTTATTAGCATCTCATGGTACATGAATAAAACTATGACATATATACTACTGCTGATCAGAAGAATCTCCTCTTATTTTGTTGTTTATGTTATTTAAACACTGGATTTTTGTAACTGGAGCTCCTGGGATTGTTCTATTCATAAGTTAGTAACTAGTCTTCTCAGTAAATTATTTTCATAAAGGTCACTAAAGGAGATTGAAAACTGGCCTTTGTCTCTAGGTAGTTAAGCTTCAGAAGTTAAGTTCTCTGAATTCAGTGCTAGTCGCTGACTTTTTGTCACAGTTTGGCTGTCATTCAGAGATGGCTGCAAGTATAGGTTTGACCATATCAGCAATGTGTTGAAATGTAGTGATTGGGCAGATGTATGTCATCATTTTCCACAGCTGACATGATGCTTGAAGTCTTTTGGTAGTATTAAGTAAATGATGTTTGAGAGTAGTTATTTTCCATCTGTAGTACTTAAACATATATTTATGTTACACTGAAGACTGATTGCTGCAACAGTACTTAATATATTATAGAGATTAAAGGTAAAGTTACTTCTTTATTATACCCCACAAACATGTTTACATGGGTATACTGGCATCAGTCAGTTGGTCAGTCTGTCCAAAAGTTTGTGGCACAATTTACGGCTTTAGTTTTTGAGATAATTTCATTGAAACTTGGCATGTGTGATCACCATGATGGTTAGTTGTAAGTGACATTAAGAAGCTTGTTAATGAATTGTTAATGAATGCATTGTAGAGTTATGGCCCTTTGGAATTTCTATTTTTATGATATATAGAGAAAGTTTGTGGCATGTATCACTTTTTCAGTTTTTAAGATATTTTTGTTATTATTATGAATTTATCCAGAGCATATCTTGAAAACTAAGAAATCAATAGAAAAACTGTCACTAGGAGAAGTTCAGTATACAAGAACATTAACTCTACCTTGTCCCATTGTTAAATTATCTCCCTTAGTTTATTATGAATCTTGTATAAGGCTTCTCTGATAAAAGCAGTATACGGGGTATTGATCACATTCAGTGCTATTTCTAGAGGATTTTACTGAAGTCAAAATCTTTCCATTGTTATTGGTACTATTCTAATATATAGAAGTATTTCATTTCTTGTCTGACATTAGGACCCTGATTCATATCTTATTACTCAAGTTGGCAATGAAATCTATACAAAGCAGGTCATTGTAACATTTCAGCATTATTATATTTTCCTAAGAGTAAGTCTTTTTTAAAGGCTGGATGAATCTGATGAATAGTAAACATTTTAATGGCTGCTGAACAGCTTTAATGTAAAACTTGCTTTAGAAACAGATCCAGTTACCTGTATTATTGTGCATTCCTACATATAAAGTTACAGATTTAAGCATTTTTGCAAAAGTAAGTTGTAAGTCAAATTTACTGAGTTTGTTATGCAGGTATACTTGCAAAGAAAGGGGGGAAATGTCTAAAATATAGAGAAAGAATATGCACAATAATATAAAGAATTGATTGACATGTAGAAGAAAGATATTGAGTTAAATAGTCATCTAGGTATCATCTGAATTTTTATGAATTTTAAATTGGTCGATTTGGAGGGTTTTATATCTTGCATCGGAAGCATTGTTTTTTTTATCCCCGTCGTTCAATGTACAAAACTCTTATCTGAGCTCTCATTCATACACTTCTGTTGTCTTGTGATCATGTCATCAATCTGTTGACCCTATACCACAAGTAAGCTATCCGTATGACCAGAAGAAATCTAGATCAGCGTGCAAGTGACTTGCAGGCTGATCAGGTTTTACAATTTGCCACTTCTCATTACCCCCAGAAATGAGGATGAAACCCTGAAAAACTTGCTCAGAGTGGAACTTACATTCAGTCTGACCTGTCTTTTCAGAGGTATACCTTGGTGTGAAACGGAGTATATAGGTGGTAAGGGCTTAATAGAGTCATAATTATGGGAGAGTTAATGACACAGTGACCTCAAGTGAGTGAGTCGGTGAGTTTAGGAAGGAAAATGCTTGTAAATGGGACTACAAGCATGCAATTTTGTTAATATTTAAGGTGAAAATGACTGCAGTGGGTAATGATATATTGTATTGGCACTACATTATGGGATTATGTATTTCATGCATACATGTTAATGGATGGATATGATACGTGTTATACTTACACTGGTGATGTAAACCTTTTACCACAGGAGAGCCATCAAGGAAAATGACCTAAGGGAGGTATAGATCAGTATAATTATATATAATCGGATCAACTCACAGGCTGACACCAACCCCACCAACTTTACTTAGTGTTGAATAATACTTGAATACTTAGCAACCTATTTCATAATTCTGCTTCCCTAATAAAACTACCTGTTTCATTTCATACCATATTTATATGTATGCATGTGTTGTGAGTCAGTAAGGTAATTATTTATATAACTTAGTCATTATTAGCTTAGAATGTGATCCTGTCTAATAGTTACAGGTTCAGTATTAGGAAGCCCTAAGTATTGTTGGTGGACTGTGATTCAGATCAGGTTTAAAGCTTTTGCTGCATATGACTTATATAGATAAACAGGAAATGTTCCCAGATAGAAGGCCTGTTTTCAGTCTGATTTGGCTTTGTGATGGTCACACTAGTAGTGTCTGGGTGGATATGGGTTACATCACATCATCCTGACAACTGAAGAATACCATGCAGGAGAGGGGACATGGGTTATGGATAGGGGGGACGGGTATTGGCCTTCTTTTAAAGTTGATTACGTTCCAAGAGTTTCGACTCGCAGATGAGCTATTCTGTCTTGTTCAGCTCTAGTCACAAGTGTTACGAGGTCCCTTGCTCTTCTGGTGCATTTTTATTATTATTATTATTTATATTGTTGGTTGTACTGAAGTGAGAGGCTTTGTTATGAGAAACTTTGGACAGTTTCACATTTGTTATAGTGCAGACGCTTGTTGATTTAGTATGCAAAATTTCATGATATTTTTGTGCTATTAATTTTATAATTAATATATTATATATATTACTGATGACATTGTATATATATATATATATATATATAACTATAAAGTATATCTGAGAGAATTAGATATCACCTGATGAACAAGATCACCTGATGAACATAAAGATTATCAGTCTGCCATTATTGTGGAATATAAGTGTTGCTTGGCTGCTGGTGTCTGTTGGATTGCGGTTAAAAGTGTTAATTGGATATTAGTACTCTATTATGTGAGTTGATATCTTTAATATTCAAATTGAATATAACAGATATTCCTTTTTTATTCCTAAATTATATTCCAGATGACATATATGTCTGTATAATAGCAATTATTATTACATAAATAATAACAAGTGTCTACGGTATTCTTTCAGTAACTCACTTTTTGAAAAGTCTATACAATGTTCTGTATATAGAGATAAACCACGGGATTTTTTTTTATATGTAAGAGAGAGTAATGTGCAATAATGGCTTATTTCTGAAGCGTTTTGCTTGATATCATTCCCTATTCATTGTCTTTTGGGACCATTTAAGGTTGCTTTTGTGGCTAAATTATGTTTGTAAAATTGTTTTAAATATCTTCTTCACAAATGCCCGTCATCAGGTGATATTTAATTTGTCAAATATCAACACATCTGTATTGTACGAACACTTCTTTGCATACAAACTTTTAAACAGTGATACTTTATGAGAAAATAAATTATATAAAATCTTCTTATGTCTGTGTTCGTGTTTTTTTCTTATTTTTTGACTTTTTATTAACAAATATTCCCTCATCTCTTAATCATACTGTGTACTTCGAACTTTCCAACTTGAAATTGTCATATTCTCAGGATAATATGGACTAAAAATTCCTTGATTATCCATCCATCCATCCAACCTTTTAGCTCGCCTGAGCATATGTGGTAAGATTATTGAATGTCCATCATCTGTCCATCGTCGACAATCAATTTTACTCCCTAGAATCTTTATTTCATAAGCAATCCACTACAAATACGATTATGGCTGATATCGGCCATTTGGGTAAGGAGTTATGGCCCTTTAAATGTAAAACAATGCCTGATTTGACATTGTTTACACTCTACCTTAGCCACTGGCACTAGAACCACGTTCTCTCCCATCCCATTTTTTCCCTATGTAAAATATATGTTACATAGGGAAATAAAGGGGGGGGGGGGGGGGGTGCGGTTCTGGTACCAGTGGGTATAACAGCCCACCGACAGCATTTCAACCATTTGGGATATTTATTGGACAGATAGGTCATGCCATAGACATGTGACATGATATCACACCCAGTCCCATTATCCTGACACTTGGAACTACTCTTATGCTGAGTATCAGGCAAGGGAGCTATACCAGTGCCATTTTTTACGACTTGGATATGCCGATGCCAGGGATCAAACCCACGACCTCAAACTTCAGGGGCAGACACTTTAATCGCGCAGCCACCGGGGCCGATATTATGAAACGGCACTGCTGAGTTTTACACTGACTGGGTTTTACACATCCAGTTCAGAATGGCCTACCGTCTGATCTGATTTGGAATGTCTTAAGATAATTTTCTTAAAAAAAAAAAAAGAAAAAAAAAAGAGAATTACTGATGTCCAACCAATTTTATGTTGCAAAGCACTTATTCTTGTTGCTTTCAAAAGAATTTGGCTGACTCGGCCAAAGGTACCCGGTACGTTGCTGTCCATTAAGAAAAAAAAATCAATGACCTTATATATTTATATATATAAGCAACGTACCGGGTACCTTTGGACTCAGCCGCAAGCATTTCAAATAATTGTACAATTATCAGTCGGGTTTGGGGAACTTATTGTATAATATAGGATCATGTATTTTATAAAGCGGAATTAAATAATTACTTATCTAACCATACTTGTTAAAGCAGCACGTTTACAGATGGTCATTGACTTAAGAGTTTCATTGGAAAACTTTCTGTGTGTATTACATCTAACAAAACCCATCTACAGACGCATGATCACCGAATGCAACATTCCGTGATTGTAAAAATTGGGCAATAGCGTTACGAACGGTATTGAACCTATACTTTGAAATTTTCGTGTGTCCTCACTCTTCGCGCATGCTCTCATAGGCTGAACTTAACGGGTTCGCAACACGGAACTGTTTTAGACGCCACATTGGGGAACGTGATATGTGCAATGTGACTTATTTTGTCAGGAAACAAAGACTTCACCAACATTAACAAGAAAGAGTAGAAAACACCCTTTTAACCGATCATCTCTGAACGAGCTATTTTAAGAAAGAAAAAAAAAATCAGGTACCGGTATTTATATGGTAAACAAGAATGTGAAATACGCTACAAAGCAACACCTACAGCTGAGGATATTTGTCAAATGGCCTAGTAGAAATATGCACATGTAATTAAAATACATGTACATGGCATTGCTTTGTTTTTATGTCGTGCTTCAAAAACATGCACGGCGTCCTTGATTCTTTGCATCAAAATATGTGCGCAAAATCAGTTCTTAATCGAAGAAATTATGACAGTACCAAGCAAGCCCTGCATGATCTACATTGGCTCCAATTAAGGCCAGAATCAATTTCAAGATATTGACAGTTATGTTCAACTGCAGTACTGGTCGGGATTCTGTTTATTTGATTCAGTTATTCACTGAATGTGTTAGACGTAGACCTGGATTAAGATCAGCAAATGATTCCAGTATCACATACAAGAAGAACTTTGATTCAGAGTATCACAGCGGGCCCACAAGTAAACCCGACCAACTTGAAGATAGTTTCATGTATATTTCCAAAACAATAAAGGTACATGTAGTTCTAGGACTGGTTTACCCAAGGTCAGGATAATGTGACAGGGTATGGTATCATGTTACGTGTCTTACTCTTTACTGCACTGTGGCAGCACTATATCTGTCTCAAGTAGACAGGTCTCTAAATAACTGATATACCGTCGGTGGGACGTTCAACCCAATAAACAAACAAGCTCGTGTCCAGTTACCACAGACGATGGCTCACGTAAGTAAGTAGCGACTTCGGCCCTGCTTGTATTTTACGTAACGGATGCAAATCTTCACATAAGCGACTGTCGGAAGTAACTGAACACAGGGCCGGTTAAGCCATCTATCTATATGGGCAGGCCACAAATGTGT
>CM037784.1:55314068-55325787 GCA_021229015.1 Solen grandis | reverse complement strand
CAATTTCACAAAACCTATTGATCCAAAAAGTTAATCAAATAAGTCAAATTCTTATACATGTATTTTTTCTATTTCATTTAAACTTAAATTCATTTCTTTTACAATGAGTTAGAAATGATTTCTTAAATCTTAGTGCCTTTGAGAACTCCCTGGGTTGGACCAGTACTTTTGTAAATATAAAATTATAGAAAGAATCTGATCCTTGATTCTTTGCATCAACAGTAACTAGACTCAGCAGAGCTCATACAGACCTAAATTCTTAAGCAACATTCTTATCATGTTAACATATCGTCGAAACGTTCACCTCAATGACACGTGTATTCTATCATCAACAACTTTCAAAATGAAACCAGACTCAAATATGTGTGATTCTACGGAGAGGTGGACATGATCGATACGGAATGTGATACACATTTAAAAGAAATCCTAAGGAAAAAGTCAATTTAACATCAAAAGTTGCGAATTTGAATTTTAAAACCTTTGACATTTAACTTTTTAACCCGATAATTTTACCGAAAGAAAAAGTGTCAGTGTTATTACCTGCTAATGAATAATCTAAAATTTGGTTAAGTAAGTTTAAAAAAAAAATGAAAATCATTGTTAAATCCAAATGCATAGTTTCTTTTTTGATCTAGTATATATTATGAGTCAAAGCAGATTCTGACTAACTTGTTTCGGAGCTAGACTTAATGTAACCAAAATCCCATACATGTTCTCTTACCGCCCTCTCTCTCCCCTTCTCTCTCTCAGTGAATACATGCACGTATATTAAATTGTAACAAAATGCTATAAACATGTGTTTTTCGGTAAAACAGGCATACAAAATTTCATTAATATCATTTTATTATTTAAAATTATAGTTGGTATCATTTTTATAAACGTCTCAGTTTGGTTCTGATTACACCATTGTCACAGTTTATATCATAAATGTTGACCGTATAAACCTCTTGCACGAGGTGTTCTACCTCTTGAGGAGGCGACGGACGTAGCCGATCCCGTCCTGATACCACTGGAAACAGAAGCTGAAGATGATTTTCTTCCAAACCGAGGTATCCGATCGTGTGGATGATATTCTGGAACATTTTCTGGAAGATACAGGCGATGCTGTTGTAATCGAGCGATTCGATGTTGGCGTATGCCATTACCAGAGGAACGAGCAGTTATTGGTGAACGGTCAGTGGCAGACAATTGTCGATTGTGAAGACAGTTGGGAGCGGACAGAGGCTAAGGAACGAACAGTGACTGGCGTACCAGCAGTAAATGGCACTTCTGCAATGATTGATATATAGGTCGATATAAGTCGAACTTTGTCTTACTTGAGAGTCACCATCTCCTTTTGTAGAATATTTAGACCTTGCAGTATCTTTTAGAGATGCAGATGAACTCGAGCAGGATTAAGTGCCACTAGAGAGTCTAGCTGACAAAGCGCTGCAGTCAGATCGCTTTGAAGATAACACAGACTTCTTCCTTTTTCTTTCCTTGTTATACGATTCTGAGTGATACTCGATACCAAAGGTTTGGACATAAACTGTTATGCTATCAGCATAATTAGATCATTTCATTCATTTGTTTGAAATTCTGTTGATTGACTCAGGGTATTTCTTACCCAGCCTCATATTACTGATTGTGGTGATCCGTCCCTTTTGAACCTTTTCTTTTTATGGCATCTATCTCGGGTAGACCCCCTAGATGTTCTTGGACTTGTATGACCATCTGATATCTGACTCAAAGAAGATAATGGAGCTGCACCAAGGTCAATGTCTTGATAACTGTCAACAAAGTCTTTGGTCTTGGTTTTTGTTCTTGTCATATATGTTGTAGATGTGTTTGCTTCAGTTGATCTCTCATCTGTTCTTGGCTTGGACTTTTCGAGTCTTATTTCTCTGTATGACAGGCTATTTGGTCGTCTCTTTCGTGAAACCTCTTTTTCTGAAATTAGCGGAGACAGCGAGCGAGAGAAAACTCTTGGCAATATTTCTTGACTTTCTTTAGTACCATTTACAGTATACAGAGCTTGAATGTCCTCTTGCTTCCCTGGTTGGTGATTCATCATGGAATGTCTTCAGATCTTCGTTACCTTTCTTCCCTAGATTGCTGGTTTCAGACTTTTCAATCCCCTTTTTCATATGCTATATCTTGAGTACTTCCAACAGGTGAAACTGACTCCGCACTACCAAAACTACTTGGAGTTGGAATCCTATCAATCTCACTTGCTTTTGAGAGCTTACTAACGACTGACGAGAATCTAGAGGATGATCATGATGCATTGTTTCATTCTGTTGAAACATCTTCTGTAGAGGTTTCTTTTTCTTCAGGCTCCTCATTCGTTTCTGTCGAAACGGGCCTGGTGAATTCATTTCTTTCAATTTTGTTCCATCACTTTGCATGCAAGCTTTCCTTCCATATTTCTTTGTTTTACCTAATTAACGGTCATGTGTCTTAAAAAGATGCTTTTTAGAGATTGGTTTTGTTGATAAAGCAACTGATTTCTTTACTTCAATGACATGCTCTGTAGACTGAGGGGGAACTGGCGGGGAAGCACGTTTCTTTTCTTCTGACAAACCTAGTATTTATGCACTCTTTTTAGCGTGTCGGACAAGGATTTTTGCCGGTTTCCACTAGATGCGTGTTTCATTGCCATTTGTTTTAATGCTGTTATTTGCCTTTGGACCTTCTGTGAATGTTGCCTGTAGAGAGGCAGCTTTAGTCTTTTGACCATCTAGAATGTCTTCAATTCTACCCGGGTACCTCGGTGTACTCGGGGTCTTCCTCCACCTGTAATTAGCTGGACGTCGCTATATGATTGAAATACTATCGCAGCGATGTTAAACCCCATTACAACAACATTACAACATCAATTCTTCAGAAACATCAAAAGAAGCCGACTTGAAATGAGAAACGGTATATTTAGTCAATAGACTTAATTTATCGATAATGGCAAATATCTATATAAACTATAGTACGATATTACATTCTGTTTTAAGGGATACTTGGGAAACATTACCTCTTTTGTTCTAAAACCTTGACTTCTGTCTTTGTCATTCCCTTTTCACGATATGCATCAGTATTTACTTCTTTTTCAAATCACCATCTGTAAAAACATCATTTGAACTCTTTTAAATACCTTTCAAGTAATAGTAATTTTTTTAATGAATTGATGGATTAAAACAAGCGCCAGCTAATTATCTTAATGGTAACTTCACTTCCGTTTATTTATTTTTTTTATTTATTTATCAAATAATTATTGATTTATTCATAGTTAATTCCGTTCAATGTTTTGTAATATACTTGTACACACCATGATAAATTAAATGCACACCATTTTCGGTATATGATATTAAGAAAATAATAGGCTACCACGTATCCAAAATTGACTCTGGTTTGATGGTGCGTCTTCATTATCCTGATTTGATATGGAAGGCTGGATGTTTGGTAGGCCCCCCCGGAAACGTTCTTATGTGTTGGGATCAAGGATGGATTCTGAAGGTGTTATTCCTGAATATAGTGATAGTTTTTTGTTTGTTTTTGAATCTGATATTTTGATATTGTAGCTCTATGTACTGGAGTAAAAAGAGTTGGTTTTGTGAATTTAAATTATTGCTTTTTCCAAAAGAGGTCCATGTTTGGGCAAACTAAAACTGGGATCGGGAAAATCTGTCAATTAAGCTTGAAATGGTAATATTCACAGTTTTTCTTTTAACATAGCCTCAGTTCCTTCCGAACATCATCACATCCTCATCATCACATCAAAGGAGTTTATTTTAATTGAGCAAGTTCCTAGATTAGACATCGAACAAACTGGGAAGTAAAGTTGAAAGGGATAGGTAATTATAAAAACAATAGTACAAGAGCAGACCTTTGGCTGACTCCAAGAAGCTCCAATGTCCATTTTTTCGTCCGTCAATTCCGACGCCCCCCATGCGTGGATTCTTTCCCTCGCTCGTGAACTACGGGCTTCTCACCGGGTAATAAAAGAATATACACAAATTGCAATCAATTCAATTTTATAAGGGCCCGATTGTCCCGTGGCTCGCGACCTATTGTGCACTCGGAGGTGTAGCATTCAAATCCCATGGCAAAAAAAAACGCCAGTACCACTTCAGAGCGCATAAGTTACTTACGTCCAAAGTGATGTTATTGAATAACTGTTGACAATCGTATAAGATTTGATTAACATTAGCATTACATCCGATCAAAATAAATAAAATAAAAATAACAGTAATAAAGCTGGTGGTGTTGGGCCTATATTATGAAAGGATTACATTTGTAATGAAATACGGTATCTTGTATTTCTCACAAATGTAAAAAAAAAGGGTTTCTGAACCTACCACAAAAGTGACTTATGATCATACAATTTTGACTCTAACAGTAAAAGACAGTTTTGTCAAAGACTGAGAAAAAAAAAAATTTCCGTTAAACATTATCATTTTGTCAAAATTGTGGAAGGGAATAGGTTCGACCTAATGACACTGACTGTCAAATTGTCGATCTGGAAGCAGTCTTCACACAGAAATTCTCAGAAAAAAAAATCAGGCGCACGTTATAGGGTAGGTGTGGGCCCCTTTTGTGTGTCCTTTTTTTTGTTGTACATTTTTAGTTTTAGTTGAAACATTTTGGTTTTTCTAAATGTTTAATCAGTGACAAAACAAACAATAGATGTTGATATTTAATATAAATTCATTAATATCCTTTTTTTTCACATAAATTGTGTATTGTGCATTAGTATTCATTGACTTATCAGTAACATTGAACAATAACTGATTACCTGGTTTTGATTTGAATTAGTAATCATAATCTACACATACATTGTCCCAAAATATGGCAGTTAACAATTTTCAAATTCTTTCATTTCTTAATTATATTTAAGTTTCCTTAATCCTTATGTATCACTCGACAATAGCCTGTGAATCAGTGAAGGTGTCAATCAATTTGCATACACAGTACCTTAAACACGTGGTTATCACTAAGTCATGGATGACTGCCGATTCGGATTACCTACACATTAACAGCAGGGGGGCATAAGACAATAGGAGTCTGGCTGGTCAGGTGGTTATGCAGTTGGTTCAGTATGGGGGCCAACGATGGGGATTTCCTCTAGACAGCTCAGACATTATGTAATCAATGGATTTTATAGCCTAGAAAAAATGTATAACCAGGGCAGCTGGGGGGGGGGGGGGGGGGCCAAGGCCCCCTCGGCCCCCCCGGTGAATCCGGGCCTGGGCTACCATAGTATAAACATGACTCATATATTATAAGGTTTGATGGTTGCTTCTTTCTTTCTCTCTGATTCTTTGCGACAGGCTCGATCTTTGGTAGGCCCCTCAGGCCTGCTGAGCACGTCTTGATCGCGTTTGGGATCAACAGTTGGATGGGATTTCTTAAGGTGATTTTTCCTGAATATAATGCATCAGTTTAATATCAGATATTAGAAATTTTGAACTGAGTAGTTCTTGTTATTGTAGCTGCTGATAGTACTAGTAGTAGTAAAGGAGTTGGATTTTGTAGATTTTGCTCAATATTATTGCAGTTTTATCCCAACAGAGGTACATAGTGGTAATACTGGAAAACAGTGGGATCGAAATTCTGTCCTGAATTAAACATTAAAATGGTAATATACAGTTTTATCATTTTAGAAGCATAACATCATTCTCTTCCTTAACATCATCATCATCATCATCATCATCATCAAAGGAGTTATTTTAATTGAGCAAGTTACAGAATTAGACATAACAGAACAAGGGAAGGTAAACGTGAAGGAGCGGATAGTATCTATAAAAACAATAGTAACAAAGGCTACAGTACCTCTGCCTGACTCCAGACTCCACATGTCCATTTTTTCTGCCGTCATTTCCGTCGCCCCCCTGCGTTGTTCTTTTCCCTCGCTCGTGACACGTGCTCACCTGGGTAATAAAAGAATATACACCATTGACAATCAATTCAAATTTATAGTGCCGTTGTCATGTGGCAGCGAGCCTGATTGTGAACTCGGAGGTTGTAGATTCAAATCCCATTTGGGACAGAAATCTTCCGTCACCCTTCAAGGCGCAAAGTACTAGTCCAACCGTTGAGGAGGACAAGTATAAGTTTTAACTTTAACTTTATTCCTGATCAACGTTAAAATAAAAAAAAATTAAGTTTAAACATTAATAATATGATGCCCAATATTATTATATACATTTTTATAAGTACTGTATTTACACTTAAAAAAAGAGAGAGAAGACACTTTGTCGTACCTTTAACAAGATGTCGATTAATCGACATATCAGATTTGACCTTCTCCCGACGCCGACGGGTTGGCTGCTGGGACGAATCGTACCGACGGCGTACATCGGCACCGCCGGTATTTGTAACAGAATGTGTCTGCCTCTTGTCTGTAAATAAACCGAATTATTAATCAAACGACAGTCAGAAAGCAATATCATTAACTGCTCATTAGCTGCTTCGGTGTGATGGTATTGCCAATAAATCAAGGCCCATTAATTCTCAGAGATTGTAATAATGTCAATGCCAGAATTGCTATGCCAATTTACGAGATTGTAAAGTTATCCATTTGGTACTTGAAGGCCACATACCCGATCTCCGCTGTCATTGCACCGATTAAAAATGCATCACTTAATAGTATTTTGGACGGATAATAAAATTCAACCTTTGTTTATATTTTTCATTTTTTATTGGCTAGCTTTTCCGACGATGGTCTGTAAGTGATACGAGACTGTTGTGTGGAAACCATGCATGCTTGGAAAAAATAACATTTATCAGGGGATATACGGAACTCACAAAAATGTGTTTTCAATGGGGGGTACAAACAATGTGTTCATGTAATTGTTGCTGAAGAGTATGCAGCACAACAGTAATTCTGTTATTATTCTTTGTGGACCTTTGTTCAATTCTAACGGTAAAAATCTGTTTGTACCTATATGGAACTTGGAAAAACCACTTGGAGGTCTAAGTAGTTGAAGTCGGAAGAGGAGAGACAGCTGTTTCTCCTAATTTCCCGTGCACGCACGCTTTCCAAATTTCAGTCGTGATTTACCCGAATATGTCCGCATTTCCCACATACCAAATTATGATTTGTTTTGCTTTTACTATGTTTTGGTTATTTTAAGATACCTGTATTTATTTTATCCATATTCATGTATTAATAAATTGATATGAATGAAATTCGATGATGTGTCTGACATTTAATTAGCGGATATATATAAACATTTTTTTTTTCATTTTCATAATCTTCTACCATATTATTTTTAGCTCATGGTGTATATATAACATTTAATTTTGCTTTTTTTTTTTCATATTTACATATGTAAGCAACATTTTAAGTTCAAGAATTACAGAAAAATTACAGAAAATGGTCATTTATATCCTTCGATACTACAATTACCATAGCTTATTAAGGTAGATATTGACATGCCATTCAAACTAAATATCTATCAATGTCTACCCACATGTCATTATAATACAAACATGTTAGAAGTATACTCTAACATGTATATAGGCATAATTTGATTCATTTTATTTAATGTATAAAAATAAGCATATTGTATTATGCCCATAGAGTTAAATAAAATAATTTTGTTTGGCTGACTAAAGGCCATGTTATATATAACTATATACACAATTATCATAACTTAACAAACAACCTGGAATGAAGTATATAAATCAGATTTTTTTAGAAATATGATAAAAATATATCATTCGAATTTAAGACATCGCTGACCAACCTGCCGTGTAAATGTCAGATATTATATTTGCTTTTTATAAAGTACATCCCATTTATTTAAGCTATCCAAGACGATTCTTCTAAAGATCGGTTGTTTGGAGTTCATGCTAGACTTAACTACAAAAGAACCTGTATTAGCGGCTGCCTGTGTTAGGTGATCAACTTGCATTAAGCGTCAGTTTTAATATTACTACATTAGCAGTTTGTTATATGTTTAACCTTCATTTAGCAATCACCTCTGTTATGCACGTTGAGAACTTTAATAGTGTTGTCGTTACAACGTCATAACGTGTGGAAAAAAATCAACGACAACACGTAGGAAAAATTATTATTTGTTATTACTTCAACGTTTCGGCTAACGCCTTCATCAGGATATGTATTTTTTTTTTTAACGTCATAACGTCACATTCGCACATATGCCCTCACGACATATAACAGGCTCGAATTCCACCAATAATACTTAGCGCTAAGTAATACTTAAATTCTTTTGATGGGTTGATACACATTCCACCATTACTTTTATATGAAATATTCAAGTACACGACTAATTTGAAATGAATTATTACCTTCATAACTAACAATAATTGATAAGAAATGAAACATTTGAATATTTTTATTAGAGAAATGAGAGTTATGAAATTCGCCCTTAAGTATTTAAGTTTTACTTGGCGCTAAGAATTGTTGGTGGAATTCGACCCAGATATGAAAAATGTAATCCCGAATATTCCGGAGCTTTTCGTGCCAGTATGGGATTGCATGAATTCTATGGAATAGCAATCCAATCGCCATTCGTGAGTTACCATAGGGGATTGTATATACATACAGTAATTGGTATAGAATGCGAAAACAAAATAGGCCGATAAATATGTTAGTGTTCCAGAGGGAATAATACAGTAAACAATTAAATTCACTCTTTTTCAATATTTCGGTAAGAACTTTCCTTTCTTAAGAAAAAAACATGAATTATATCAATACTTTGACATAATCATATATCACCAAATCCATGTTAATTTAAAAAACTTTTTAACATGAGTTACCCATTTTTTTATTATTATAAGTTTTACCATTAAAATCATCTGCTTTTAATTTATAATGTATCATTTTTACTGAAGTTATATTTTTTCCCAGTATCATTTATATACAGACAATGGTACTCGTCCGGGTTCGCCATATAATGCGGATAAATTTGTAGATTTTTTTTTTCACACAAAGAATATAACGTAGGAATTTGAAATATATCATTTTAATCTCTGTTGCAGGATGCAGACCTCATATTTCAGAACAGAAATTGAGTATTGAACCCACTAAAATATCGAATAATTTAAGTTTTTTGGCTAATAGGTAATTCAACATTTTCAAGTATTTGATATAATCTATTTAATGAATATTTCGCGTGCTGTGAAATACGCTTTGTTGCCATTTTTAAACAGATGCATGCCAAGATGAAAGAACACAAATAATACACTATTTCTACAGGGGTACTATATATATTTAGGTCAATATGAGATGCACTCTCATTTTCAAATATCATGGCTTTTGTTTTTCAACTTTTTATGAAGCACCCACGTGTTACTGTAGTTTTCTACAGTTTAACATAGTCTGGTTCCCGACTTACTTACTTACTTCAGTAAAAAGGGGAAGGTACTCCAGACTATGTAAAGCATTGCAAACCATACCAATGTTTGGATTGTAACAATTCACAGTCGGAAACTAACGAAGAACATCTTATATAGAGATTTTTCAGTCTCAGGTCAATATTGCCAGACAATAAGCATGCCAACAAGTTCACATATGAGTTCATTAAATGCAGAGTTTTGTTATATATTACATTTTATATTGCATGTGTACTCATTTTAAGTCATTTTTGTTTTTGTTTTACAAAGTGTCAACGCTGTGCAGTCATTCTATACAGTATTGTATTTCCATTATTGCACTGTCAATAATGTAATTTCATTATCATACACCCCAAAACGGGTGTATTTGAGATTTGGAGGGTAAATAGAAGTAATCCTCTTGATTGGTCCGTCCGTCTGTTGCCCGCATAATCTTGTATAAGTTACCATCTACAGGCCTTATTTCTCATTTGATCTTAAAATAAAATTTGTCAGCATGTTCACTTTGATAAATTCTAGGCCTACTTCAATCACAGTAACTTAATTAGATTCAAAAACTAAGTCACGAGATCAAATGTTGTAGCGGTATATTATTCAGCCAAATAATTTACGCTACAATTCTATATTTGTCTTTCATCTCTCGTTCTCTCTCTCTCTCTTCGTTTATCTTTTATACACAGTTCATGTTGACATGTATGAAGTTATGTTATGTCTGTGTCATTTGTATACTTAAATCATTACATATTTCCATTATTAACATTATTATGTTCATACAAATTATGTTTATTAAGTTTCATTTACATTTCGCTAATTGTGTGTTTCTTAAATAAGTATAGTATCTAGATGTAAACGCTTTTCATAACTCCGATACTTGGCACGTGTCATGACTAATTAGCATATTGCAATTTTAATGTCTGACACCTTTAATGGCTTCATTGATTATACCTTTGGTCATCTAGCGGCATGATAATTTTTGTTAATCCGCTTTGTCACTTTTATGGCTCTCCAGTGACGCCGCCCACTGAGGCGTGATCGGCATTTCTGTTTATTCTGTAATTTGTTATAATAGTTGTTGATTTTGATCGTAAAAAAAGGATTCCAGTTTTAACCTCCGTCTTGTGCAGAAGTCTGTCAGGACCATCTTAACGAATTTGAAGTCAAATATCGTGCTTTAAATCTATACAGAATACTGTATATTACAAATTGATTGGATATATCTGTGTTGAAATATATTTATTTAACAACACAGCTCTAGACTTGTGTATTTTATACAACCAAAGCTACCGGATCTCTAATCTTTCCTTTATTCTCCGGGTTACCACAAATAATTGGAAACCTTTCAAATCTCTGTAGGCCACATTTCTCATGTGATCTTATGCAAAATTGAACATCATGTTCATCAAGTTCAATTCGTGCTTCTAATGCATCTGCTTCTACACTGATTTGTATTAACACCGTCACAAATGGTTTATATGAACAATACTTCAACATCTAGATGGTCCGTCAAACTGTAACTTAACACTGAAACTAATGACTTGCATACTAAACTTCTTCTACGGCAACTTAATATGCTTTAGCATCAAAGTTTCTATTTGTATGCTTTTTAACTATAGCAGAAATGTGAAAACCTTATGTACTTCCGTGTCTACAGTGACTACAAAATCCGATATAGGCCCTAGATGTAGTTTCTGCAATTCATATAGTGTCTGCACAAGTCGTCTGTAAGGGTACCGGACGTTTCGGTAAATTGCCAGTTCGGTAAATTGATTTTATATAGGAAAATGAGTGGACGGTTCGGTAAATTGGTTTTCAATAGTATATTTGTATATGAAATACCTCTCATATCACTTATTAAGTCATTTGTTGACAAGATATAAATGAAAATAATAATAAATATTATCTCATTAAAAGAATAAAAAGTGTTAGTGTTTCAATGAATCCCATGATCGGCCATTTTATGTTCGGTAAATATGGTAAAGGGGTTTAAAAAAAGAAGGTATAAACAGATAGCGACATTCTTTGAAAATTATTTAATAAAATTAACATAATTATAATAACGATTTAGCTGTAAGTCAAATTGCTGATAACCCATTATATCAGTTCCAACTTCATCAAACCGTTAATTCATTAAAGTTCTTATTAAACACTATTGGCATGCGCATTAATTGAAATTCGTAATCCATTAACGATGATTAATCTCAGTTTAAGAAAACAATTCACACATCCTTTAATTGGTCCAGCGCGTGGTTTGAAGTTGGCGGTCATCAAAGGTTGATTGTAAGTAAACATCTAACGCACCGGCATTGATTGAAGTTCTTACAATTTTAGCGTTCATAAAAATATAAAGCATGTAAACGATTTTTGTTGCAAACAAAAACATTTTAAA
>CM037784.1:55263968-55313968 GCA_021229015.1 Solen grandis | reverse complement strand
ATGTTTGTTACAGCTGCTATATACATCTTACGATAACCCATTTTTGCAAACTCAATATCCCTTAACCCTTTCCCTCATAGAGGAAACCATGAAAAGACCTATGCGAACAACATAAAACCAGACCAGCCTGCGAGTGACTCGCAGGCTGATCAGGTTTTATGCTGTTCGCTGCTCCTCAGTGGTCTGGAAATGAGGACTTTATAATTAAATTTGGTAAGGTTTAACTGTGGTTTTCTGCAGATCAGGCTTTATGTGGTACCTATTGAGTGCGTCAAAATGAGTCTATATGAAGGAAAGGGTTAAATGAAGTAGTAAAATGACGGCCAAGACCTTATAGAGGCGTCGGAGAAATAACCTTTCAAAAAATCTTATGAAACAAAAGAAGAAGTTATATATGGAAATGGCTGTGATTCATGTGAAACACGAAACGAAATGTTACTGTGAATGGAAAATGATAAGGGCGCGTAACTCTGATTAAGCAGTTGGAAGAAAGTTTTATCATTAGCCCCCTTACATGCTTAGGCGCGTGATCGGTGTTACATATTATATAGAAAGTGCGCACCAAGATTTTCGTTAATTTAACAGCATACTATTTCTCCGACATATACTCGTACATTTGATTAATAAAATGTATGCTTATTTTTATACCCATTTGACAGTTAAGCTTATTGTTTGCAGTCCAAACATGGTGTATTTCTGAAAGAAATAATACATTTAACTTAACGAAAACCTAAGTGCTCACTTTCAATTGCATATTATTTGCCACACACACCATTAAGAAAGCAATTGCTCGTAGAGTCACAAACATAATGCACACTTTGCACACACTAAAAATATTTTCTTCGCTTGACGGTTCCAGCATTATCATTTTAGAGCCTCAACCTTTACGAATGTTCTTTGCATAACAATAACCATTAAGTGCAAAGGAAATGGTAGTGTTTGATTTTTGTGCCCTTTTCTGTACATCTATCCAACATGTAACATCTCAGTCGAGTGTCAGTGTGATGTGGACTTACTAGTATGATATGTCCATCGATTAATGTAAAAAAAAAAAAAAAAAAAAAAAACCTTAAAATTTAAAACAACTCCATATATAGAACCTATATCATTTGCTAGGCTTTGGGCAATGATAATGCGTTGAATAATCAAAGCGCACAATGCGCTGAAAGACTATCGGCAGGCTTTACATGCTTAACTAGCTATACACGTAATAGATGTTATCTGGAACTCGGAAAATATGGCTTTTTCTCATCTAATCCGGGGGTACAAACAAACTTTTACCGCCATAGCTTTACGATGCACTACCGTTCACAATAGAATTAGTGCAAAACCACGAAGTTGTAACTGTAAATTTTTGTTTGTACCCTCGGATTAGCCGGAAAATTCTCATTTATACTTAATTCCGGAATCAGTCCATTACAACTCCTGCGTTTAAGCAAGGTTGATTACGATAGGGGCAAAGGTAATGTTACGGCATATTACACGTTGAATTCGCTCTTCGTTCCATGATAAACCCGCAGGTAGTCTCTCAGTGAGAGCACTTTGATTTGTTTCAAACAGTTCTATTCATAAAATGCATACGTAAGGAGGTCATGACCTTACTAACCTGATATAAACAATCGCATTGCATTGATACGTTACTTAGCGCGGAGGGATACAAAACGGTTAAAATAGCTCAGTCACAAAGATAATGCAGATACCGCAAGTCAAAAATGACTTTGTACCAGGTAAAATATATTCAGAAAAATAATGATGATAGAGGAATTTTAGTCAGAAGATCGTTAATTGTTTTATTATGCGTACTGGGCATGTTTTTATTGCTAGTTAACCGTTATATCAAATTAAGATGTCCAAAATCAATGTAAATTATATACATACAAGTTATACATACATGTGCATTCAGTTTAAAACGATTTATTTTACTTATGACTCAAGAAATGCACAAAGGTCGAACGTCATTTCGGTGTTGGGGAGAGAGAGCGATTTAAACTTTATTTATCATTTACATAGAAAGGAATAAGGTATATAAGGTCCTTTATGCACATAGCATAAAAGCTTATGTTCGTTTGACGTACCCTTGGTGTCTCTTTGTTCTTCCTCGCTATGCAAATTAACAAGTTAAGTCTTTTAACACTGTTAAACTTATTAACATATCATTATTTTGTTCACAAAACCATCAGCTATTGTCAGCAACACTTAACCTGATTTGTACGAGTTTTAGAGGATCCCTAATACATGTACTTCAGTTCGGGTGATATAAATGGTCTGTCCTAGATTCCAACTACTTCATTAAACACACGATTTTCTAAAGCCGAAATTTGCTGATCCAGTTTCATGCGTTCATTCTGTCTCCTGAGCTCTGCCAACTCCTCATACAAGCTGTTCAGTTCCTCCGACGTTACGTTCGAAGCCATTTTTGTCAATCCGGGGTTCGTGATAATGGTGTTTTTATCAGCGAATCCCACCGCTGCCACCAAATTTTGTAACGTGTACGGCTTCGCAAAAAAAAAAAATGATAGACGAAAATAATAGAAAAGGCTTTTGCTCGGCCAGAACGGAACTTTATCAAACTTATTTTTATGATTAAAAGAATTTTCTAACAACAAAAGAAATCTCTACGGTTATAACAAGGATAAAAAAAATCATGAATCTATACGATGAAAAACAAACAAACAAAAAACAGTTCCCAACTATACACACTTAAAAGATAATAATAATAATTAATTTTCCTTAAGCTCCTTGCTTATTACCAATGATTTACATATTAAATTATATACAAAAAAATGAGCTTCAAACAAGTTTCAACAATGTCTAAAGTATCAAAACCTTAACACAAAAAAAAACATCAACAGGTAAATCAGGTCTCGAACTTGAGATCAAATCACTTCAGCACAAACAACTGTCCAGCAACCCACGACCCGACACCAAGCGCAAGCCCTGGCGAACCCCGTAACTCTGAGCCGAAGCAGCAACTCTGAGGGTTCACCCTAACTAGCACCACGATCAAAGTCCCAGACCACTAGACAGAAGCTTAAAATGCTGCTGAAACACCCTGAATAGGTGGCGACCCGGCTACACGCTGGTTCTAGAGATCTCAGAAATTCTGTGCAGAAGCATCAACTCTGAGAGTATCCCTTTTATACCAGCTTACCGACCAAAGTCCCCACGCTATCCCGGTAAATAAACTTAATTGACTTGTATTCTTAAGAAACCAATCGTTCTCTTCACTGACCAACAGCCGACTAACTCTTAACATTTTTTTTTTTTAAGTGTTTAAAGACTCACAGCCTTAAGCCAAGGGCGGCTCGGCATTATGCGAAGTCTCTTAACAAAAATTTCGCTGCCTTTTATAGTTTTCTGTCACACGGATGACTCGGTTCTGGCCGTCCCACATATAGAATAGGAATTCTTTGTTTTTACCGTATAAGTAACACGAAGAATGCATTTACAATGATAAATTAAAGTTTCCCTGCCAAAATGTAGTTCATAGTTAACCTAAATGTATTAAAAACATATAAGAAACTTTTCTCTATTAAAAATAGCTCTAAAAATGTTTGAAACTGAAGTTTAAATAAGCCTATATGAAAGTACCGAAATTAGCCACAATGAGGAAAAACAACGAAATGGAAAAATCAACACACTATGATTCTACCTGGTCATTTTTTTTTTTATTTTTTTTTTTGTGTGTGTGTAAAGGGTGTGGGTGTAGACCTTATGAAAATAAAACATGATAAATTGAAGTGCTTGTCAACTTCCTGGAAGACAACTGGGTCGATCCAAGGCCGTGATAACCATAGTTAATGATATGGTACTGGTTTTGCTAAACACGATTTGATTTGCAAAAATGTTTTAGTTCCGAAATATATTTGGTATATTGTATGACTTTTAAATGGTTTTGTATTATAAAGGTACTGGTATGTTAGAAAGGAGGCGCGGGGGGCTAATTTTTTGACTCGATTTTTTTTTTCAGCTACAAAATTCCCAAAAAGTTACTGACCCAGCGCGGGTAAGAGTTGATTCAAACTCTTTTTCGGGATCGCGTGGTTTCACAATTTTGTAACCGCTTCAAAGTGATGACGTCACAACATCAGCATAACGAATTTTGACATGATAATATGCAGAAATGACATCACGTGGTTGGTTCACATATTAGAATGCTGTGTAGACAAGTTACAATATAACTGTGGCATTACATCAGATTTTTTTTTAACGACAAAGGGTGTATACGGACAAATCAACACAGTATTTTGAATAGTATTACATTGTTTGGAGAAAATAGCGAGTAGCCTGAATAAGATAACAAGCCATTTTGACAAGATAACGTGTCGCTTTCACAAGACACCATGTTGTTTTGAAAAGATATCATGCTGTTTTGACAAGACATCATGCTGTTATAACAAGACAACATGCCGTTTGGACAAGACAACATGTTGTGACAAGATATCATGCCGTTATGACGGGACATTATGCCATTTGAACATGATAGAAAGTCACTATGATAAGACATCATGTTGTTTTTTGACAAGACACCATGCGTTTGGACAAGACAACATGTCGCTTAGCCAAAACATCATGTCGTTATGGCAAGACACCATGACGTTTCGACAACATGTCGTTTTGACAAGATATCATTTCATTATGACAAGACATCATGACGTTTGGACATGATATCATGACGTTTAGACAAGACAGCAACTCGATATGACAAGCTATGATAACACGTTATATGGTCAAGATACCACGACACTTTGGCAAAGTAACACGCATGTCCGACATGATACCTTTATACGAACACAATATCATGACACTTTAGCATATTACGCATGTCTGACATGATAACACCCTGTTTGAACATAATAACATGCTCATCGGACAAGATCACACATTCATCAGACAAGATATCATATTAAGTTGCCATAAGAAAATATGATACTATTTTAACGAGATAGGACATTAAACGATTAAATTAATTTGAAATCTTTCAACGTAAGACAGTTGCGGCGTTCCATATGTTATCGTCAATCACTGTCCTTATTCTCAAGGACACTGTCTAGATAAAGTACATCACATTAATCTTAAAGGTTTTTGCTGTTGTTGTTTGTTGTTGTTGTTTTTTGTTGTTGTTTTTGTCTTTTAAGAAAGGGCTGAAGTTTTAAATTGGATGAAATATTAAATTACGGAAACAGCTTCTTGGTCGCAGAGAGCTTAGGGTATAAAATAAAGGCATATATTCTATATTACACACGGAAGTTTTGGCAATTTGTTATTTGTGTTAACAGTTCTTTCGTATCCTATTACTGGGTCCATATAGATTAATGTGTGTGTGTGAAAACAGGATATAGTTAATTAGATTTATCCACCCAAACTCTTTATGTGAAAATCGTGCGTGGGTAGGCATATGTGTCGTTCCTGTAACTCTTTCATACAAACTGCGCGTACACATAATGAGATAAGTATCGTATTAAACAATAATGAGGTCTTTCAGATATCCGCTAACTCCTAACATATAGTGATTGTATCACCTCAAAAGAATAAACTGCATTGATTAATGTGTCATGGCGTATTAAAATCGCAGCGGGATTCATTAAAATTGAAATGAAGGAGGTTTGCTTACACGCAAGATAGGTTGTTTCGCTCTATCATTCATCCGTCAACATTTTCTACACAACTTGGGGGTTAATGAAGCAGGAAGCATGTTAACATATCAGTTGTTATTATTTGATTGAAAACTGGAGAATACAAAATGTTTTAAATCTCAGTATATTTCATGATACGTATATGGGATATATACGAGCTGTCTGTGTGTGATATACAGTATTCTAGAATGTGTCTGGATTCATAAACATACATGAATTACATATAGTATACAAATTTGACTTTGGGTTTCATGAAAGCCATCGACTATAGGTAAGCTGTATCCTCTATCTTCATAACAAACCAGTCATAGTTTCATTTAAGGTATTAAATGTTTAATGCTGATTGTTTAGAAATCATTATGGTTTTGTACCGTTTTTTTTCAGCACTGACTTGCCAAGTTATGGAAACAGTTGGCCACGGATCTGTTTTGTGAAGTAAGGTCAAAAGACCAAACTGTGGAGCTATCCCCACCCCCGATAATCAGCGACAAAAAAAAACTAGTAAAATACTAGTAAATACTTATGATTTGCTTATATTATACATAAATTATTTCAATAACTGGTAAAATCAAATGCATATAAAAATAAATTAATAAATATATATATAAAGGCAGTGCCAAACAATGAATCGTGTATAATGCACAAGGGGTTTCAAAAAAACTATAACTTTCAGCAGAGTAATACATAACCATGCATGACAACTTAAGTAATCTTATGGAAAAAAGAAGGGCGTTCAAATTTGCCGCAATAGAATTTATCTACATGTACATGGTATGCAATATAACATCAGAAACTATGATTTATTGCTAAAAACAGAGATGGCCTAAGTCTTTGACCATCTATATTTTGGGCAATAAATCATTGAACATGGATGGGGTCAACTTTAAAAACTCTTGCATTTCTGAACTATGGCTTCTGGTTGGATTTTAACCAGCGGCCCTAATGTTAAAAAATAGCAATACTGCGCTTTACAAACTAGGCTAATACTTTTCAAACTGTGATTGATAGATTGAAACCCTTACTGAGACTGAAAACATTGGAACTCGTATGACATTTGTGAGAATTTAATCAGGGTGTTCAAAGAAATAACGAAACACGTTGGTCTGATCTGATACTGTTTACAGTTGTTTTCTTTTTTTCTGCACGAGAGATAGAGTGTTGCCTCAATTTGATATTGCATATCGTAGAGCAGCGGTGTAATACCAAACCAGTATGTCAGTATAGGAAGGGGAATTAAACAAAATCGTGAGGTCTGTATTACAAGACACCCTGGCTAGGTCAACAAATGGTATCACAAACAAAGTAATGCCCTCTTTCGTGTAAACCAGGTCAACCAATGATTACCCGTTTCCCAGAATTGTTAGTAAATATGTAGCCTGTATGTCTATTCTAATACATATGCAGACACCAGGATGTTCCGGTCTGTGGTGCGCATGTCGCTACATCGCCAACAGGCAGAAAAATAATCGTATCAACTCGGCAATCCCCGGCCTAACCCGTTAGATATTTCGAGGAAATGTGCGAGGTATTCCGAATGTCAGAAAAATTCTGCGACATCGATTAGTATATAAATACTATAGTCATAAGTAACTTAAATACGATGAATATCTATCGGTCATCTCAATATCGTACACAGAAAGAGGAAAAGTCAACTTGTGGAATAAATTTCCGCCCTGTAACGATCTTATATATTCGCTATTAAGACCACCAACAGCTCCAGTGTAAAGTGGTCTTAACAGTGCGGTGGTCTTAATATGACTTTTTTTTCTTCAATTTACCAGACTTTTTTTTTCAATTTACCAGAAACGCATCTGTGTGTGTGTTTCTTTCTTTTTTTCTTTTTTATTAATTGTACATATATTGTAATCTAGCTGCAATAACACTAAAAATAAAGAAAATATATGATTTTGTTCTCTGAGTTTGCCAACATATTCTGACTACATGTTTAATATCTTCTCTGTACATTTATCAACTTTGGCTATTTAGGAAAATGAAAAGCTGTCACACTTAAAGAATACAAACTAAAAACTGCGATTATGACCTTAAATACCAACATTTATAAATGTGATAGATCTCATCCAGCTAGGACCTTGGGGTCTCATGTACATGTAGATATATCAGTAGTGACAATAGGCCATTGTTATCACAAGACACAGATATTATCAACATCTTCAGATCCTTGACACTTTTTTTCATACAACATGGCAACATTTCAAAGTTGATGAGCAGCTTGGTGAGATCGATGCTGATGTCAAGTGTTTTGGAGCGTCAGCGCCGTAACCGGGAAGTCATGGGTTCGATCCCCGGCCGCGACATATCAAAGTTGCTAATAAAGAGCAAGTATGTCTTCCTTATGCTTGTCGCCAAGGAATGGTTGACTTCCTAACTAGTAGTGAAGTTCTTAGATGGGTGAGGTATTTTGTTCACTTGCGGTGGTCTACATAGTGGAATAGTCAATTGATTTTAATTGTAGAAAATTCATTGGTTAAGGCGAAGTTTATACATGGTATATCCATCTGTAGAATTATCTAAATCACACTGAGGAATAATATGCAACATATTACTAAGTATGTAAAACTGAACGTTACAGGAAGGAGATTAGTAACAAGGGGGGGGGGGGGACAAATACGTCACAGGATGGAACCACGTATCTAATAACTACGCTAACTTAAATGTTATATTTACAAACCAAAATAAACATTTTTTTCTAAATATTTATTAGTTTTGTTAGTTCTAGGATCAGTCATACGGTGTGAAGGTAATCTGACCCGATGTGATATTACATTACTTACCCAAGGCATGCTATCATAAAATGGCAACACTACATCAGTCATCTAAAATAATGATGCCAAATATAAACATTTTGTATTGTACAACAAACAATGGCATTAAAACCTGTACATGATACACTTTCTTTTATTTATTTATTTGTTTATTTTGACATATTTAAGCACATTTTATATACAACAGAATATCATGTGTATATAAGATGCATATACTCGATAGATAATAAACAGTAAAAGTTAAGATTAATTCAGCACAGTTTATATATATAATTATTTTACTTTTAAAAGAAAATACGATAATTCAAAATTTTATCATGATAACAGATCTAATTTATGAAAAAAAAATAAAAAAAAAAAGTGACCAAAAAAAGGATAATGTGTATATAAAATAAACTTGATGTCATTGATAACCCTTTAAGCCCGAAGGCTTATTTCCAAAGGGTCCATTGAATATCAGAAGCCAGGAGTACAAGATGGATAAGCGTTACAACAAAATAATAATACCATTAATGATGTGTTATTAAAATCAATTTGAGATACAATCATATTATTTGATTAAAAGATGAACATAAGAATATATAACCAATAATATTTCATGAACGCTATAAAGGTAAAAGTTAATATCACAGGCGCATTGTTTAATATCACATCTATTAAGTCAACATACCACAGTGATTATTTATTTCATTCGTTAAAACTTCTTAAATATCAAATATTTTATGATTCATGAGTAAAATAAAGGCAAAATAGGAATGCTGAAAAACACACCTATACAAATCAAAATATCACAGTATTTGTAGTATTTCCATAGGATGCAGTTTATCAAAATCACAGTATTTGTAGTATTTCCATAGGATGCAGTTTATCAAAATCACAGTATTTGTAGTATTTCCATAGGATGCAGTTTATCAAATTCACAGTGTTTATATCACAATGGTAGTAGTACTTAAAATCACTTTCATAGTCTTTCTTAAGATTAAGCTGGGGGAATTTTTAACAGATGATTTAAAAGATCTCTTGTTACCAATTTTCTTTATGTCATCGATAAATCGTTCCAGTCCTTTATTCCTTCATATAAAAAATGGAGTAATTCATCCCTTCGAGTTTGGAACAGAAAAGTTGTATGGAGAGGATGTCACTCTCATTCTTCTCATGAAATGCATAAATAATGTCCATATTGTTACTCGCCATGTTCTTTCCTGTAACCATGAGGTATGCTGAAGTAAATCTTGTTTGATACCTACAAGCTACATATTAAATTTTGTACGATGTAATTTTATCACAGCCATTTTCACCGTTTTGTATCACTTCGCGCTCAGTAGCGTATCATTCAATGCTATTGTTGGGAAATACACAATTCATGAATGGAACTCCGATATTCTAGTTATTAGTGTTGCAGGATGACGCTGGCTAAGCTAAGTTACCGACAGTCTCTCAGCGCATTGTGCACTTTGATTAATCAGCATGTGTATAGACTGAATTCTTCTTTTCTGTCACATTTCGCTTTCCTTCCCGTAACTGAAATTAAGTGTTACAGTAAGGAATGGTACAAAAGGGAAAATATGACACAAATCACAGACACAATGATTATGATGACCGGTATGTTAACCTTAATACATAAATCTTATGTAAGACATATTCTTAACTAGAGATAAATGCATTCAAACATCCATGTGTTCTGAAATACTTAAATACATTGTACATGACAAAGATTTATGAGTTTTATATTAATTACTGACACTATTTCTTTTAAAAAGTATGCATTTGGGAATTTTATTAAGGAAAATATGATATTGAAATTCACCAATATTTTGAGGCAAGAAATATTTGGATGAATGTATAGATCTGTCATTTTGTTTAGGTCAAGGAGACAACATTGTGCTATCATTTTAGAGTAGTTAAGGTGAGTTAAGGTGAGCACTGTGGGTTCGAATCCCGGTAGGGTCATTTGGATTTTCATATGAGGAAGCCTTCCAGTGGAGAAAGTTTTAAATATATGTATCGTGCTATTGTATGTAGGCTTATATTATGGCATACGTAGTGTCACGTGTGAAAACTGGTGAAAACGTATACACACACAGCTCTATACATTCCATTGGTATATAATCAAACAAGCTGTGAAACATGTGAAATAATAAAAGCCCTGGGGGCATCCATATCGACAAAAAAATTTTTTTATCATACATTAAACTTGACAACCACACATAAAGACGTTCACACACAGCCTAGGAGCCTTTGAGAGGGATAATATTTATTTTCTTGGTTAAATAAAGAAAAGGTACGATTTCGATTTACTGATATTTAATAATAAGAAATTATCTCTTCCTAAGGAAATTTCTTTTTTTTTTGTATTATAATATGCAATAAGCTTACTTAGCAAATAGGAAATAATACTTTAAATATTGCCGTATTCTCTGAAATGTATATATATATATATACAGATCTATGGAAATCAGCGTTGAACGGCTAATTCAACCAAACAGAACGATCAATTGTTTTTCATAGGTCTAATGTCTGGGTTATTTTTATTGGCTTTAAAAATGTGCATATTTGTATATTGTTTTAGCAGGACTTAAAGATGTCACTAAATTTTCATTTTTTTACCTGTAAATGTCGAGTCATTTGATTAATAAAGCTTTTGTCGTCTCCTTCACTTTAAAGCAGCTCGTTCACAGATGGTCATTGACTAATAGTTTGATTTTTACAATGTGTGTAATACGTCTATCAATACCCATGATTGCAAAAAAAAAAAAAAAAAAAAAAAAAATGGGTGGTTTCCCCATCACAGGCAATACCGTCACAGACGGTATTAAATCTATATTTAAAATTATAAAATCTGTATTTTTAATTTCTATCTTCATTTGCTGTCACTTGGCTGATCACATTCACTCTTCGCGCATGCGCGAACTTCATAGGCTAAACTTATGAACTGGTGAAGACGTCATGTTGCGGAACGTGTCACGTGGTACCACAGGCACCTGCATCGAGGATTTAACCGATGTGTAATTTGACCCAAACACGTCGAGTTTATTTGTCAGGAAGCAAAGTCTTCACCAACATTAACAAGGGAGAATAGAATTATTATTTTTTAATTCCTACCGATCATCTATGAACGAGCTGCTGTGAGCAGTTGAGGATATAATAAAATATCTAGTAGGGCACGTGCAGTGCAACTGCTGCACTTATTACAGATGCGAAGTTTAGTGTACATGCACTCCAATGAGTATTTATCCTTTTTTTTCCACTACTACCGACATCTATCCATCAAAATCATTCTTTATCGCATTTTTCGCCCCCTACAAAATGACCTGGTTATTTATGAGTGCATTAACTGGAGTATCTCGGTGAACGCTTACATTATTCGTATACATATTACAGGGGTACTGGTAAGCCAGAGGACTAGATAGAGAAAGGGAGACTTGCTTCCGAACAGTTCGTCGATTCGCCATTGTGTGGGTGAAGTTGTATTTCTCTTCTACTACAGGATAACTTACAGTGCAAGATCCCAGAACTGTACAGTGCAGTTGTTCATATTTCATTGTGTTATTAAGCACGTCTCTCACCGGCGGTATAGTGTGAATTAACGTAAGTTTAAAACTTTTACACGTTCAAGTTTTTGATTGCTTTGCACTCGTATTTGTTTTTAAGTTAATTGCACATGTGTAGGGCGTACGGATACAAGACAAGTGTTTCATGAATTGCTATTTTTGGAACCATTTTAACATATAATTGACGTATGTAAGTGGCGATCATTTTGTTTTGGGTCAACAGTTGACCGAGAGGTCAGTGGTCCCTAAAGAGATCGAAGAGAACACGGTTGAACAACATACGTGTATATGTATCTATGTATATGTCACATGTGTCATATATTCTGTTCAAATCTCTTTTTGAGGCAATGCATTCGGTACATACAGTAATCAAACTTTATAGTTGGTACAGACGTTGCGCCAATTGGCGTTGGGGACAAGTAGGTGCCCCTTATTTATTCACCCATTTTTCCACTCAAATTCAATTGATCACGTAGCTTGATTGGATTTTTCATTTGTTTGAAATTTACTTATAACCACTACATACACGAGAACTGTTAGATCAGTCCAATACGTGTATCCCGATGAAAGCACTATAGAAGTTAGAGAGAGAACGATGTAAATGTACATTATTCTACAACATGATGTTTATAAATACGTGTCGGGAGGACCCAAAATGATGGACATGAAAGAAAAATACCGACATTTGTGCGTTTTGTATGCAATATACATAGACTAGAAATTCATGAGCTTTATCATGCAAGCCGGTTTGTGTACATACACTATATGAATGCCAGCAATTGCCATGCACTGCACTAAGTATATGGAATCAAAAGTATTCTTATAAAAGCCAGTCTTTTAAACATTCACAACAATTGACACTGTATTAGAACAATAGTAATGAGTTTTATGAAGCGACCACCTGTAGTAAATCGTCACTTTCCTTTATGTTATTAAAAGTACATTATATACACCGTGTCATGTGATGATACACCTCTGTATATGAAGTACAGTGTTCATTCCGTAGACTGTAAGTTCTATATGTTAACATAATAATCTGTAGCATGCTAAATATTATAACAAACCTAGATAAGTAAATGAAATAATCAGTGAATGGCACCGTGGTCCAATGGTACCCCTCGCCCATTTCTACAAAATAGACATTGTATCCGACCACGGACGGATAAGGCCGAGTAGTTACGATTGGTAATGTACATGGCTGTAGACCCGAAGGTTTTCGAATTCCTCCTTCCCCCCTTTTTTTTGGGGGGGGGGGTATTTTTCATGCCGATCTCCAAGGCATAAAGTACTGGTCCAACTCAGGAACTGTCGAGAGGGATTGATAACATTTGATGACAATTTGTTACCCAAACGATATGGGAAATAAGTTTAAACTTAATAAGAAAAACTACAAATATAACAGCTCGACCACCGTTTCAGCAACATGCATTTATAATAATCACACACATTTTACACCATAATTTCCGACTCACTGGTTTATCATACCAGTAATCTGAGGGCGATGCAAACTTATGTCTGTGCAAGAAGGGCGCTGCAATGTCTCAACCATAATGAAAATATTACATGCATTTCAATATTAAAAGAAAAGGACAACCTGATTTCTTTAACATTCTGGTTATATGACGTCAGTAGTGATGTAAATTAACTATATCTTTAAAGCTTGTATCTGACAGCTGGTTTAAGCAGTTGAAATAGCAAACATATTTTCAGGTATGGAGGAATTTTATTTTTATTTTCGAAGTAGATGTCATGAATGTAGTAGAAGTTTTCAAATGTTTTTATTAGATCTCTACCAAGAGATGTCTTGATTAAAAAGACAATTAACTAGTATCTAAAAAATCACCAAGCAACAATCCAATTTTAAAAATCACTTTGCTCGATCCTCTCCTGGATGCATTTGTAGCCAATTAATTACAAATGAACGATCCACGTGCATAAATTTATAGTACTATATGACAGTGACTTGGACCGTTATGCTTTGACCCAATAATTTGCTGGATGTTACACTTCCTAACCCCTCGTAGTATTATCAAGGCCAGACGGCGATGTAGAGAGTACATATCTAGATTGTTGAGACTAGACTTTAATCACTAGATCAAATAAGTGAGTCAGTTTGGCTATGCAGATCTACCAAATAATAAATATTGTTTCTTTCAATAAATAAATCAATCGCTCATTTCACACACACACACACACACACACACACACACACACACACACTAAATATAAGAATGCTATACTTGACACGTGACCTATTTATACAGGTATACATATAAAGGTCATGTCACCCGGTCTCTCTTATCGCTCACACATGTGTATAGGCGTGACTGTGCGGATCGCAGGTTTGAGACTGTAACCTATATGTTTACAGGGTCATCTCAGTATGTAAAACGTTTTTTCTTATATCATTTTTATGCTTTTTTAAGGACTAGATCCAGTTGCACCGAACAAAGATCGATTACATGAATTTGACAAATAATTATTGAATGGTACATCTTCATGAATCAGTGTGTTACATATATACTCATGAACTTGCTGGTTTTTAAGTTTCATTCATCTATCTGTTTATCTATGCGGGTATCACCACCACCACCACCATCATCATCATCATCATCATCATCGTTATCATCAATGTTGTTGTGATCATGATAATCGATTTCTAAATAATTGCGTTATATATCAGAAAATATTATATGCTGCATTTATTGAAATTGAATTGGCATTGAATAAACATGAAATATGTACACAATAATACATACATGTACACAAGTTCGTTAAAATATATTTACTCCTTTCGTTGAATATTTCATACAAATTACTTCCAAGAATTATTCGTCTCGATGTAGAATTTCATGCCTTTTTCGAGTTGCATTGTGTAAACATACAGGTATACATACTGTTTTGATTTGTGCAGCTGGCATCACGAAAGGCGGCTCAAGATACGACCGTCTGTAGTAAGAACAGTGCACGAGAAAATATGATTGTGATAGCAATTGATCGATCACTGAGCTCGAAGTTGAGACCAAGAGAGATTGCACTGCACACGCGCAATAAAATCATCATGCTTTTTCAGGTCTATGCAAAGATGCGTCCGTCAGTGGTAAGAGCAGCTGCACGAGAATACAGGACTGTGACTGCACGTGCTCGACCATTAACCTCGAGGTTGAGGCCAGGACAGCCCCCACTGCCCACGTGCAATCATTGTCGTGTGCTACCGGTACGTCACGTGACATCAGCGTCGTCTGACATAACGTTTAGGGGACCATGGCAGGATCAAGAGCTAAAAGAGCAGGCGTTAGCGGACTACATGTTCTCGAACTTTGACAAGTATGGGAGCTCGACCGCCATTGTAAGTACTGGGTGCGATTACAGTGTACAGGGGAGAAAAATCTTTTCAGTGAGCGTTAATTCAATATGTTTTCATTAATTTTATTTCTATAATTAGATGGCGTGTATTTTTTCAACATTCGTAAATACTTCGGAATTCTCCGTTTGATAGACTGCGCTGATGACATCATATTGTTGTTAGGTGGATGACGCAACAGGGACGACGTATTCATATTCGGAACTGCAGCCTCTAATACGAAGGATCGGTAGCTATATGGCCCGACAGGGTTTTCGGAAAGGGGACGTTATCTGTTACTTTGGGACCAACAACGCTGAATTTCCGCTTCTCCTTCTGGCATGCGCAGCAACAGGCGTTACCTTGACAACGGCGAACCCCGCATATACAACAGGTAGGTGGGCAGACCATCTTCAGTCTTGATTTGACTCTGAGTTTACCGTCGCTTCGACATTTCAGTCATATATCGACGTCCAGCTACTTACAGGTGGAGGAAAACCCCGAATGCACGGAGGCATCCGGGTAGAACCACCGACCTACCGCAAACCAGCTGGAAGGCTTCCTCATATGAAAATCCAAATGACCCTGTCGGGATTCGAAGCCACGCGGAGAGGGGTTGAGTGAGAGTTAAATGCAGCGACTTTACCCTCTCGGCAACGGCGGCCCCTCTTCAGTCTTGAATTTGTTTCAAACGCCTATTGATATAAAAGATCAATGAAATCAGATATTGTTTATTAAGTAAATATATGTACTGTATTTAAAACACACGCACACAAACACACACACATTTTCCGAATTATTAAATTAACTGACGAAGATGTTTTTTATGTTTGTGTACATGTAATTTTGTATGTGAAACAAAATGTTGCAACTACTCTCCTTCAACATTTTTCCAGATGAACTCAAAAGACACATGGAACATTCTGGTGCCAAGGCGATAGTCACTGTCCCTCTATTGGTGCCTAGAGTCAAAGAAGTGGGCATTGGTATGAACGTAAGTTTGTTTGTTTGTTTGGTTGAATGCCCCAACGACATCAACGTAAGTGCATATATATAGAGATTGATTGGTCTGAGAAAAAAAAATGAAAAGAAAAGTATTGTCCAATATATCCCTTTCCCTGTATTGATTTACTCACCAGACGATAGGACTAAACAGTCGTTGTGGTTAATGTTTTATATTTATATCATCACAGTCCAGAGTCATAGAACCGCTATCAGTTACTGATACTTTTTTCTACCCCTGTGATTTCCAGGACATAACTGTCATTGGAAGTGCCGAGGGGTGTCGTCCTTTCTCGACCCTGTTGGATGATGACGGTGGGGCGTTTCCAGAGGGCGTGGTGATCAACCCCCGGGAAGACTTGGTCATGTTGCCTTACAGCAGTGGCACCACGGGGCTGCCTAAAGGGGTCATGTTGTCCCACTACAACGTTGTTTCCAACCTCGTGCAGCTACGGTGGGTACAGCAGCCAGTTGACTTCTGTCTCACTGGTGTGTGTAGAACAGTTGGGATTAAATATATATATCTTTATTTCCTCCATTACTGAAGATTACAAAAAATATATATGCAATTAAATATAACGATACACAAAGATAACTTACATGAAGACATCCATTCAAGGTGATAAATAAAAAACAATAATGACAAATGATCCAATGATGATATAGATGAGAGTTGTTTGATTGATGATGATGAAGATGGATGATGATTTAACGGATGTAGCAGCTATAGGTCACTGCAAACATTACACAATGGATATGGATAAACATGAGTTATGTTTAACTAATATTTCAACATGATACAAATTATCACAAATGATGAAGATGATAATGATGTGTAAAAGCTGCTGCATAAGACGCTGAAAATACTTTTACACAACTGAGGATTATCTGATGATGATGATGATGAGATGAGGATAATGATGATGATGATGATGATGATGACGACGACGGACGACGATGATGTATGATGATGATGATAACGATAACGATACATGATGAGTCATATTCCAAAATATATAAATCTATTAGCGTATAATTCGAATGAATAAAAAATAACACAAATAGGTTTAAGCATATCAATCGAATATTGTTCATCTTATCGAAACGAAACATAAGCTGACAAATCGATTGCAGACACTGGGAGATGACTGAAAATTACACTGTTATTCAACTTCTCATCAGACCAGTGAGAAGAAAAAAATAATGGTGATACATTAAGTATTAAATTGGAAAATCATTTTTTAATATTTCAAGCCAGAGTTTGTGAATATAACTAAAGACTAAACCTAAAATGCATCATAATTACAGGAAATAAGAGTTACTAATAAAGGAACATTTTAACTCCCAATAAAGTGTTAATCAGACACTGTCTATCAAATGATTTTAAGCAATTTAAAGACATTTCTCCAAAAGCATTTTCAACATTCCTAAAAAAGTGTTGACTCTGTGTGATTCAGTGCCTGACAATCAAGAAGTATATGGTCTGTAAGACAGACATCGCCGGTGATTAAACGGCATTTTATACAAGATTCATTAAAACGAGATGTGTACGTTATAAATTTAGCTACTGATTTACAATTGTACACTTTTCGAGGATAATTGGACACATAAGTCCAAATAGATGATACACCAAACTGACAATGAATAGATCTAAAACGTACAAAATTTTGAGCACTTATTCTTTGATACCAGGCGTCTTTCACTGTATTCCAAATCTTATTTTTTATTATAACTTATTGATTACCTTGTTATCTCAGTAGTGATTATTTTAACAGGACTGAGCTTCAAGGGTTGAAATGTGTTAAAACAACCGATATACCGTATAATTTTACACGTTACCGCCCCCCCCCCCCCCCCACACACACACACTCACCGCCGATTTTGCTGGTAGTCGTAAATTAAAGATTTATAGGTTTAATATTACAAGCCTATATCATGAAAAGAAAAGTCATGTTTCAGATTGATTCAGTTCTCAAAAGATCCAGCAGCGAATTATATATATTATTACTGACAGTAAGGCTACCGTAAATTGTTACTCTAGGTTTGCCCTGCCCACTCTATGTTACTGACAGTAAGGCTACCTATTGTATCTAGGTTGCCCAGCCCACTCTATGTTACTGACATTAAGGCTACCATGACTTATCAATCTAGGTCTGCCCTTCCCAATCTATGTTACTGACAGTAAGGCTACCATGACTTGTCACTCTAGGTCTACCCTGCCCACTCTATGATACTGACATTAAAGCTACCATGACTTGTCACTCTAGGTCTGCCCAGCCCACTCTATGTAACTGACAGTAAGGCTACCATGACTTGTCACTCTAGGTCTACCCTGCCCACTCGATGTTACTGACAGTAAGGTACCATGACTTGTCACTCTAGGTCTGCCCAGCCCACTCTATGTTACTGACAGTAAGGCTACCATGACTTGTCACTCTAGGTCTGCCCAGCCCACTCTATGTTACTGACAGTAAGGCTACCATGACTTGTCACTCTAGGTCTGCCCAGCCCAATCTATGTTACTGACAGTAAGGCTACCATGACTTGTCACTCTAGGTCTACCCTTCCCACTCTATGTTACTGACATTAAGGCTACCATGACTTGTCACTCTAGGTCTGCCCAGCCAACTCTATGTTACTGACAGTAAGGCTACCATGACTTGTCAATCTAGGTCTGCCCTTCCCACTCTATGTTACTGACAGTAAGGCTACCGCCACTTGTCACTCTAGGTCTGCCCAGCTCAATCTATGTTACTGACAGTAAGGCTACCATGACTTGTCACTCTAGGTCTACCCTGCCCACTCTATGTTACTGACATTAAGGCTACCATGACTTGTCACTCTAGGTCAGACCAGCCCACTCTATGTTACTGACAGTAAGGCTACCATGACTTGTCACTCTAGGTCTACCCTGCCCACTCGATGTTACTGACAGTAAGGCTACCATGACTTGTCACTCTAGGTCTGCCCAGCCCACTCTATGTTACTGACAGTAAGGCTACCATGACTTGTCACTCTAGGTCTGCCCAGCCAACTCTATGTTACTGACAGTAAGGCTACCATTACTTGTCACTCTAGGTCTGCCCAGCTCAATCTATGTTACTGACAGTAAGGCTACCATTACTTGTCACTCTAGGTCTCCACTGCCCACTCTATGTTACTGACAGTAAGGCTACCATGACTTGTCACTCTAGGTCTTCCCTGCCCACTCTATGTTACTGACAGTAAGGCTACCGCCACTTGTTACTCTATGTTACTGACATAAGGCTTCCATGACTTGTTACTGTAGGGCTGCCCTGCCCACCCAACCGGAGGATAACAACTTCGCCGTGTTACCCTTCTACCACATCTACGGTCTGTCTGCTATCTTACTGGGGACCCTCCAGGACGGAGGGACACTGATCACCACGCCAGGGTTCGAGCCTGAATCCTTCCTTAAAGCCCTACAGAACAGAAAGGTGCCGGCTTGTTTCTTCTTTACCAACACTGTTCATTGACTCTTTTTACATGGAATTATTCCATACGATAAACGTTTCATTTTTATGCAGGATGACTTTAGGACAAAATAGAAACAAATATCTAATGTCACAGATTGTCGGGTAAGTATATGCCTGTATTCATGCAGAAATATAGCTTGATATGCAGCTTGAATATTGAATAATGTATGTACAGTGACACAGTCTGTACATGAAACATTAAGTATCAAATTTAAATTTTGATATATCGATTACGGTGTTGTAGATCTACAATCAATTGACTTATTTATAGTTCAACATTACAAACATGGCCAACAATATCTGATAAAAGCTACGCTGTATACAATGTCTACATGCACACGGTCATCTGTATGACACAGAAGTGTGACGTGGCCAGAAAGTCCAGGTTCGACACCGGGCTTGGCATCTGCAGCTTTTCCAAATGTCTCACCTCCAAATGATTAAAATGCATAGCTATCAGTTTTTGCAGGTGCAACAGGTCTTAAGATTTTTCTTAAATTTGGTGAACTTCACAACTTCAGTTGAATTAGTTTCTAATGATTTATTTTTAAACCTAACAGTGAATAAAAGGAAAAAGGATACATATAAATAACCATAGGTCAGTGATTCAGGAATGGTGAAGCAGCATTAATTTCACTAGTGTGAACGTATTTTAGTACGGCCATTGGGTCATACTGGAACAAAGTGATATGATAACTGGCGACCGCTATTTAAACAACTGTTGAACTACCGGTGAAACAGCTTATCTCCATTTACTTTTGACGTATATCTTTATATCTCACCTTCTGCAAAAATGCTGCTGTGTGATTGGTCAGTACAACCCACGTGATCATAGGGTATTTCTCCACACACATCCTATATTTTTCATACGCTTCCTATAACTGTCATATCCTCTGAAAAGGGCGACTGAATTGTTAATTAGAAACATTATTTGTTTCTATACTATGTGATATAGTTAAACGTTTGTTGTTTTTCCATGTTTAATAGTGTTCAAATTAAATTGTGTTTACATATATCTTTGTTGTTCAATTTGTTTTGATTTAAAAATGCCCAAGAATTAACGTAATGCAGTCGGTGAGATATAAACATTACACGAAGCGAAGCTTTAGTGGGGCTGTATGAACCCATACCTGAAATAATATATAGTATGTCTATTAATAAACACGTCCTCACAACTGGTTTAAAATCTGTCTTGATGGTTCCTGGGTTGGACCAGTACTTTGTGTCTCATTACTATGAATCAACAAGTGTGTGCCAATTGCAGGTCACCCAGCTTCACATCGTGCCGCCAATCGTGTTGTTCCTGACCAGACACCCTGTAGTGGACAAATTTGACCTGTCGAATCTTCGTCACGTGATCTCAGCAGCCGCGCCCCTCGGCGGGGCCCTCAGTCAAGAGTTTGCCGACAAACGAAAAGTCACGCTTTTGCAAGGTCCGTTATTGCTGAATATATATATATTTTTTACCATCCAACAGTTTATATTCAATTGAAAATTAATAATACGAAAATTAATTTAAAAAAAACAATGGTGAGGTTGCGTTTTAGTAAAGTATAGTAATTTTATTTTCGGCAAGGAAGGTAGTTTGCAACTGCTTCTGGTTATGCCAGTCTTAAAAACGCTATCACAAATTGTCACTAACAGTGCCAATATCGAACTACACATTGGCCATATTCTATTGTAAACAATTTAAGTAAACATAAATATGAATCCAGAAGCTAAATGGATGAAATCCCCCATTTCCTATGTATAAATCTATTGCCCGTCTGTATATTTCAGGTTACGGTCTGACAGAGACGTCGCCAGTTGCCGCCCTGGATACACCCCCGCTGACCGTGGGCTCTATCGGCTTCCCAATACCAAACACGGAGTTCAAGGTCAGTTACAAGCTCACAAACAGCACCCACCAACACTTTTCTAGCTTTGACACTAACATATAACTAACGTATACACAGTCTACATCCATTTATGCTTGCCCCGTTTCGTCACTTCTTGTGTGCTAATATTATGTCTCAATGCCTTATTCCTCTTTCCATATTTTTCTGCCATTAAAACTGTTTCGCCCGATTAGTTTTGTAACTCATATGTCAACTAACTAACTTTTTAAGACCATCGCATTATTATTATTATTATTATTATTATTATTATTATTATTATCAGGTTGTGAATCCTGAGACAGGAGCATCCCTTGGGAAGAACGAGACGGGAGAGATCTGTATCCGTGGGCCCCAGGTAATGAAGGGTTACCTTAACAACCAAAAGGCCACGGACGACATGATAGACAGCGATGGATGGCTCCACTCAGGTACTCCAATGTTGCGCATAAGTGTAGCTCGCCGGAGCAGTTGCCTTTGTCCATCCATCCCTTATTCGAATGTCATTTGTCCGTCATCTTGAATGAAAAGTTTATATGATTATACGACCAAGGTTCATTACATGTAAATGGTCTCGACAAAGATTTATGAGACCCCTTGTCACACCAAAAGGTCTAAAAACATGGCTCTTGTCTAACTTAAAATACCAATTCTCCAATATATACAAAGAGTTGTTAGTGGAATGCATTTAGTCAAGTGTAGTTCAATTGTAATTTGTTTTCTTTATTTCACGTGGTATGTTCATTTATTCTAGGAGATATCGGCCACGCTACTGACGAAGGAAAATTTGTAATCACAGACCGACTGAAGGAACTTATCAAATACAAAGGCTTGCAGGTAAAAAATGACATACTTTGTCAGAAGAAAATGACTCCGAGATATAGATATATTTGTTGTAGGTTCAATATACTAAATTTAAGGATCTAAAACGTTTTGACTGATTGCATGCAGTCTAGTATGGATACCCTTTTTAACTTGTTTGTTTGAATACCACGAGTCACACTTATCGCTAAGCAATACTTTAATACTCGGGGGCTAATTTTACCATTGATTCTTGTTTCTCTAATAAAGATGCCCAATTATTAAATTTCTTAAGAAATATTGTTAGTTATTAAGGTAGTAATTCATGTCGACTCAGTAGTCATGCACTTGGATATTTCGTAAATTTAAAATATTGATGGTGAAATGCATGTGACTACCTAATTTAAGAATTCAAGTATACATTGTATTTATATACTTAGCGTGGAATTCGAGCCTGACCATGTTTTACCCGAGTGAAACAGGACTGGAGAAGTAAGATCTGCAAGCAACAAACAGCTTTCTCTCACGTGATACACATTGGATCGAGGTGTCGTTGACGGTCTCGAACATTTAGATTTCTTCTCTGACGTTTGACTGAAAGTAAGCCGCTGGGCCCGGCTAGACTGCCGTTTTTGTTTTTGTTGTTGTTGTTGTTTTTTGTGTTTTTTTACGTGGTTGGGGGTGGGGGGCGCAGTTTCAGTTAACTAGATAGGCCTATCTCTATACATTGTGTACACTTTTTGTATGAAAGGTTGCGCCAGCCGAACTGGAAGACTTGCTCTTTAATCATCCTGCTGTCCAAGACGCTGCGGTTATTGGTATCCCGGATGACCGCGCTGGAGAGTTGCCGAAAGCATATATAGTCTGCAAACCAAATACAAACGTATCTGCAGAAGACATCCAGAAATTCGTAGCAAGTATGTATCTTGATTTTCTTTTTGATTATAACTCTCCTTGAATCTTTATTTAGGTATTAGTAGTAGGTTTGAGTCCTAAAAACTGTGTCATTTACGAAATTTGACGAACGGTTCTTCGTACGATCTGTAATGAAATTTCTCAGTTTGATTCTAAGTAGTACAGGATATTAAAATAGTTTTCAATCTTGTTCAGTAACACCCTAGTTTCCGCTAGTAAATTACTAATCTAAAGCTACTGTAGATTCTACAAGCTCCAACAACCTTAAACTTATCATCATGATGACTTTTTAAACAGTCAAAGGTCAAGGTCATTGTTACTAAAAATATTATTTTCGTTTCTGTCAAAAAAACTTCTTTTAGGAGTGAGGTATGATGATCAGAATTAGTAGATAGATAACTTATGGGAGGAGGAAGATTGGGATTGATTTTCAGGTCATTAGGGACAAGGTCATGCTATTTGTTTGCTTGCCTGAGCCGACTCTTAAAAACCTGGCTTCGCGTCATTTGACTGTTTCTTGTAAATTTTATGTAATAACTTTTTTATCCAGGTAAAGTCTCAGAGTACAAACAGCTACGAGGCGGAGTTGAGTTCCTGAATGAAATCCCAAAGTCTCCCAGTGGCAAAATACTGCGCAGAATCTTACGGGAAAATAATTAGACATAACTAATAAAGATACAAAGAGATGCACATTGGATGTATAAACACCCCCATTGCAGTGTTTGAATAAGTCTATAAACATTTTCTATCTCATTTGGAAACAGCACATTCACAGCAGACACATCTAGACATTTTCTAGAGAAAAAAAAATAAACACTAGATTTAACTAGTTTATATGCCAAAGATCAATACTTTTTTGTGATCAAATAAACTGACATTATGACATTATCGCGGGGTATGACTAAAACACGAAAGGGACGAAAGGAACTTATTAAAATGGTATTTTCAAGAGAAAATTGTTAATAGTCATGTTTTTATTGTGGATTGTTAAAATACCAAATAATATTTATAAAATTCGTAAACTTTAAAAGTCCAGTAGGTAATAATAATAAAAAAAACTCCGGGGCTCAGTGGATCCGCAGTATACACTTAGCCGTTTCGTGCGAAAGGAATGTTTTTCTTCCAGTATAGTCATTATTCTAGGCGTTTATCTTTTTCATGTATCACGCTTACTTTTTCATTACTTTGCCGAATATTACAATAAGATAAGTGTTTAAGTAACATATATCGCATTTGACGACAACAGTTACAAAAAATACACAAGCCTTCTTCAGTAGTTCAATATTGAGTTCCTTTCGAAGCGAAAGGGATACAGCAGGCATATCTAATATTTGTAATAATAGCTCAAAAATAACATTTTATCATCGAATTTTATTAAACGTGGTGGCTTTTCATATTTCATAGATCAAAAACTTGTTGTTGTGATAAAAAATCACTTTCATGTTTTTTGTTAGTTCCATTCGTTCCTTTCGCCCCTTTCGTTCCTTTCGTGTTTTAGTCATACCGTTATCGCGCATGTTACAGACTGATTGACAGCATTTGTCTGAAATAAAATAGAACACGCTTTTGTGGCCTCGAAACTTAATTAATACACCATTCGCTGTCTCTTTTTTTTAAGGAGAAAGCTTAACATTTTAAAAATGAAAATCAGTAGTATTGAGAACAGTTTAAATAAGTGAAAGGCTATGTTACGAAAGTTTATTTCCTTTGGTAGAAGGATATGAAATGTTTATAACAATACGTGAATGATGTTGTGCCAAAAGTTGACAGAATATTACACATTCCATAGAAATAGCATCATGTATGAAATATATATCATTGCTGTAGATGACTGGATCAAATGATTGATAGATTCCATCCTATTTTGATATCAACTATTTTTTACAGTTTTTGGACTACTTTTGTTTTCATATTATCATTACTTTCATTTTCTTAAACAAAGAGTTCCTCATCAGAATTGTTTAATCCTGTAATTTGTCCAAATTATTAGGTGCTTTTGTAAAATGTTTATATATACATGTTTGTGTGAGAGACTGGCGGTATGTTTCCTATTCCGTATGAACAAATAGACTATCATGACAATCAAAGGACGGGATTAGTTAATTTTATAGTGTAGTAAAATATAATTTATTCACATCTAGTACACACCGGATTCTCTAAATCGATAGTCTGATGGGTGTTAGAGTGTGTGAGGAACGTGGCTGCTATCTATATATAATGAACAACATAACACACATACCACAAACTGGGCTCTGTAGTTGTGTATATATATACATGTTATCACAGTGACAGATAGAGACAGGTGGTCACGTGATGAGAGAATTCAAGAGAGTTCAACGATATTTGTAAACTTGTGATTATGCTTATATTAACTTCACTGCTTCTAGAATGTAGATCCCTAAATTAAAAATTTGGTGAAATATATGAATCAGAAATAAATATATTTATTGTCATTTTTTGTTATTGTGGTTGTTGTTTTTGTTTTTTATATTCACATCATTATTTTGTTACTTTCTTATCAAGAAAGTAAATCATAATGATAAATGATTATTTATCTAACCCTTAGAAAGTTACATAAAGCCCAAGGATCTTGGATTGACACACATAATTTCATTTTACCTCATATAGACTCATTTTGACACGTTGGCAATCACAGCAGACCCAGGTCAGACAGCTCCTTCTTGGAACTCTTTGCTCATACAGATTGGCAGCTTTGATTCTATAGTCTGTATACGGCAAATTAAATTCAATTGTTTTATAAACCATTTTAAAGCAGCTCGTTGACTAAGAATTTGATTTTTAACATCCGTGTGTATTACCCTATCAATGCTCGTCTACGCATGATCATCTAGTGTAACATTCCGTGACTGTAAGAATTAAAAATGTGTGGTTTCCCCACCACACACAATAGCATTACGAACGGTATTGAAACCAATAGTTAGAATTTCTATTTTCGTATGCCGTCAAATGACAGATCACATTCACTCTTCGCGCATGCTTTGACTTCACAAGAATCCAAGACAGTAGTAATTAAGATTCATAAAAAGAGATCATAGAAGTAAAACACCAGAAACAATATCAAAAATGATACAAGAACTTTAACTAGAAACATTACAAGACCGACGCTTAAGGCTAAGATTAATATTCATGTATAAGATGGCTGAAGGGTAAGTTCCAGCACTGCCAACTGCAGACTTTGTGAAATTCACCAGACGAAAAAGAATAATAACAAAAAAAAAAACAGTGGTTGCATAATATCAAATATACATGAATTAGAAAAAAAAGCCTAAAATTCTTTAAGTTTGGAAATTCCACCATCAAACTCAAAAACAATATGAATTCATTTTTGTGGATACGGCGATTCATTGGAGTCACCTCCCTGATAATGTTGTGCATGCTATCTCAGTAGAGGCAATCAAAAATGCCTTTAAGAGCAACCAATAATAATAAAACGGAGCTTTTTTCCCGATGACAGGCTGAACTTACGAATTCGCTACCCGAAACTGGTAAATGTTTCAGAGCGTGTTACGTGGTACCGTAAGCACCTACTTCGGGGATACTGTAATGGATGTTTGACCTACACTTGTCGAGTTTATTTGTCAGGAGACAAATTTTTCATCAACATTAACGAGGGAGACCCCCAAAAAAACTTTTTTTTTTAAATTTCTACCGATCATCTGTATACAAGCTGTTTTTCGTTCAGTAAATTATATTCATCAAGCCTGGAATGTATACATGAATGTTCATGTGGGAAAGGGTTATAGATTGTTACACATGTAGTTGTTTATCTTACATCAGCTCCCAGCGTACACCAATGCAGGATATCATGACATTTGCATATTTTACAAGGATATCGCTATACACTGTTGGGTTATACCAAAGTTCATTGAAGTATGAAAAAGACTAGTCTCACTTTTGCAATCACATGTGATTTTTATAAGAATAGTCTACCAAACTTCTGAAGCCAATTTCAGAGTTCGTTGAGAAATTAGACCAGCCAGGCTGGGGTTACTGCAGTGATTTTTCGGCCGTTAGGCCGTCAATTTTCACTCTGACTTCCTGTGCAACACAGTAATGAAGCGGACTAAAATCAGGCTTTTCATTGGTTATTATATACTCTGCTAAATTCCCATTGGTCATTGTAAAATAAGTCAAAAGAATGAAAGGAGTTGAGGGAAACGAGTTCTTGAGATCTCTGTTTGTTTTAAAAGTTGGAAGTTTTCTTCCCCTGCGAGCGATTTGTCCCGAATAGTAACACTGCACCTTTTTAAGGTAAACTGAAAAGTAGAACGCTAAAAAATAGGAAACGCATAGATTTCGGAATTGATTGTTCGACCCTGACAGATCCTACATTCAACAAAAACGTAACATCCGGTTTCGGTTTGAAACCCGCGAAACTTAGTCAAATGCGCAGATGTTTTAAGGCTGTAAGTGTCTACCAACATTGTTCAAATTATTTTGACCCGTGGTATTTTAAAGAGCTGCGCTGACACAGGATTTACACAACTATTAAACCAGCAACAAAACCTGTTGCATGTTAAACCATTCAGACATTAATCATTAAGCTGGTTTCTTTATATATATATATATATTAAGATATTTCTTGTTTATCATCAGACTAGTGACTAGAGACAAGTCTAGAAAAAGACTTCCAGTTTTGTACAGTACATGTAATTTTAGAGTAGCAGTCCATCATGCAAGTAGGTGGATTCAAATATTTACCTCACCTAATGTCTTTTAATTTGTTGAGTTACTGTCGCTGACAGTTTACAGTGACGTCCATCTATTTACTGGTGGAGAAAACACCCAGGTAGAACCACTTTTTGTTTGTTTGTTGGGTTTAACATCCCACCGACAGTATTTCAGTCATTTTGGAGACTATGTCCACTTGAGACAGATATTTTGCTGCCACACTGCTGTAACACGCCGTAGACATGTGGCATGATACCACACCCAGTCAAATTATCCCGACACCAAGCCAACAAGTCCTGCAACTTATTTGAACTACCTTTACATGCTGAGCGTCAAGCAAGGGAGCTATAACAGTGTAGAACCACAGACCTACCGCAATAAAGCATCTATACTGACAATAAAGAGGGATGACCACAACACTAAGTGCTTATAGAAATATTAGAAGATGAATAGTGTCACTGTCAGGCCTCAATATATGAAACTAACCATTATGAAACATTTAATAAGTCATTCTTAATAATGCGTTGTTTTTATGTTAAAGTACAACTTTCATAATTTTAAATATCAATTTCTCACAAATGTTCAGTCCAAACTGTGTGGGAACAAGACAAAACAAGAGGCCCATGATGGCCCTAAATCGCTCACCTGAGATAAATAGGTTGACCCAAGGAACATCTGTACCAATTTATTTTAAAATCTGGCCAGTAGCTTTGAAGAAGATGATTTTTAAAGTTTTCATATTTTTTTTCTTTTTGTTGCCATGGCAACAAGAGTTCTATATGGATCAAGTTTATTTTAGCAACTTTTGTGAAGGTTGTCCCAAGGATCATTCCTGCCAAATTTAATCAAATTCTTTCCAGTGGTTTCAGAGGAAATGTTGATTAAAGTTTTCCCTATATACATATAAGGCAAATAAGCCCCGCCCCTGGCGGCCATGTTTTTTACGGATCGGAAAATTTTTAGCAACTTTGGTAGAGGTTGACCCAAGGAACACCTGTACCAATTTATTTTAAAATCTGGCCAGTAGTTTTGAAGAAGATGATTTTTAAAGTTTTCATTTTTTTTTCTTTCTATTGCCATGGCAACCAGAGATCTACATGGATCAAGTTTATTTTAGCAACTTTTGTGAAGGTTGACCCAAGGATCATCCCTGCCAAGTTTAATCAAATTCTGTCCAGTGGTTTCAGAGAAGATGTTGTTTAAAGGTTTCTCTATATACATATAAGGCAAATAAGCCCCGCCCCTGGCGGCCATGTTTTTTTACGGATCGGAATAATTTTAGCAACTTTGGTAGAGGTTGACCCAAGGAACATCTGTACCAATTTATTTTAAAATCTGGCCAGTAGTTTTGAAGAAGATGATTTTTAAAGTTTTCATTTTTTTTTCTTTTTGTTGCCATGGCAACCAGAGATCTACATGGATCAAGTTTATTTTAGCAACTTTTGTGAAGGTTGACCCAAGGATCATCCCTGCCAAGTTTAATCAAATTCTGTCCAGTGGTTTCAGAGAAGATGTTGTTTAAAGGTTTCTCTATATACATATAAGGCAAATAAGCCCCGCCCCTGGCGGCCATGTTTTTTTATGGATCGGAATAATTTTAGCAACTTTGGTAGAGGTTGACCCAAGGAACATCTGTACCAATTTATTTTAAAATCTGGCCAGTAGTTTTGAAGAAGATGATTTTTAAAGTTTTCATTTTTTTCTTCTTTTTGTTGCCATGGCAACCAGAGTTCTACATGGATCAAGTTTATTTTAGCAACTTTTGTGAAGGTTGACCCAAGGATCATCCCTGCCAAGTTTAATCAAATTCTGTCCAGTGGTTTCAGAGGAGATGTTGTTTAAAGGTTTCTCTATATACATATAAGGCAAATAAGCCCAGCCCCTGGCGGCCATGTTTTTTTACGGATCGGAATAATTTTAGCAACTTTGGTAGAGGTTGACCCAAGGAACACCTGTTCCAATTTATTTTGAAATCTGGCCAGTAGTTTTGAAGGAGATGATTTTTAAAGTTTTCAAATTATTTTTCTTTTTGTTGCCATGGCAACCAGAGTTCTTCATGGATCAACTTTATTTTAGCAACTTTTGTAGAGCCTCACCCAAGAAACATTCCTGCCAAGTTTCATTAAATTCTATCCAGTGGTTTCAGAGAAGATGTCGTTTAAAGCAAATTGTTGACGACGGACGACGCACGACGGACGACGCACGACGCACGACGACGGACGCCGGACGAAGGGCGATCACAAAAGCTCACCTTGAGCACTTTGTGCTCAGGTGAGCTAAAAAGAAGCACAACTATTTTATTTAATGTATGTCACAAGATTTATTATCACTAACATCATGATTTTGACAATGCAATTAACAACTTACATGGAATCACTTTATACATGACAAATGAAATATATTGCACAAAAAAGTCACATAAAGATTGTATTTATTAACAGGACTACCAACATCCCTACAGATTCAGACATATTCAATATCACACAAACTGTATTTGAATTTATGCAAACCTGAGTTCTTTGCAGGCATATTTTCCAGTATAATTTACCTTAATTCTAGATATTTATAATTCTAAATAAAACAAAATCACTTCATGGTTTTCTAAGATGTCTTTCTCAATGCAAATACAGCATAAAAACTAAACTTTCGCATATTTTCAATGCTATCAATGTATATTTCACAAATGTTTTAATAAGACTTAATACTGCTGGCCATAACTTTATTTTAACCATTTATAACCTTAATGATATTGATGTGTTATATGATTCCAGTCATTTCATTCTACGTTGTAAATAATTTGAACTTAATCAGCAATCAAAAAACATGAAACTCTTGCTTTTTTTTTTTTGCAGTCTCTACCAAATGTTTCAATAAAATATTCTAGGCCCCAAAATCTCAAAAGATCTCAGGCCTGAACTCAAATATCATACTCAAAACTTGAATGTAGAAAATCTCATATAAATAAAATTCATATTTTTGAGAAAGATGGGGTCTGGTCACAAAATCAAAATACCAGACCTGGAGAAGGAGGAAGTTTGAAGAATCTCCAAATTTAACAAGGAAATATGGCAGCCTGATCCCCCCCCCTCCTTACACACATAAGAGTTATACATGACATACTGGATCACTACAACCGTATGGCTGTCTTGACACCTGAGACAACAAATGTAACTAGAGCTACTGTGGATGCTGATTCTAACACTTATCTGTCCTGACCTGGTAATAAATGTACAGTATAACTTCTTAACAAATGCCACTCAAAGGAAACTGAATACTGGCATTTATCTGATGGCAGTTATTCAGAGATGACCAGTTGCAGGGGTTTGTCTATATATCTTCATATATCACGGCAGGATATAACACCATTTAAAGTGATTAACGGGAAAGTTGTAACTTCAGATACAAACATGGTTTAATGTATTGAATGTGTGAACTTTTTTACTAGTATCCAGTAAAACAAGAATTTAAAAACCACAAGAGGCCTTAATACACAGGTTTTGGTAGTCAAAATATCAGTAATAAAATAACTATTATGAAAGATATCAGTATACATTCACACACAAAAAATTGAATTATAGAATATTTTTATGACTTTACAAATTTACCATACTTTTCTGCAATTATTTTACAAATCTGAGTAAATATGAAAAAAGGGTAAGGTAAGTAGGTATAACAAAAGATCTCAAGACTTGGGTTGTTGACAGAATTAGTGTAAAGAATAAAACCGTATAAATCAACATTTAAAAACAAGAGTGTTCTTTGGAACATGTGTGTCACCTGCTGAAGTCTGACGGAAAAAGTGTGCTTTGGACAGACAGAGGGACAGACAGAGACGATAGAAAAGTGATCCCTATGTGTCACCCTCTGCTTACAGCAGGTGACACAGAAATATAAATGTAACAATATTTCTACTAAAAGGAGTTACCTTTTATCTAAAACAGTTAATGTAGTTGAACATTCAGACCCATAAATAGTCCTGGGACTAGAACTATAAGGAGTGACAATGTTATAAAGATGAGTGGGAAACCAGCAGTTTTTACTTCACAATTTGTTTTTCTTTGAAAAATACATGTTTATATCTACAATGATGTCAAATGATAAAAAAAACTTTCAAAAATAAATATCCTGAAACTTTGTGTTCATCTAATATTAAGTCTTTAAACCATATATATGGAAGAAATATAAGAATAAATAGATGTGTAAGACTGATTCTTCTCAAACTCTACTGTGACAAGCAATGTACGGGGTTGTAGTTATTGGTATATCTTGTGATTTTAACTCTGACAGTCCAATTTAAGCACAACTGAAGTTCTGAACCCATGGCAGTGATGATACACACATCCTGTCCTGTGTCCCTCACATTTCCTTTGTATGTCTATGAGACACACTCGAATGTCCTTGGCTTTATCATGAGGTTTTCTCCAACATACTGTCCATCGGTTCCTCTGAGTCTATGTTGAATATATGTTGAATATAACTTGCTGTTCACTTTTTTGATTTCTTCAATGAAAATGTCTACAACAAAAAAGGTATGTTTTCAGAACTGTTCAAACTCATTCCTGCAATAATTGACCAATTTTGTGTGTCTGTGAATTATACCCATGTGGTTTTCATCACAATTGTACTTAAAATGCAAGTAAATAGGAGCTAGTATGATTAAAACACAACTAGAAAGCATGTTGTAATTGTATATAAACTGTTCACTTATGCTTTGTAATGTAGTTGGGTGTAGACTGACACTTGTACACACTTGCCAAAAAATTAGCTATGAAGTAGTCTAATTTACATACAGAAGGTCCCGAGTTCAATTACAACTCGGGGCGGTAGGATTTTAATTTATGGTTAAATTTGGCAACCAGCATACATAGCTCACAGTTTTAGAGGTGATGACACCATTCCAAAGCCCAAAGAATACTCCCAATAATTCAAGAACAGATTCTTGAAAGGAATGGGTGTAATAGTAGAGATGTATAATGGTATCTGTACTTCCTTGCCATAAAGCTAGCGTTTTTAATGAAGGGTAGAGGGTCAAATGTGCATACTGAAGGTCCACAGGTTGAATCAAGTCCATGACAGTTGGATTTTACTTCAAACTTAAAAGCATTTGAAAGACCATCTGCTGAAAATTCATGAATCTCATTTTATCTTAACAAAATTTCATCTGCACTGCTTAGTATTTATGCAATGCCTACCTTTGATGATGATGATTTGGTGGTGGAGATTTGTGATTTCAGAGCGTCAATCTCATCTTTCTGCTGGGTGAGCTTCTCGTTCATCCCAGCCAGGTGGTCACTCATCATACTTAGCTGACTCTCATAGTTCTTACTGGTGGTGGACAACTCATCCTACAGTGGAAATTACAGTGATCATCAATAGGAAATTGTATCATGCTCTTTCCTTTTCTCTATTTTAACCACACAAAAAGATTTTTTGATAAATATGCATGATTAAAATTTGTAGGCTAATTTATGCTGATTGAGGAGAGGTAAAGAAAGGCAACTTAAATTACTTCTAGATTTATTATTCAAAAGAACTATCTGGATTTCATACTGGGTTTTCAAAATAATTTCAGTCATGAAATATACATTCAGACTAGACTGCATTAAAAATCTGATAAATATTATATTTATTCATTCATTTATTTAAATAAAAAAAAAAAGATTTTAAAATGTAGTATGTCCACAAAATGTCAAATATTGAAGATTTTACTTGTATTTCTTGAAAAGATGTGTGGAAAAAAAATACACTGAAAGAAAATGTACCTGGATATCAGGTACATTAAAACTTAGTACTTGATTAAAGTCTTCTTGGATAACATAAATGGCAAGAAAATTTAATGTGTCTCTCACTTTCAGCTGAGCATAGGTCTGTGACAGGGCCTTTAAATCATCCTCAGCCTGTTTCTTGGCTCTCTCCCCTATCTGTAACTGTTTGTGCAGGGCTCGCACCTGAAAAAGGAGGCATAATCATGTCAGGTGAAGAAAAGACTGGTGCATTTTCAAAAAAAAAAAAAAATAATATTCATACTGGTTGCAAATATGGGATTACATCAGAAATATCAGAGTTGCTATATGGAACACCCAACCTTGACAATGTTATCATGTCATATTGAAGTCCAGGGATGAAGTCTTATGTACCATTCCAGTTTTATAGTTTCAATGTGTTCTTTGGTCTGACCTGGTCAACCACTGACTTCCTATTATCCCAGTGGATAGCCTTTAAGTCAATCTGAACAAGAAAGTCAGTAGAACTGACAGATGCTCCCCGAAGAATGTCATTGTTACAAATAAGGCCTTGGTCAATGGGTGGGAGGATATGTTAAGGACCGGAATGGGATCAGCACATGCTTATCATGTATAGAATCCAGGTAATGTCCTCAAATTCGAAAAAAGGGAAAAATCAAATACAAAATACAATTTATTTACCTTTATATTATAGCAATGACTGAAGATTGATACCCATCCAAATAATTTGATGATCACTGAAATATGGCGTTGACAAATGGACCAATGGCTTAAGATCTCCAGTCATACATTTCAATGTGTGCTCATAACAAAGAGGTTAACCAACACTCTTGACATATGACTGGATATTTGAAATAGTGTATAATGGCCTAAACAACAATTAGCTGACATGATTATGATTGACATTACTAGCATATTGAATTTTGTGGGGTTTTGTTTAAATGATATCTCCTGTTAAATTAGGCAAATGACATGAATATCAGTCAACAACATGGTAGTAGGGGCCATAACTCTCTTAAAAATTGAGGAACCAGGTCACATCGACGATATGCGTATCTACTCTTGGTAATAAAGCTTCCCATAAAGTTTCATTGAACTTAAGCCATTAGTTCCTGAGAAATAGCCCGGACAAGAATCATGCAACATGAACTATAGGCCAAAAAGTCAAGGAGCCATAACTCTGTGAAAAATTGAGGAACCAAGTCACACCGACGATATGCGTATCTACTCTTGGTGATAAAGCTTCCCATAAAATTTTGTTGAATTCAAGCCATTAGTTCCTGAGAAATAGCCCGGACAAGAATCATGCAATATGTAATATAGGCCAAAAAGTCAAGGGGCCTTAACTCTTTGAAAAATTTAGGAATCGGGTCATGCTGACGATATGCGCATCTCCTCTTGGTAATAAAGCTTCCCATAAAGTTTCGTTGAATTCAAGCCATTAGTTCCTGAGAAATAGCCCGGACAAGAATCATGCAATATGTACTATAGGCCGAAAAGTCAATGGGCCATAACTCTTTGAAAATTTTGGAACCGGGTCATGCTGAGATATGCGCATCTCCTCTTGGTAATAAAGCTTCCCAAATTTTTGAATTCAAGCCTTCAGTTCCTGAGAAATAGCCCGGACAAGAATCATGCAATATGTACTATAGGCCGAAAAGTCAATGGCCCATAACTCTTTGAAAAATTTAGGAACCAGGTCATGCTGAGGAGATGCGCATCTCCTCTTGGTAATAAAGCTTCCCATAAAGTTTCGTTGAATTCAAGCCGTTAGTTCCTGAGAAATAGTCCGGACAAGGAAAGTGTGACGGACGAACGGATGGACGAAGTGGCGACTATATGTGTCACCTTCGGTGAGCATAATAAAATTGTAAACACTGGAGAGGTCCTTATATTCATATCCTTGAAAGTCAGTACATAAAACAAAATCCTGTGTGACCTGCTTTACCAAAAGTTGATTGCAACATCACTGTTGTAAAACATTGAGGTTTCATGATATCGAGCAGCTTCTGAGACACTTCTATAATTGTTAAGATGGTATGGACAACAACAACACAAAGATATATGTGTAGCTGTCAATGTCATTTAACAACCTCATTAATTAACCCTTTCCCTCATATAGACTCATTTTGACGCACTCAATAGGTACCACATAAAGCCTGATCTGCAGAAAACCACAGTTAAACCTTACCAAATTTAATTACAAAATCCTCATTTCCAGACCACTGAGGAGCAGCGAACAGCATAAAACCTGATCAGCCTGCGAGTTACTTGCAGGCTGATCTGGTTTTATGCTGTTCGCATAGGTCTTTTCATGGTTTCCTCTATGAGGGAAAGGGTTAATATTTCAGATCACAGAAATGAATAACAGATCATCTTTATGTCATGATCAGCAGCCAATGCCCAGTGTCAACCCTACATGTTATACCTCAGCATGGAAGCTGACACTCTTGCTGTCTGCCATCTGTAACTGCTGGGTCAGCTCGTTGATCCGGGTACTGAAGTGGTTCTTGATCAACATCTCCCTGGTGTCCAGGTCCGAGCCTGGCTTGGACGTTGACTGTAGCTTACCCAGCTGGAATATGACCAGAAGGGTACAGATTAACTGTACTTTATATGTTTCATCTTATCATGGGGAGGGGGGGTGGGGGGTTCTGCTATTTTTGTATTTTTGTTCATTCTGTGAATTCATCCTAAAGTTAAAAAGGACATTTACCAGAATGTCAAATTAATCATAACTTGTTTTAAGATGAATATTGCTAAATTAAGAAATCAAGTATCGATGATACCAAAGCCCTATACATTATAAATAAAACAACAGTACAAATACTCTATCATTTTTTTCTAAATTTTCATAAATAAACCTAACACATTAAAGCTATGTCTGCTTACATCCCAGTTTTAGTTCTTTATCTTCACAAATTATAACCACAATATCTAAAATAAAAGTTCTGTAAGCTGACAATCTCTAAAATGCCTTTTAAATGTAATCCAATAACTATTAAATAAAAATCTAAAACAATTTCCAATTAAGGAATATATACATGTATACTGACCATAGATGTGTCGAGTCGTTTGTCTGAGTCGGTTCCCTTCCTGGGGATTGTGGGTGTGGCCTCTATATTGTCCTGGATGGACGTGACCAGGTTGCTCTGGTTTGTATTGTTCTCCAGCTGCTTTTCCAGTTTACGGGTTTTCTGTCAAACAGTCGCAATCTTTCAAAAACATAGAACAGGATAAATAGAAACAAAAGCATCTCTCTGACTACCAAATTCCCTAAATCCTAACCACTTAAACAAGAGTGTTCTCTGGAACACATGTCACCTGCTGAAGCGTGGCGGAAAAAGTGTGATGGACAGACAGACAACAGAAAAATGATCCCTATGTGTTACGTCTGCTTACAGCAATAAGCATCTGCAATGTATATGGCTTATCTTGTAAAAATGAGGAGTAATATTTTATTCTTCAAAAGAAAATCATTAAATTTCATGTAATTTTATGTCAATAGATGGCCACAAAATGAATTATATTAATATTCTGTATTTTGATATCTGAAAACCATAATTATGGTAATTTTAATTTTATACCTGCATATTCTTTCTTTAATTAAAAAAAATTGAATGCTTATGCCATTACAAAATAAATTCGTAACAAATATTCAAGGCTAAAAACACAGCAAATATAAAAAGCTTACCTCAATTTCATTTTCAAATTTAATTTTTAAAAGCTGTAACTCTAGCATGTAGTGTTCCTTCTCTTGTTCTAAACCAGTGACTTTTTGTTGGAATGTTTCAATCTGTAAATATCAAGATATGAAGCATCTTCTCAATGTTGGTATTATATCTAAAAAGCAGGAAAACTAATACTAATTTCAACAAATCATTTTTTTTTCAAAAATACATGCACATGTACTAGAATTGTACATGTATTATTTAATTATTGCCTACTGTGTAGTTATATATGGACTCAAATCAATAACTATTTTCCTTTTCTATAAAAAGAACACTTTGGAAACTATTTTGAAATGAAAGAAAAAGATGTTGATAACTATAAATAAACATCAATTACCATATAAGATACCGTATACACCGGCAGATTAGGCACACTTTTTTTCCAGATAATTCAAGTTTATAGAGGGGGTGCGCCTTATATGATGATATACAGCTTTTCAGGTTTCTTTTTTCATTCACCGAGAGTGAAAATTACGTATACGATCTCAGAAAATGATATACTGAAAGCCAATGATACGATATATGACACAAAGTCTATACGAAACATGATAACAATACCAGATTATTGCTTTTGTTCTTATTAGTTATCCTACAGGTATATTTCATGATAAAATGATCGTGAGAAACAGAAACAAATTGATGGAAGCCATTTTCAATATAAACAAATAAGTTTATTTTACAGGACCTTGATGTATAGAGAAACTTGACAGTGGCAATTGTTACGTAATGTTTGTTAGTTTGAGAATTTTGACAGTGACAATGGTCCCAGTTAGAATGCAGGGACACGGTTGAGTAATGTCATGTTATGAAAATGTGTCACCTTTATCCTACCCGTTGTTAATGTAACGGTCTAACGGTAATCTTATGCCATGTGTAAATAAAACGGTTCATCGTATGATTAGCCTGGTGACGTACGGATAGCTTTCAGTCTGTCAAAATGTACGACGGCGGAAATTTCAAAACAAGATTTCGCCGCATATGATACAATAAGTGATTTTTTTTCTTCAAATAAGTTACCCTGAAAGTTAGGATGCGCCTTATACGTAGCTGCGCCTAATCTGACTGTGTATATGGTAAATATCATGACAGCTAAGTCAGTCATAAACATACAGTCATATCTGTTAAGTAGAGGCTATGTTCATAATGTGAAATAACCAAACAGACAAAACTCAAGTGCAGATTAGCTTCAATCAAATTTGATTGAACTAAAACATATTCCCTGTATTGAGTATCAGATACTTAGATCAGACTATGTTATTAAAAAGTTAACTACAGACCTGTTTAGAGAGTCCCTCTTTACTTTCGGCAGAACTAAGGAGCACCTTCCTGTTTTGTACAGCTATATGGTGGGGCACTGACTCCGGGCATGCCTGCAATACAGATATAATGGGCTCATTTAACTATAAGCTGACAATATACATGTACTGGCAAAGTTTTTCAAGTTCCCTAAGTTATGTAGGCTTCCTTCATTCAATGTCTCCATTATTTGTCTTTATGACCATGATTTTGACTTATTTGTGTTTTTAAATGGAACAAGAGAATCGATAGAGCCGATGGATGCTCCCCGAATAAATGCTAGTTCCAAAAGGGCATTTTTTTTTAAAATATTTCTTTCAAATATGTGTGTTCAACTAAATACTATAATAACTTCTAAGGTATGCAAATGAGAGTTTTGGCTCTTGAAAATGCACCTTTTCTTATCAAGATATATCTAACTATGAAGTTTCATGTTGATATCTCTTATAATTTTTGTGTTATGCTCCGGACAAAATTTAAGCATGAAAAATAACAAATGGCAATTACTCCTAAATTATGCAAAACAGAGTTGTGGTTCTTGTACAATGCACTTCTCCTCATTGATATTTATCTACCTATGAAGTTTCATGTCGATACCTCTTACAGATTTTGTGTTATGATCTGGACAAAATTATGACGGACGGACGGGACGGACAAAGCAGCAACTATATGCTCTCCCTTCAGGGAGCATAAAAAATATATATCATCCACTGAATTCCTATAAATGTTCACTCATTTTTTGGCATATATGAAACTTTTTTATATACATATATGTGAATAGAAAATTTTAGATTTCTGCAGTAACATTCCTCTTCGAAGAAATTTTTTTTTATATATATGAATATTTTATCTGAATTATATGGAGACAAGTTACATAATTGCATTCAAATTATCCTTATTTTGGTGGAATTTAAATGGCTGTATGATTGAGGAGCAAGGCAATGTTTTCACTTTACTACAAACTTGATATTCAGTGAATATATATTTAATCAACCAAAAGTTGTCAAAATAATTTCAGTATGCTGACAGACTAGAATGATCACAGAAAGTAATTTATACTTCTGAATCTCACCTGGTCTTCATGTGAGTGTAGGATAGGATGATATGGGACAGGACGCAATGTCACATGACAAGATTCCTATACAACTACTTCTGTGAGCAGGGACAGAATTGGGAATTGAATTTCCTTGACCTAATTCTATGTTACATACAACGTAAGAAAATCCTGAGTTTTTTTTTACAGTTACATCAATATCAAAACATTCAAAAGGGCTTACCCTTGACAGAGAGTTAATGTATTTAGAAGCTTTTTGTCGAAAATTGACGATTGCAGGATTTGAGCGAACACAGTTTACACCTTGATCAGTTCCTACACTACTTCCTCTGGTGCGGTACCCAGCTCTCTGATTAAAGAACTCCATATTACTTGACAGGAAAGTAGCAAACTGCAAACAGAATAACAAATATATAATCTATTTTGCATTAAAATTTTAAATTGACTTCAAATCAACTGACTGACACACACAATACTGTATGAAAGGAGAATTTTTTTTCTTCAGGAAGAAATTGTAGAGATAGCTAAAACATTCAGTACTCTTGGTAGGTTAACATGAACCTCTGCAGGAACAACAAAATATACAAGTTACATCATGAAATAGTCCATGTCTTTAACTTCTATGCACAAACCACTGGTCAAACATGAACACCACTGAGAAGTTAAGGTAAGTTATTTCTTGATAGACAAAGCTGGGGTTTCCATTTTTTCTCCAAATTCATCATTCTTTGTTATCCATTTCTGTGAAATCATACATTTTCGTGGGACACTGATTTCGTGGAGGATTTAATTCAGGAATATAAATCCCCACGAAAACTTGTCTCTTATATAGACCTCACATTTTCTAGAACAAAGATCCACAAATAAATGTACCCACCAAATTTCCTTAGGTACATAATCAACAAAATATAATGATTTTACAGTATAATATTTTTATGCATCTAAATGTTAAGGTTTGTTTGTATAAGAAATAGCCTTATAAAAGAACAAGAGGGCCATAGAGGCCCTAAATCGCTCATATGAGTATAGGGTTACCCAAGGAACATCTGGACGAAAACATCTGGCCAGTACGGTAGTTTTGGAGGAGATGATATTTAAAGTTTTCATAATTTTTTTCTTTCCGTTGCCATGGCATCCAGAATTCTACATGGATCAAGTTTATTTTAGCAACTTTTGTGAAGGTTCACCCAAGGATCATCCCTGCCAAGTTTAATCAAATTTTGTCCAGCAGTTCAGAGGTGATGTCGTTTAAAGATTCCACTATATACATATAAGGCAAATTAGCCCCGCCCCTGGCGGCCATGTTTTTTTACTGATCGAAATAACTTTAGCAATCTTGGTAGATAGTTACCCAAGGAACATCTGTACCAAAACATTTTAATCTGCTTGGTAGTTTAAGATAATATGATTTTAAAGTTTTCATAATTTTTTTTCTTTCCATTGCCATGGCAACCAGAGTTCTACAAGGATCAAGTTTATTCTAGCAACTTTTGTGAAGCTTCACCCAAGGATCATCCCTGCCAAGTTTAATCAAATTCTGTCCAGCAGTTTCAGAAGAGACTGTTGACGACACATGACGTACGACACACGATACACTACGACTGACGCAGGGTGATCCTAATAGCTCACCATGAACACGTTGTGCTCAGGTGAGCTAAAAACTTGTTTATATCAGTATGGCATTTGCATTTTTATGTTTATAACAACACAAGTCTGTCCCACCTTGCCCGTACAATTGACTAGAGACACAAGGGATGAGACCACACACTCGTCTGTCGTCTTGAGGCGCTGGGTGGCTGTCGGCATCTGATGCTCTAAAGTCACCTTCGCACTGTAGTGCTTTGACACCTCTAAAAGTGTTCATAAGATCGAGGCTCCATTTCAATATTAAATGTTGGACAATTTGACAGGACAAAATTCTTGTAGAAATATTATAATGAAGTCATTATTTACTAGAGCTGAAATGGTGCGGAAAAGTATGGCTGGAATGTTGGAATGTGTCTCTATCTTATCTTAGAATTTATAAGTACTACTAAGTGTTAAGTATTTTTGGTGGATCTGAAGTAATTTTGGATAGTGGCAAACTCTCTCTGAGAAACAATCCACACTGAATTGTATACAAAATACATAAAAAATTATAATAACTTTAACTGAAAAAAAGTGTTTCATATTTTGCTATTGGATTGAGAAAATAAATACCTCTGACAACACCATGCAAATCATTCAAGTCTGCACACAAAATGGCGAACATTTTAGGGTGATTGGCAGGGCTGTGGCCACATGTTTTAGAACCTAAAATAAAACAGAAGAATGTCCATAACAGCTATAAGACAATGATAGAGACTAAACTTTTATATCAAAGTAATGAAAATAGAGACAAATCAACACATTACTGAAAATGTCTTCTACAGAAAAATTATTTAACATCTTGTCATTAATGAAATTGTTTTCCTCTAAAAATGATATAAGTTTTGAAGTTGGTCTCATAATAACCGTAATTATTTTAACATTTATCTAGACCTAAACAGTGATTTATGTCAATATAGCAAGAAGCATATTCATGTTCACTTTCAAACTTTTTCATGAATTGAAAAAACAAAACAAAAAAAAAACCTTAGCTGTAGTTATTAAATAAAATGTGTATAAAATATGCACTTACTTTTATGGTCAAGGTAAAGTTTTGTGACAAACAGACCAAAAACAATATGCCCCCCCCCTCAATCTATTCGATGCGGGGGCATAAAAACACTAAAGACAATAAAACCATGAATATCTTATAAATATCTTGTTAACTTTATCCACGGTGCAGCTGGGAAGATATACTTACTCTGTACTGCCAGTAGACTGGTGATAGTGTCCAGCTTGTTGAAGACTGCGGTCAGTTTCTTCAGTGACCGGTGGAGGTCCATATTCTTGGCCTGCAACATGCTAGTACACGAGGACACAGCACACTCCTCCTCAATACTGCAATGGCGATAATGATAATTTATATCAGATACAGAAAAGTGATTACTGTACCATACTATAATTTTGTAATTAAAGAAATGATAGACAACTTTACATATTTGATGTCTTCCTTTTAGGCCATTGCATTTGCACATATACAAGAACTGTATTCTATGATAATCATGAGCAGATTTAACCTAAGTATTGCCATTATAAGATCTGATTTGAATTGTTATTTCATATCAAATTTTACTAAATGTGTTCGTGAAAATGTTATTAAGCGAGCCTCTGGCGAGCTTTGTAACATTTTATGAACAGTTTAGTACAATTTTATATGAAATGACAATTCATGTCAAATTCTTTTTATCATATGACCTATACTGACAGTAAAATGATTATAACAACAACAAGGAAACAAAAACATGACTGAATGCCTGTGAACAATTTTCTATTGTAATATACCACCAAGGAAATAGTTCTCAATAATAAGTGAATTTCTCAATTATTTTCAACATCATATGAATAATGCATCTTTTTATAAAGTTAGCTGCATCTAACACATTTAATCAAGCTATTCGAGTCAACACACTATGCATATTTGTAGAATACACACAAGTCCCATGAAGTGATGTAATTCGGCCTAAATGTTTTATGAAACCGGAAACAGCTGTTTGAGCATCATGTCATTTGATACAAACCTGATATATGTCTCATATACCTACCTGGCCAACTGATACGGTAGGAGTTTATTCATGTAAGCAACCATACGCTTCACATTTTGAGCAAAAGGCAACAATCCTGTAGCGGTTTCCTGAAAGAGAATATACTGAATACACCTTCAAAGAAAATGTTTAACTGTAGAAATTCTTCCAAACACAAAATGTACACTGTATGCTACTTAATCATTTATTTTGATTTTAAAGTTCATTATCATACATGTGTGTACCATGTACTTACAAGTGTCGTGAGGGCATCCTCTTGGAACGTTGTAAGAAATTCTTTAAGGGACTGTTCAACTGGCCTTAAATAGGACAGGTTTTCATGAAGGAACTTGCAGAACTGAAGAGGAAGACATATTCAAAATTGAAATAAGTGAAATGCTTACATATAGCAGTATGATAAGTCTTTTCAACAGAAAAAAATCAGCATCTTTTACCCTTTCCCTCATATAGACTCATTTTGACGCACTCAATAGGTACCACATAAAGCCTGATCTGCAGAAAGCCATTAAACCTTACCAAATTTAATTATAAAGTCCTCATTTCCAGACACTGAGGAGCAGCGAACACATAAAACTGATCAGCCTGCGAGTTACTTGCAGGCTGATCTGGTTTTATGCTGTTCGCATAGGTCTTTTCATGGTTTCCTCTATGAGGGAAAGGGTTAAAGATGAAAATCTTAAGCATTCAATTTTTAGAAAAAAAAATCAACCCAGTGCCAATTATGTGCAAAAAAGGGGAAATAATTACTAAACCAGTACCAAATATGTGCAAAAGAGATATGACCAATAAAAAAGGCAAAAAAAGGGGAAAAACTATGAAACCAATACCAAATATGTGAAAAAAGGAGAAATAACTATCAAACCAAAACCAAATATGTGCAAAAAAGGAGGAATAACTATGAAACCATTACTAAATATGAGCAAAAAAGGGGAAAAACTATGAAACCAATACCAAATATGTGCAAAAAGGAGAAATAACTATCAAACCAAAACAAAATATGTGAAAAAAGGAGAAATAACTATCAAACCAAAACCAAATATGTGCAAAAAAGGAGAAATAACTATCAAACCAAAACCAAATATGTGCAAAAAAGGAGAAATAACCACTCACTTGTGTATTGACAGGACTGATGGGTTCAACCTTTCCATCAGCGGGGTAGATCTGGGATCGTTGCTCCGTGTATGTGTAGAAGTTGGAAAGTGACTGGATAACATCAGCCAGCAGATTGGCTGACTGGTTTACAAGCTCTCGTGACTTGGTCTGATGTCGACGGTCGTGGGTCGGTAGGTTGAGTCCATTCAGCTCTCGGTTTTCTGTAATAGTATGACATGGAAATAATAATGGGCATAGAAAGCATTGTTTCAGGATATGATCTTATAAAACATAGATGTCCCTTGCACTCATAGTTTACCATGGATCTGAAATATACAGATTCCATTTAAAACTTGAAAGTCGAAAGATTGCTAGCTAGAACTACACGTACCACAAAAGGTTATGTTAACATGTCCCCCTATTGGTCTGTGAAAGCATTACCAACAACAGTTAGCTAACATCATGTAATGTGAGTGAAGGACATGAAAGGGTGTGACAAGACAGAACACAACCAGTGGGAATCCTACATACTGTGAAATCATTCATTTTCATGGGACACTAATTTTTGTCAATTTCGTGGAGGGTTTTATCCACGAATATTAATCCCCACAAAAACTTGTCTCTTATATAGACCTCACATTTTCTAGAACATAGATCAGTGAATAAATGAACACACGAAATTAATTACATAGTCAACAAAATTCAATGCCAACGAAAATTAGTGATTTTACAGTAGCCCACCCTTCACTATGTGAAGCAGGGGTAAACATGTAATTATCTCATCATTATACAAGGTGTTAACTAAATTGTCATTTTTCAATAAGAATGAATACAAATGGCAAAATGTCAACAAGGGTCATTCAGTGTGACCTTGACCTTAAAGTCACATAAAACAAACCTTAAGTAACATATTTTGTGCAGTTTGGCCAAACAAGGAGTTAAAGAGATACAAAACGAAAAGACAAAAAATCAATTCAACCAAAAACAATGTCTATCCCTTTTAAATATGGGGGAAACATATCTAGAAGAAGCATGAAAGGTGATAAATATCCCTACTACACTTCCTTGACTCAACAGTATAAAAAGATATTGGATTCTTAGTAAGGTGGTACATGCTAGGATGTAGCAATGCCAATGTTTAGTAGTACATAATTCCACAAATTAAAAAAGTGAAGTATGGAATAAAAATATAAATTAAACTGAAAGAAAATAATATTTGTCTGACAGTAGAAATAACATACTGGTATCCACAAAGGGCAGTTTGTCTGCTATAATCTTGTTGGCTAAACTGAGCTGCTGTTGTAGATCATTCTCCACTGAACCCAGTGATGTCTCTCTGTAACACAAGCATTGCTGGGTTAAACATGCATTCTTAGGATAAATCATGTTTAGTTGTTGTTGTATTGTTGTATTGGGGTTTACCGTCGCTGCAATAGTATTTCAATCATATAGCGACGTCCAGCTAATTACAGGTGGAGGAAGACCCCGAGTACACAGAGGTACCCGGGTAGAACCACCGACCTACCGCAAGCCAGCTGGAAGGCTTCCTCACATGAAAAATCCGAAGTCCCTACTGGGATTCGAACCCACAGCGGTGAGGGGCTGAGAGATTTGTAGTCCACGACTGTAACCGCTCGGCCACGGCGGCCCCTCAAATCATGTTTAGTAAACCCTTTATCACTCCATCAAGGAAATGATCACTACAACCAGTATAAAACCTGATCAGTCTCAAAGTAACCTGCAAGCTGATCAGGTTCTTTGCTACACCTACCATTACGTACTTAGATGATGACATCGTAAACCTGTTAAACCTGTTCAGAGTTAGAACTGATTTCAGTATGATCTGGTTTGATAAAGCGTGATTTGTTGAAAAATGGCATACCACTATTTCAGTGAAAATGGTTAATAAACTCACATATCAGTTTATTTTACCTATTATTACAAATATCATTTTAAAAAGCCTCAAAGCAGCTGATTCACAGGTCACTGACTAATAATTTGATTTTTAACTATATGACTATATTGATTCTATCAGTATCCACCTATAGATGCATGGTCCAAACATGGGTGGTTTCTTCATCACAGGCAATACCATCACAGACTGTATTTAGACTATTTTTAGAATTATAAAACCTATACTGGTACTTAGGTTTTCTATTTTCATTTCCTGTCACTTGGCTGATCACATTTACTCTTGGGACATGAACTAACTTCATAGGCTGAACTTAGGAAATTACTAACCTAATCTGGTGATGACACCAAATCTGGTGAAAACACCACATTGCAGAACCGCAAACACCTGCTTCAGGGATACCATATTCAAAATTAACTGATTTCACCTAAGTTGCTTATACAACAAGAGGGCCATGATGGCCCTGGATCGCTCACCTGATATCATTAGGCTATGTAAAATCAAGTGACCCCTGGGGCAGAGCCAATTTTGACCCCAGGGTCATGATTTGAACAAACTGGGTAGAGGTCTATTAGCCCATGTTACATACCAAATATCTAAACTCCAGACCTTGTGGTTTTTGAGAAGAAATTTTTCTAGCTTTTTTCCAAAATAAGTCTATGTAAAATCAAGTGATCCCTGGGGCGGGGCCAATTTTCACCAAATACCTAAACCACAAGCCATGTGTTTTCTAGTTTCCTAAAAAGAAGAATTTTCAAGTTATTTCTATATTAGCCTATGTAAAATCAGGTGACCCCAATGGCAGGGCCAAATTTGACCCCAGGGCCATGATTTGAACAAATTAAATATAGATCCACTAGACAATGCATGATTCATGATTTGAACAAACTTGGTAGAGGTCTATTAGCCCATGTTACATACCAAATATCTAAACTCCAGGCTTTGTGATTTCTGAGAAGAAGATTTTTCAGGTATCTCCTATATTAGTCTATGTTAAATCAAGTGACCCCTGGGGTGGGGCCAATTTTGACCCCAGGGCCATGATTTGAACAAACGTAGAAGAGATCCACTAGACAATGCTAGACACCAAATATCTAAACACCAGGCCTTGTGGTTTCTGAGAAGATTTTTCAAGTTTTTTCCTATATTAGCCTATGTAAAATCAGGGACCCCTTTGGTGGGGTCAAATTTGACCCAATGGTCATGATTTGTAAAAACATTGTAGAGACCCAGTAGACAATGCTACATACCAAATATCTTAACTCTATGCCTTGTGGTTTCTGAGAAGAAGATTTTTCAAGTTTTTTTCCTATATTAGCCTATGTTAAATCAAGTGACCCCTGGGGCGGGTCAATTTTGACCCAGGTCAAATTTGAACAATCTTGGTAGAGAGTCATAAGATCATGCTACTAACAAAATCAAAGGCTAGGCCTTGTGTTTCGGAGAAGAAGATTTAAAATTCATTTTAATCTATTTTTAGCCCTGTGACTAGATTTGACCAATCAATAATTTACAACTTGTAAGGCCCAATAATGAACATTCCTGCGAAGTTTTATCAAAATCCAGTGAGTAGTTTAGAAGGAGATGTTGTTTAAAGAAATTGTTGACGACGGACAAACGCACGGACGACAGACAAAAGGTGATCACATGAGCTAATAGTAGTGTTTTACCGTGTAATGTGACCTACACTTGCCGAGTTTATTTGTCAAGAAACAAAGACTTCATCAGCATTAACAAAGGATAGTAGAAAATTATTATTTTTTAATTTCTTTCGATAATATGAACAAGCTGCTTTAAATTATCTTATCAAAATTTGATTAAGTATACACGTACACCTAATAATAAATTTACCATATTTCACCTATAACTTTAAACAGGAATTACAATTAATCATCTTAACAACTGCGTCTTTCTTTTCTTCTTTTTAATTTAAGAAATTCTTTAGCCAATTTTCAGCATGTAATACTTACGCCTTTTCCGCTCTCTGTTTGTAGCTTCTGATGTCATTGTCTATTGACTGCAATTTGACCTATTTATAAAATATCAATTAATTTAGATTACAATTTCACACTAATAATCAGGGTCATAAGGTAAGTCTGAAATAACATTAATTTTAATTACCTTGATTGTTTCAGAGAAAGAACAGATGGCTGTGCTTATCTTGAACTTTTGAGTTTCAAAAAACCAATCATCATACATGACTGTCATGTATGAATGAAAACAAGTAACTGGTGTTGCACACAACACATGAGTCCCCTACCGATGAGGTGCATAATATTTGTTACCATAGCAACCATAATTTTGGTCCAAGAAAAAAAACACAAAGTGATGTGAAGAATCTCCATACTACCATCTATTTATATACCAGGTTTCATAATATTATCATAATCAATTTTTAAGTTATCATGGGATCCAGATTTCCGGACATTCAGACAGACAGATGGAGAGCAAAGCTATAGACTCCTCTGGTGTAAACACTGGTACGGGACTAATAAAAAAATTTGAAATAAGCCAGTTCTGAGAACATGATGACAATTAGGACACACCTCAAGCATGGCCTTCTCCTCCTGAAGCCGGTCAATCTGGACCTTGTTCTTTTGGACCGTGGCATTAAGGACAGCCTCATGTTGACCACACTGCTTCTCGAAATGGACAAGCTTCTGCTCTAACTCTTCTATCCTACTCTTGTATGTCAGCTCAGCATCATGTACCTGCAGCAGATGTCTGGTTACAGTACATCATCATTACAGTCATCCCAAACACAAGCTCATCATCAGAATCATCAATATAAACATCCCCATTACTAACAACATCAGAAATAAACTGCTACTATAATTACTTCACATATTACATTTTTATTTCATTTAATGTGATCAACAAACATAAGACTTCCACACCATACATATTTTCACATTATTGATTTACTATATGTTTTAACATCTGCCAAATCTAAATTTATTCATCAGCAAAGGTTTTTGTTATATGCGTCTACCATTACAAAGTGTCAAAAGAAAACATCTTTATGCATAAAAGCTACTCACCTGTTTGTGTAGACGTGCATTTTCCTCTATCTTGTTCTGTAGTTCTTCGTTAAATATTCCAGGTGATGTTGGTGCAGCATGATGGGAAGGGGAGTCCTTGTTCTGGAAGTAACCATGACAACAAGGCCAGTGAGTCTACTGATATGCAAGGTACAGGATATTTGGGATCAGCGTTACAAAATAACAACTAAAAATTAACTTATCTAGGATCCATTTTGAAATATGCTTTCACACAACTCCAGCTTTTATTTCAGTCTTAATAAAACTTAAAAACTTTAAATATCAGTATGAAGCATTATGTTAACCTTTCAAAATCTTAACTAATATTGTATATGAACCTCAAATCATAGAAAAAGCTCATATCAAAA
>CM037784.1:55213868-55263868 GCA_021229015.1 Solen grandis | reverse complement strand
CCTTTCCCATGACAGTCCATTCTGTTGAAGCAAATATATTTTGGTGGTTTGTGCTTAAATAGTACACTAGTGTACCGTTCAGTGAAAATGACAAAAATGCCAACTTCTTCCAGTCAGGAAGTAGAATTGCTGTTCTTCATCATTCATCATATAAACTAGAAAATGACGATTTTTGCTGGCTTTTTCCGAAGCTGCATATGAGTGCTAAAATTGTGCACCGATAAAATGTTCAAAGGTAATGGCAAACATGCAAACTCTGACCTTTGAGTGTCCGGACGTGTAATTGCAATGAATTCATCTTGAACAAGTCCTAAATGCCATACGTCCAATTTTGCAGTCTTTGCTGAAACTCTACCAGAGTTTTAATAAAAGTAATTATTACCCTTGATTACAGTTTACTACTTTGACAAATACAAATTCATATATATATATATATATACATATATTAAAAACAAAATTGTCGTTGACAAGACGTCCCCGGAGATAAGCGAAAAACGCATGAAGGGCAGTGACAGTTAAACGTGATTCAACGTGCATATGCACATATACAAACCAAAAACAACAACAAAAACATCAAACAAAACAATAAAAAAATGCATAAGTCAACAACAACAAAAATGAATATGCACTTTACAAAATGGTTTCATTTATAAACTTGCTATACATCATATATTTGCTGATAATATTTTTGTTGCTGTTAAAATGTTCATTGACAATATATATATAATCAATTGTAAAGAATATATATATATTATCAATGTGGCTTCGTATTTGAAAGCAAGATGGCATCAAGGTAAAGTCTACTTTTTCGAACAAAATTTGATATTAAAAATCGAAAATAAAAAGTAAATCATATCAATCAAGCAAACATATTAAAAAGTTATTTGACTTTAACAATAATACTGATTGTGAAAAACAAAGATGATAATTAAACTTATGACATATTTTGTCAAAGAGTTCTAGGCAATATATATCTATTATTTCACAACGATATAACTATCGTTTATTTGATGAAAATGACGTATAGCGCCAGCAATAGCCAACAATTATGACTGATGCTTCACTGGCAGTTATATTAATTGAAATATAGAGAACTGTTCCTAATTGATGTATTAGCGAAATGCAGATGCTGAGTGTTCCCTAAGTATTTAGCACTATATCAATTAATACTAATTATTCAGTTGTTTTGCACCATATCAACCTATTATCTCATGTAATACGTAAATTACGTCTTTTCTAAAATCCAGTGTGAGGAATTTACAATACAAAGTACATATACCACCACAGAAACCTCAGGCATTTAACATTACAAAAGAGTATTAAAATGCATTGTTTCTTAACTGCTACACAATCTTGGTAATTCCAAAATAATAATAAAATTGGCAAAGTATGCAGTCTAACAAACGGCATATGCCTTTCCAAATAAGTAATCTAATATTACTCAGAAACTCTTTAAATTGAAAACCACATTGCATCTCAAAACTAGCGCGCAATCTTCTAAGTATGCTATATGGAATGATAAAACTAGTTATCTTATTTATCTAGTTATTCTGTGTGAAAGATTAATATCAATTAGTACATCTCTAATTTCTGATAATACACACGAATCTCTAATTTCTGATAATACACACGAAATCTATGTTGAGTTCATATTGTTTAAAATTGATTTTTATATTTAGCCTTTACTAGCAAAAAATACCACGGTCTCTAAAGCTTTACATGAGCAAACCTGTGGATGTGTTTTATTTTATAAGCTCATCGTCACATAAACAAAATATATACAATGCATGTAAACATGATGATGGTTATCAGATAAATAGGATGGTAATACTTTATCGTTCTGTGGTACAACGGTAGTTCGAAAACAATGAGTGAATCTTTCATATTACAAACAGTAACAACAGCTGTAATTCCATTGACACTATCATCATTAAAGAAGCTGATTAAAGATCATTTGTTCTCGGGTGATAAACAGAAAGTTCTTTATTGTCCCATTGTTCTACAATAATTCTGTCAGGCGGAAAGAAGACCATAGTAATTAGCTGTCTCGCTCATCGATGTTTGTGTAACTCTTAAAACGAACTATGTGGCCTCATTTGACGATAACCAATCACATGACGTTCATATACATTCGTGCGATGAATGGCAAGAGTTTCCGGTTGGCGCCAAGAGACACTTGTCCGTAATTCTTTTTTGCTGATTAATTTGAATCTTAGTCTGTTATTCTGGCCTGACTTGACTTAACTATTTGGGTTTACCGTCGCTTCGACAGTATTTCAGTCATATAGCGACGTCCAGCTAATTACAGGTGGAGGAAGACCCCGAATGCATGGAGGCATCCGGGTAGAACCACCGACCTACCGCAAGCCAGCTGGAAGGCTTCCTCACATGAAAATTTCCGAATGACCCTGCCGGGATTCGAACCCACGCGGTGAGGGGCTGAGTGAGTGTTAAAGTCAGCGACTTTACCCTCTCGGCCACGGAGGTCCCTTATTCTCGCCTGATACCCATACCTGTTTCATTTTGCTTGGGATGAGAAGAACGAATGTAATCGATAGTGATCAGACGTTGAATGATGTACAACCATGAATAATAAAAATCGTAATTTGTTTATGATGTTTTGAGTTGAATTAAAATCATAAATCATCGATATAAATAAAAATAGACAACATTTTATAGATTTTGAAATATGTACGAAATCATTGCAAACGATACAAATTACGAATGTTTTACTCATTTAATTTAAAGCAGGACGTGTGGCTTCTTTGAATGGATGACGTAAATAGGCTGCATTTTTATAAATAGCGATTTATTCATTTGCAAATATGATTAAATGCGTAATCCCGTAAGCCCATTCAAAGCATTCCATCCGCCGTGAAATTATCTTTATATTCCTTCAAATGATTAAAAGGACTTCAGTACATATGCAAGCATCCTTTGACTTGGAGTCATGGGCTCTTTTGCTCAAAGTCTATAAAGGCTTGCATGTACTTAAAATCCCCATGATCACTTGATGGAGTATGATCACAATTTAATGTGAATGTATTACTTTAAGAATATCAAACTTTATATCAAATTCCAAAATGCAACAGCGTGGTCGTTAGTGCACCACAGCTGAGCTGTAAATGCGTCTTCTGTAACCGTTTGTGGTAAATAATTCTCTGAAGTAAACTGAAAAATATAAACACATAACAAGTATGCTTTTGCGAACAGTCGTTCTCGACAGAGACGGTCTTTTTAATTGTATTATTTGAAATCAAAGAAGATATGAAACAATAACATGTTATGAATGTAAAAGTCGTTCGACCTTTAATAATGGATTAGAAACTTTATATCCCAGCGGGGTGCAAGAAGGATTAGCATTGACGAATCATAGTTTTTATTAATTAAACTCAAACAATTCGCTTTGCACGGTGTTATTTAACCATTTTTTTTTTGCTTAAAGTGACCTTTTAAAGAATGTTTAATGTTACAAATAGTGCCTTCTATAATTAAACGAACAAAAATATGAACATATTAGTTTTGTGATCAAACAGAAATGTCAATCGAGGACATTAATTCTCGTGAATAAATGGAAAACAGTTTTATTGTACTAAACTTCCTTGAAAAATTACAAGTAAGGACATTCAAAGACGAGGCCATACTAATTGTCATCGAAGCGTTTTAGAGAGAAACATTCAAGACAAATGCAATACATATATTGCCTTAGAAATTATAATGGTAAAATACATTTTTCTCGCAAATCTTATGTAAATTCACACGCGCAGACACACAGAAACACACTTACTGATGTAATTAAAGTCAACGCATATATAATATTTACTTTTCAGTAAAAACAATACATGTATTGTATTTTCCTTAAATAGGATAACAATTGCTATTATTAAGAAGTATATTTGATATCCAAACTTATTTGTAAACACATAAACATAATATAAATTTGATATGAATATATCTAAAATATTGATATGATATCTTACGATAAGCCGTCCAGTTCCCCCTTGTACGGATACTTGCGAAACTCTTTAACTTCATCTTCTGTCGTATTTTCGCTGTCATAATGTCCTAAAAACCACATTTTAAATAACTGTTTTGAAACAATATTGATCTGTAGTTGTGTGATTTAATCATGGACATCCACTGAACACTAGTCAAGAAATCAATCTTGTTTTTCCGTAGGGGAAGTAAGTTTAAAACATATTTCCGTTTCAGATCTTTTAATTTACATGTATGCCAAAGGCCTTTATCATATTAACAATTATTGCTGACACTGCATAATTGCCTTTTCATGCAACCATAACAGAACAGCATTGTTATAAAAAAGCAATTATGTGGTGTCAGCAATATTTGTTTATATTTTGGTGAAGGCGTTTGGTCGAAACATAAATTAGGAGTTGAAACGGAAATATTCATTAGTCAAGAATTCTTACTCTTCTTTTCCATAAAAACAAATTTCATTTTGTTTTCTTCTATCTTAGACACCAGATGACCATGTTATTATAATTCCAACATACCAAAAAATGATGAAACAGGAATAAAATATAAGAATTTTTGCTTCCAATTACAGAATGAATATTTTGAAACTCTGCAAAAAGTAAAGGCTGACAATACCATCATTAATCAAAATCTAATTAAGAATAAAGATTGAACTGAATCATGTTGGACAAATCGTCTCCACTTATCATATTTAATGGATTAAAATCACATTTTTTGGCGTTTTTACGTTCTTATTAAACTTTTTTTATTTTGCTAAAAACATGGAGTTGCTCATCGGAAATTAGTTTGAAATGGATTTTACAGACATAATGTATCTGATGCAATTTCATCTGTTTAATTTACGTTTCTATAAGAACCATAATTTATGTGTTACATTGGTTTAAAATGTTAAAAGCTTTTCTAATTTCTCTGTCTGGAATTCACGAACAGCGTTGGAAAAAAAACAACGAAAATGTTCTAAAATTGTTAGTTAAATTAAAATGTAGCAAAAAAAAATTTTTTTTTCCTTTAATTTTTTTTCATTTATGTATGTTTTTGTGAGAGCATTCTAGGTAAAAGTAATGTAGGTGGTAAACATTCAGAAGAGACTAACATGAACTTATTCGTCTCATTTGTCACTATATATTTTTGTAATGTCAACCTGTGATAAGGTTAGAATGTCAAGTTAATTAAATTAAAATTTACACAATACACTCAAAGGAATTTCTAAACGTCCACTATAGATTTTTAATAATTTTACAGAATAACGGTTATACATTTATTTCAAGCAAAATTATTTCCAACAATGTATAAGTTATGATGTGGTACAATATTTTAGGTGTACATACGCATTTGTTTGACCGTTGAATGTTGGCAGCAAAATAAACACCCTAAAAATAAGTCACACACCGTGATTGTAAACTGTGCGCCAAAACATCTAGGTGGACGTTTAGAAATTCTTTTGAGTGTACATTATTAGAATTATTACCTGTTTACGTTTCATTGCATTATAGACCATTCCACTTCAAAATGAGACGTAAAACTTCATAAATCGACGAGAACTCCCCGGACACATAATCTACATGCTGGTGGAAAATCAACACATTCTTCTGTGGGATATTGACATACACTTAAGATTTTCAACCGGTAAGTGGTTGGTCAGTTTAAATCAACGAATTATACCGAGCTTTACAGAACACCACTGTCACACGTAATAGTATTATTCGTAGTATTTTTTAATATTGGAATGGCTACCTTGTTTCTTTTTATCATATTGATTATCGGTACATTTGTCACCGACCAGAATCTGTTAAGTAGTCTCCCCCCACCCCCTCGTTTATATTCGTATCATATTAATGTAATTCGTTACGCTAGGTCGTTGCATTTAACTGATATATGGACGTCTTTCTATACATCGTAAAGAGCATAGATGCAAGAACCAACTACTAGTGCAGTGTTAAGGCATTAATGACCGAACATAATTATACTGTACATGTGGAGTGTTATAGCTGTTTGTGTATGCAATTTTGGTGTTATCTGTACGTAGGACATGTATGTGTATGCACATTTTTGTGTTATGCATGTAAGTAGGACATGTATTTATCACATGGGGTATGCATGTACGTGACATGTATGTGTATGCACTGTTTGTGTGTTATGCATGTAGTAGACATGTAGTGTATGCACATGTTTGTGTGTTATCATGTAGTAGACATGTATGTGTATGCACATGTTTTTGTGTTATGCATGTAAGTAGGACATGTATGTGTATGCACATGTTTGTGTGTTATGCATGTACGTAGGACATGTATGTGTATGCACATGTTTGTGTGTTATGCATGTAAGTAGGACATGTATGTGTATGCACATGTTTGTGTGTTATGCATGTAAGTAGGACATGTATGTGTATGCACATGTTTGTGTGTTATGCATGTACGTAGGACATGTATGTGTATGCACATGTTTGTGTGTTATGCATGTACGTAGGACATGTATGTGTATGCACATGTTTGTGTGTTATGCATGTAAGTAGGACATGTATGTGTATGCACATGTTTGTGTGTTATGCATGTACGTAGGACATGTATGGATGGAAATTATAACATGTATGTGTAAATTTGTTTATGCGTATAACATGTATGAAAAAAAAAACAATGCGTAAAAAAATATCACAGACATGAATAACATACCGAAACATGCACATGATGCAAGTTCATGTTTTGGTATGCATATAGATGTATAAAGTCATTACATGTGTCTGACTATATCGAGCAAAATAAGTTAATATACTTACAAACTGTATATACATGCACGTGTAAATTAATCTGACTATTTACTGCCCATGGCCTGATGTTTCGGACGTTTTTACGGCAAAAATGCCTAACAGTGTGGTTTATAAAAGGACTGATTACGCCTGGTATTATATATACCATTTATACGGAAACAATATATCATCATAAGCTCCACTATATATGGCACAAAAAATAAAACAATACTGCATCGATAAATATTCTTTAAATTTGACAAAGGATACTTAAGCTGCAACAGAATTATAAACAGATGACAAAGATGTCGCAGTTGTCACAAATAAAATACTAGAGCATTGCTTCTGAACATCTACATCATTTTTGGTACTCAGGCTATTCATAAAATATTATATATTAAGTTAATTCAAGAATATATATTATGAATAGCTCGGGCAAAGATGCTGCTGCTGCTGCATGGGAGACAACACATCCTCTGGTAATGTCAAAAGAACATTTTTTGGTAACGAATACAATCTGTTTTTAAAATTTAAAATTTTAAACTCAGTAAATATCAAACAAATTGTGATAATCGCAGCGAGAACGTGGGTTTTCTTGAATATAGTGGTGTACGGTAGTATCGCCAGTTCTCTCGTATCGCGGTAATCTGCCACCCAGTAACATCACTTTGTTATCAGGAATTTGCGATTTTTATTGGAAAAAAAAAGAAGAATAAACTGTATTAGCAAATGGTAAGAAAAACTTATATTTTTTTGCAGTATACTATTACGTGTCTGATTATCACACCATGTCCTGAAAACAACAACAACAACAACAACAAAAACATTTGTATTTCTTTTTTAGAAATACCGTACCAGAGAATCATTAGATTTTCTTTAAAGGCCAAACATGGCGAACAATGACATGTTTTAATACTTTATTAGAAAGACTGAACATAAATTGTAAAATTGTAAAATTCATTGATATTTTATTTCCGTTCCAGTCATTAGTACCGCTATGCGAGGGAACACTACGATGCTTCATCCTATACAGGTCCTACTATAGTTTTCGCTATGTTGCTGTGTCGTTCTTTATGGAGGCTTTTATGTATCGACAAATCGCCCACTTCTGTGCATTTCTCGTATGTATCTATCTATCTCTTTCAATCTACACAAACATGTAAATAAATTATGAAGAATGTTTTGTATTGATTTGAATTCAAATGATTTTCTATATGTATACTTTAATTGTTTATATAATGTTTAGACAATTCTAAATTTTACTACTTATTTAATGCATAGTTTAACAATATTCCGTACCTTTAAAGGGCTGCCAGTGTAACGATATATGTTTATTCTCTAAGTTCATAATGGACAGTACACTGTCGAGTAATACATATTTCTTGGTCATTAGGTAGCATATGTAACTGAAACATGCTTGCCATCTAATTTCTAGAAGGACCAATGTGAAGTGACTTCATATTTCTTTATTTCTACATATTGTTTATGGACTAACAAATTGCGATATTGCATGTTTACACAAAATCATGGTGCTGGCTAATAGGTTGCAAATGTTAAAATATCGAATGTGAAAGAAAAACGTAGAGCTAGAGTTGCTACTTTGAGTCTTAGAAGCAAATGTACAAAGCCATTTCCTAAAACTAAAATTAATATCATTTACTACAGGAATTACTAATTAGAAGTAATAAAAATGCGGTACCACGCTTAATTATTGCTTTGAAATAATTTTATTCTCCTCGTATCTTTGTTGATTGATATTATAACATGCGATGAAAACCAAGTGAATTTACAGAACAATCTAATTTTAGCTCTTACCTTAATTGAAGCATTTAACATTTTTACAGACCCTAATGTGCATAATAACGCTTTTCTTGGAAATACTGTCCAATCATCAATAACTTTATTATACTAAATGAATAAAATCAAACGAGGAAAAGATGAAATAATGTATCGATATGTATTTTTAATCACTCTCATTCTGTGACGAATTTTGTACTGTTTTTTTAGAATACGAAATAGAAAGGCAACGCACTCAATTTTTTATGTAACGTCAAGACAAAATCTAATCAGAAACCTGCTTTAGAATAACATTGTAGTTAGGAATTCCTTTGTAAGTGTATATATAATAGCCTATTAATTTGTATGCTGTTAAATATTTAGATGAATTTTCATCATTAGTGAAATGCATTTAGATCTTGATTGCAGTCGCTCTCCCTTTAAATTACGTAGAAACATATACATTAACCGATGGTCAGTTGCATTGGCATCTTAAGATATTTCTGAAATAACCTACATGTATAAAATAATATACAGTCATAGTTAGGTGACTCGAACACTGAAAACTGGAACACCATACTATACTCGAACACATCTCAAGGTCCCGGCAAAATTGTTCTTTACTCTTTATTGTTCGATCTGGGATGAGTCGAACACTGATGACTGGAAATCTCGAACCTAATTTCCGGCCTCAGGTTTAAAGTGCTATATGTATTTCCTACGAACCAATTAACACCCTACATGTGATGTTCGCTGGCGATTTAATTGTAACCTGCGGTGCAACGTGTTTTTCACACATTGTGAGATTGGCACTGGCATTTATTAATTACTCATTTTAAAGTAATTTGCTTAATGTTACTTGTGTCATTTGAGCTTATATTTATGTTATCTAATTGTGCTTTGTTTGTGGATTATTCACAATATTTTTCATGCAAAAGAAAAAAGTAAACGGAGTATGTAGAAAATGTTACGACTTGCACGTTGGCCGATGCATGTGTACATGTACGTGAACGAAATGAATATCATCGTTGAGGTTTGTGCTTTTAAATATGATTTTGTCATCTGCTGTTCTAGGGATTTATATTTTATTTAAAGAAGAAAAGAATGACAAAGATAAATTTATTTTATTTAATGATACCTTTAATATTATTTTGTCCATGTTAGAATAAGAAAAATGACAAATATGATTATTTACTTTAATCGATCTGTGCTAAAAGAAGGCCTAATAATAAATAATAATATTTTAATACATGTATGTACATCATTATAACCAAGGTAGGGTCGAAACACCGATGACTAAAACAAATTGCCGTTCCTCCAGCCTGTTCGAGTTCGAAATTCGACTGTACACATTATATAGAGATATACGCATTTACACGAATACAATATATTTGACACTGACATTTCCATAATTATGAAACATACAAATGGGCATTAATGCTAACGTAAGTGGAATGTATTGCATAATATTGACTAAAATGGGATATGTGACAACTGCTGACGCAAGGTATATTTTATTCAATTAGTGTTATCGTCCTGTGGTACAAAGGCAATTTCAGATAAAAAAAAGATAAAAAAAGGATATAAAATAAATAAAGTAATCGAAAGTCTTTTTGACACAATTATTATCAAAGTACATCTTGATGGTTTATGATCATCTGCTCTCAAATAATAAAAAGACGTTATATAGGGTTCCCTTGTCCTAAGATGTTACCGTCGAACGGGAACAAGACCACGGCAATCAACCTTCTATATCGATGTTGTTTTACTCTTATAGCCAATTGTTACGTCTCAGATGACGCCTTTGGCATCCCTATACGCCGAACATAACGATAAAATCTATGTTTTAGCAAAAGTTTTCAGATGGTGACAAAAAAAAAACAAAAAAAAACTTGTCTGTAATACTTTTTGCTGATCAATTCGATTCGTGTTCTATTATTCTGGTTTGATGCCCATCCCAGTTTTCTTGCTTTGGATGAGATGATATGACCAGACTAGTTTTTTGTTAATTAATTTGAATCTCGATCTGTTATTGTGGTTTATGTTCTTCGCTTTTTTCTTGCTTGGCGAGGTATATTTAATTTTGTTTCTGAAACTCCAATCGATTCGCAAAACAAAATAATAAGAATATTGATTTGATTAGGATGTTATGATTGCAATTAGGACTAGACTATTAATCACAATACAAGTATGATGATCGACAAATATGATGATTGACAAATACACTCGTAGGAAAATGAGATATGGACAAAGGCATTGCATCAAACACAGATTAACAAGAAAATACTCATTCAATTAGAGCAGCATGTATTATTTGTCAAATCAAACTCAATAAAGCAATTGTTTTGTTTTACGAGTATCGAATTATCTATCAGCAATAAAGCTAATATGGTTAATAAAATTGATTGTTTCCCTAATATTATCGGGGATGTGGAACTTTCATGTTTTTTTTTTTTTTTTTCTTTTTTTTTCAAAGCGATTTGTGTCTTCCTACAAAATAAATTAAAGTACAAAACAATGATTATGAAACGTTTAAACCAATATATCATATAGATGTAATTTATTGTGTTGAAGTTTACCTTCGCTGCAACATTATTTCTGTGACATACTAGTAACGACACTCAATTTACAAAACAATGATTATGAAATATTCAAAATTAAAAAAAAACAACCTTATCATATCTTAAAGTTGTGTTGGAATTCACCTTCGCTGTGACAGTATTTCTGTGACGACATACTACTTATAAAGACATTCAGCTTTTTTTTTTTAATTCTAAGTCATCCATGTAGAGCCAGAGATATTTTACGCAAGCTTGAAGATTCCCTCCCTCACATGTTATAGCCAAATGGCCCTGCTAGAGTTCCAAACAACAGAGGAGTAAAATCATTTTTCTTTTCTATAAGTTTTAAGATAAATCAGTTGTTTCTTTAAGATAGCATTAAACAAATCTTTTACTAAACGTGACCTTCTGAAAAACGGTCGTCTTGAAATTAACACGTCTGTACACACACACACACACACACACACACACACACACATATTTTAAATAATGAAAATGCACAATATGTTTAACATTTCTATTGACCCAAGAAACACACGATAAATGGAAAAATCATGTTAACTAGGTTGTTCTGAAAGTTTGTTATGTAACATGACCTTGGTCTTTATGTGAAAATATACCAACAACGACTGACTGGTAATCTTAGCTATCAGATAATTAATTTATTACTAAAACACTGTCCAAAAGAATAGCAGGAATTTCTTTTTCCTTTTCGTTTTTACAGTGAGGATTGGCTATTAACATATTTTGTTATATGGAAACGGATAGATTCTTTTGTAAATTTTATTCTTTGAGTTTTAAATAAATTTCGATTTCTTCTAAAAGTAACAATACTGGAATTTATTTCAATTTCCATAAACTTCATCGATACGTCTCCACATATTCATTTGAAATGATAAATCGCATTTCCCTGGTTCTTGTAAAATCAGTTGTAACATGGAGACATAGCACTTCATTGTATTAAATTATAGTGTTTTCATACGAAAAGAAAGATTTCAATTTATCAAAATATTAGAATTGAATTTAAAATTGACATCAATAGACCTTATGTCTGTGCTTATTTAATATCTTTATATTATTTTTGCTTAATAGTGAATGCTGCCTTAGTTTGCAAATTTATTTAATTTACGTGATGATACGTATTAAATTCGCCAAATTCTATTAGTATATATCTTTCTGACCCCGAACTTTGGATATAAGCCATATATTCTTTATTTTATTGGCAATAGATATAATACGTTACCATTTACATAGGTTTCAAATGTTACAACCAATCATATCTGCTCCCTTTATAGCATACCTGTTTTAATGGAAATATTTGAAATAAAAGCTACGCATTTTAAAGCTTTCAAACAAACGCAAAGATCCATTTAGGATTTTACATATCAATAATTCTAAAGTGTCAGCCTCAGCTATGCATATTTTACAAGCTAGAAATTGTATATAAAATTAGTCTAGATACATGTAGAAATTAATGGAAGTTTATACGTTTCAGTTGTTATCCAACATTTTGTGTATTATTAAGCTGTTTAGGTATTATCGGAGAAAAATATTACACCACACTTCTTTGAAATGTTATACTGTTTCTGTGTCGAGACAATATCTTTTTTTTTATGCAAGTGTTATTCTTATCCTCTATATTGTCAGTGAAGTAAACACGTAAACACTAGATAATTTTGTGTTTAGAACGTAGGTTGTAAATGTTTTCCCTTCTTATTTAGCGAACAACGTGATACTCACACACGTTTAAACTTCTAAGTGATGAATACAGTTTATTGTAATTTTATCTGCAATGCAGTTGATACCAAACCTGTAGAAGAAAACAGCATCTAATCGTTGTAGCTTTTAGCGCTTTAGGTTTGATGATGATTATGATATGCTAAGTAAGAGGAAGAAGACAACACGTTTTTAAGCAAATGTTATTGGTGACGGCAGTGTTTACATTAATTAAGTGCAATATTTGAAACACTGTTCCCGATCATCAGAGCAGGCACTGGCAATGTTCAAGATAAGTACGATAAACTAATGTGTAACATTTAGCTTCTTAAAAATTCTAAATAGTCGATTTATCCTGATACGATCCTTTTATGTCGAGTTTATAGACTGAAATGCACACTGAAGTTTAATAAAAGACTAGTGGAATGATTCACGATTTTGTTTATCAGTCATATTGTATCCAATGATGCAATGATAGCATATCTGAATCAGTTTTTTTATTCTATTCTAATTTGTCACTTACCAAATTCATTTAACTTTTTATTCTGCCAGATTATGTCACTTTGATTTACTGAAAACATAAGGAATAATATATCGAACAATGTGTTCACTCTTTCGTATTAACTAATGATTTTAAAAATCCTTTAAGGTATTTTATAGGCCAGATCTTAATTCTGTAGGAATTTGGTAAATATATCATTCCGGGAATTTTTTTGCATCGGTGTAATTTTTATTGTTTTGAATTTCACTCATGATTTCAGTCATTATTCCATTCCTGTAGTGATGCCCATTTAAAGCATACTTTGTATTTTCAAGAAAACAGAACCTAAACCATTTTTCCATTAAAAAGCATTAATGGGAGGTAAGGATAATGATAAAATCCTTGAAATCTGATTTTAATTTAAAAAGTAACCGTTCACTCCTTTCCTCAAAATCATCGAAAAGTAGCAAACAATAAACATCATACAGCGATTATGGCTTTATAATTTATAATCGGTATGTAATTTAATTTACTCTCATTCTGTAACGTAACGTAGCTGTTACTTTGGTTAGCTTGCGAATTGGAAGATCCCTGGATATAAGGTAACGCAATGTAACGTAAATACGATTATATCAGGAACTTTTTTATCATCGTGTCCTCTTGTCGTCGTCGGAAAATGGATTAGAATAAAAGAGTACGTTTCGGTCTGAAACCTATACTGGCTATGAATTCGTCTCAGATATATGCGTAACCGTTAGAAATGATCTACGGATTTTCATCTTTGGTGAATTGCAGTTAGACCTTAGGATCTTTAGTGCTGTCGATTTCCTTTTATATTAAGTAAGGTAAATACATGTAACCGTAAAAACATCTTGACAAACAAAATGAACGTGTTCTTTTAAACACTCTACTCGTATATAGAATATACAAATTTACGAGTACAAGAATATATTTGACAATGACATTTCCATGTTTACGAAACGACTGCTATCGTGAGTGCAATGCATTTTATTTATGCACTTGGTTGTACATGGGATCGGACACAAATCATATTCTATATAATGATTGTAAGCGTTTTGTAGTACAATGACAATATTAGATTTCAAAAATCGAGACTCCTTCGACACTGTTATTATGAAGTACATCAAGATGGTTTATGATTATTTGATCTCAAAAGATAAAATATGTCTTATATGGTTGACCTTCCATGGTTACAAGACATTTCAGTCTAAAGGGAACAAGACTATGGCAATTAGCTGCCTCCTAAATCGATGATTGTTTTACTCTTGAAGCCCACTGTTAGGTCTCATATGACGCATTCGGCATCCCTATATGCCGTTATGATCAAATCAGAAGTTCGCAGTTGTCGGAAAAAGACGCTTTTCTGTAATACTATTTTGCTGATCAATTCAAATCTTGTTCTGTTATTCTAGTTTGATGACCATCCCAATATATTTTGCTTGGGATGAGTTGAATATGATTAGATTATCTTTTATTTTATTGATTTGAACCTCGACCTGTCATTGTAGTTTGATGTTCATACCTTTTTTTTTGCTTGGGTTGAGGAGAACGGTGTATCTACGATCGATGCACAAAACAACATAATAAGATTCTTGATTTGATTAGGCTGTTGTGATGGCATATAGACGGGAATATGAATCACAATAAAAGAGCGATCATCGGCAAAATATGATGATTGACATATACGCTCCTATGTTATGACATATGAACAAAGGCATTGCATCACAGACATATTATCAACAAAAAAAACGCAGAGAGAGAGAGAGAGGCCGCAAACTATTCAATATTTCATACACAAAACACACCGAGACCCATAGGGCCGAGATATGGTTGGGTAGTTTGAGGCGTTTCTCACACTTATAGCATCTTCTCGTTATTATGATATTTGATATCAAAACAAAAGCAAGTATAATTCACTAAATGAATCGCTTCCGTAAAATTGTCAAGGATGGTATGAGTTTTCAACACGCTATCGATCTCTTTAAGAAAAATGAATTGCACACAATGATTATGAAACATTTTAACCAATACACCACAGCTGTAAGTTGTTGTGTTGGAGTTTAACTTTGCTGCGACAGTATGTTTGAGACATAACAACGACCAACTTATTATAAAGGCATTTATGTTGAACCAGTAACAGCTGCAATACTCCCCAATGTGATAAATCCGAGGGGCCCTGCTTGGACTCGAAACAAAAGTGGTTAGTGAAGTAAAGCCATTTACGTTCGATAAACCTTTAGATAAATAAATTTATTTCTTTCAGGTAGCATTCAGCCTTTCTTTCCCTTAACAAACGGTAATTTTGAAATAAACACGTTTATAGATACACACAAACACACACACAGTCTGTATATAATTAATACGTGTAAAATGATTTTGATATTGTACACAATGATATGTTGAATATTTGACTGACCTAAGAAACACACTATAAATACACATTTGTATTGAAAGTTCGGGTATAAAGATTGTTCTTTACTTGTGCAACATGGCCAATGTCATTCTGTTAACATATGTAAACAGCTCTTATCCCTCATTTATTTCTAAGCAATTTCGATTTGATTGATAATTAATCGTCTTATATATTAGCTACCAAATATTTTTTTTATATAATTTCTTTGTAAAAAAGATGAAGCAGAAAAAAATATTTTTTCGTTTTCAAAAACCGGAGAAGATAGGTAACTTTTTATCCAAGGAGACGGACAGACTCCTTTGTGAGTTTTATTCAACGAGTTTTAACAAATTTCGAATATTGTTAAAAGTAACAATACTGGAACAATGCCGAAAGTAACATCAAAACGTTATGTCATCACATGTTCATTTGAAATGATAAAATCGCATGTAAAATTTAAAGATTGGATGTTACATGGAGACAGAGGATTTCATTGTATTAAATTAAAGTACTTTTTCACACATAAAGAAAATTTTCAATTGATCAATATCTCAGAATTGAAATTGAAATTGATATCAACAGACCTTTTGTCTGTGCTTATTTCATATCATTATATTATTTTGTTGATCTGGTATGGGTATGCAAATTTAATTAGCTTTATGATGCGTATTGCATTCACCAATTGCATTAGTATATAATTTTCTGACGCCAATCGTTTGATATTATTTATATTCTTTTTTTTTTCGCTGGCAATAAAGTTTTATCACCGTTTACAATGGTTTCAAGTATTATAATCATTCCTTTCTTCTCCCTCAGTTATATCCATGTTTTAATTGAAATATTTGAAATAAAATCAAAGCAATCTTTAGTTTTCTAACAAGCCCAAAGATCCATTAAGATTTTTACATTTCAATAATTCTAAGCTTCATCTTTACATATTTTTCAAGCTAGAAATTGTGGATAAAACTGTTCTAAACAGAAACTAATGGTAATTAACACGTTTCAATTGTTGCCCATCATGTATGGTCAATCTGTGAAAAGGTATTATCAGAAAAAATGGCACCACACTTCTTTTTCATGCAAGTGTTAGGCTTATCCACTACTTTGTCGGTGTAGTAAACACGAGATAATTGTGTGTTTAGACGTCTGTTGTAAATGTTGTCCCTCTTATACATGTCTTATTTGGTGACCTACTAAATACTCACACGTTTAAACTTCTGAGCGCATTGCAATTTTAACTACAATGCAGTTTATACCAAAACCGTATATAGTTGTTGGTGTTGATAAGTTGATATTTAAGAGGAAGACACTATGTTTTTAACACTTTTTTTCAGTGATGACAATGATGAAGAAAAGTAGAAACTAGATTTGTTTGTGTTTACATTAGCTAGATACAACAATGGGTGTACTATTTCCGATTATCAATGCAATAATGTACAATGCTCAAAAGTACGCATAACTAATGGTTAACGTTTAGCTTCTTTAAAATGCTAAATAATCGCTCTATCATGTAATTATCCCTGAACCTAAGTGTACGAGTTCATTGATTGAAATTCATTCTGGAGATCCCTAAAACACCAGTGTGATTGGTTGCGTTTTGATTACCAGTTATACCGGCTCCATTGTTGCAATGAGAACTTATCTGAAAGGTAATCATTTTCTGAATTAGGTTATTACTCAATTCTAACTTTTCAATAACCAAAAAACCCCTGATTAGTTACCCTTGGCCACTTTTTAATGAAATTACCTATAAAAAGGGTTCTTATGAACATCGTACTTGTTTATAGAAATATAAACATTTACACGAAAACAATGTTTACGAATATCCATGCGGATTTGAATGCTATCGTAAGTGGAATGCATTTCATTTAAGGCATTGGCTATACATGGGATAGTACACAGGACGTATTTTATTCAATGATTGATAACGTTTTGTAGTACAATGGCAATTTTAGATATAAAAAAAATGATCGACAATCATTTAAACGATATTATCTAAGTATATGTACATAAAATATCTTATATATAAATGAATTTTCCTTGTCCAGTCAAACGGGTAAAAAAAGACAATAGGAATTAGCTGTCCATATAACGATGTTTGTTTTACACTTAAAGCCAACTGTTAGGAACAGATGACGCCTTCGGCATACACCGTTACGATTAAATACATATTATAGCAAATGTTTCCTGCTGGCACCAAGAGAAACTTGTCTGTTATACTTTTTGAGTGAGTGTTATCGTTCTATGGTACAACGGCAAAAAAGATAAAAAGTTAAAATAATCGACAATCCTTTTGACACAACTATCATCAACGTACATCTAGATAGTTTATGATCATTTGATCTCAAATTATAAAAAGATGTTATATATGGTCCCTTGTTTCCAAGATTTTCTAGTCAGACGGGATGAAGACCAAATCAATTGGCTGCCTTCTATATCGATGGTCTATATCAATGACTCTTAAAATCAGCTGTTTGGTTCGGCATACTTATACGCCGTTACAGTAAAGTTTATCTAATAGCAAAATATTCCATTTGCGCTAAAAGACACTTGCCTGTAATACTTTTTGCGGACCAATTTCATTCTTGTACTGTTATTCTTGTTTGATGCCAATTTCTGTTTTCTTACTTGGGGGAGTTGAAAATGACTAGACTACTTTGTGTCAATTATTTTGAATCTCGATCTGTTATTGTAGTTTGATGTTCATCTTTGTTTTTTCTTGCTTAGGGTGGTGAGGAGAAAAATGTATTTATTGTTGTTGTTAAAACTCCAATCGATGAGCAAAGCAAAATAATAAAAATCCTGATTTAATAAGGATGGTATGAGTTACACATGACTAGACTACTTTGTTTATATTCATTCGAATTTCGATCTGTATTTGTTATTTGATGTTCCTAATTGTTTTCTTGCTTGGGTTGAGAGGAACGGTGTATTTATTGTTGTTTATTATACTACGATCGATAACAAAACAAAAAATAAGAACCTTAATTTGATTAGGATGTAATGAGTGAAATTTAAACTAGTCCATTAATCACAATAATTAAATCTGATGATAAACGAATCAATTCCTGTGATGATTGGTTATTAAAAACTTTTTTGCAATTGACACGAAAAGACCACTTTGTTAATTTTATACTTCGAATTTTTTAACAAATTTTGAATTCTGCTGAAAGTAACAATACTGGAAGTAACATCAACTTGCTTAAACTACATTGATGCGCTTCCACATATTCATATGAAAAAATTAAATCGCATTTATTGTTCTCTGGTTCTTATAAAATCGGAATGTTACAGGGAGACAGCATTTCCGTTTATTAAATTAAAGTACTTTTTCACACAAAAAGAAAGTTTTCAATTTATTAAAATGTCAGAAAGTTTATTTCAAATGGATGTCAAAAAAAACCTAATTGAAAATCTTTATATATGCTTAAAAAGTGAATGTTGTCCTGCTGTGTAATATATGTAATTTACATTGATACTCCTTATATTCACTAAGTGTTCCATAAGTATATAATTTACTGACACCAATCGCTAAAATTTAATCTATATCCTTTATTTCGTTGGCAAAAAATATTAAATGCCATCATCTTCAAATGTTATTTAAACATTTCTCCCTTTATATTATACCTTTTTAGGTTTCAAACAAATGTAAACATCCATTTAGGTTTTAACATCTCAATAATTCTTGTGTTTTATCTATGCATATTTTATTGTAAACTTGGTAAAAATAGTTTCTTTTATCTTCGACAGATTAGTAGATTTTGGAAAACGTGACTTTGCGAGAATTGGACAATTTTTTACGTGCTTTTATGAGATTTAGACTAGTTGTCAATCTGTAATAGATCTTTGTTTTTATGCTTTATATACTATAAATTACCCTATTTATTGTTAGATTGTAGCATAAGACCGTTATGTTATTAGAATTGCGTATTAAATTGTTTAATGTAATAGTGCTGCTTCAGTAAAAATGTCTTTGATGTAAAGAATAAGGAGACAGAGAAGATGAAACTATATATCTATATAATAGTTATGTATGTTGGCATTTGTAAGATAATGGACATAGTGTTTTCAAACATCATTATAAGCAAGTACAATGCTCATGGTAAGTACGTATAGCTAATTTTTAACCTTAACCTTCTTGAAAATTCTAAATAAACGATTTATCCGGATAATAATTGACATATATATCTATATAATTTCGTGTTTACAGAATTAATTAACCCTAGAGATTCCTAAAATATCAGCAGAATGGTTTATGATTTTGTTTACCAGTTATACCGGCTCCAATGATGCAATGTTATCATATCTGAAACGTAAATATTTTCTGAATCAGCTTATTTTTTCATTTTAATTGGTCTGTCAATAACCCAATTTACTTAAGTTATAGGCCATTCAGAATTACCGCCAAACATACGAAATGATATATCGAGCATTATATTCCCGCTCTTATATTAACTGATGAATTAAAACCCTTTTAAGTATTATTAGCTCAGATCTTTCTTCTGTGGGAATTAGGAGAAACTTATATTTATTTACTCTGCAAATATATAATTATAAAAATAATATAATCGATTTTTTTATTGTTTTGAATTTCATTTATGGAATTTATATTTATATTGAAGTCATCTAAGGCATATATTGTATATCAATAATATTGGGTTTGGACTGATTATATCATTAGATATAAACTATATTCGATTATTATATATATCAATACTCATCTACAGTGATAGTAACTGAATGAGATATTCCCCTTAACGGATTGTGTCCATCGAGAGGTATCTCGCATTAATTGCATTTGACCTAAAAAAACTAAAACGACTCATACAACGGAAGCACTCTTACCCCGCCATTTGTAAATTTCGGCACTCAGCCACGAGCTGATAATGTCAAGTCCAATGTGTTTAGGATGTTAAAGTAAAGTTCCTGTAATGGTTTCGCTACATTTCGGACCTCGTGGCCTTTCACGGACATAACCAAGGTTTCTTAATGTTTCATTAGGGAAGCTTGGTTATCTTGGTAAAGGTTAAGTGGTCCAAGTCATAATGGGACCATTACAGGGACTTTACCTTAAAAAGGTGTGTTATGAATAGATTATGATATTTTTGTGAATGTTGGAAGTGCAATAAATGGGCTTACTATGCTGTTATTGTGATACATTTAAGAGTTGATATCACATAAAAAATGGAGGGGTAAGTAAACTTCCGGTGTACATAGACTTCTTCTTCGTGTTAATGTTCTTGAGTACATTTTACAGTCATATAACGACGTCCAACTAATTATAGGTGAATGCACTGAGGCATCCGGGTAGAAACACCAACCTACCGCAAGCACATGTATAAAGAAATATACACATTTACACGAATATAATGTTTACGAAACATACACGTGAACAGGAATGCTATCGTAAGTAGAATGAATTTCATTTTAGGCTGCAGTTTAGGTTTTACATGGGATAGGACTCAAGGCATATTTAATCAATGATTGATATCGTTTTGTTGTACAATGGCAATGTTAGAGTTAAAATAAAATGCTCGACAATCCTTTAAATAATATTGTTATCTAAGTACATCTAAATATTTTATGATCACTTAATCTCAAAAGATAAAATATGTTATTTATATTTATGAACTTCCCTTGTTTCGAGATAACCAAGGCAAACGGGAAAAAGACAATAATAATTAGCTGCCATCTACATCGAAGTTTAACACATGAAGACACGTGTTAGGTCTCCGAAGACGCCTTCGGCATCCTCATACACCGTTTTGATCAAATCCATTAAATAGCAGAAGTTCCCAGTTGTCACTAAGAGAAACTTGTCTGTAATACTATTTGAGTGAGTGTCATCTTTCTCTTGTACTATAGCAAAAAAGATAAAAAAGTTAAAATAATCGACAATCCTTTTGACACAATAACCATCAACAAACATCTAGATTGGTTATGATCATTTGATCTCAAAAGTTAAAAAAGATGTTATATATAGTCCCCTTGTTTCCAAGATTATCTAGTCAGACGGAATTAAGTTCACGGCAATCGACGGCCTTCTCTATCAATGGTTGTTTAACTCTTAAAACCAACAGTTTGGTTCGCCATCCTTATACGCCGTTATAATAAAATCTATCTAATAGCAACATATTCCAGCTGCACCAAAAGACACTTGTCTGCAATACTCTTTGCTGATCTATTTGAATCTTGTTTTGTTATTCTTGTTTGATGCCCATCCCTGTTTTCTTGCTTCGGGGAGTTGAAAATTACTAGACTACTTTGTGTTAATTATTTTGAATGTAGTTTGATGTTCATCCTTGTTTTTTCTTGCTTAGGTTGGTGAGGAGAACAATGTCTTTATTGCTGTAATAAAACTCCAATCGATGCGCAAAGGAAAATAATAGGAATCTTGATTTTATAATGATATTATGAGTTACAAATCACTAGACTACTTTGTTTAGATTCTTTCGAATCTCGATTTGTTATTGTAATTTTATGTTCCTACTTGTTTTCTTGCTTGGGTTGAGGAGAACTGTGTATTTATTGTTGTTTATTTGACTACAATCGATGAACAAAACAATTAATACGAATCATAATTTGATTAGAATCCCGTGAGTGGCATATAGACTAGACCATTAATCATAATTCGTTCATCGACAAAATATGATGATTGACAAATCAGTTCAGGTGATGATTGGTTATTAATAACTTTTTTTATAGAGACGAATAGACTCCTTGTGAATTTTATTTTCGAGTTTTAAACAAATTTCAAATTCTGCTGAAAGTAACAATACTGGAAATTACATCAAATCGGTTTAACGTCATTGATGCTCCTCCACATATTCATTTTAAATGATAATATTCTTTGATTCTTATAAAATCGGATGTTACAGGGAGTTAGCATTTCCGTGTATTAAAGTACCTTTTCACACAAAAAAGTTTCCAATTTATTAAAATTACAGTACTAACTTTCAAATGGATATCAAAAGCCCTATGAATGTGCGTCTTGAATATCTTCATTTCATTTTTGCTTAAAAATTGAATGTTTCCCTGATGTTCACACGTTTGTAATTTACATGAAGTCCCATAATATAATATACTTTCCTGACGCCATTCGCTAGATGTAATTCATAATCTTTATTTCATTGGCATGGTATATTTAATGTCCTCACTTACAAATGTAATTTAAACCTTACTATTTTCTCCCTTCATATAAAGCCTGTTCAATAGGAACATTTTAAATAAAAACCACACATATTCTAAGATTACAAACACCCATTTAGTGTTTAATATTTCAATAATTCATGTGTTTCATCTGTGCATATTTAAGCAAGTGTAAACTTGCTAGATGTAGTTAGTTTTGTATATCTTCGATATAATAGCAGATATTTGAAGACGTGACTTTGCGAGAATTGGACAATTCCTTAATTTATATACTATAAATCATCCTATATAGTGTTAAGTTGCAGAAGAAGACCGTTATGTTATTAGTATTGAATATTATATTGTTAATAGTAATGATGTTGATGATACGCTTATGATTAAGATAAAATGTGTCTTTAAGTAAAAGTAATTGATTTGAAGATTACGAAGGAGAAGATGAAATATATATATGTTAACATTAGTAAGATAATGGGCAAACTGTTTTCAAACATCATTACAAGCATGGACATTGGTCATGATAAGTATGTATAACTAATTTTTAAACTTTAGCTTCTTGAAAATTCTAGACAGTCGATTTTTTCGGATAATATCTATATATGTACGAGCTATATATAATTCCCTCTAGAGATTCCTAAAATATCAGTGGAATGGTTTACGATTTTGTTTACCAGTTATTCTGGCTCCAATGATGCAATAATAGCATACCTAAAACATAAACGTTTGCTAAATTAGGTTATTTATTCAATTTTAATTTGTCTGTCGATAACGTAATTCACTTAGATGATTTGCCATTTAGACTTACTGCCAAACAGGCAAAATAATATATCGAACATTGTATTTTCTTTCAGCTATTAGCTTAGATCACTCTTGTGTATGAAAAACGTATATTTATCAACACTGCAAACATGTAATTCTGTAAGGGGTTATAACGAAGTTTTGTTTTCATTTATGATTTTATTTTATTGTTTTGAATATCATTTAGTAATGTATTCCTATAGTGATGGCCATCTAAGGTATACTTTGTATTTTCATGTGTGCCGGGCTTGGACCAATCATTTCGTTAAAACACTTGAATGAGAGTCAAATATTCAAATGTTTACTAGGACAATAACAAAATTCTTGAGATCATATTTTATTTTGAATATTAACCATTAACTTCTATCCCCAAAACTATTCAAAAGTAGCGAACAATATACGCCCTGGTCAGACTGTGATTTGGATTTAATAATGCTACCATAGATAGCTTCCATACTATTTTCTTTAAATGGTAAGCTTAATCAGTACTTGATGTGCTGTATTGGTGAGTAGAGTAAAGCAGAGCAGAGAATCGTATCGTATAGTTTATTACATTGATTTTTTGGCAGGACGTTCACATATGATCCTTGACAAAGCAAACTGATTTAAAACTATCTGTATGTAATAACTCAATCAATACTCAACAACAGAGATAGTTACCAAATGAAACATGTCCTGGTTGTAACAGCGTTACGAACGGTATTAAACTTTTATTAAAGATTATTTACTCTAAAATTTGAATATTCATTTCCGTATGCTGATCACATTTACTTTTTGTGCCTGCGCTCTCTTCATAAGCTGTGCATTTTAACAACACTTACGAAATCCCTACCCAGGACTGATGCAGCGCCATGCTGCGGAATGTGTCACGTGGTAAAGCAAACACCTACTTCGGGGATACGGTATGCTATATTAAACCTAATTACGATATATAGCGTTTTACGTGCAACGTGACCTACACTTGTCCAGTTTTTTTGTCTGGAATCATAGATGCTTTTTATTATTTTTCTTTTTTCAATTATTTTATTCAGTTTATAAACAAAACATGCGAGTATAAAGAAAGATAAAATGAGGTGTGGGGAATTCCAATTTGAAAAATGCCCATTTGGGAAATACATTTCCTCTGCACTTTTAACATTCTGAAATATGTCAAAGCAATGTTTATTATGAAACATGAATTATCAATAAAGTTCTCAAAACATAACATAAAATATGATATGTATCCATGAATAATTGAAATGCACCGATATATATTCCTCCCTTGATATTATTTTGATAGCAACATCTGTTTTATTCTGTTTTATTCAGACGGAATTTAGCATAATTGCCAGTTTAATAAAAGAACGCAATGAAAATTAAAAGGAAATTGAGAAATTGAAAATTGAATCATATTGTTGATTTAATAGTTACGGTTTTGCAACTATGGGACAATTAAAACGAAATATAATATGATAATGACTAGAACTAAACTGAAATGTTAGCGGAATAAATGCTCCTGGGTTTGTTAAACGATATTACATGTACTTTGAATTGAAGTGTTTAGCATACAGCGCCCCTCATTTAACGAGTTATGGGGACACACAAAGTATTGACAAATCATCCGGGTCTTTATATTTCATTCAATCTAAATTTCAAACAATATTTCCCCAATGTCAGTTACTCCCCCTCCCCCCCCTCTCTCTCTCTCTAAAAGAATGTATCACACCAATGATCGAAAACTTTTCCAGAAGACTAAATGAAATTTAGAATTTTCAAAACATTATCTTGTTAACATTTGAGACAGAAAGACCAAGGAAGACCAAGGCTCAAGGACTCAAATATTATCTTTAAATAACTGTATCGTGAAAATAAAACAGATCATGCAAAACAATCAGGCCTATGATTATGTGAGATGTAAATTACATTTATCTGACGATGCTATTAACATTAGCAATGGTACTTATAATAACGTGTGAAACAAAAGGAGTTTATTGTTATTTCATGAATGAACTTATAAATCAATAATTATGAAAATGACGCACGTATAACACAAACATTTGTCAACAATAATTATAAATGCGTCATAATGTTCTTATTTATTTCTATGGAGATAATGATGGCTGTTACTAACTGACGCATTGGTGGTTTCAGATGCTTTTGATTCAACAACTCGTTATATAATCATTGAGTCCAATGCAAATGAAGTGTTATTATACTTGCATTGTTCTGCATCATTTGATTGTTGTATTGTTGTATTGGAGTTTACCATCGCTGCGATAGTATTTCAATCATATAGCGACATCCAGCTAATTATAGGTTGAAGAGGACCCCGAGTACACAGAGGTACCCGGGTAGAACCACCGACCTACCGCAAACCAGCTGGAAGGCTTCCTTACATGAAAAATCCGAAGTCCCTGCCGGGATTCGAACTCACAGCGGTGAAGGGCTGAGAGATTTGTAGTCCACAACTGTAACCGCTCGGGCACGGCGGCCCCTTGCATCATTTGAACCCTTAATTATGGGATACGTGAATGTGTAACTTCTCAGACGACGCTGATGACCTCGTGTAGACTGATATGTGGACTTACTCCTGTAAGAAAATCAATCAAAACAGACATGTATTGACCGAAAACTATGCTAGAATTCTTATTTCTAGACTAGTAAGAATTACTTTTTTTTGCCGGACTTGTTTCTAAATATTTGTTTATTTGAACACATTATAGTTTTTAACCTCTGATTCTAGTTATTAATATTACCCTATTGGTAACTTTAATATTACCTTCATAAATGGAATGTAAGGTGTAAAAATAAATAAATAAATCGACCAATTTTATCATTCATACATCACTGAAAGTTTACAGAGGAAAAAAAAACTTCTAAGAAACAAACTTTACATAGAAATACTTCTGATTACTTTTCCTAAATTGAATAGATAATTTAAGCATAGCTAAATATTACTCCACAATCGATACATGCCGGTTTCTCATCAAGAAAAACTTGACGCATTTTTATATTTGAAACGAAAGTAAAGCCCTTAAATAGCGTTAAAACATCCCAAATGTGAAACCCTAAAATATCCCTATTTTCAGTGAAATATCAAGTCGAAGAAATAGCTGTTCCAGCTATGCACTTGCTTAGCAAAAATCAATTGTTCCAAGATTGGAAAATGTGTTGATAAAATGCATTTCGGTTGGAAAATGTAAAGACTTAATGCCAAATTGATAGGGACGTATTTCAAATTATTCTAATTTAGAAATTTATAATTATTTTTAGCATGGTGATTAATGCAATGATATGCAAACGAGCTCTGTATAATATGCAATTGAATTATGTTTCTACCCATATATAATACATTTTAAACAGCTTTCCATAAACGATCACAAACGTTGATGAATGTTTGATAGGATGAATATCTAGCATTAATGTTCTACATTTCGAGGAATGAAAGCAAAACTACGCTAAGTGCTAATATATTCATATGCACTTAGCCTAGTTTCGCTCTCACCCCTCGATTTGTATGTTTGCTCCTTGCAGACATTTTACTGCAGCAATCATTTTACTCGGCTAAAGTTTGATGTTTGGATATTCATGTATGTTTGCTTCTAATTTTAAATTGAAAGTGTTTTGGTAAGACCACGTGAACAGATCAGTTTAAATTTGCTTTCATTTCCACGATTCAAAACATATCTGCTGGATAAAATACTTTCCAATCTAAATTTTAATGATAAATTACCCAATTGCCATCTGATCTCAATGCTGAGTTTAATATTATAAGTACACGTGTGTTGAAAGTGGATATGGGAATTATTTTAGTAGATGATCAATAAATTGATACTTAAAATATCATATCATAAGGGTCATTTTTGTAATAGAAAGTTAATGTTTAATAAACAAAGTAATGTTTACTTTATTGCTCTGATCTATATTTTTTTTCTATTCTAAGTCACTAGAGATCAAAGCGGTGACCCGGAAAATGTATGCAGCAGGCAGACCACACAATGGATTATTTGGAGTGATGAGGAGCTAACAGATGTGGGACATATGGCTTTAAAACAGAAGTTTTATGGAAAATACTCATTGATTAAATACGATAACCTACGGCGGACAATTTCAGTATACTATATGTACAGTAAACAATAAGCGCATAACAGCAAAATATACCACATCAAGAATATTCATCACAAATTCACTTTTAGATGACATTTTATTAATAGAGAAGCAAGGTAGAGTAGGATTAAATATTTGGAACATATTTTGCTGATAAAGAAATCCCCCCCCCCCCAAAAAAAAAAAAAAAAAAAAAAAAAAACCAAGCGAATTATGATACTTCAAATTATCAGGAAAATCTCTGTATAATTTGATTACATTTACTTTTAAATATATGACATATGTCATATCGAAGATGATACATACATATTTGGTATTTGAAAGATATTACTTAAAAAGAGTAAAGATATGTAGAAATGTCACAAACACTGCTTCGTCTGTAGTCCTTCTGCTACATTCTTCGGTAAACTGAAATTTATAAAACACAAGGTGGCAAGCAATGCAAACAGTTGCTCCAAATTGAGTGACTGTCTTTCTTTTTGTTAAATTTGGTATTCATGGAATAACATTATAACAAATAGAGTCATCACTTGCTTTTAAGCTGCACTTATTAAAGCATATTGACCTTTAATGAAAGAGTAAAAAACTTACTGGTATCTATTTTCTGACGGAAAGATAAGTATTGCAGAATATATTTTCAGTTTGATTTATAATCAAGTAGCTTGTTTATTCTCGGTAACATTAAACCGATCTTTTTCTCGAAATGGAATTCTAAAAGCTTAATGTTGAACAAATCTGCTTACTTTAAAGATAATATTGCAAAGGCTGAAAATGTAATCAGTATTACTGTTGCAGACAGAAATCTAAAACAGGATCAGAAGTGCACATAAATATATCAATAAAAACTTTTATTGTCGTAATTTCCGAGTAAAAAAAACAACAATGTTTTTTCTGTCCTGTTCCTATTCATCATCGACACATTATTAGTCGAAAACAATGCTAGGTGTATTTTTCCGTAAAGAGGCTTAGGAGCTTTATTGCTGAAAGCTTTTGTTACTTTGCAAATGTCATGTAATGTCACAAAAATACACTAACGTTGTTCAATACAATGCGAATGTATGTAAATATTTTATTTGGTTTGGGTCAAATGTTGTTAGCGAACTCACTCACTTCAGAAAAAAATGCATCTTTCTAATCCTCCACTGACGTAACAAACACATCATAACTGCCCATTAATATGCGAACATTAAGGAAACACGATTGGCACACTGTTATGTCATTTAAACATATCCCGTCAGTAAATATAAGACAACTCTAATCAGTCATTTATATTCTAAACAACTTTTAGATGTTCAGTGAAGGGTTTTAGCTATCAGATGGCAATCCTATCATAATATCAATGTCAAAACCGATTAAGCAGGACCAAGGGTTTAGAAAAATTGTTTTCAGTTTCAGTGATTATTGAAAACCATCTTGTGACGACTAAATGCTCCTTTGAGAGACAATAGGGATACTACTTAACTTAATAGGAATCTCAATTTAAATTGATTATTTTGAACTGTGCAAAAAAGAAACATTGTTTATCACAATGTAATTTAAAATGAAAATTCAACTAAATCATGTTTTCAAGATAAAAAGTCGTCACAAAGTCCATGACTAATGAAAAACAGCCATATTTTATGCTATGTCGATAATTGTGAATATTTGTTTTATTGAATTTTAACATTTCTTTGTATAACATTATGACTGTTTTATCAACGAAACAGTTTTTTAATGTATAAAAATACCATGACTATATTTCAAATGGATATTACAAACTATGCATATTTTATTTGTGATACTAGTTCTGCTTAAGAATGAATATATGCAGTGTGTGTTCAATATTTCAATTGGTCAAAATACCGTTATTTAATGCATATATGCATAGTGTGTCCAAATGTTCAATATATAAAAAAAACACGTGAGTCATTATTTAATTTCAAATGGATATTAAAGACCATGCTTATTTCATTGTGATACAATTTTTGCTTAAAATGCAATTTTGTATAAATAAAAATACATTGTTTATACAATTTATAACAAACATTTTAAAATTACTTAGTTTCTACAAACACTATTACATGAACGCCTGTTCTCATCACATATTCTGATGCCAAATCTGCTTAAAATGAATATTGCCTCAGTTTTGAAGAATGTAGAAATGCAATTATTTATGTTATATGAAACACTTTGTTTTTGAATTACCTAATGTCATTAATTCCTACTCTTCTGACGCAGCGTATCTGATGCAAATTCTTTTCATGTACGAGTTTTTCAATGTCTTCTCTTCTTACACTTGTTTCAAATGTTAAAAATTATTCTATCTTTTCTCTCTAGAATATTCATTTTTTTACTGGAAACCCTTGAAATAATATCCACACAATTGGTAAGGCGTCAGCTAAAAGCAAATGTACATTATGTCAGAGTGTTTTCAGTAATTGCTAAACCAATTAATGCATACATTTACGATCACATAGATTCACGTAGGTTGAGTGAAATTCAAAGAAATTAATGGAAACATATTTCATTTGTAACCCAACATTTTATTAAATGTCAAACTGTTTTATGGCTAAATGTCAAGTAACTTATCAGAGAGAGCGGAATCATACAAATCTGAAACTGAAAGGTTGGAGTTTTTTATGTTTCAACATGTATTTTTATAGAAAAGTAAGTCATTTAATATACTGAAGATATTAAAATCTTTCCAGCCTTTTGTTTGTCAAACTCTTTGCCAAAATGCAAGTCCATTTTGGTAACAGAAGAAGAAATGGAGACAACCAATGTTTTGCATTTATTATTGAAACTGGATATATAATACCCCTAGTTACGGTGGTAAATGGCTATTCTATTTTCTCTATTATAAACGCATATAGTCCAGGGAAAGCTTTGCAATAAAACCCACGAAACTGTTAAGGCATCAAATAAATACATGTTAACCTAATGCTACGCTCACTCCTTATTGAAATGAAAAAGATTTCATTAAAATCTTCTTTTTTCACTTTGGTTTTACAAAACTTAGATAACGTTTCTGTTTGGGACACACATTTTTCTTTGTACATTACCTAAAAGACATTAAAACGTGACCATATAGTTGATTTTGTCAGGTCTCTATGGATACATGTTTCATAAAATGTTAATATAGCCAGGCCTTTCAAGTAGGAATTAAATTTTATGATTTCTTTGTACTATCAACACAATTTATGGCTACCATTATATAGATACAAAGCAATATAGTCTGTATATGACATTTCAGTAGCCAAGTAGGGAATAGCACTAAAAGAGATTCACTGTGAAAGATCATTGAGTGTTAAACAATTTCAGAATCAGCAAATTTCATTAGTTCATAATTTTCTGACACTAAGTGATAAAAATCCACTTTACTTATTAAATTCGTCATATTTTTTTATTTCACCACTAACGGTTTCCATTGTTAAAAGCTTTTCGATTTCACCCTCTGGAATACACATTTTTTAGTAAAAGCTTTGAAATAAAAACCATGGAATTGTTTAAGCATAATACAAACGCAAACATGCATTAAGTTCTTTTTATATATCCGTGATTGGTATGCCATTTTAATGCATGTTTTAGTAAGATAATACCAGTCAGAAGCTGTAGTTCGTATAAAATTCAGAAGAAACTAATGGAGAGTAACCATTACAATCTATTACCCTACATTTTATGTAATGTCCACCTCTGATTAGGCTTGCAAATTATGAGACATAATGACACCATGCTTGATTGAAATGCTTGAAATTCTGTGGTGTATGTTTCAATGCATTATTTTATGCAAATAATAGGTTGACCTTCTATTTAGTTGTGAAATAAAAACGAATGCAGAGTGTAAGGTAAAACGTTTGTTGTGAAACGCTTTCACATGTAAATTGAAACTGCATTGGCACATACCGAAAAAGCACACATACACACACACACTGCTTAAAAACAAATTTTGAACAACAATAAATTACTTGTAAATTTAAGTATGCATATGAAACTTGGAATGTAGGTAGTGCTTGATTAATTTGACTCTAAAATGTCACCAAGGGTCAATGGGCCGTTACACATGATTGATAAAACGTAAATACATTATTGATGCATACCGTTCATGCGAAATTACCTTCATCATATAACAGAACATACATTCATTCAACTTATACTGTACAGTACATCGTCATATACATATATGGAAAATAAATTATTTACAAGGTATAACAAGAGTTAAGACTTAAGTAGATTAACATGACATGAAATATTTTCTATTTATACAAATACCTACTTTATCTAATACTGGCCATTACAGCAAAAAAGGAGGATGGAGTAAAACTTAGATGGTGATTATGATAATATTAATAATACTGCTAATGTTATGATGATTATTATTAATACAATACAGACATAGAAAATAGTAAAAATGCGAAAAAGTCTGAAAAGGTGTGGTATTTCAATATTATGTATAAAGCACTGGAGGTATGGCTATTATAAAATTAAAATATCTTCTTGAAGGGTTTACAATGCATATACAGTTTTTATGTAAAAATATATGTACGGTTAAACTGCAATTTTTTTTGTGTGAGCTAGTTTAATATATTTACAAAGGTTCAACAAAGTTTTCCTACTTGTAGAATTAAGCAAGTCTACGAATTTAATCATGGTTGGTCTCATATAATAAAAACGATTAATAAAGCGTTTACGTATGTCACTAAAACATTGACAATGGAGGATGAAATGCAACTCATCTTCTATATGAAGATTGGTAGAACACAGCTGACAGAAACGCTTTTGCCTTGCTAACCTGTCACGATACCTAGCGGAGTTATATCGTAAAGAATTCGCTGAAATGCGAATTTTCGTTAATTGCTGACGGAGACAAAATGAGGTTACTTTTGAAAGATATGATTCATATTAAAGTCAGTTTTCAAATGACAATAGAATTGAGTATATTATTCCTAGAGACTTTCGAAAACCATTTTTGTCTGAAGTTGTCACTTATTCTCTGTTTAAAAACAGATATAAACACAGGTATATTAATACTGGTTGGATTATTCCAGACTTCTGGAAAACCATACTGGTTTAATAACGTTCTAACTTTATAGGACCAGCTATTTTCTATTGACAATGAATTTTCATATACAGTTTTTAAAATTTTATTTTCACTATTCAGAACTTTAAACCAGTATTTTATTATTTGCACATATCTATTGACATAAAGGGGATATCTACCCAACTCGCCATATATAGCCGTGTTACATGCATTTTGACTAACACCTAAAATTGCTTTACAGAAACGTAAATGTAAACATTCAATATCCTTTGATTTCGTAAAACCCCATATGGGGGATGCATAATTCAAAACTGAGCCGACAAACGAGTCGAATAATTGTAAAGCAAGTTTGGGACTAACTTCCAACCGTTTTATGTCAATCAGTAATACATTCATTGCCTTTAGGGCTTTTCAGATTAAATACTTGTTATGCAAAACAAAGGATCCAGTATAATTAAATACAACACCGAGGTAGTTAAAATCATTTACAGTTTCTAAAGGTATATTGTTGTAGTACCAACATTCATCTTCTTTCAAACCCCCTCGTTTGTGAAAAACAACGATCTTAGTTTTTTTTTGTATTCACCTCTAATCCCCTTTTTGAACAATATTCATGTAAACGATTCAAATTATGTTGTAAATCAAGCGGCGATTTTCCCAATATGACCATGTCGTCCGCAAATAGTAAAATAATTAAACATAGATCATATACTGTGATGCCAGAATCATCTCTGTCTTGGAGAAATAAAGCAAACAATGCCGGCGAATTATTTTGGCCTTGACGTAAGCCTACTGATATATCGAAGAACTCCGAATAATTTTTATTTTTTTTTACACATGATTTTACAACATTATACATTGAACGGAACATAACCAATAATCTACCGTCCATGCTCATATGAAATAACTTGAACCATAATGCGTTTCTGTAAACGGAATCAAACGCCTTTTTCAAATCAATAAATGAGCAGTGTAGACGCATACGTCGATTTAGAACATCTTGAACCAGATTTTGTAAAACATACACCGCGTCAACAGGTACAACAGCCTTTACGAAAACCAAATTGTGCGTCAGATAATAAATCATTTTGCTCAAACCAGCGTTCTACTCTAGCTGTTAAAATACTTATAAACAATTTACCAAAATTGCTATTTAATGTTATTCCCCTGTAATTGTTGGGGTCGTTTTTGTTACCCTTTTTGTGTATTGGGACAATATATCCCAACGACCATGAGTGTGGAAAGTAACCAGCTGTAAATACAATATTGAACATTTCCGTGATATGTAATCCTAAAATGTCAAAGGATTCTATAAAATATTCGTTTATCAGACTGTCGTATGGGCATGCTGCTTTATTTTTGTTCAGACGTTTAATTGCTTGTTCTACCTCTGACAGGGTGACAGGTATATTCAATTCATGATACGTGGGGTCATTCACATTAAAATTACTCGAATTGTTAAAATTCTGTACGTCATTCAATGATGTTGTTTGAATATCATTATATAAATCGGAAACATATTTTCGAAAGTCTTCAACAGAGATATTATTTGCCTGTTTTTGACTTTTTCTTTTAAAGAATTTCCAGAAATCTTTAGGTCTTCCTTTTTTCAATGATTCTAAATCTTTTGCTTGTTTTAGGATATTTTCGGATTATACACTTATAAGCCTTTTTACGCTCACAAAGTAATATTCTGTTTTCATAGCATTCACAGTGATTAAAATCATTTAAGGCCTGTGTATATAATTGTTTCGCCTCAATACATTTCTATCGAACCATTCTTTATTATTATTAGTGCGTCTCTTTGTAGTAGTATTACAACAGTGTTTAAATAAAGGATAGGCAACCTCGCACACTGTATTTGAGAACTGCTCGATCATGACATCTAGAGACTTAATATCACCTGAGTGTTCATGCTCAAGTACGTGATTGAAATCTGTCAATTTTCCTATTAGCCCGCTCCTAAATAGTTCTCGCTTTGTGTTCTTCCATTTTATATAGTACGAGGCGTTTTGTAAGTTGTTATCAACGGTGTCATGCATAATTGCGCGACCCGCTATTGTAAAGCAAAATGGTGCATGATCACTATAAGTGTTAAAATTATCGACATGGAAACCACGAATCAGTGAGGGATCTGTTTCTGTTAATAAAAGGTAGTCTATTATGCTACTTGTCGAGTGATTATAAAAGGTAAATACTCCAACATTATAATCTGCACTTATCCTACCGTTAGCTATGCGAAGTGACATAGCCTTACACATATCGAGCATTTTGGTACCCCTGGCGTTACATACTGTATCAAGTGAATATCTAGTTAGAGGGGTGTCTGGAAAGTATTCATCTTCGTCAATATAATTTACGTTAGAATCACAAACTACATAATCGTATTTATTACCTACACGTGCGTTCCAGTCCCAAACTAATAAGACAGATCCCATGGTCTCGAAATAAGTTACGTCAGAACTTATTAATTCGAAAAAATCAACATCTATTAGCGTATTCATTGGTGAATTTTCAGGCCATATATACAAGCAACATTAATACACATCACACTGAAATTCAAAGATTTTTTTTCTAATTTTACCCAAATCAGAGTATCATAATGATTTTTTACTATAGAAATACCTGGCAAAAGACAGTCTCGGATGAAAATAACCATACCACCACTATTTTTTTTAGCTCTACTGTGTCTAAATTTACGGTAAAAATTGAAGCAAGTAAAATCACATAGAACATTTTTATCAAAGTTTTTATCAGTCCATGATACAGAAAGTATTATAATATCATTTTCAACTATTAGGTCGACAAAAACACTATCACTGAGTTTGCTAAAGCGAGGTCAAGCGGATTACAGGTAGATAACAGGAAGACCACGGCTAAGCAGAGGTTCCCAGGTAGAATAACCGACCTAACATATCACAGGGGTATGGCTTCCTCACATAAAACATCCAAATGAACCTGCCAGGATTCGAAACCCCAGCGGTCACAAACTGAGACTCAGTAATGTTAAGTCAAGGACTTCAAAAGCTCGTCTGTCTGTAGTAGAAGTTGTAAATGCTGTTGATAATAAAGAAAACATGATATTGTGTTTGTAGCAGTAGTTGTAATTGCTGTTGATGTTAAAGAAAACAGTATGCTGTTATTGTTGTTGATTTTAATGATGAAAGAAGAAACAAACAAAAAAATGTTGCTGCAGATGTAGTCGTTTTAGATGCTGATTATAACGTTATTCTTGCTGATGGTGAAGATGATGACAGGAACAACAAAACACAACCAAAGGCAGTTTGTATTTTTTACTAAGTTCTGTTAAAATCATAATAATAAGAATCTGTATCTATTTTAACCACTGGTTTTCAAAACTGGTTTCCCTCTGTACATTAGCCTAAAAGATACTCTAAATCTTATTAAAGGGGATTTAAACAGATGGATTTCCTTACATCTCCATGCAATTATAATAAAACGTTTCTATGTTCACCATTCTTTCCCACTAAATTATAGATTTCCATTATATGGATACTTTATGGATATGAAGTCTATGTATACATACATATTTTAAAATGCACCTAGTAGTTTATAAAGCGCTGTTATATAAATTCACTTAATATCTATTGTTAAATCAATATTCCCTTAGTAATATCTTTGACGATAAAACAAGTTACTGTTTTACAAACTGGACAAAAATATAAGTTTAAGCGTTCAGTTAATGATAAGTGAACCTTCAGACATAAGTCCTTTCCATTGATGAATCGCTTTGCTTTACAATTATTGTGCATAGCGATACAGTTTACGATATATTGGCGGTCAAACGATGATAAACGAGATCCTTTATTACATTTGTGCATGTTTAGGTGACGTTAGGCTCGTCATAAATCAATCATTGACAACATGTTATGATATTGGTAAACATGTTTTTGTTAATGGTTTAGTGCATGTGTGTTTGTTTGCATCGTTTAACGTCCAACCGACAATATTTCAGTCGTTTTGTAGGCCTTTGCCTACATGTAGCATTACATGCACCAGGCCGTAGCCCTACTACTTACACAAATTAACATTTATCCCAACATCAGTCCAGGATTTCCCTTATGTACCTAAACTTTTTTGTATCTTATGATATTGCAATGCATTGCATATATTGCATTATACTTTATTGTGTTGTATTCGCAAGCTTGCATGCATTGTATGTATACATTTGTATGTATGCCTGCTTGTGTGCATAACTTCAAATGTATGCTATTAATATATTACAGGAACTTCAGTTACTGTATTTCTTTGACATTTCCATCAAAGAGATCAACATTGTACATGCAAATGGTAATATTTCGTTTTTCACTGAGTTCGTAAAATGTTCTTTCAAAAGTCAAAACCTCGACGTTTTATGATATGCAAAGTAGGAATGATGTCTGAACAACACACGGAACGATGTTTTCTGTATAATGTTTCTGTCAGAAAACCTCGCCGGGATTCACCTCTGTACTTTTATAATAAAGGACCTAACAGATTTGCTTGCTAAATGTTTTTTATGTTAAAACCTTTCCCGTTTTAAAAAAATCGTCAAGAGTTACAAAACAAGAAATATTGTAAGGCACTGAACACGTTTGATTTTGCATTAAAACAGACATTTGATGCTATCTTGATCCATTGAATGTGTATAAGGTTTGTTTGCGCAGAATCTTAACGAAATTTCGACATTTTACGAGTTGTTGCTTGTGTACTTATATCAGGTGATGCTCGAATGTGGAATCATACCGATTAAAAGTGTGATACCAGGCCCGTGTTCTCGAAAAAAAAAAAGCTATACTCATATATGATTTTAATGCTCTAACTCAAATATGGCCATTAGATTTGATATGGATATTTGATTTTAATGCTCTAACTCAAATATGGCCATTAGATTTGTTATGGTGATTTTAATGCTCTAACTCAAATATGGCCATTAGATTTGATATGGATATTTGATTTTAATGCTCTAACTCAAATATGGCCATTAGATTTGATATGGATATTTGATTTTTAAAGCAGCTCATTCACAACGATCTGTCAAAATAAAAAAAGAACGTTTTTTTTTCTATTCTCGCTCGTTAGTGTTGGTGAAGAATTTGTCTCCTGACAAAAGAACTCGGCAAGTGTAGGTCACATTGCAAAGGAAAACGCTATTTTTTGTAAAAACTCAGTTTGGGGAAAACGGTTTAATATAGTTTACAGTATCCCCGAAATTAAAAAAGAGCTTACGGTACCGCGTAACACGTTCTGCTACATTGCGCCTTCATCAGTTCCGGGTAGCGAATTAGTAAGTTCAGCCTGTTAAGTGAGAATATGCGCGAAGAGTGAATGTGATCAGATTCACACGAAAATAGAAAGTCTAAATATAGGAATATTGATAGGCGTAAAACACACAGATAGCTGAAAGTCAAATTCTTAATCATGAACATCTGTGAATAAGCTGTTTTGAACCTGCGGTTGTTCTTATGTATTTATTGAGTAGCGATTAAACTAACAACACGACATCCTCGACATTTTCGCGCTATTATGTCGTTAGTCGTGTCGAGTTGTCATGAATTGTTTCATATTGTCGTGTGTCGACCATTCCACGCGATGGCACTATATTAGCACGACAATATGAAACGACACATGACAATGCGACCCGACGCACGACAAGTTGAAACGACGCTCAACTTTTATTGCGAAATTTCGTGAAAAAATAATGGTACGTATTAAATTTGCGCGCCATAATGCCGTGTGTCGTGTAATATTTTTGTGCGTCGTTTATAATTGTCGTACGTTGTTTATAATTGTCGTACGTCGTTTACAATTGTCGTACGTTGTTTATAATTGTCGTACGTTGTTTATAATTGTCGTACGTTGTTTATAATTGTCGTACGTCGTTTACAATTGTCGTACGTTGTTTATAATTGTCGTACGTCGTTTACAATTGTCGTGCGTCGCCCTCACAAAAAAGTGACACACGACATTCAACGTGGCACTAACCGGAAGGTTTCCTATCGAATTACTGGAACTGATAGCTAAGTGCTCTCAGATGCGTATAGGTATTAGTTTTTGTGTGTGTGTGTGAGGGGGGGGGGGGAGGGAACGTGGGGATATTTAACCAATTTCTGCAATTGTATACAAATTATAGATGCGTTTAGGATTAGTTTTAATTTGTAAAAAAAACAACTTTGATATTTTAAGTTAATTCTCTTCCCCATACTATTCTGACAACACGTTTCTGATTTGTTAAAATTACAGTTTTCCAAATAAATTAATTGATTTTCGTGTCATAAAAAAGACAATTATTTCATATTGTATTAAAACAACTCTGATATTATTCGGAGAGCTACATTTGACACGGAATCGCACGTTACAAAACACGAAAGTAACATAATAATACCCAGAGGATATATTGTGAAAAATTGTATGGTAAGGTAATGCATCCACCATTAAAATGTGATCATGGTCTATAAAGTGATTGTGGAAATTTATAGGAAATGCAAGCCTTTATAGACTTAGCGCAAAATAGCGTATAACTCAAAGTGCATAGGTGCTTGCATCTGCACTGAAGTCTGTTTAAGCATTTGATGGACCATGATTATGATTCAATGATGGATGGATTACCTTAAACAGCTTATTCAAACATTAATACATATCGGTAAAATATAAACATTTACTCACTGACAAATGATGTAGCAGTTATAAGTCATTATCGATGTCATAATTAAATCTTAATATGTTATTTTAAAGTAGCATCAACTGCATGACAGTATTTTTTTCAAAGTGCCTCGTACATTTGCATGTTTTAGCAAAATAGTTTGTATTTATTTAATGACAAATCATATTCTATACCTCATTTTTTTTTTTTTTTACTTTTTGTCTGTCCGGTTGTCCGTCTGAAAAGAAACTGTGGTGTTTGCATCTTCAGTAATCAGTTTGCTTTAAAGAAATTTCATCGCAATAAACACCCAGTTTCTCCTTCACGCGTCCTGTTAAAAAACTGACAAGAGCTTTAATCATTATATCTGATAATCCCACGCCATAAGGGGAGCCTGTAACATCTTTAATTATAACGAATCTAGGTTAATTAGTTTTAACCGAATTTCTAATTCTTCTCTCGTCACTTTAATCTTATAACCACTTCCTGCCAGGACAGGCAGCAGCAGAATTGCAAGATAACAGTCTCAAAGTAAAATCTCCTTGAATGATAAGGAAGCATTAGTTTTCGAAACTGTTATTTAAGCAAAAATGTCTTGTAATTGTTTGAATATTTTTGTCGTCTGCATTTTTGATTAACATTTTCTAACAGGAACTCGTGTTTCATCTGTTAATCCATAAAGTCAGGGTAATAGCTTTAACAGGCAGAGGATATTACAATAGTTAAAATTCACATTCTAATTTCTCGCTTTGGAAATGTTACAAATCATTAAAAAATCAATAACAACAACAGCTGTATAATTTGATTTGACAATTTAAGAGGTTAAAGTCAAACACAAGTTTCAAAAACTGTCTCTCCTGAACAATGATTATGTGAATGTTATCTGTCGATAAATTCGTGAATGATATCTAATTATATTTTCGTCGTAGAAGATAAGATGTCATAGCTTAACTGTGATAAGGTTTTCTGCATACATAATTATATATATTTTAACTAACATTAAATTGTTTTATATCGATAAAAATGACGTCACGTTTTAAAATTAAGGTAGTCATTAGAGAATCTATGACATTATTGACACGAGAGAAAGAACGTAAGACAATGCGAAACAATACGTTAGAATAATCATTGTCGGAATCCATGTTCGCTCTCAATACGTTTTCCTTCTTAATCGACCGGTCGAGCGCGAAACTGAACTCCATTAAAATCACTCCAAAACAACTATTCTTGGCCTAAGAAAATGTTAACGCACGAGAAAAGGCAATTATCCCTATGTTTGTTTGTATTTTGGTCATAACGTCCCACCAACAGAATTTCCGTCATTTGGAGACGATGAATATTCCACATAGAGACGTCATCTGATGGTGAAATTATGAAAAACATTTATTTTTCTATCTTGTTCATTTTACCGCAACATTATAATATTTTCATTCACTTCTTGAGAAACACAAGACTGGTTACATGATCTTGGTGAAAAAAACAGGCTAATATTTATTAATATGAATATTATTTCAGACTGGAAAATAAAACGTCATGATATTCATTTTGATAAAAAAAACAAAAAATTCAAAGGACAAAAATAGAAATATTTCAAAAAATTAATTGGCATAGATCATTATTACAAACAAATGTCTCATAAGTTAAAACATGTATTGTGTGTATAATGGATTTAGCTGAGACGGTTTTAAACCCGGCCATTGTCTGGCCATTTAACAGATTGACCCTTTTAAGTTATTAACCTAAATTCTGTATCTAAATTTAGCAACTATATCTATTTTTGCATAGTAAACAATGAACCAGTCAATATAGGAATACCAGATCGCTTCGCTCTGAGAGTTTACAAAGAAGGCATTTGTTATCAGTTTTGTAAATCGCCTTAAGTGAGATAATCTGCTCCTACTGTGATTCAAATTTCAAGATAAGTCATGTATCGCATATAATACGATAATGGAATTCATCGCATAGACTGACACAATGTCTGACATAGATTAATAAATCCTATCTAAATATACTCAATGACTTTAAAATCGCTCACCTTGGAAAATTGTATTTCGTTTCTTTTTTTCTTTTTTTTTTTCGAACGATTTTAGAATAAAAAAAAATAAATCTATTCAGAAATGTAATAAAACATATTTCAGCAATAGATTGGTGCATTTTTTCCCCCTTATTTTTTCTTATCACTTAGAAAAATCAAAATGACATAATGTATCGAAGTTTTATACTTGAGGCGTTTTTAAAGTTCTTTAGTATATATATTCGTCCTTTAATGTTGTATATATTGGCATCTTGGACGTATTTGTATCGTCGCGTAAGTTGATATTAACATATTGCTTTGTAATTGCGTGTTCATTTACATCATCGTGTTCGCTCGTTACTTGTACGTACAATTGTGACTGTCTCGAAGAAAGACCACTGTCGCTGGAAACCGATGTAGAACTAAATTCAAAACACGATTTCGAGTTGTTGAAAGTAAATGATGCTTTATTTGATCAATGTAGGGCTGGAAATAATGTATATTTTGAAGAAAGATAAATACCTAAACTCAAACCACAAAGAAAAAAGCCCTGCCTTATACTTGCTTTAATAGGCTTAGAATCTTTTTTTTTTTTATTTGGCAACTGATTCTACACTCGTATTGGCACTAGACTTTTCAGTTTTTTGCTATTATGTATGTAAATATAAATGGGAATTTGTAATAAAAATAAAACAATATGTTCATACTAAATTCTACAAGTACATGTAATAGAAGCCGTATAACTGTAAGTTAGTGTGTGCACGTTGTTTTATGTTTGTATAAAAAACATGTAATATAATAAGATCAAATTCCAGTATTTTTATACGTACGTCATAAGTTTTTCTTTTTGTTCTGTTTATTTCTGGATTTGGCCTTGATCTTGTATACCGTATTTTTGTATGGATGTTAAATTTCCGATTTTATTTTATCATATCCTTGCTTGCTAATATTTCGATAGATATAATGAATATCATATAAACATATATATCTCTTTTTCTTCTTCAGTCACATTCCTGAATCCAATTAAATTTCACAATTATGTGTCTCCATATATATCCCCAACACTCCCCCAAGGAAGAAAAAAAAAATAATAATATTTTTTTTTGTTCTGAACTGAAACAAATGGTAACCTGTTCTTGGTGCCAAACATAAACATTGGATAACTCAGATGCCTTTTGGCCCGGTTTTAGGACACGAGTGGTTTCATGAAATAAGTCTACAGCGTATTAATGTAATTTGGCAGCACTTCGTCTACAATAGGCTTAATATAAACATGCTTTGCCACATGAATTTGATTATTGCTTAATATAGTATTAAAGAAATTAAAATAGATTTTGAATACATGCACAAGTTGAACAAAAGGTTCTAATAGCATTCCGTCAAAAGAACTTAAAAGTATAATGTTGATTTCTGAGCATAAAACATTTTATTTTTTATATAATTAGGCACAATAGCATTTCCTTAAGGTCAAAGTCACAGACACAGGAAACGAACTCTAAATCTCTAAGTTCGCTTTCGCACAGATACTTCGTGATCCCATGAGATCATCCTTAGCACTAAGGTTAATCGTGACCAGAAGGCGTATCATGGTCTTGACCGAAAGTCATTTGTCCAAGGTCAAGGTCATAGGATAATCAATTACTGAACCATTGTCCCATTCATATCTGATGGAATTATACTTTGCACACACACAGGGTGTTTATGACCACGTGATGCACGGGGTCTTGGTCCAAAGTTTGCGTTTTGAGTGGTATTTGTGGTATTTGTGGTATTCATCATTCATCATCAGTGATAGTTTCTGTTGTTGCTATTTTTGATACTCTCGGCTTAAGTCGTTAGTGGCCGGAAATAGACAGCAGACACCATTAGATTGCAGCAGCCTATTTTACTGTATCACTCCACGCTCGGAAGCGCATTCTGTGCTAAAGGATATAGGAGTGGACATAAACGTTTTAATTATAACAGATTAACGCTTTTCATGTTGTTTTTAGTTTAAAGACGTATGCTTAGTAAAAGTTTTTCTTTTACTATATAGACAAAGAAGGAACTTTAAAACTAGCTGAGAGAATGTACTTAAACTTTGCATGATTATAGAGAATCCTACCAGATATAAATTTATGGGGGAAAATGGGGATCCCCATTCTATAATTTGTGTTATCCGCCCCAGAAAGTAAATTTTTATCTGCTCTTTTATGTCATTTTCATGAGCATATAACTCAATAATATGGCTAGCAACACCGTATTTGATTTAAAATCGATGTATTCTCATCCCTGTTGCTTTGTAAAAGATTTAGAAATTCTATGCAACAGATTTGATACTATGGTCGCATACACGAATATCATATAGAAATATTCTTATGTAATTACAACAACAACAACAACAACAACAACAAAACAAACCCAAAACAAACAAACAAACAAAACGCAGTATGTTTACTTGTTGAAACATAGTGAAATTTCTATTGGATTCTTGTACACTTTGCAATATGACTGGAAATGAAACAACAAACAATAATTTAAAATAAAATTATGATCGATAGGCTTGGTTTTGAAAAATCCTCACATAAATTTTTGCAACAATTAATGGACGAAAACCAGCTTAAGGTAATCCATCATTACATTGTGATCAAGGTCCATCAAGTGATTATGGGAATTTCATAGAAAATGCAAGCTTTTGTAAACTTAAATCAAAATAAGTCTAACTACAAGTTATAAGGAGGCACATAAGACTTTTTAAGCATTTGAAGGACCATGATTATAATTTAATGGAGAATGGGTTACCTTAAACGTATTGCCAATCACCCCCGCGTAAGCGCCCCATAAAAAACAACAATAAGTATATAGTCTACCATAAAGTCGGATAATTGAATCGGTCAAGTATGAAAGTTCACAAGGTCACGCTATGTATGTTTATTGGATAACCCGATACGACTAGCCTTTAATCGACTTGTTGACAAGATAAAGAAGAAAAAAATATATGATAGTATTTCTTGTAGTTTTCCCGCTATTGTTATAGTATACATTCTGTCAAGGTCATATACAGTGAAAATGTCAAGTAATTGCGGAGGAGAACAATGCTTTTAGAATTGTGAATTGGGGGTCATTGTCATTTAAGGGGTTCGTCAACAGTTTAGATACTATGTAAACAGTATTAAGTTCAATGTTCATTTAGATTTTGACCGACGATGATGTTACTTCGGAAAGACTATTGTGTTTTTGTTCAAATAAATGATATTTTTTATCATTTAATTGTGTGTTTAAGGGCGTATGTTACATTGCTACATTTTCGATATAGATAAAAAAAAATAAAATAAACTGTTTAATAGATTTTTTTTTAAACTTTGCATGATTGTAGAGAATCATAGAATAAACATTTTTTATGGAAGAAATGGGGGTCACCGTCCTACTTTTTGAGTTATCTGTCCATGAATGTGATATTTAAGCACTTTTCGACCATGTTTAAGGGCAGATAACTCAAAATAGATCTTACTGATACCTTATATTATTTCTTATTATTTTTTGTGATTTCAAGTCATTATGCAACATTTAAAACCGAATGATCTTATAGAAGTTCTGTTATATTATACTGTTATATATACTGTAAATATATTGCATTTTTCTTTAAAAGGGGGGATAATTTGAGGAAAATTGATGTATATATATTTGCATGAGAGATTATATTATAAAATCAGTAGCATAGGATTTCTACAAATTTTGTACAGAGACATGGAAATAAAGTACCGAGCATTGATTTTTAATCCCAATAAAGTGTTGTTTGTCATTATTTGAGTTAGCTGCCCTTGAATATGGCCTAAAAGTAGGTAATGATCGCTGGATTACCTTCTGGCCTGATATAAAAATGTAATATGTGTCACTAAAATGATTTTTTTAAAAGTTAAACGCATTTTATAGTTTTGAACAAATGTCGTAAGACTTCTTTATGGTAACTCTTGAATGAAATGCTGTGAGAATTGCAGATTAGACACGTTTCTAGATTAGAAAGAGTTTAAATATTATTGATTATATCTTACATTTAAGTATCTGTCAACACCACATACATATGCTTGTACTTTCTTTATAGCAGAGTGTGGGAGAGTTTGTCGCCCCATGGACCCGGTAAATAAAATATCAGATTTCATGATATTCAAGTCTTAATTTAAAATTAATATTATGAAGGTCAATGACCCAAATGTGAATAAAAGTACAGGCACTCGAATTTCAGCAACAAAACTTGGCGCTAAGTAAAACTAAAATTCATATATTGCATATTACCATTTCTTTTTCACGAACCATTAAAGGTGTTTGACTTTGCTATACATTTTGTTTACATAAGACAATCTTATTTACACAAGTGTTTGACTTTGCTATACATTTTGACAATCTTATTTACACAAGTGTTTGACTTTGCTATACATTTTGTTTACAATCTTATTTACACAAGTGGCTCACCGGAAATACAATTTTCAAGTTCACGAGATGAAAAAAATATTGCATCTCCCACAAAAACATAAATAAATAAAAAAAACAAAAAAACATAGATAAATAAATAAATAAATAAATAGGATCAAATAAAACTGTGTATTACATTGTATAGTTTTGCAAAAGAATAGCATTGTGTGTTTTAAATATCTTTTTTTTTTTAACCAAAGTACTCGTCTGAGTTGACATACATTATTACATTAATAACTTATCATTCTTTGTTTAGAAATGAGGTATTTTGGTATTTTATTAGAGAATGTTAAAATTCGTTCCAAAGCATTTAAGTATTTATATAACACATTTTTAATAATAATTATGAAACATAAAAACGTGTGAGGATATCAATACTATGTAGAAAACAAACTATCTGAGGGGCGGGATGGACACTCAACTCTGAATCATGGGATCAGAGGTTCGAATCTTGATCGGGTCGCCACTAATTTCCATGAAAAAAAAATCGAATTGTTTCACTCCATCCAGGTGTATAAAATGGATACACGTGAAGCGTATTCCCGGCATTCACCTGGCTTCCTAGTGCCATATTTCTCGGCTGCTCATACGGTATTAACGAATATACATAATGACAACGGGGTACATCATGTCAAGTCGGCTAATCGGACACTTACTTGAAAGAAGACTAGATGTATGACCAGGTATTATAAATAATATATCAGGACTGATGGAGGCATCAAAAGAGAGATAGAGAGAAAGAGAGAGATCATTAATCGATGGATTTAAATTCAATTATGGCTCTAAAAGTAGAGCAGTTGTTATGACGTATGCCAGTATTACTTGGCATACCTCCAACATACCCTTGAAGTTGGTGACCGACGAATGTGCGTCAAGCACGTTGATAAACCGTGTACAAATGAACTATTTTCACCAAACCCTTTATTTCTTATCTATTAATCGTTATTGTAAACATAGTGTACGCCTTCCGTAATGCTTCTGTATGGATAAATATTTGACTAGACTAACAGAAACTATCGGCTATTGACCTTGAGACTGTCCTCGGCGGTCAGTCATCTACGGACAGATGGTCATTGTCCCGGTATCAAAGATCTGCCGTGGCTCTTTAAGAATTCCTTTTATAATTACTTTATAACGTTACAAAAGAAGACGTTATCGCTAGAGAAAATCTCGTAGACTCCACTGCAAGCGTTCGTGTGGTCCTTGACTTACAGGTTGTTTGTGTGTATAGGGGGTGGAGGGGAGGGGGCGCTATATCGTTGAAACATTTGTGAGAATTTATAACTAGGATCTCCGAGTGTGAATGGCGTCTTTTCTGCATGAACTTTCTTTTTAAAAAGACATGTGGGGACAAAAAGTAGCGTTGAAAGGTATTTTTATAAATATCTATGAAGCAGTTAAAGTGTTCATAGAAAGAAAGAAAACTCAGTTGGTAAAGTTCTCCTTCACCACAATGGGCGGAGTAAGATTATTGTAATGAAGCCGACAGTGATTGTCTCCAAGTATTACAGAGATATCGATACAGACAGATATATATATATATACAAAAGATATATATAACGTTTGGCCCTTTACCCATAATGCTCGCAGCTGTTATAGATTTCGTTCCCTGTTTGCATTCTATACGCTATAATACATCAGGGATGCAAAACCCTAAAGACGTGACTGGTCTCATTGTGTGTCATAGAGAAATGTTGTGTTAATATAACTATATATTCATCAAAGTTACATTACTGTATATCAATCGGTGAAATTTCATGAACATGAAGCAAATATTTCAGTTTTGTCATCTCAACTAACTATGATGCGTATTGTTTCTTCTAAGTATAGGGATATCTACCAATGAAAATCACCGTCTTACGTCTTCCTCTTTATTAGGTAGGTCAATAGTGAGTCCTCTTTATTAGGTAGGTCAATAGTGAGGTTCGACAGCTACGCTGAACATATATTAACATATTTAAACTATATAGATATCTGGTCTAGTATAGAGTGTTGATAAACTGATAAAGTTATTGGGTCATTTAGCATGCTAAAGTCACATATCGAGTGCGTGAAACCGGGGTGTAGCTCTGTTTTAACTAACATAGTCTGCATCGAGAGTGCTAAGTTTTTATAATTCTGTCACATAGGGAGGTACAAACAAATAATAAGAATTCGGTTCCTGCAAAGCAGTTATGTCCTTAAATAAATCTATTCATCATTAAATTGTGATCAGGGTTCATCAAGTGATCGTGGGTATTTTATAGTAAATGTAAGCCTTTGTAGACTTTGAGTGAAAAAAATGAGCATGATTATATGATGGATGGATTTTCTTTAGAATACCCATCCCATCTTCATTAAATTGTGATCATGATCCATCAAGTGATCGTGGAAATTTTATAGTAAATACAAGACATTGTAGACATTTAATAATGGACTGATTACCTTAAAAAAGGGGAAGAACAGGATGGGAACTTATCAAAGAAAGAGACCGTTGTTGTCCATTGCTGACGTACATGACTGCAGTTCCTACGTTTGTGGTATCGATTCCTGTTTGGCATTTTTTTTTAAAAAATTGGCTTCCACTCCGCAAAGTACTGCCTCAATCGAGGAATTGTCAAATGGGAGTAGTATATATTGTAAGAATGAATTTTCCAATCAACGTACAATAAATAATAAATCAGTATCCATAGTAATCATATTTGTAAACACTTCATTTGTTTTGACGTATAGGTCTATAGGAACAATATGGAACTTGTCAATGAACAGTTGCATTACACTGAAATTGTTAACTTAAAGTTTTTATACTAGCGGCGGAGCCAGTGTTTTGAGCATGAAGTAAAAAAAACAGGCAATTGATTTGCATAATTACTGCAGCCGATTTAACTGAACTGTATCAATCCGCGAAACAGTAGATAAAATGGACTACTGAAGTAGAGAGTTTCAAAGAGGGTTTCAAATTGTGCACTTTATTTGTGATGAAATTTCCTCCTCTTACAAAGAGAAACAGCATATATATGATTCAGTAGTAAGCTAAGCTAAATATTAGTACATTGTATGACGGACTGTCTCAGAGAGTTTCAAATATTGCACTGTCTCTGTGGTGATATTTCCTCATTTTACATAAAGACACTGCATACATGTATATATAATTCAGTAGTAAGCATATAGAGCTACTTCATATAATTGAAATTCCATTTTCAAAGTGCGCAAATAACCCATGTGTTATTTCTTGTTTAGTTTCAACTTTATTAGTTTACATCGATTACGAAACAAGTTATCACAACTTATATTTATCATTCTAGATGGCTCTGATGGTGGCGTATGTGGTCATTACTGTGGGAGGAAACCGGATAGCCCGGAGAAAACCCACTTGTCTGGACGGGCGACCACTGTACGTAACCAGGAATCGAACCTGGGACGCATTGGTGAGAAGAGAGGCGCGTTACCACTACGCTATCCAGGCACCCATCCTTGTATTTTGATTCAATGATTACTTTCTTACACAAGAGGGAATATGTCTTTTACCAAAACCACCATCATATACTCTAGAGAAAGATTTTTAACGGTATTTTACATCCTTCTGTTATATTTGGCCACTTCTGCATCGCTCCTGGTCGCAGCCGTCTCGTAACAGGGATGTATTGGGCGTCAATAAAAAAGTCAAAAATATTAAGTCGATAAAATGATATAGTAACAAGTAAAGAATTTTTTTTTATCTGAGTAAAATTGTCCAAAATATGGGATATGGGGCTTTTACAATAACAAATATATAACAAGAAATGTCTTTACATGTAAAACAAGCCATACAACGATCATGTATTTATCAAAGAAAATGTAATTCAATTGGGATACTTTATTAAAATTCGTGAAAACGAAACACATATTTCAGTTAGTTTTTATCTCAAACAAAAAAAAATGTATGTGGCTTTTTTCCCTGAGTATAGGCATTTTCTACCAAAGAAATTCGTCAAAATATTTATTTGGTATTATCTTGAGTCATGATCCGTAAATCGGTCAAAAGTGAGGTTAGACAACTTCGTCGGAAGATTATCTCCCTTATATGTCGCCCAGCCTACAAAGAAGGTCCCAGAACTGATTAACATGGTGCGAATGTAAATGGGTGTGGTATCATGTCATTTGTCAACGTCAAGATATCGCAGTGATTCAGTATAACATCTG
>CM037784.1:55163768-55213768 GCA_021229015.1 Solen grandis | reverse complement strand
TGAGATATAAGGTTGATAGTAACTTGCATGCAAAACTTTAACCAAAAGCTGCAACGCCAATGCCAACGCCGACGCAAGGGCGACTACAATAGCTCTCATATTCTTCGAATAGTCGAGCTAAAAACGTGGGGTTTATTAAATGAAGAGTTTTTGTGGAGATCAATATTTGTTGATAGAGCTGTCCAAGAAATCAATGAAAATTAATCCCCCCTGGAAATGAATGATTCTACAGTACTCTAAATACAAGATTTTTTTATTTATTTTTTTTTTTTTAATTTTACAGAATACTTCATTGGAAATTTAAATTTTTAAATTAATTAAAAAAAACCTTGGTTTTCTCAATATACAAAATACTAACATGATGAATGTTAATTCACTTTATTGATTAACCTTTGATGGCATATGAAACATTAACCTTTGATGGCATATGAAACAAAGGATTTTTGCAGAATCTGAGCTACATTGAACCTTGTATGAGCAAACAGAGGAGACCTGCATCCAGGAGCTGTCTGATCAGGGTCTGCTCTGTCTGCCAAGGTGTCAAAACATTTTTACATAAAATAAATGGCTAAATGACCAACTAAGTAGCCTTTAGTAAAGATTCAATAAACTCAATTTCAACAGTATTAACTTTAAATACAGATACTCCAGATCTGAACTGACAGAGCAAGAAAATTACTCTCAACCTTATGTTGTTTTGTTCTACACAGTTCAAATAAAAAAGAGCTACATATAGAATATAGATTACCGGTATAAATCATACAAAAAATATATTTATCTATTTAAAAGTATGAAAATGTAATATTCTAATTTTAGGCTTTCCATAAAACATCTGATACAGTCTGATCTTGAAACTATAACTGTATTTCATAATGCGACCACAATTACAGTGATTTGAAAAAAAAACACCAACATACAAAAAGATGGGACAGAACAACTACTATATGGCCTCTACCAAATTTGTTTGTTAAGAGTATAATCTCCCCCCCCCCCCCCCCAAATGCAAACAATTCAAACATAGAATACCTTTCCGAGACACATCACAGATGAGGTTCCAAGCTTTCAGGTGATCTGCATCATAACTCTGAAGCTTGACAACAGCATTGTAGGCCCTCTTCTTGAACTCTGCATCCTCATCGAACCTCACTTTAGACTCCTGGTACAAAAAGCTGGCTTGCTTAATTACAATCTTCCTTGTTTCATAAAAGCTTATATAGAGAGACAATTAATATCAGATCCTTGTATGCATATGTTGTCTTTTTAGTAAAAATACATTGACTATATAATAGTGTCTAACTTGTAATTACATATTTTTGATTGGACAGGGAGGACATGGGTTTGATCCCCAGCCGCAACACACAAAAGTCGTAAAAATGGTACTGGTATAGCACCCTTGCTTGGCGCTCAGCATAAACAGGTAGTTCGAGGACTGGTTGGCCTGGTATCAGGAAAATGTGACTGGGTGTGGTGTCATACCACGTGTCTACGGCATGATACTGCAGTGTGACAGCACAGCACAGCACAATATCTGTCTCAAGTAGATTGTCTCAAAATGACTGAAATACTGTCGGTGGGACTAAAACCAACCAAACAAACCGACAAACATACTTCTGAATTTCATACTCTCACTTTCAGCTTTTTTACTCTTCCTTATTCTAACTGAGAGTACATGTCTTTATATTAATTTATATTTCAATATAAAATGGCAGACATTTTTACCTTGTAGAATGCCTGCAGATCTGATATAGGTGGGGACACGGTCAGGTAGTTAGGGAACTTTTCCTGTAGGTGGGCAATCAGCATTCCAAACTGTGTTCCCCAGTCTCCCAAATGGTTCAGACGCAACACATCATGCCCCACCCACTCTAGCAGACGACTAATGCTCTCACCGATAATGGTCGACCTACCACAGAAAATCCAGGAACCATAAAAAGCATATTCTATAAGAACCTCTGATCTTTTCTGGTAATGTATACCAACCTCTCTAAAGAACATCTGGTTCATGAAAATAAAATAATATGACTGCATTTTGGACTGTTATTTCGTCTAAATAATCAAGTGGTTCGATTATGAAGTTAAGGAAAAAATAGGAGAGAAGAGTCCCGAATATAGTGGTCCTAATACTGATGACAGTGATGTAGTCTCAATACTGAAGTGGTCCTATAATAAGGTGGTCTTTAAACTGATGTGATCCTGAGGAGGTCCAAATACTAAGGTCGATTAAATATTGAAGTGGTCCTAATACCTCTGTGGTCCTAATACTGAGGTGGTCCTAATATTTAATACAAGTGGTCCTAATACAGTGGTCCTAATACAGTGGTCCTAATACAATTGGTGACTATATACTAGGTGGTCTTTTTACAAAAGGTTTTAAATAACTTAATGCTTTGATCAATATACTTTATGTAAATATTTGAACACTTAAGTCTAATGCACAATCCTGGGGCATATTAATATCAACTGCAATAGTTGTTTTGATAAAAGAAGTGGTTAAGTGGCATTAATTAAACATAAAAATAATTTTCCTGCTTGATTACCATAATTTAAGTTTTGAGACATATTTTTTTTTTGTGACTCCAAGTTTTGGGACACTGTTTATATATATATAAAAAATATTGACTTTAAGATTTTTTGGACACTTTGGTTGTTGTTTTTAAAATTACCAGTTTCTGTTAAGTGTGTTTGTATGTTTTGGGACAAAATAAAAAGTCATATTTTCAGTGTCCAAAAACATAAAAAATTGATAAAAGTAAATTGAGGGACGAGAGGGAAACTATGCTAAATATAGAAATAAATATATGCACTTAGCCTAGCTTCGCTCTCAACCCTCGAAATGCATGAGTGCCTTATATAATGTCTGACTGAATCAAAAGTGAAGAAATTGCACCCACCTTAAATGGCCAACATGCATCTCCTTAGCGATGTTTGGAGAGGAGAAGTCAATGACGACCCTATGTTTGACCATCAGTCGTGGAGGACGTACCCCGTTCTTCAGGATGTCGTTAATCTGGTCAGCAACATATTCCTTGTTTAGGAACACATTGATAAATCCTGGACCCGCTACCTCCAGCTGTATGTGGAAAACAAGAGCATCCAATTAGTGTTAGTATTTCTATTTATACTTTCACATGATAATTAACCTTTTTACATGAATATTCATATTTTTGACTTGATGAATCTAGTTATTAAAAGAACTTTAAAATGGTATTAGGAACAAAGAATGTTTGTTTGCTGCAAAGGCTGTGAAAAATCCGAGCTACAATAAGGTATGAGCAAACAGATGAGACCCTGATCTGCTGTGTTTGCCAATGCATCAAAATGAGTTTATATGAGGTAAAGAGTTATAAAAAGTTCTCAAGGAGTGCAGTTTTTGGCTGAGATAAAAAAAAAAAAAAACACACACATCTTACACTGTTTTTCAATTTTGTTCCTTAAAGGAAATTATAACACTGGCAATACATTATATCTTACAGAAATATAGTTCTGTACTCATTTACTCTTATTTTTGCATTATAAATGTAACAGCTAAATATATTCCAAACCCAGATTGTGCAATATTTCCCCATATTTAGAACATGAATATCTGATAATGGTGATTTAAATTTCACTTACCAGTAATTTGAGCATACACTATTATCCTACAGAAGACAGTCTATGTATTCAAACAACCAATACAGATAAACAAAATTACTATATTTCTACAGTCAAACATGGCAATTTACAAATGAAAAATCCCAAAGTATTTTACATGTGCTAAAATTTCCAAGAGTCAGCATGCCTTGATGTTTTCTGTTTTTATTTCATGAAAACACACATACACACATACACAACTTAATTTTGTTTTCAAATGATTAGAGTTCCACACGTCATAATAAGATTTTTGGCACTGAAACCACAAAACCTATGACAACACACACTATCTTTTCAAAAGTTACCTTTTCAAAGAACGTCACAGCTGGTATATGGTCCTTAATCTTGTTCCCAACTTCCTGTGGAGACATCTTGACACCCATAGCCTTCAATTTCTGTGAGTTCAATCATAAATAAACAAGCTATAGTACTGGATTCAAGGCAGAGGTGTAAAAATTTTTTGACAGATTAATTAAAATTCTTAAAGACAAAAAATATAGTAAACCTTTAATTGTTCATTATTTCCTAGAAGTTTATATTATTTTGTCTTACATTTTTTGTAGTTTCTTATTATTTTTTTTCATCTCAGTCATAGTATTTAACCGAAGGTTTGGTCTGTTTGTTTAGACATGGTTAGATACTGAATATTGTAGTTTGCATGGCATGATACCACTTCAGATTCATACAGCAATGTACATGGTATGATACCATTTAAGATTAACACGGTAATTTGCATGGTATAATACAAAATAAGATTCACACAGTAATTAGGTGCCAACCTGACAGATGTTCATAGCACTATTACACTGGTAGTCAGCAAACTTTCCCTTTTGGATGAGGACCGCTGCATCCTCAACCTCCGGGAACGCCTGCTGGATGGCCAGAGTGAACACATCCGTCACAATTCGGCTGATGCTGATCATGTGATCAGGGTTGTGGGCCTGCTCCTTTGATATGTTCTGAAACATGACCAGTAACAGGTGCTTTGATTAATAAGTCTAACAAACAGGGTTTCCTTAAGAAGGCTTATTTTAAATTGTAGGAGGCTGGGGGGGGGGGGGGGCTTGGGGTTTTACATTTTCTTGTGTGTGTGTTTTTTTTTCTTCATTTTCTTTGAATTATTCCTGTTTTGTTTTTTTATTAACTATTTGGCAAATTTCAGCCGGCCTGGAAAAGATTTGAGAATTTGCCACCAGCCATCTCTTAAGGAAAACCCTGAAAAAAGTAATTATGGAAGATGGATCCTTGAACATTCAGGTGGTCCTTATATTAAAGTGGTCTTTACAAAAGATTTTACTTTGTGGTAAATTTATAATACATGTAGTGCAATATTCTTAAATTTAAAAATTTCTGCTTTAAACCCAGTGCCACCAAGTATATCATTAGATATCACAAATATTCCAAAGAAATAAAAAAAATAAAAAAATAAAAATTAATGAAATTCATACAATTAATCATTTAAATCAAATCTGCACTTAACCAGCTCAAATATTAAAATATATGTCTTAATAAAAATTGACTTAAAATATGACCACTGAAACATAATTAATACAAAAGGCAATGAAACTGAACACTACCTCTACCAACAGTATATTTGTAGCTAAAAAAGAACAGCTAAGAGATCTGATGGAATCAAACATAGGTGATAGCATACCCTTTTTAAGTGAGTAATCTGAAACTTCAGCTTTGCGTTCTCCACTTGTAGTTTTTCCAGTTGTGGAGATACTACTCCATTTGCAATAAGCCTTTTCGGGTCTTGTAACTGGGTGATTTCCGCTTCAAGAGCAGCTATTTCAGCTTCCTGCAGCAGTGGTTTAAACATCCATTTAACATTTTATGCAGTAGCATGGTTGGCATTTTCTCTATTAAATGTATAAACTTTCAAGCCCATCCTCTATGAAAGACTACAAACAAAGTGAGAAACACACCTTTACCATTAGTTGGACGAGATTTATATATTCTCTAAAGAAAGTATATTAAATGCTTTGATTTAATCATAAATCATCTTTTTTTTTATATTTTATATACATAAGAAAAGTCATTATGAGAATGATATTGATTTATGATGGTGTTATTGTGATTAATTTTAAGGTCAACCACAAAGATGTTGTCAATTAAACACAATTTGATATCAATTTTTAACATTAACAATTCTTTATCGCACATTTTTGATGAATTTTAAACTGTTTAACTGGTCACTTCACAATCATGTTCAAATGATAGGCTCAAAATTCACCAAAGATAATAAGCACTAAGTAATATTTAATTTTTAGATGTAAATCATATGTTAATTGCCCACAGCCATTAAACCTTAGAATGGTAATCATTTACTCCAATAAATCATTCATCCAAACCCATACCAAATACTCATTTATGAATTATGAACACATGTACCCAAAATAAACATCTGTCACCTCATTAAATACTGGTACTGTATTTTTATTTATTTCATGCTGTTAGGTTCATGTCTCGTGAGAGGTTTGTTTTTGGCATTTAAAACACAAAAGAAGTCGTCAATATTCGTGTTTATCAAACTGCAACCGAAGCGGGAACACTCTCGATTCGCCAGTCTGTTTTATTATATGGAACAAGTTCTTAATCGAATGTTAATCGAACAGAATATGACAATGCCTGTTTACTCATATATACAACATCCCCCCCTTGAAAAAAAAATGTGTCCAAATGTCCAGCTCTTCTAACAAAACAACAACTCAAAATTGAAACAGCGGAAACTATGGAAACTATCGAATTGCTGATCCTAAAAGTCAATCACACACAGATTTATAAACGCCCAAGGTGGTACCTACCAAGGACAGCATTCACTCAACAGACACGCAGACCATCAATGCAATATCCAAGTTACTACCGATTAGAATGAACATGTTCATGTAGAAGTTGATATTAGAAAATTGTTATATGAGTAAACAACTAAAAAAAACAGTGACTAATGCACTTAAGACAATAAATTGGTACGAGACAAACTGTCATAAGAGTGAACAGTAACTTAAATTCACTGTAAACAACATCTTTATAAACCAATAAAAGATTGATTACTTTATATCCATGCATGGAGCAAGTTATCAAATATTACTTTCATGCACTGAAATAAATCAGTCTACAAAGCATACAGTTCACACTGAATTACTTCCCAATGACTTTAGGTTCATAAATCAAAATACAAAGTACAAGTGGATGATCATTTGATGGATAGTATAGTATATAGTGGGAAAAAAATAATTAATTTTTTTTTTTAATATACTGACATCACTGAATAATTTATAAAAATAAAAATTAATGCATTTTTTCTAAACAAAGGGAGCTAATCCAGACATCCATCTAAAACAAAGTTATCTCCCTTAATAAAGAACACGACAAGTCTTCTCACAACAAAACAATATGCATAATTCTAGGCAATAGCACCCTATCAATATTTGACTAAAACGTTGTCTGATTAAATGCAATACACTATTGTTCAAATCATAGAGAATTATTGACAAGTCATGTTTCTGAAGAAATCATACACTGCTATAATTGATAGTAACAAATTTTTCAAAAAAAAAAAAAATTTTTTTTTTTAAAGGCTATACATCAGAACTAAAGAAAAAAGTATCAGGTATATGAAAAATACCAGGACTAGCATTATACAGCACAGTACAATGAATAGTAAAGATAACAGTAATAATAAAAAAAAATCAATATACAATGACTAGTATTATACCTAAAGGTATTTGTAAGAAATGGGAATTCAATGTTACTAAACAACATTAGTAATTGTTAGTGCCTAAACAAAAGGCGGAGGCCTTGCAGTGATGTTTTTTTTTTCACTTTGGAATTGAGATTTGCCCCTGAAATCCAAATAGCATTTTGTGCTGGTTCACCAACAAAATGAACTAAATACTGAATACCATCAGAGGTATGCCTTTGAGCAAGTACACGTTTTACCTTTCGTGAATGCGAGGCATCTGATGAAGAAAAATCAATATTCATTGGGTCTGCATGATCCGAGTCACAATATCTTAAAGGTTTTCTGATAACGCGTTTCGGTCTACCTTCGACAAAAACAGGAGATTCAGACACATTAACGTCATTTTCCTTTCGAACAAATGTGTTTTCCTGTCCCCTTATGTCATGATCACTAGATCCAGATTGACTGTCTTTATCCGGTTTCAACAAAAAGTCATTTTCACAAGTTTGCGAAGCAAAATCAGAATAAATAGTTCTTGGTAAATGTTGTTTGACCGAAAAATAGTTTAACGGTTCTGGCTGACGCACATATGCATGCTTCAATCTGTCAATATGTACTGGCTTCGATTGCAATTTTGGAAGAGTTGGATCAGCTACTAAAACCATGTGATCACTAAGCACAGATTTGACAACATGTGGTCCAGAGTAGTGGTCTTTGAGCTTCTTAGCTGCCTACCGACTCAATGGTCATGTAAACATAGTCTCCTTGAGAAAAATGTGAATCAGTCTTATTACTGTTCTCACGATTAAGCATTCTTTTAGAGTAATTCTCGACATTAATCTTCATGTCATTTCTAATTGAGGCAAGTAACAACTTTTTCTCTCGTAGGTAAGATGTACAATCCTTTGGAACACTCTGTAAATCTGTTGGTATGGGTGACAATGGGAATTTAGGTCGCCTGGCATAAACTATCTCAAATGGAGAATATTTGGTACTTGCATTGACGGCATTGTTAATGCTGAATAAAATTGCAGAAATTACAGAATCCCATGTATGACACTGAGAATCTAGGTATGGTGTCAGTTTTTCAGCAATAGTCCTGTGAACACGTTCACATGCTCCTAGGCAATGATGAATATAGCTTGGTGTGAAATCTTGAGAAATACCTAATAGGGTACACAACTGACGCGTTACTGTTGCAGTGAACTCCGTACCTTGATCACTGATAAGAGTGTCACCAACGCCATATGCGATTCAAATTCATTTACAAAGTTAAAAGCATCTTCATTTGCCAAACCTGAGAATGTACGCTTCATTGGCTTGTAAACTTGCTGAGGCAGCATGTAGATCGGAGCTGGGGCTTGATCCGGAGGCCTGACAGACATACTGGGAACAGTCAGTGCTTGACCCTGATGTATGACAGGGGTACTGTGAACAACAGGGGCTTGATCCTGGAGAATGACGGGCGTACTGTGTATAACCGGGGCTTGATCCTGAGACCGGACAGGCGTACTGTGAACATGGGGAGGCTCTAACTGTTGATGCCTCATACTAATGTCAGTGAAACTACCGTGATCGACATTTGGGTTTGTCAGAAATGGATTCGACTGGTTCATCATGGTAATAACAGGTGGTTGGGAACACGTGCTTCAGGAATTTCTGGACATATTACCAACAAACTCGTCGCGGCAGCGATGAAAACATACATACACAATACTATCAGCTTTGGATTCTCCACCATGTTAGGTTCAAGTCTCGTGAGAGGTTTGTTTTTGGCATTTAAAACACAAAAGAAGTCGTCAATATTCGTGTTTATCAAACTGCAACCGAAGCGGGAACACTCTCGATTCGCCAGTCTGTTTTATTATATGGAACAAGTTCTTAATCGAATGTTAATCGAACAGAATATGACAATGCCTGTTTACTCATATATACAACAATGCTGACGAAAGAGTCTGAAACCGCATGCATTACCCCACCCAATAAATGAACATTGTGACAGATATGTCTACACGACTAAGAACATAAATAACTACATAACACACACTCGTGTGCTTCGAAATTGTTATATATGTAAAAATACACTAAATCTGGTCAAACAAATACATTTGAACAGTTGTCTTTAATTTGAACTCACAGCTTGAATAGCTCTCGCAGTCAGAACAGCAACTTCGTCAGCCATGATGCCGGTTAAAAAGAAAGTAGAATAAATTCATAAAATCAAAACAAACGAAATGAAAACAAAAGTACTTGAACAGAAGTAAACAAATATAAAATTAAGTAAATCATGAAGTTCGCATTTGTTTTCTTTTATTCTAATTTGAACAAATATTCATGTATAGATTGAATTTACAATTAAATTTTATGAATTTGTTTCAATAAAATATTTCTCAATCGTAACATCATGGTCATTATTGACACCGCATATGCCCGAAATAGTAGCGACATCCGAAAAATTACACACAGACGAAAACAAAACGACGATCGAAATGGCAGATTAAGATTTTCTCAACTATTTGTTTGTTTTTAGAAGGTGTAACCCCATATTTTTCTTCATAAGTATTTTCGTCAAAGCCATGAGAGAGTCTTAAGCCTTACTAAAATGATTTCACAATGAAACAAATGAATTGAAATGCAATGCACATGCGGACGTTTAACTTTTCATCTAAAAATTTTCACCATTTTTTTTTTGTGTGTGTGAAATTGTTTGTAGACGCGTCTGCATTAATTACTTTGTCATGGCAAAGGGGTCTTGCAAGAAAGGTAGGTCACTAACGGATTCGAACCTGTAACCCCCAACATTGAAGTGTATGGCGTTTACCACTGTTTCAGATTCAGAATGACAGTGAAGTGTTCCGTGCTTTTTTCAGGTTTTTGGTCCCTGCCAAATTTGGGAATTTTTTTTTTCGGTAACATTGGCAAATTGAGAAAAAAATCGTTGACTCGATGAAATTTGGAAATTTGACCCATTGGAATTCATACAATAGTTCACGTAAAACATTATAAAAACTAACTTTTTCATCAAAAACCTACAGTTTTATTCAATTTATGATGGTCTAACACGTTTTCGGGGTACTAACGAAATCGATCCATTTTTTCATATCAAATATCATTAAAATTTTCATTTAATTAAAATAAAGGGGTGCAACAATAAATTTTGTCACTCCCTATACACATTTGCGATCTTAAATACATCTCGATCAAAACAGAACAGCATTCATTCCAATGTAGGTCAACGGTGATGACATAAAAAGTTACTAACAAGTTTTCGTGGTATTTTAAAATTAAGCTCAGCATACTCTGTTAGTTAAATATGCATCACAATTCATTTCAGGGAATTAATGCTGTTATGATTTGATATTTGTAGAGCCTTTATTTCGTCTGAGATGCTGATCTGATTATTTTTTTCTGATTGGCATCCACGGTCGGAAAAAAGTTGCAACTTCATGCGGGAAAACTGCTGACCTTACACCCACCCTGTTCGACGATCATTTTTTTCATTTTAAACTTACTGACAGTTACCATTGATGACACATATTGATAATTGAAACATTTTTACACATATTCATCACAAAACATTTACTTTACACACCTTAAAAAAGCTTCTCACACAAGCTATTTTCCAACCCCTTAAAATTCATAACAAATATCCACCATTTTTTTATTCAAATTAAGCCATCATGTGACTTATTATCCGGGTAATTGATAACATTTAGTTTGCTGTCTGCGCAAAATACTAAACCTGTAAGTTGTATTAACTTAAATAAAAAATATAAATGGATTTTTGTTTGAAAATATGTCAATTTAAATAATTCAGATGAGATTGATCTACAAAACAGCTAATCATATACGAGTTCAAGATTTTAATGAAATGGACGTGCATCTTAAATATTGTCCAGAATTTACACAAGAAGTCACATGATGTCTTAATTTGAATATTAGAGCATGGCTGACATTTATTTTGATCATATGGGACAGCGAAAACAACTCGTCATATCACGTTCTCATGCGCAAACGATGTAAAAGTAAAACAATAGACAAATTTATTAATTTCATCTAGTCATCACACAACAAAGTTTCAGTGAATTTCTGTTAGTAATGTTTCATTATACATTAGGAGCTGAACTGAAAGGTATGATCATTGAAATACATGGGGCCTAAATATATGTGATATTTTTAATATGCTAGTTCATTTTTATTTAGTGGTTGAGAAACAGAAAAGCTTTTAAGGTGAACTTAATATTACCCATGACTTTCATGTGAGCATCCATAGAAACAATTGACACTGTTCTCATTAACATCCTGGATTCCACTGTTTGTAAAATTGACTCCTGTTTTTCTGAGCACTTCTTAAATATATGATAATTTATGGGAGGATTCCAACTTTTTGGTAAATCTTTGTCCAAGACTTAAATTTTTGTAATCCCTGTGAGAACCCTAATGAATAATTTAGCAACAGTTTCTTTTTATGTCTTTTTTGAGTAACAAGCAAAATCAATACAGTGTTTGATACACAGTGAGTTGCAACACATAAAATAATTTTTCCACACATTCTTAAATCAGTAAAATCAATAAAACTTGAGGGAATCATATCTATATTTAAGAGTTAAAGCATTTAATATTACTGGGAGTATGTAAAAAAAAAGATTTTGAATGAGTTTTTGTAACCTGGTGATTTGAAAATAATTGGGTATTTAGGTATTGTTTAGTGAAATGATTACACAAATACACCGTTTATTCTGTATTAATTATATAAATTAAATTATTTTCAATTAATAAATATACATATCATTTTCTACATCTCAGTGTGCAATGTATTTCATTTGACTCTTCATTCCAGATCTCAGTGATGTCCACCCCGGGCGCCAGCATCTGCAATGACTCCAGCGATGCAGTGGAACTATACAAACCTATGGGTCTATTCCTTAAACCTGTGGCCAGAGTGAATGTCTGTGTCCAGTTACCTCAGCTGAAGGAGGCGGGGAAGTCCATCTCAAACTGGGAAGTGATGGAAAGAATCAAAACCATGATCAAACCACATACTTTTACTTCACTTAAAATCGTGAAAAGCACAATGGAGTTCATACGCTTCGAAGGAGAAGCTGAGAATAAGACATTAGTGAGTGCAATCATGCAGCGACTAGAGGGAAAGTCTATCAAACTGAGTGGTTTCCCAGATCAACTTAAAGTGAAAGCTGGTGAAGCTAAACTTCAGTTTCCAACGAGACATGACTGGGACTCATATTTCAGGGATGCCAAAAATATGAATGAAATGAAACCAGGAGAGAGACCTGATACTATGCATATAAGAGATCTACCATCCAGATGGTTTGCTGGTTCACATTCCAAAGAAAGGGACAAACCAAGTGAAGAATGTTTGAAACGGGTGTTCTCTCAGTTTGGGGACATAAGATGTGTAGATATTCCAATGTTAGATCCATACAGGAAAGAGATGTCAGGACTTGTTAAATCAGGGACAATACAAACCTTTTCATTTGGGCAGGACTTAATATTTGACGCTTATGTGCAATACAAGGAGTATATAGGCTTTGTGAAAGCAATGGATAGACTTAGGGGAATGAAATTGCTCTTCATGGATGAAAGTGATAAATGTGCCGTCGCTAATATCAAAGTATGTTTGGTTACTATTTTACGTATTTATTGAAATATGGAATCATAGTGAAACTACACTGTGCTTACTTGTAACTAATACTTTTGTATCTGGTTTTGTTGTTCAAATCTAAACTAGCATGAAGATTGACACATTTGGAAGCAAAGAAGCTATTTATACATTATCTTTTTAATTTCTATATGCAAAGTGTCAAACTAAAATTGCTTAGACATTTTATTTCTACATATTTTGAGACATTTTTAGAGGGTATGGTTCACCTTCAGTGGTGGCTCAAGTTACATAGTTGTACAGATATATACCAACTATTAATTTATTCCTGAATTGTAGATCAATTACCACATGCTTTTATATAACCTGCCCTGTCTCAAAAATAAAAAATGGCATTTAAATATAATTTTCAGACTCAGTCAAACTCAAACAATGCCTATTAGTTTCAAAAGGGATTTGAGTACGATATTCAAATTTGAATCTGAGATCGTACTTAAGTATTTTTAAATCAAGGACATGATTCAAAGCAAAAAGATAAGGGTAGTTCCAGGACTGCTTGGCCCTGTGTCAGGATAATGTAACTGGGTGTGGTATCATGCTCATTGCTACATGTCTACGGGTGATAATACAGTGTGGCAGCACTACATCTGTCTCAAGTAGACATTGTTAAACCCAGTAAACATAAACTAAGAACCCCAAACATTGTGTTTTTTTTTATTAATTATATAATAATATATAGCACTGATGCAAACCAATTACAGAATATAAAGTGATGCATGTGGTCTGGGACAGGTGAACAGCATCATAATAGATCAACTCTGTGCTTCTAATTTATATCATTTTCTCTTTAACCATTTACCTCATGAATATTTATGTACAAATCAAACACCTATATCAGTATATGAAGTGAGAGGTTAAACTTCATATTGTAATATTTATCATATGTTTATTTCCTCAGGTGGACTTTGATAAAACTAAGCACCTGTCCGACAAGACCATCAGACGACGGAGGCTGGAGCGAGAAAAACTAGAGCAGTTAGAACAAGAACGAGAGGATAAAGTGAGACGGGAGAGAGAGGAACAGGAAAAAAAACTTGAGGAAGAAAGGTAGGTTTACAAATAAGTATTGAACTGGTTTGACTTGATAACATAAGAGATTATGATTATTTTTTATAGGCAGACTGATTTGCAAGTTTTCAAATGATGCTTTTGGGTAACACCCTTTGCCACATCAATCCATTACCAGGGGAGAGTCAAATCTAAGTTTGAGAACTTGTGACTTAATCCTTTTGTCAACAACTCTAATGTCTGTTCTGTTTGTAAATTGTACCAATATTTTGTAACTGGTAATAAAAGTTGTATAAACAAACCCATTACCATTCATACTTGTTACTATACAGTGAGTATACACAATGGTTGAACATAGAAAGTCAGTGATGTTCCATGATCCCATGGTAATATTTATGACTATGGATCCAAATAGTTCTTGATTGGGACACCCATACTTTATATCATGTACATAGGAATCTCCCTCATCATGTCACTTGGTGTCATTTCATGTTCTACTCTCACATTGTATGAAGACATGGCAGAATGCAGGGGTATTATTCACCTTAAGTGATAGTTGTATTTTAGTATTTAACATTAGTTTTAGGTTGCAGGGTCTTTTTACTCTTCTTTACAATAGCTGGTTATGGGCTACTTCCCCAAGCCAAGTAACCACTTTTTTTCCCCAAAATATCCTTCAAAATTCCTCTTCCTCAGAAAAAAATCCCCCATCAGATTGGGGAGGAGGACTCTTTTTTTGTAGAAACCCAGTGAACTATATTTCTGAAGCTAATGTAGCTTTATTTACTTCGCTGTGTTGACATGTTACAACACAGACACTGGTTTCAAGTGTGCAGAGACCAATTTATGATAATAAACATGTTTAAAAAAGCCCCTGAAATTGTGAAAATTGTTTGTTTTCCCCCCCCCCCCCCCCCCCCCCCCCCCCCCCCACTAAAAGGGTTAGGGTGCTTTCCACAAAACTGGAGAAAACGCCCTGGGTTGTAAATGAATTGCTATTAGGTTTCTGTAAACAATTCTTTTACTATTATTTGATAAGCAAGATATTAAGTTAATTAAAAATTTAAAAGGTTTTTCATAGACGGTTAGAGAAAAGGCGAAAAGAGGAAGAAAAAAAAATGCAGCTTAAGATAGCAATTGAAGAAAGAAAGTTTCTCCTTGCCCAGCGTAAATTAAAAAAGGAAGGTTTAACGTGTAAGGGATGCTTTTTAGCTCACCTGAGCACAACGTGCTCAAGGTGAGCTTTTGTGATTGCCCTTCGTGCTACGTGCGTCATCAACAATTTGGCTTGTTATCACTCTAGAGGCCATATTTTCAGGCCAATCTTCATGAAACTTGGTCAGAATGTTTGTCTCCATAAAGTCTTGGACAAGTATCGATCAAAATTGGGTCATTGTTACACTCTAGAGCCAATTTTGCAATCTTCATGAAACTTGTAGATGTTTGTTCCATAAGTTTGACAGTTCAAATTGGTCATGTGATCAAAGAGTCATGAGTCAAATCTAAAAACCTTGTTAACACTCTAGAGGCCACATTTTTGGCCCAATCTTCATGAAACTTGGTTAGAATGTTTGTATCCATAAAGTCTTGGACAAGTTCGAATTTGGGTCATGTGGAGTCAAACAGAAGGTCATGAGGTCAAATCTTAGAAAAACCTTGTTAACACTCTAGGGGCCACATTTTTGGCCCAATCTTCATGAAACTTGGTAAGAATGTTTTTTCTCCATAAAATCTTGGACAAGTTCAATTTGGGTCATGTGGGTCAAAAAGTAGGTCATGAGGTCAAATTTCCTTGACCCGAGGCATTTTTAGAATGAACTTGGTAAATGTGCATAAATGTGGACATAATGATTTGGTCAGTGGTGAAAAGAGGTCATGACAAAGTTTGCCTTGCCCAGGTAAATTGAATCAAATGTACAATTTGGTTCAATTAGATTGTTTAGTTCTACATGAACATTTAGAAGTTTTTTGCTACAGCACTGAGACTAGTGAGTTTGACACGTTTTGTGGTTTCTAGATTTTGGATTCTGAAAGAATGTCCAATTTAGGTCATGAGGTCAAATCTTAAAAAACCTTTTTTACACTCTAGAGGCCACATTTTTGGCCCAATCTTTATGAATCTTGGTCAGAATGTTTGTTTCCATAAAATCTTGGAAGAGTTCAAAAGTGGATCATGTGGGGTCAAAAAGTAGGTCATATGAAAAATCCAACATATGTTGCTCATTTAAAATCAGTGAGCGATTCAGGGCCATCATGGCCCTCTTGTTTGATTGTGTTATATTTAAAAATCTGAAAATAGATCATTATAAATGTCAACATTCTTATAATAGTTAAAAAGATATAAACATACATGGACATATTTTTATAATAGTTATAAAGATATAAACATACATAGACACACATATATATGAATTATATGTACCAGGAATCAGCATACAGTGCACTCTGAGAAAACCGGATGGTAGTTGGACCACGATTTTTGTCCGGTTTTCTCAGATAGTTGGTATTCTAAAGAGTCCACATTTTAGCCGTATATGATTAATCAAATACTCATTTGTTTTTCTAGTATGTATGTATGTATGTATATATGTATGTATGGATTATGAAAGTAATAATAAAAACAATTAAAATAATATCTTTAATAATCTAGTACTTTTGCACATTTTGTTTCATAAATATAAATAAAGTTCAAGAAATATACAAACATTGTGCAGTGTATTAAAGCCAAGCTGGTTACCTTATAACGATAAACCCCGAATATATAAACATGTGCCTCAGGGTACAGGCTATATGCACAAACAAAAAAAACAATGTTTCCTATCATGTTTAAAACTTTAAAACAAACTTATTTACAAATTGAAATTATGTAAACTGGATTATACTTACCAAATATCGTGTAATCCAATACACACTCATCAATAATACAAACCAGCAATCTGTATTGATCAGTTTTCTGTTACAAATACCTTACCCATTAGTCGATATAAGTCGACAAGTTTTTCACACCTTGACCGACCGGTATTGTCAGGGTAATTATCTATATAATGGACTAATGGAATAATTGGGACTCAGTCAGATTTTACAGAATCTGGTATTGTCAGAGGAAAGTAATATAGATTATATAAGGAAAAATTCGCGATCAAATACAGCATCTGGTATTTAGAGCTTTCCGGTTTTCGCAGAGTGCAGTTTTCTCAGAGTGCACTGTAATTATGATAAATGCAATTCAATAACGTTACAAAAAGTTACATGTTATAGAGTGCCTTCCAGCTGGCTTGCGGTAGGTTGGTGGTTCTACCTGGGTACCTCTGTGTACTCCGGGGGGGTCTTCCTCCACCTGTAATTAGCTGGACGTCGCTATGATTGAAATACTATCGCAGCGACGGTAAACCCCAATACAACAACAACAACATGATTGAAATACTATCGCAGCAACGGTAAACCCCAATACAACAACAACATGTTATAGAGTAGACTGTAAGTCTTTAGTTTCCATTGTGTATGTGCTGCTACCAGTACTTCCGGATGCAGGTTTTTTGTTGTTGTTGCCTGCATCAAGCAGTGGTGACACATAGGGATCACTTTTCCGTCATCTGTCTGTAACACTTTTGTCATCACAATTTTTCTGTCATGCTTCTTTCACAGATGAAATGTGTTTCAAAGAACACTTCTTGTCTATGTTGTGAAATCTATCAGCATTCTACTTTTTTATAGGAAAAGAAAGTGAAAGAAGACTTGGAGAAAAAGGAGCTAGAATTGGAAGAAGAACGGAAGCGACAAGTTCTAATGGAGAAACAGAAGAAAGAGGAAGAGGAAAGACGGAGGAAGGAAGCATTGCTAAAGAAAAAAGAACTTTTAATGAAACAGGAGCATGAGCTGAGAGAAAAAATACTGAAAAATTTGAAGAATATGGAAGAGAAAAAACAGGAAAAAACGCGAGAGGAACTGCGTAAGAAGATCTCAGGGAAGACCAAGTTGAAGTCAGCAGTGGTGATGAAGAGATGACTAGACAGGATTCTGGAAGAACGGCCAGAAGAAGAGGATGCAGTCAATAGGCTGTCTAGGCTGTCGTATGTGGTGGATGCCAGAACAGTCCAGGGTCTTGAGCCAGACGAGGACTCGACAAACTGGGCCATGGATGGATGACAACAGAGGACAATCATAAACATAGAACTGAACATGAAGTTATGCCCTTCATGAAACATCTCTATTTTCTCAAATAAAAATTTGAATTGCTAAAATCCCTATTTTATGACATTGTGCATACTCAGGATTCTTACTAACTCCTTATAAGAAGACCTGCACTCAAATTCTTGGAAAAAAGGACATTAAAAGGAGCAGCTTCTATATGACTAAATGGCAAGACTCACAACTTTTCAGTAATTTTTTCTTAAGGATTCCATTTTTCCAAATCCTACTGAGAACCCTTATACTCTTATAAATATATTTTTGTACAGAATACGTTTTTTCTCAAAAGTCTTAAATTTGTTGTGATACAGGATGGGAGATTTTTAATTTGATTAAAAAAAAAGTTTGTAAATACTAATGTAATGTGACTTCAGCCTAGAACTTTATTAATATGAGGAGAGAAATTGCCAGAAAATGATATGGTTTTTATAAAACTGCATATTAAAAATTCCAAAAACATATTTTCAGCTTGACTTTAAAAAAAGATGAGGAAGGCTTGTTTGTTATGTGTGGTTGAGTGTTCAGGGAAAATAGACAATAAAGTTTTAGAACTCTTTTTTTTTTTTTATTACAAATTTCAGTGCAAAAAGGCATTGCATACCATTATTTTTATTGTCTTTATTGTCCTTTTTTACTGTTTATTTTGCTGTTATGATTAGATAATGGTGATCTTTATATTTCTTAAGATATGTCATCTCTAAATCTTTATGACATCAATAAAACTTGTCATTTGTATAATTTTAAATGTCATCATATGATTATCATTCAGAGAGTATTTTTGTTGGTTTGGGGGTGGGAGGTGGGGGTCTGTTGCATTTGCATTGCCCCAACCTGCTATGGGTTTGAGTCATTCAGTAATACTTAGTGCTAAGTAACACTTACTTCTCAAAAAAAAAGTAAAAAAGTTCAGCCATTTTGTTTTACAAAATACTTACCAGGTAAGTAGATGACAGAACTAAGGTGTTTTTATTAGGGAATCAAGTATAATGAGACTTTTACTGTAAGTATTTAAACCTTTACCTCATGTAGACTTGTTTTGATGCATTTACCTCATATATACTTGTTTTGAAGCATTGCAAACTGAGCAGACGCAGATCAGACAGCTCCTTCCAAATTCTACACAGTCTGCATGGCAAAGAATAACTTTGTTTTATCATAATACTAAAGTTCCAGGAAATAAATACCACCTTGATCAGGTCTTCAATTTGTAAATGAATATTCATGAGGTAAAGTGTTAAGTTAGTTTTATGTAGCACTAAGTAAGATTGTTGAAATTTAGCATTAGCAAAGGCAGGGAAGGTAATCAGGCAGCCTAGCATGCATTAAGCTGTTGCCATGGAGAAGCATAAGCCCAAAGAGATCCATCCTAATGATCCCATTGCTGGTCAGCTGTAGCTGGGAAGTAAGATTGCTAAAGTTGTTGCTGAGAAGTTGAGAGAGAGAGTTGTGGTCAAGTCCTATTGCTGATAGTTCAGCTGCCAATCAAGTTTAAATCACCAGTTCAACAGTCACAGACAGTACTTTGTAATATCATTGAACACAAAGTAACAGAGAAGGGGGAAAAATCTTATGAAGATATGTATTCTTAAAGATATACATAAAGACACTTTTTCATCTTCTTCTATAGTAATGGCTAACAATCATTTTCTGATTATGATAGCTATGCATGGGGATTAGTAAAATGATTGGGTACTAGGCCTCTCAAGTTACATGAATAGATTGGTCATGGTACAAAACCTAACCCCATAAATCTTAAAAAAGCTCAAATTTCTAAGTATCACAGATTTTTTTGCAATTTGATGAATATTAGCATGTTAAAAAAGAACCAACTTTAAAGCCAAGGACTGTGCCTAGGACAGAAAATGCCTGCTTAAACAGACGCACATTCATGAAAATGCATTATATGAATTCTAATTATCAGTATTAAACCCACAGTGTGAAATAAGAGACTGAGGCAGATCCAGCTACAGATAGTGTTTTCCGGTTGTTCGTCATACCTGCTTTAGTAAGCACTGGCGACGGATATCCAGTTTTCTATTTGTCCATCTGTTTTCCATATATGTCAACCATAGGGTCAACATTTTTCCATTACTTAGCTACTACTGCAGATGTGCTGATATTTGATAGGAATAAAGAGCAGTCACATTCAAGAATGGTACCTGTCGCTTTATCTTTTTGCTCAGCTGTTTCTTCAAAGAAATAAAGTCGAGGTATTGTCATCACCCTGGTTGGTTGTGTTTAAATTTATCGGTCATCATCTGTTCAAACTTTCCTACATGGAATCACATTTGTTTTTGCCTTTCAGCTTATGGAGGACTGACCATGAAATGATATTTACAGTTTTTTATATGCCGGAAGGGTCGTATTATGTTATACCCTCAGTTGTCTGTTCGTCTGTCTGTCTGTTAGCAGAACCATGTGAACACAACTCCTCCTACACTACTGGAGATTTGGAGGGATTTGGTTCATACTTGCCAACAATGATTGCCTTTATATGTAGATGTGTATGAAGGCTGGATTTTGCTCTGACATGCAACTTTCAAGAGTTATGGCCCTTTCTCAATTTTTCCTATATGCAGTTATAAGTTATAAGCAGAACCTTGTGAACGCAACTCCTCCAACACTACTTGAGAGATGTGGTTCAAACTTACCAACAATACTTTCCCTTATATATAGATGTGCATGAAGGCTGGATTTTGCTCCCACATGCATTTTTCAAGAGTTATGGCCCTTTCTCAATTTTTCCTATATGCAGTTATATAAGCAGAACCTCACTAAGGCTGGATTTTTCGCTCTATGATCTGAAACTTTCAAAAGTAAATGTAGATATATCAGTAAACAACGTCAAAGTCAAAAAAAAGTGTTTTGCTCTTGTCATTATTTTGTGACTATGAAATGATCAAAAAAATAATTTGTCCCTTGATAGACATCAGTATTGTACCACATGACATACAAGGCTTCTTCACATTACAATACCTTCAGGTGTATATTGCCACGCTTTGCGGTGCACTTGTTTTGTAATAGATATAACAAGTAACTGGTGCTGCCCACAACACAGGAGTCTCCCACCGGTGTGGTGCATAATTTTTCCATTACCAGAGCAACCAGAATTTTGGTGCAAGAAAAAAGTGACATGCAGAATCTCCATACTACCATCTATTCATATACCAACTTCCTTAATAATATCTTAAAAGGTTAAGTCATCGCGGAATCCAGATTTCCAGATGGATGCAAAGAAAGAGCGCAATCCTATAGTCGCCTCCTATGTAAACATCGATAGGGGACTAATAAGGCATATGTTCAGCATTACCAAATAAACCCATAATCATGTAAAATAAACATGACTACATGAATAATTATACATAGGATTTTATATGAAAAAGATGGAACAGGTTTGTGTCTGCCCTCATTATGACCTTATGCACCTATCATTTTTTTGCCTAAGGTAGGGGCATCAGGCATATACGGGACTTTGAAAGATCTGTTCGCATAAGACAGAATGGCTCCAAAAAAACTTTAGCTGAATTTTAGATCCCAGTAATGCATCTCCTACTCTAAGAATTCTGACAAGTTACCATTGCTCTAGGGTGGGGATTAAGGGAAAAATGTCAAAGTCCCCTGGGTCAGTAGCCCCCCCCCCCCCCCCCCGAGCAAAATATTGATAGGTGCATCATCTGTCAGCACAAATTTACTCTGACTAGTTCCTGTGAGTGAGACTTGTTTACAGAGTGTCTGCAGGTATTTTCTCCAGTTCAGCCTAGCCAAATTTTTAGGATGGACCAACTAAGAGATTCCCATATAGCCCTACCAGGTTGTTATGATAAAATTATAACGAAACTTGTGCATAGAATATTATCTTTTTTCTTGGCATAACTTTACACAAATACTGATCAAGTGATTTGCAAACAGATTCTGATAAAATACAAAATAGGACCCTTACAACTTAAGTCACAGTGCGAGAAAAATGTGCAACCTGACCAGCACTAAAACCTAGGGCTGTTCACTAACGCCATGCTCTACCAAATGAGCTACCAGCCACTTAAAACCTTTCTCCCCTATTGTGTTGTACAGTGATAAACTTCCCCGCCAAGTTGGAATTTGTCCTCAAATTCCAAACAGGTACAGAGAACAGGTGAACATGATCTATAATGCCCTGGACCCACGTGTGGTGGTGAAAACAATTCTGTTATCATGATATTACCACTACCTCATTCTTCATAAATACATTCCTGACTTAACCATAATTTTCCTTATTCAAGTAAGTATGTTTTAAAATATTGATCTCACCCTGCATAACAATTTTTGAAGTGGTTAGTGGTTCCCTTAAACAATTTATAAGTTGCATACTTACTTAATAATTGCTTAGGGTTTTACTTTGAATTTACAAGCTTGGAGTAAAATCCCAGAACTCCCAATGGTTTGCATTTTGAAGGTCCCGGAGAAATTTTTGGAGTTCCTAACATACAGATTGGTTGTATCAAATCATCACAATTTACGATAGGAATAAAGAATGTCCCATGTACATCTGAGTGTACATGGAAAATATCTCCATGTTAATTGTGCCTATATGCTTAGTACCACAATGGCTGGTCACTAAGCTGTACTTCAGGACAAGAAATTTGGTATACAAGCATAGCTAATAAAATGCAATATGTTCAGTTTTCTGTGAAGCACTTTATGGGTCCCAATGGCAATGAAGCAGAAAACCTGCTCGATGAATAAAGAAAAATACATAATTCATTCTGGATAAATAATTATTTAATAAGTTGTCTAATGGCAACTTCTGTAGCATTCATGATTAAGACACATTTTTTTTAACTTTAAGAAATGTTGAAACACAAATTTAAAGTCATAACAATGAAATTTTATGATAAATATAAGTTGTTTGTTTTCTTGGATAATTTATTACAGTTCTTCCTAATGTAATGCTGCATATATTATTCAATACAGTATCACAGTCTGGTACTTTCCTTGGCTCCACTGAAAGGAATAAATGCACACACATTAAAGTTAATCCATCCTTATACATCCATGCTAAAAAGGTGTACTTTTGATTCTGTCACCATTCAAAAAGTTCATTTTCCATTAAATTCTGTGGACTTCGTCTAATACTAGACAAAACAACTCCTGTATCAGGAGAAATCTTCCATAATCCTCTGCATGAAACTCACTGAACTTCTAAAGATATCTATAGTGCATAGTACTTTGTCTTGTGTAGAATTATCAGGAGGCTGATTTCCTCTTCCAACTTCTACGAGGTACCTCTGGTGGCGAAAACAAAGTATCTAAAATATTTTTCAATGGCGGATCACTATCCATGCCCTTTAGAGTCTTTTCAACAGTTTTTAGTCCTGAGCCAGCGTCAAAGTCATAAGGATTGATAATTACCTTGGATTTTGGAACCTGGAAGACAAATCCGAAATTGACTGGTTGTGAAACTACTTTACTTTTCTTCTCTTTTTCACCAAATATGGCCATCCGTCTTGATATTGGTCTTTCCAGCGGTGTGGTTGTTCTGTCAGTATCATTCTCTTCATCTTCTTCGACTGATTGAAGTTTCCCTTTAGGCTCATGTTTCTGTGTTTTCTTTCGAAATATAACTAGGAAACCGCTCCTTTGAGATTTACATTTTTCAGTCCTTTTCCTTAACTTTCCGGCTGAGTTTCCCATTCGTAATATTCATGCAAATTCAAGATACCCAGCATCACTCCTATAGACGTCCATCGTCCATTTAATTTGGATTGATACTCAGCAGTGTTGCCATGGTTTCAGTTTATATAATAATTCATTCTTAATTAATTATTTAACCAGGAAATATATGCCCGTCCATTGGAAAATTGGTTATATTTAAATGTTTTCTGAGCCGAATCAGTATTGTGTTCTGCATAAAGACAACGATAAACTTTCAGACGAAATTTTGACGTCATAGTTAAATGTCTTCGGAACCAATCAATGACCAGTGTTTATTCACTTCGAAGTATGAAAACAAATTCTACTTCCACGTCATTTTCGCCAGCAACAAAAATAATGTTTTAAAACGTACATGTTGATCTTATTTATGACGCTAAAGCTGTCCATATCTACCGAGATGATTAACTCACTCAACAACTCAGGTAAGTCTTTCTTGTCATTCGTGGGAGCATTATGATACGCTTAAAATTTTTATTTAGGTTACAGTTCGTACTTCATATATTTCGTACTTATACCCTGTTAATATTTAAATCGAAATTTAACAAAATATATGTTAATGTTTACATTTGTTTTTTAAGGTTATATTTTATTATTCTTGAGAATAATATTCTGTAAGAGGATCTACTTCTACTTTTTACTCCCGAACAATCAATGAAGATTACTGGGTATTTATAATGGCAATGGGGTGCTGTATATTGCACATGTCAAGTTAACTGCATTGCAGTTTAATTAGCTTAATTCTGTGTGTTTTTAGTAATAGCAAGGACATATTATTAAATAAAGATTGACAACAAGTTTTAAGTCGCAAAAGCATGCATCATATTGCTAGCTTTGAAAATCTAGTTCAACCAATATTTTGAGACCTTGATGATTTTTTATACAAACTGAAAGTAATTTCTTGCATAAGAGAAATGATTATTTTTTTATTTTTTTGATATGGTTACTTTTTCCATACAGATACTCTTTTGAATGTTTGCAAAATTCAATGATCTGCTGTGTGCCTATATAATTATATTGATATAATCTCAAGATACATATTTGTAACCCTTAACCCATAATCAGATATCTATATGTCATGTATAAAGCTTCCTGAAACAAAAAAGAGTTACATACTTTTTTTAGGTACTTTTACAAAGATCTCAAGGAGAAAGTAATCCACTAGATCGATGGGTCAGATACTTATTAGGTGGCAGGAAGTTAATGGGAAGGTTGATAAGCAAGCTTTGACCCCTGTCAGGTTTCCAGACCTTTCTCTGTTGCCTCCAGAAATCAGCCTCCTTATTTTATCAAATCTGAATGCAACAGACTTGTGCTTAGCGTCCTGTGTTTGGAAGAATCTTGGGAGTGATGAAATTCTCTGGCAGAGGTAAAGTATTTTACAGACTGTTTAAAGCAAAATTACTAAATAAACAGACACTGTGATTACAGAGGACCAGCATACAGATTAAAAAAGTGTTACCATACAAAAATATAAATGATAATTATATAAATATATATTTTCTCTCTATTGATGTAAAAAGAAACGGCCATAGTTGCAACTGTGTTTTCTGATTCCCAACAGGAAAGCCATTTGAAGTTTTGCATTTTGATATTGAAATCAAAGTTACAGACCAAATATTAAAATATAATTAAAGATAATGTTTTGACAGTTTATGCAGGAGCTCCTGGGGGAGTGCCAGTGTGTATGACAGAGTCAGGTCAGATCCCACCTTCTCATATCGACAGCTGTACATGTTGCTGGATGAAGCCACTTTAACTTTCAATGTGGACCCATTTGCTGTAAGTGTCAACTTTATCTCTGTTATCTTCATCAGTCCCCAAAATATAAAGTCCTTACTTAACAAACAGATTTTGTAAAGTTGATGCTTGAAGATCGTACCATCCGTGAAATTGATGAAATATTTCAGTGATTTTACAACTTTTAACTTTTTTTTTTTTTTTTTTTTTCAATTTAGTAGAACAAAACATTTATAAAGATATAACTTTGAATAGGGATGATGCACTCATTTTCAATTCATATGATTATGTGACATCTTAAAAGTTTGATGAGTCAAATTTTTGTTATTAATGCTAATAACCTATCGCAAGTACATCTAGTTTATTCTGTCTTGTGTTACAGAAAAAAGTGTAGATGTGTTTTGTGAAAATATATGAAAGCATGATGCAACCAGCTCTACATTATTATATATTAAGACACACGTAAATAATCTGTAACTAATAAATGTTTGTAAGTGCAGATAATTTTGGTTGCAGACCAACTTAGATTTTTTTTATTTCATTTTGGTTTTGGTTTTACGTAAAATTTGGTAGCTTTTTTGTTGCAACTTTTAATAAATGTCTTCTTTCTAATGTTCTTAAAAAATAAGAAAATTATAAAAAAAAATAAATAATAATAATGATAAAAAAAAAAAAAAATAATAAATTTTTTTTTAGAAAAAACACAAACACATTGAAATTTTTAGGTAATGTGTTAATTGCTTTAAATGTAATCTATATTTTAACTTATTCACACATGGTTTTAAATTTATGGATCATTTAAGAGGAAAGATTTATGGTATTTTATAAAGTAACACTGAACTTCCAATTGATAAGGACATAAAAAAAGAAAACTATTGACCTATTGAACCTATTTCATTTTACTTTAATAGGGAAACTTATAATTACATTCTTACAAATTGTACCACAGTACCAATCCCTCTTGACGGTTCCTGGGTTGGACCAGTACTTTGCACCTGGGAAAATCATTAAAGACTTTTTTCCCATTTGGGTTCAAACCCACAATCTTTGGAGCCACAACCATAAACATTACCACTGGACTGTTATGCATCTAATATAAATATCAACATTTTGTTTAATTCAATAAAAACAAGCTTTACTTATTACTAGTTCCAGTTCCTACAGTGGTTGGAATTTATATTTGAGGCAACTGACATTTTGGCCCATTTTTTAGAATTTAAATGAATTTTTACAAAACATCAAAAACAACTTTTCTATTGGAAATTTGGATTGACCAATGGGCTCATATTCCATGTTAATGAGTGGGCTATACAAACATTTTATAGGCACTAAATTGATAGTGCTAATTTTGACCTCTATTCTTTAACAGACTTTCAGGAGTGGAGCATTTTTTTCATGATGAAGACACTCCCCAGTTTTTCAGTCATCATATACAGCAGTCATAATGCAAATGATGACAACATTGCAGTTTTGTGCATTTTAAGGTTGTGAAGAAATACTATGACTGGATTTGAACCCAGAAAACAGACTAGAGTCTTGTGTCTGGAGCTCTTGTACAAGGATCAGTATTCTGGGGCTAGATTATAAAAGAATTGTTCTATTTTTATTACCAAATCTCATTTAATTCTGCTAAATGAGTGAGAAATTCTATATAAAAATGTAAACCAGTCATACACAGGATGTAAGAATCTCGCTGCACATGGACAAGTTTTCATTATTTTGGCAAAGTGAGATTTTTTTATGCTCTACCGACCTTGTTGTACATCATTATAATAAACTTTTAAAAATACAAGCAAATATTTGGTTCTGACCATATCCCCGTGGGCATTAGTGTCTCAGAGACACATTTTCTTGTTTCTCACATGATTTTTTCAGACAGTATTATCCCTGCTAAGATTTCATAAGCACATTTTTGACCTGTTCTGTTGTTTGTTTTTTTGTTAGTGGAAATTTAAGCTTCTTTTTTACCTGTCATATTGATAATCATTCTGTCATTAAACAAAATTTGGTTAGAAAGGTCCATTAAATATATTAACCATTATTTTTTTAGGGTGAAGAATTCTTGATCAAACACAAACTTATTGATGACACACCTCTAGAAAAGGCCAAATTCATTCACTTTGCCAAGAAGATCAGATCGGAACCTCGTAGACTTTACCTTGATAAACGGTAAGTACATATATCTTGTGTAGGCTTCCTATGAGATTACGATGGTTCTTAGGTATAGTCACTGGATAAAATATTTTTGACGATTCAATTTTGTGATACCTAAAATTTGAGTCAGAAAAAAAAACTTCTTAATATACATGCTCCTTTGAAAGAGAAAATGCAAATATGTAGAGCACCGAAACCCTGGTTCAGTGAAAATATTATATCCCTGAAGCGAGTGATGCGTCGATCAGAGAGACTTTGGCGCAAACATCGCCAACCCAAGGACAATGAAATTTATAAGTCCGTGCTTAACAAATATCACTATGAACTTAGAAATGAGAAAAAAATTGCTCTCAGTCAGAAGGTTATTGAATCAAAAGGTAACTCTTAAAAGCTTTATCAGTTTGTAAAAGATCTTACCGGAAGCAAGTCTGAAAACCCAATGCCACATGTGGAAGATGAAAACACCCTAACGGATAGATTTGCAGACCATTTTATGGACAAGATCAAGAATATATGTGAGTCTCTGAAAGATTTTGAAAACTATAAACCTTCTGTTAAAGATGTATCACCGTTTGGATCTTTTGAAAATCTTACAGAAGATGAAACTAAAATGCTTATTAGTCAGTTACAGACTAAATCTTGTGAGCTTGACATTTTGCCCACAAAAGTATTGAAATCATTTCTCAATGAAATTTTGCTTACGATTACCCAGCTTCTGAATCTTTCTCTGATGCAAGGTGTTTTTCCATCTAAATGGAAAAAGGCAATAGTCAAGCCTCTGTTAAAAAAATCTGGTCTTGAATTAACATATGTAAACTATCGACCCATAAGCAATCTGACATTCTTGTCCAAATTGATTGAAAAAGCCGACTAAATGAACATGTAAACAAAAACGATCTCCTTCCAATGAATCAGTCTGCCTATTGTCAGTTTCACGCCTGTGAGTCAGCCCTTCTTAGGCTTGTAAATGATATTCTTGATGGAATTGAGCATCAAGAGGCCACTGCACTGATAGCTCTAGATTTAAGTGCTACTTTTGATACTGTTGACCATAACATACTGTTAAATGTTCTTGAAAGTCAATATGGTATCTGTGGATCCACGCTGAAATTAATGGATTCATACTTGAAGCCACGTAGCTGTTCAGTGAGTTTTAACTCAAATATGTCATCAGAATGGGAACTTGATTGCGGTGTCCCCCAGGGAAGCTGTTTGGGCCCTTGGCTTTACTTGACGTACGCAGGTACTATCTTTGACATTGCGCCACCCTCTATTTCTATGTACAGATTTGCTGACGACCACACAGCAAATAAAGGTTTAAACCAGCATCAAGCAAAGAAGCAAGCACAATTTAAGACCTCCAGGTCTGTGCAGTTCTTATCAATGATTGGATGAACAACAACAAAATTTGAAATGAATAATTCAAAGACAGAGTTTATTCTTTTTGGAAGTCGTTCACAGCTAAATAAGTGTAACAACAAAGAAATCAATATATGTGATGTTATTGAATCACAAAACTGTATAAGGCATCTTGGTGCTTTTTTGGATGAGTTCCTAAATTTCAAAGATCATATTAAAAGAAAGTGTAAAATTGCTACGATTAATTATTTCAAGATTAAGAGCATTCGAAAGTATCTGTCAAATGAAGCCACTGAAACACTTGTTTATCTTTAGTAATATCCCCTTAGATTATTGCAACATAATTCTTTATGGGATATCTCAAACTGAATTATCCAAACTTCAACATATTCAACCATTCCAAGTATGAAAGTTCAAAACTGGCATTATTTGATCTTCACTGGCTTCCGATTAAAGCACGAATCAGTTTTAAGATATTAACATACATGTATAACTGTTCGGTAGGAAACGCACCATCGTATTTAACCGAGCTTTTGTCTCCTCAAGTGTTAAAGCGAACCCTAAGATCATCTGAATCCTCTGACTGTTGTTATGTTGTTCCTTTTAATAAGAAAAAGACTTTCATTGACAGAAGTTTTAGTATGATTGGTCAAAAACTGTGGAATGAATTACCTATTAGTCTGAGACAATGTGAATCTGTAGAAATCTTCAAAACACAACTGAGTCGTTTTACTTCAAGGACTATTTTGCACTGTTTTAAGTGATGCTAACGGCATCACTGACTGTTCCTTATTGTTTTATGTATGTGTGTATATCTCATCAGCTTTTATCATTTTCATTGTACAATGCCATTGAATATGTATTTTATATGTAGAAATAGGCATTTAATCAAATTTGCAAGTTTCAAGTTTTATATTATTATTATTTGAAAGATTAATGAAAGCTCTGATAACTCATCAAGGCAAGTTATGTATATATAACCTCATTTATTCAAATTTTTGAGGATGCCAATTTGTTACTTATAGATACTTAAGTAACTACAGTTTTAGTTCAATACCGGTATAAGTATGACCATATAATGCCTGCCAGTAAAATGAGATGAATCAAATTATTGGCCACAAATTCATGATTAACTTTCCATGGAATTTTCTCTGTGTCATCAGTAGTTGCTCACATATTTTTGTTTTTTAAACAAAAGCCATCGGTAACTGTCAATTTTATTAAGTTTAATTACTTGCAAATGCAAACCATCATACATACAGCAACACAGGTAAAACTTTAATTATGAAACAAGTTATCACAACTTATATTGATCATTCTCGATGGCTCTAGTGGTATCTTATGTGGTCATTATTGTGGAAGAAACCAGAGAGCCTGAAGAAAACCCACATGTCTGGACGAGCGACCACTGTACCCTCTGACGTACATGACCAGGAATCGAACCTGGGACGCATTGGTAAGAAGCGAGGTGTGCTACCACTACGCTATCCAGGCACTCATAACACAGGTATTATTGTGAGAGCAGTATATGTATCTGTCCCATCCCAGGCTTGAGGTAAGAATCTCTCATCAGTTCTAGATCTGTTTTGTCATTTTCCCCTTTAGGAGAGAAGTACTGGGCTGTGTGATGGAACTACAAAACTTTCAGGACCTTTTCCTCCCAAACGCCCTGCGTAAACTCTTTGGTGAGATCTCAGCTCCAACACAGCGAGGGAGCTACTTGGAACAAATGTTGGACAGCTTCTCAGAACGCTTCTGCCACTGCAACCCTCGTCTTGGACTTAACAAAGGTATGTGTGAATCTCTAGGCTAGCAGCCTGTGACAAATTTCATGGTACAGTAATAAAGTATTATTTTTTAAATTTGATGAGGAAAAAATTGTACGTTTTCATTGGAATCATTTCCTGTAAAATCATTAATTTTGTTTGATTATGTATTTAAGGGAATTTCATGGGTAAATTTATTCTTAGATCTATGTTCTAGAAAACTTGAGGTTTATATAAGAGACAAATTTTTGTGGGGATTAATATTCATGGATAAAACCCTCCACGAAATTGACGAAAATTAGTGTCCCACAAAAATTAATGATTTCACAGTACTTGTAGTACATGTATTGGTGTGTAGATGTTGTGTAGATTTGCACTTATTTAGGAGAAAAAGATATTCTTAATGTGGTAGCATTCCATTTGTTTACATCATGTTACTACAAGGTGGCTGTGATACACAAGACTCCAAATCATAAGATGATTGAGATATAAAATGCATTCATTCAAAATCATCTCCATTGTTTTAGAATTATATTTCAGGATATTTATTCCCAAATTTTTATAATTAATTTAGCTCTAGCTTGCATTCATGAAATTGCAAAATTTTGGTGATACAAATTTTTAGCTCACCTGAGCATAGCTCAGGGTGAGCTTTTGGGATACTTGATTGTCCGTCGGCCGTCGTCCGTCGTCTGTCAACAATTTGATGTTTACACACTAGAGGCCACAATTTTGATCCAATCTTCCTCAAACTTGGTCAGAATGTTTGTCTTGATGATATCTTGAACCCTTTCTAAAATGGGTCAGGTTGGATCAAAAAGTAGGTCAGTAGGTCAAATCTTAGAAAAATCTTGTAGTCCGTCAACAATTTTGATGTTTACACACTAGAGGCCACAATTTTGATCCAATCTTCCTCAAACTTGGTCAGAATGTTAGTCTTGATGATATCTTGAACCCTTTCGAAAATGGGTCAGGTCGGATCAAAAAGTAGGTCAGTAGGTCAAATCTTAGAAAAATCTTGTTTACACACTAGAGGCCACAATTTTGATCCAATCTTCCTCAAACTTGGTCAGAATGTTTGTCTTGATGATATCTTGAACCCTTTCAAAAATGGGTCAGTTGGATCAAAAAGTAGGTCAGTAGGTCAAATCTTAGAAAAATCGAGGCCACAATTTTATCCAATCTTCCTCAAACTTGGTCAGAATGTTTGTCTTGATGATATCTTGAACCCTTTCGAAAATGGGTCAGGTTGGATCAAAAAGTAGGTCAGTAGGTCAAATCTAAAAATCTTGTTTACACACTAGAGGCCACAATTTTGATCCAATCTTCCTCAAACTTGGTCAGAATGTTAGTCTTGATGATATCTTGAACCAGTTTGAAAATGGGTGGGGCTGGATAGAAATGTAGGTCAGTAGGTCAAATCTTAGAAAAATCTTGTTTATACTCTGAGGGCAACATTTTTGGTCCAATCATCCTCAAACTTTGGCAGAACGTTTGTCATGATGATATCTTTTGTGGATGGGGTCAGAAAATTCCTGAACATTGTTTCACCTCATCATCTTAATTCTAAAGCAATCTGTTTTGTACAGGCAATGAATGATACTTTTCTCAGGAGAGCGATCTAGGGCCATCTTGGCCCTCTTGTTAAGTTTAGGAAGATCTTGATGTGAAACAGAAGTGGTTACCTATAGTAATTAGTCGCCAATGATTAGTTATTTTACTGAAGAGTGACAATAATCCATTAACATATATCCATTCTGCAATGTTGTTGCAAAACTTTATACCATACCATATCATCAGTTGTCTGTCTAGTGTACACTGTACATCAATTTGGAATCTCTTGATTTTACCCAGGTTCCCAAGCTTTTAAATATCCCCCTTTAAACATTAAGGCTAAGAACTAAGTATATATAATCTATTAATAAATCTAAAACTGTAGCAAAAAGTACTTCATGAAGTTCATGTAACTGTGTATAATTAAGTGCCTTGCTTGCGTTTCACTACTGGTTCAAGCGATTATTAATCGGAAAGTTATCAATTATACCCCATCCATTTAACCGATAATCAATTTTGACAAATATCACCAGATTTCTATCACTATTACTTACAGAAATTATTAAGGAAAAAAATATACACTGTACTCCTACCAGTGTTTGCCCTTAGACAGGCATAGTGTCTTTTATACAATTTTCCATTTGACTCGATCCTGTCCTGTCTGTAAGTAACAAACAAATTTCTTTTCTTTTTATTTCCAGATGTGGTCTATCTGCTGTGTTTCTCTCTCATTATGCTGTCCGTTGATCTGACCAGTCCACATGTGAAGAACAAAATGTCCAAACGTGAATTTATTAAGAACACGCGGCGGGCCGCCACTAGTGTTGATGAGGACCTTGTCGGACACCTGTACGACAATATCTACCTTATCGGACATGTGGCCGAGTCATAAATATGACATACTACGAAAAACAACGCAACACTGATTTAATTGTATAATGTAAACACTATAAAGCAAGACTACAGATATATGTAATTTGTGGACTTGTCAGGCTTTTAACTGCTTGATGAGTGATTATGACGTTGGTTGGACAAAGTGTGATTACACATAGCAGCTAAACATTAACCACCATAACTTGTTACTCTATTCATCTTGTGTAAAACATTGTATCATCCTATCACTTTGTCAATCACTGCGTGTCAGACAACTCTTTTTGCCAATCAGTTATTGATTTTGGACACAACACATTAAGTTGTTGTAATTGATATAAAGCAGAAAAGCCTATCTTTTTCTTTGTCCAATGTTTCCTAAGATTGTGGGCTTAATGATAGCTTATTCTGTGAATGCATGATAAAGATGTTACTTTCAAAACATTTGATAGTCATATTAAATAATGGCTTATATCCAAGTTGTATTATATTTGTATGAAGTATTTATTCTTGCATGTGCTGGTTTTTAGCTCGACTATTCGAAGAATATGAGAGCTATTGTAGTCGCCCTGGCGTTGGCATCGGCGTTGGCATTGCAGCTTTTGGTTAAAGTTTTGCAAGCAAGTTACTATCAACCTTATATCTCAATAACCATTTATGGTATTGACTTGAAAGTTCATAAATATGTTCAGGGGCATCAGACAACCAAGGTAGATAAATCTTGACTGAATTTAATATGAATCATGGCTCCTTTTTAACTTAGAAATTTTGGTTAAAATTTTGCATGCAATAGAAAACTTGGTTAAAGTTTTGTGTGCAAGCTACTATCTAGTTTGTATCTCAATAACCATTCATGGTATTGACTTAAAAGTGTATGAATATGTTTAGGGGCATTGGACAACCAAGGTAGATAACTCTTGATGGAATATATTACAAATTATGGCCTCTTTTTAACTTAGAAATTTTGGTTAAAGTTTTGCATGCAAGATACTCTCATGCTTATATCTCAGTATCCAGGCATGCAATTGATTTGAAACATCTTTAAAATGTTTAGGTGTATCATACTTTCATGGTAGATAACTCTTGATAGAATATGTTACAAATTATGGCCCCTTTTTAACTTAGAAATTTTGGTTAAAGTTTTTATGCAAGGTACTTTCATGCTATATCTCAGATCCAGGCATGATGATTTAAACATCTTTAATGTTAGGGGTATCATACTTTAGGAGATAATCTTGATGAATATTTACAAATTATGGCCCCTTTTTAACTTAGAAATTTTGGTTAAAGTTTTGCATGCAAGGTACTTTCATGCTTATATCTCAGAGTCCAGGCATGGGATTGATTTTGAAACATCTTTAACGTGTTCAGGGGTATCATACTATAAAGGAAGATAATACTTGATGGAATATATTAAAAATGATGGCCCCCTTTTAACTTAGAATTTTGGTTAAATTTTTGCATTCAAGCTACCATCCAGCTTATATCTCAGAAATTGCTTGTGGAATTGACTAGAAAGTTAAGGAGTGTCTTCACGGGCATCAGAAAACCAAGGAGGATAACTTTTGGACTGAATTTTATGCAAATTATGGCCCTTTTCTGGCTTGGATTTTTGGTTAATGTTTTGCATGCACAGTGTTATTATGCTTATGTCTCAGTAACTAGGCATGGGATTGAGTTTAAGCTTCATGAAAATATTAAGGGGTATCAGACTATCAAGGTATATCATTTTTGACTATTATTATGTACAGGGTATGTGAAGGGCAAGAATTTAAATAGATTTTATCTGATTTACCAACAAGCATTTTGAACTGTCGAGCGTGCTGTCCTCTGACAGCTCTTGTTTTTTGTTGTTTTTTGTTAAACTTTTTAATCTGCTTTCCATAATAAAGTGCTTATAGACAAATTTTACTAGCAATTTTATATTCTTTAGAATGTTGTAAAGTCATTTGTAAATTATTTCAATTATTTTTATTTGGTAAACTCACTCTATCTCCTTCATATGAAAATTCAGGTATTTCATAGAAAGAGTTTTTTTTCCACAAATATATAACCTCTTATTACAACTTCCTTGTAGCAATTTGTTTCGCCATATATGCTGTTTTATTGATGTTATAAGTTTCGCTCTTACTGGAGAAAGGTTGTTATTAACTTGATTTTGTAATGTGTATTTTTTGACAATGTTAATAAATAGATGTTTTTTCATATTTCTAAAGAATTGTTTTCAGTCTTATAGAATTATTATATGTGTATATTCTTGAAATAATGAAACAATTTATTATCAATTAAATAGGACAAGAATATATTTAAAATAAAGCTTTTTTCAGTTTGGGAGATAAATGTCTCTAACATTTATGGCTCTGGATGGTTCCAGGGTTGGACCAGTACTTTGGTAAAATTCTAGCCCCAAGTTTGGAGAGCAAACCCAGACTTTCCAGATCCAAATTGACTTGACCACAGTGCCAATGGATTTGTTAAATGCGTTTGATAATGCATATGATAATACCATGTTCTTATCTCATGAGGAGACTGTTTCATGGTAAAATACCATTTGTTTCGGATAGAAACAGAAACTATTTTATTATCATAATAGCATATTTTATAATGACAAATTTCTGAATTGTTCATTTTTAATCTGATAATCAAAAAATGGAATTTCAATACTCATATTTGCTTTGTCTTTATAAATTCAGACGATGGGTTATTTCCCAAACTTGAATGATGTTTTTTTGGAAAAGACTAAAAAATAGCTAGCAAGACATATCTCACAAGGTTTCTAACCTAACCCTTAACCCTTAAACATTGTAAGTTTCTTATTAAAATAATTATACCCCAGCTACACAGAAATGGATCTATATAGGAATAACACTCATCCAGTCTGTCATTTCACTGTATGTCCTGTTCTACTCTCACATTACACGAAGACAAGGTGAGATGCAGGGGTATTAATTGCCTTTGGTGATAGTTCTAGTTTTTTTCTTATACACCACTGAAATTCAAATTCTTGATGACAATAATGGTTTGGTGATTTATTTAGTGAGCTGCCGACATGAATATTAAATTCTTGTCATGCGAGATAACTCACTGTGCTAGTTATTTTTCAGTCTTTTCACTTTCATTATTGATAAGATTTTATATATTTATATCGCTCTAGCATTCATGTGTGAAGTACAGGGTTTTATAATCATGGTTTTATCATTTACTCTATCTGCAGTGTCAGAAATTTTGTTTTTCCTATAGAGTGATGATGTGTTGGTGCTTCTGTAAACTGACAAAGACAGTTAGTGGTTAACTTTTATAACTTTTATTTTACTTCCACCACTTAACTAGGTGTATGTATATAGGAATCACTTAGTCCTGACTGTCTGTCAGCAGGTCTGTATCTTCAATCCACATTCAGACTTGCCTGTTTTCTGTACTACACGTTTCACAGGAGTAGGGCCTATATACCAGTTGGCATCACAGGAATTGCATCCTGTCTGGTCATGTCACGTCCCATCCTGCAATCACATTATATGAAAACAAGTTGAGATGCTGTGGTATTAATCTCTATTATTGATGAATATTCATGTACAAATTTAAGATTTCATGAATACTAATTAACTGAACTTAAATTTTTAAAATGGTTTATGAAACTGGATTTTTCTAAGTTTAAACTTTATTTGTTTTACATCAAGTACGGAAACAAGTTATCCCAACTTATATTAATCACTCTTGATAGCTCTGGTGGCAGCATATGTGGTCATTATTGTGGGAGGAAACCGAACGGGCGACCAATGTATCCTCTCACATAGGTGACCAGGAATCAAACCCAAGATGCATTGGTGAGAAGCAAAAGTGATATTTCTTTGCTATGCACACTGTGTAGCATCTGAGCTACACTATTTTGTAAGCAAACAGAGGAGACCCTGATCAGACAGCTTCTATAGGAACAAATACTTTTGGTATTAAGGTAATAATTTATGTTAAGTTAATCATGCACTTTAATATTTTGTAAAACAAGAATGGAGGAACATGTTCTACCCATATTTAATTTAACCCAGCACTGAGTATTTTGGTCAAATATCATATGTACAGGATTTCTGATCTGGTGAATGTATGCAGCCTTCATCTACTGAAAAATAAGACATATCAGTGTATTCCCCAGATGCTGTTTGTTGTGATTTTTTTTTCTTGTTTTCTAGGAGAAGAAAAAATGTGAATTGCATTGGATATGTTTATTTTAAATGTTAATAAATGGATATCTAAGATATGCTCACCAAATGTTTGGATAAAAAAATGGGAAATTTAAAAGGCAAAAATCAAATGTTGCCATGATTAAGTTTAAAATAGTATTATAAAATAACAAACCCACCTCATATTTAGTCATAATTCTTATGATTTGAACATACATGTATTCTGCTTTATTTTCCTGCCTTTGATGTTATGTATCTAAAATCTAAGCAAAGTAAGTCATTATATTAGTATACAGATTACGGTTTAGTTAAGTTAAGGATATTTAAACTGTCAGTGAATCAAATAATATGGTATCTTTTTTTATACATTCCCTATATTTTTAGGGGATTAAAGACTTCATGGATTAGAGCAAATTTCCTTGGATTAAATGTATTTATATGTGTATTAGTGTATGTTTATTATTTGGATAGGGAAAATTTGATAGAAAAAAAAAATGGATGAGATTTTAGACTTTTGACTCTTGACAGTATGGGGTAATATGTATATAATGGGAAGTAATTCAGACAAGTAGAAAACAGTCCTTAATTGTGATAGAATGTAACCAGAAAATTATTATAAATATACAAGATAAAAAATAATGGGAAAAAAAAAGAGGGGTATTACAGAAAAACCGTCTGTCAGAATTTTTATTTTTTTAAGTCAAAAATTCATGTACATAATTATCTTGTCTCATGGAGCTAGAACCTTCAGCAGATAGCACAATGTTTAAAAAAATGTGAAAATCATTTCTATTTGGTATATGTTTTAACCCTGCCACTGTTGTGTAGGGAAGGGGTATTTAAAGTTTTTTTGGGGTTTTTTGTTGGTTTGTCCATCGGTCCATTGGGACCAATAAAAATTTTGAGTCAAGACGTTGGTTGGGATATAAATCTTCTTCAGTGATGGTTCTAGTTTTATCAGAGAAAGGTAATATTTTCCTAGTAAATTAGCCAGTAATGTGTGCTATTGAGTTGTTAACACAGAGGATATTTATTATTCAAGTAGTATTGCTTTGTGATTTCATGTACACTCAGATATTTAATTTGAATATCATTTGTTCTACAATTTGATGCATATGTTTATTTTGAATTTCATTTATAGGTTGTTATTATATGTTTTTCAATAAAGAAATGAAGTTTTACAAGCAGGATTTACTTCTTTTTTATGTCCCCACAATGAAAAAATAAGTCTCAGGAATATAGGAATGGATGTTCTACTTGGATCTACATAAATTTCATATTATTTTGGACAATTATAAAAGAAAAAAAAGTAGGGTGTATATATTTTTAAATTATTCAACTTTGAATTATATTAAGATGCATTATTTAAAAAAGATGTATTGGTCTCTGTGGCTGAGTGGTTAGAATGTCATCCCTGTGATGTGGAGGTTTTGATCATCACATTTAGTAGATATGGGTAGGACCAGGCCTTGAGTTCTTGAAAATTATTATGTTTATGTGCAGCCTCAGGCATGAATATGAGTATAATACTCAAATCCCAATTGCAACTTGAAACAAGAGGCCCATGATGGCCCTAAATCACTCACCTGAGATAAATAGGTTGACCCAAGGAACATCTGTACCAATTTATTTTAAAATCTAGCCAGGAGTTTTGAAGAAGATGATTTTTAAAGTTTTCATATTTTTTTCTTTTTGTTGCCATGGCAACCAGAGTTCTATATGGATCAAGTTTATTTTAGGAACTTTTGTGAAGGTTGACCCAAGGATCATCCCTGCGAAGTTTAATCAAATTCTGTCCAGTGGTTTCAGAGGAGATGTTATTTAAAGGTTTCCCTATATACATATAAGGCAAATAAGCCCTGCCCCTGGCGGCCATGTTTTTTTACGGATCGAAATAATTTTAGCAACTTTGGTAGAGGTTGACAAAAGGAACATCTGTACCAATTTAATTCAAAATCTGGCCAGTAGTTTTGAAGAAGATGATTTTTAAAGTTTTCTTTTTTTTTTCTTTTTGTTGCCATGGCAACCAGAGTTCTACATGGATCAAGTTTATTTTAGCAACTTTTGTGAAGGTTGACCCAAGGATCATCCCTGCCAAGTTTAATCAAATTTTGTCCAGTGGTTTCAGAGGAGATGTTGTTTAAAGGTTTCTTTTTATACATATAAGGCAAATAAGCCCCGCCCCTGGCGGCCATGTTTTATTACGGATCGGAATAATTTTAGCAACTTTGGTAGAGGTTGACCCAAGGAACATCTGTACCAAATTATTTTGAAATCTGGCCAGTAGTTTTGAAGGAGATGATTTTTAAAGTTTTCAAATTATTTTTCTTTTTGTAGCCATGGCAACAAGAGTTCTTCATGGATCAACTTTATTTTAGCAACTTTTGTAGAGCCTCACCCAAGGAACATTCCTGCCAAGTACTACTACTACTGCAACTACTTGTCATAGATTGATTCTGGGTTTGAAAATCAAACTTAATTAAGTGTGCCATGGTCCAGTGGTATAATACTAAACTGTGGATCCAAAGGTGACGGGTTCTAAGCCCCATTGGTGACAAAGTTTTTTCCTGAACTTTCCAGGCACAAAGTACTAGTCCAACCCAGGGACCATCATGAGGGATTAATAAAACTTGTAAGAATGTGTTTCCCAAAAATTCTAATCTACGAACTAGTAATTAAGAGCCACTTCTATTTTCAAGAACATGGGGCCATGATGTTGGCTTTGATGATAATGTTCGTGGTATCACTCTGAGAAAACACTATGTAGATGAAGTCCCTTATAGTCTTATAAATAAGCCATAGCATATCGATTTTTCTATTTTGACATTTTCTTGATACGCTTTGTCATCGCATATCTAATGAAAGTAATTTAAATGTTAAAAATCAGTCTACAGAATGTTGAAGATAATATATAATATGCTAGGGCTTATTTATAGGACTAAGTTCTTAAATGACTTGAATATCTAGTTTGCCTACACAAACACACGCTACAACAACGACTGTAACAATTAAAAAAAAATAATAATAATAATAATAATAATCCGGATCTCAAGGAAGAAACCGCTAAATGCACCTATCTCGGGAATTCCCCAAAGGTTTTGGGAAAATCCATAAATATCTTGATTTTGTTTTTATTTTGTTGTTTTTTTAATATATAGTTATAAAAAGTAGATTACATGCAAGAGGATTGTGATTGAGATAAAGTCAAATGTATCTTGATATTCATTAGATTTCAAACAGGCAAATATCCCGACAAAACATCGGGTAAGATATTTATAGATAACACCGTTACTCCCTGTAAACAAAATATTGCGTCATCAGTTCAAAATTTGGTATTTTACTTATTTCTGTGTTTTTATACACTATGGCAATATTTTTCTACAGCCTTTTCCATAATCTTTCATTTAACTGTTATATGTGCTCAATTGTTGATTATGGAATGGATTTATACAAAACGAAAGTACAGTAATTTCAAGCTGACACAAATCAGGTGGTCTTAATTATGCTCGTTTCACATTAGCAAATTCCTTAGAATTTATTTACATTCAATGTGTTTATTACAGTTGGTTAAACCCATAACTCTTTCCTATTTTAGCAATAATTAAAACAGGTATAGAACAGGTACTGATTGTGACTGATATCTGGGACCCTTCCCATCCCACCCCTAAGGCCATTTCAGCCTCCTGCTGGGTCCAGCCAGATAAGACCGTGAAGTACCCAGCAGGGTGCCACATTCATTGCATACCAATTTTCAATGCCTTTAAACCCTTTGTTCACCTTGAGTTGGAGATAAGTTCTTACAGAGACTTATAAACAGAGAATGGCAGCTTTCTGAAAAAATGTATGTTAATGCTTATCATGAGAGTTACCTGTCACATGGGTACTTGACATTTTGGTGAGGCTTGGGACAACAATTACTAAAATATTTTTAGTAATTAAATTGACTGATTTCAGCTAGAGTGAGTTGAAGGAAAGAAGAGGATGGATGCATGATAAGAGATGGTTTTTAGTTTAATTATAATTAAGAGAAAGAGAGAAAGGAAGAAAGACAGGTAGATAACTGGTCCGATATGACTAAGCTCAGAATGAGGAAACATCAAGATGCATGATAGTCACAGGTACATGTAGAATTAACATGTGATATTTGCCGGTAAGGTCTTCATGTTCTTTTGTAACACAAAGGCAAACATGTAGAATGATTGCTCACTGACTGATTTCCTTTATTGCATCTCACCGTTTGGTTGATCAGTCTCACTGATGTTTGTTTATGTCAAAAGTAATCAAACAAATAATTCACTAAACAAAATAACCACATCAATACTATATTACATGTACTTCAAATATCCATTGGAAACTTACCATATTGCCAACCATGTCCAGGTCTCGCTGAAGTCTTGTTGGCCGTGCACAACTTCAGAAAATCGATATGGACTTTTGAAAGAATAAGCGCTCAATCTCTGTTTATAAGCCTCTGGTTCTTACAAGTAAATATGCACAGGGGGGATGACCTGTTTGACCTAGGGGAATTTACATTTTTCAATTTTTTGCAGTCTAAATCCCCATCCTAGGGCATTGGCAATTTGTCAAAATCCCAACATTATATGCATGCCAAAGTCTGTTTCCTTTCACCTTGTACCATTCTGTCTGTTAAAGTCCTGTCTGTTAGGAATGGTCTAGCTTTTGTCAAAACCCTTGTGTGCCTGCCAACCCCACGCTAGGGCAAAACATTGATAGGTGCATTGCAACCTTAAAGGCGATTGAGCGGGTTTTTTCTTAGACAGATTTTTTTTTAAATTTGCATATTAGTACTTTAGACTTTAACTAAAAGATATATGAAATAGAAATAGGGGGTCACCATGCTTGTTTTTGAAATTAAGCTTATGGTGGAGCATCATTATTTGCTAAAATTTGTTGAAAAAACATGACATTAAAAAATAAGAAAGATTCCTTTTCTAAATACTGTAACAGCATATTAAAATGATATTTTTGAAAAAAAATTATCACTATTTATAACTTATAATGTATTCTATAAGTTACAGATAAAAATACTGTCAAATATGTAATAAAAATACAAACGGGCATACAATCTCATTTGCGCCCAGACCAAAATGTATTAAAAAACTATCCCAAAACTGAATTTTTATATATATTTTTTTAAATAAAAAAATTCAACAAACAGATTTTCTTTATTTTTTAGAGTCAATTTTCTGATATAAATGCTTTTAAAATGTAAAAAAATTCCTTTTTTTTTAATTTATAAAACATTAAAATGTGACTTTTTGTACCTTCAAAACTTAGCAAATATACTTTTGATGATATTCTTATTACACGAATCTTAAAATTTGGGTTTTCTTCTATCATTTAACTTAAATGAGGAATTCAAAAAAAATTTTTTTTAACCAGAATCAAAATCAGCCGTAACCCACTGAAACGTCCTTAATAACAAAAATCTCTGGTTGATACTGAAATTATTCCAATTTTTTTTTACCAGGGTACCGGTACAGATGTAGCCATTGCATAAAAATTACTTTACCACCATTAAACACACATTTAACACATTTCAATATGATACAGACTTTGTACACACAAAATACACCCATCTTGAAGTATATGAAAATTATTCCAATAATTGACAGAATGCAGGATTCTGTATTAAGGATATCATTACGAATTGACTTATCACATATATAACATTTTTATTTTATTCAAGAGTTGACTCCCACATGCATATACTTTTTTATTACTGTTTATTAAACATTTTATCTCCAGCACCAATTTTTAACACATACATTTCAATTCATTTTTGACTTCCATGATGCAATCGTATTTAAATAAGCATAAAAATTAACATCAGTAAGTGGTCAAATAGATAATAAAATTTGGTATTATTTCTCCTAATAATAAAAAAGAGAGAAATATAAGTAAACACTACTAAATATAGCCCTGGAATGTTGTACAATGCAGATGTGTGTTATACCATAAAACAGAGTTGCAAGGAACCCTGTCCAAAAATGGCTCCAGTATAATTATAAGCACCCTTGCTAAGTGCTTGGCATATAAAGGTAGTTACAGCACTGGATAGCACATAAGGACAGTGTAATGCCGTTTCAATTATAAACTGAAACATAGCCTAATTATATCTTGTCATGTACATATAGACAATATTACATTAAAATACCTGTACTTCATTATTGGTCTGTCTATATATTATATTTTTAAAAACAATGTATTATTTGAGAACGCAGTGTGACTTTGTATAGATTGACCAGTGCATAAAGAATGAATTGTGATATTCCAGATGGATCATGTGACAGGGATATCAACAAAGATGGTGTCTGCTGCAAACTCAAATTCCTACCAAGAATATGTCTCAGATGAAGGTATAGCCATTTTAATCTTCACCAATTACGGAATGACTCAAACCAGGGGCCATATTCAATATATACTACGCAAAGTTTGCTAAGCACCATCCGCTATTTTCCCGTAGCGTTTCATGCTTAGACAAGCGACTTTAAAGGCATGCTACATTAAATTTTTACAATAAAATAAATCTTGCTTTTATGCAGAAGTATTGTTTATGTACCAAACTTACTACCAGTTACAAAAAATAAGCCTTTCGGATCCTCAATACTGGGAATTAATCATAATTAGAAAGTGTGAAATTTTGAGAAAACACCTTAAAATTTAAAGTCAGCTAAATTCAGAACTTTAATCTTCAAATATTCCTGTTTTCTAAATGGAATACTTTTAAGGATTTTTTTGACGTTGTTGGCCTGTTCATGGTCATTTTTAGCTCACCTGAGCACAAAGTGCTCAAGGTGAGCTTCTGTGATCGCCCTTCGTCCGGCGTCCGTCGTCGTCCGTCGTGCGTCGTCAACAATTTGCTTTAAACGACATCTCCTCTGAAACCGCAGGACAGAATTTAATGAAACTTGGCAGGAATGTTCCTTGGGTGAGGCTCTACAAAAGTTGCTAAAATAAAGTTGATCCATGAAGAACTCTGGTTGCCATGGCAACAAAAAGAAAAATAATTTGAAAACTTTAAAAATCATCTCCTTCAAAACTACTGACCAGATTTCAAAATAATTTGGTACAGATGTTCCTTGGGTCAACCTCTACCAAAGTTGACTCAACCAGAGTTCTACATGGATCAAGTTTATTTTAGCAACTTTTGTGAAGGTTGACCCAAGGATCATTCCTGCCAAGTTTAATCAAATTCTGTCCAGTGGTTTCAGAGGAGATGTTGTTTAAAGGTTTCTCTATATACATATAAGGCAAATAAGCCCCGCCCCTGGCGGCCATGTTTTTTTTACGGATCGGAATAATTTTAGCAACTTTGGTAGAGGTTGACCCATGGAACATCTGTACCAAATTATTTTGAAATCTGGTCAGTAGTTTTGAAGGAGATGGTTTTTAAAGTTTTCAAATTATTTTTCTTTTTGTAGCCATGGCAACCAGAGTTCTTCATGGACCAACTTTATTTTAGAAACTTTTGTAGAGCCTCACCCAAGGAACATTCCTGCCAAGTACTACTACTACTGCAACTACTTGGCATAGATTGAGTCTGGGTTTGAAAATCAAACTTAATTAAGTGTGCCATGGTCCAGTGGTATAATACTAAACTGTGGATCCAAAGGTGACGGGTTCTAAGCCCCATTGGTGACAAAGTTTTTTCCTGAACTTTCCAGGCACAAAGTACTAGTCCAACCCAGGGACCATCATAAGGGATTAATAAAACTTGTAAGAATGTGTTTCCCAAAAATTCTAAACTACGAACTAGTAATTAAGAGCCACTTCTATTTTCAAGAACATGGGGCCATGATGTTGGCTTTGATGATAATGTTCATGGTATCACTCTGAGAAAACACTATGTAGATGAAGTCCCTTATAGTCTTATAAATTATAAGCCATAGCATATTGATTTTTCTATTTTGACATTTTCTTGATACGCTTTGTCATCGCATATCTAACGAAAGTAAAAATGTCAGTCTACAGAATGTTGAAGATAATATATAATATGCTAGGGCTTATTTATAGGACTAAGTTCTCAAATGACTTGAATATCTAGTTTGCCTACACAAACACACGCTACAACAACGACTGTAACAATTTAAAAAATAATAATAATAATAATAATCCGGATCTCAAGGAAGAAACCGCTAAATGCACCTGTCTCGGGAATTCCCCAAAGGTTTTGGGAAAATCCATAAATATCTTGTTTTTTGTTTTTATTTAATTTTTTTTAATATATAGATATAAAAAGTAGATTACATGCAAGAGGATTGTGATTGAGATAAAGTCAAATGGATCTTGATATTCATTAGATTTCAAACAGGCAAATATACCGACAAAACATCGGGTAAGATATTTATAAATAGATAACACCGTTACTCCCTGTAAACAATATTGCGTCATCAGTTCAAAATTTGGTATTTTACTTATTTCTGTGTTTGTATACACTATGGCAATATTTTTCTGCAGCCTTTTCCATAATCTTTCATTTAACTGTTATATGTGCTCAATTGTTGATTATGGAATGGATTTATACAAAACGAAAGTACAGTAATTTCAAGCTGACACAAATCAGGTGGTCTTAATTATGCTCGTTTCACATAAGCAAATTCCTTAGAATTTATTTACATTCAATGTGTTTATTACAGTTGGTTAAACCCATAACTCTTTCCTATTTAAGCAATAATTAAAACAGGTATAGAACAGGTACTGATTGTGACTGATATCTGGGACCCTTCCCATCCCACCCCTAAGGCCATTTCAGCCTCTTGCTGGGTCCAGCCAGATAAGACCGTGAAGTACACAGCAGGGTGCCACATTCATTGCATACCAATTTTCAATGCCTTTAAACCCTTTGTTCACCTTGAGTTGGAGATAAGTTCTTACAGAGACTTATAAACAGAGAATGGCAGCTTTCTGAAACTAGATGTGGGTGTTCCTCGGAACACTTGTGTCGCCTGCATTTAAGCATGTTTGATGAAAGAATTGACTAGAAAATCGATCTTTTGACAAATTATTGATAAAGCATAATCTATTTTGTGAGGTACAAAATAACACCAAATCACACACACACACACACACACATATATATATATATATATATATTTTTTTTTTTTTTTTGGGGGGGGGGGGGGGGAATAAAATATTCAAACAGTGCAATATGTAATAATTTTCCCGAGCACTTTTGACTATACAGTCTTCATCAGAGGAGTGTCAGAATGACTATGAATTCAAAACATTAACTGTAAGAAAAATTATGATGTCATTAAGCACTTATGACGTTAATTATATATATGTTGCAAGTTTGTAGTCATCATTATCATTATTGAGTTATCATTCTTGTGTACTGCACTCAGACCAATGAGATCTATCTACTATAAATGTTTAAGGCAACACTTCAAATACTTTACAAGTTATGCACCACACAAGAATTAAATCCAAAAAAATAAACAAAGGGAAATAACTCCAAAAATACAACAGTTATCATTCTTGCACAATGCACTCCATGAGATCTTTCCACCTGTGAGGTTTCAAAGTAATACCTCAAATACTTTTCGTGTTATGCTCCAGACAAAAATGAAGTCTGAGTATCAACAAAGGGCAATAACTCAAGGAAAAAGAGAAACAGAGTTATCATTCATGTGCACTGCACTCAGACATTGAGATCTATGAAGTTTCAAGTCAACACCTCAAATACGTTTCGAGTTATGCCCCAGACAAAAATTAAGTCTGAAAATCAACAAAGGGAAATAACTCAGAAAATAAAACAGAGTTATCATTCTTATGCACTGCACTACAAATCCATGAGATCTTTCCATCTATGAAGTTTCAAAGCAATATCTCAAATACTTTTTGAGTTATGGTCCAGACAAAAATAAAATCTCAGAATCAACAAAGGGTAATAACTCAGAAAATACGAAAGTCAGAAGAAAATATATAAGTAACGGTTATTATTCTTCTGCACTGCACTCCAACTCCATGAGATCTCTCCAATTATGAAGTTTAGCAATACCTCACATACCTTTTATGTTACGCTTCAAACAAAAATAGTCAAAGTCTGAGGATCAACAAAGCACATACCTTTCACGTTACGCTCCGAACAAAAATAGGCTAAGTCTGAGAATCAACAAAAGGCAATAACTCAGTAAAAAAGAAAGTCAGTGTTCTCATTCATTAGCATTGCACTTCACATCAATGTGATTTATCTACCTAAAAAGTTTCAAGTCAGTACCTCAAATACTTTTCAAAATATGCCCCGGAAAAAATTAAGTCTGAAAATTTACAAAGGGCAATAACTCAGAAAATATTAAAGTCAGAGTTATCATTCTTGTGCACTGCACTCCACCTCAATGTGATCTATCCATGTTTTAAGTTTCAAGGTGATACCTCAAATACTTTTTGAGTTATGGTCCGGACAAAAATAAAATCTCAGAATCAACAAAGGGTAATAACTCAGAAAATACGAAAGTCAGAGTTATCATTCTTGTGCACTGCACTCCACCTCAATGTGATTTATCCATGTTTTAAGTTTCAAGGTGATACCTCAAATACTTTTCGAGTTATGCTCCGGACAAGAAAGTGTGACGCCGACGACACCGACGCCGACGACGACGCCGACGACGGACAAAGTGATCCCTATGTGTCTGCCATGCTATGCAGGCGACACAAAAATGCATGTTACTGCTTATCATGAGAGTTAACGAGAGCACACCCACCTGTCACATGGGTACTGGACATTTCGGTGAGGCTTGGGACAACAATTACTAAAATATTTTTAGTAATTAAATCGACTGATTTCAGCTAGAGTGAGTTGAAGGAAAGAAGAGGATGGATGCATGATAAGAGAATGGTTTTTAGTTTTATTATAATTAAGAGGCAGGGAGAAAGGAAGAAAGACAGGTAGATAACTGGTCCGATATGACTAAGCTCAGAATGAGAAAACATCAAGATGCATGATAGTCACAGGTACATGTAGGATTAACCTGTGATATTTGCCGGTTAGGTCTTCATGTTCTTTTGTAACACAAAGGCAAACATGTAGAATGATTGCTTACTGACTGATTTCCTTTATTGCATCTCACCATTTGGTTGATCAGTCTCACTGATGTTTGTTTATGTCACTTTACTAATGAAATTGTTCGTTCAACACCCTGATGACCAGCAGAATCATGTAGAGACTCAAGGACCTGGCTCTTTAAACTGTCTGGAGTAATTAAGAGAGAAAATTCTTCACCATTTATAACTTGTTTGCACCACAAAATCTCATCTTTCAGCATTAAATTGTCCCATTTCCGTATAATCTTCCTAGTAATTACAGATTCTCTCGCCAATTGTCTATCGGTAGGTTTATGGCTTGCTTTCAACCACTTTATAGCCTGCCTAATGTGGTGATCACCCTGCTGACTTGTGTGTAGTACTTCCCTATCTAAAGTGGGAAAGGTTGTCGTTGTAGGCATTGCGACATCGGTAGACTCTGCAAAAACTTGAGCCCTAGGATCAGCAACTTCCATATGACCCCTAAACTGCCCCAATGAAGTGGACTTTACTATAACCTGCAATTTATCACTTTCAATGCCTAGCGGAGAATGAACTTTGTCTGATTTATCAGTACGCCCCACCTGACGACTAAGAGCATCTGCATTACCATTGGATTTCCCCGATCTATATTTTATACTGAAATCAAACTGTGCAAGTTGCGCAGCCCATCTCATTTCTGTTGCATCAAGTTTTGCTGTTTGGAAATAACTCAAGGGATTATTGTCAGTGTAAATTATAAATTGTCTGCCCAGTAAATAATCTCTGAACTTGTCAGTAACTGCCCACTTTAAAGCCAGCATCTCTAACTTTAGAGAACTATAATTGTCCATATTTCTCTCACTTGGTCTAAGTGCTCTCGAAGCATATGCTATCACAACTCTACCATGCTGTTGTTCTTGTGAAAGTACAGCACCTAAGCCTTGAAAACTAGCATCAGTTTCAACAATAAAAGACTGTGTGAAATCTGGGAAACCCAGAATTGGAGACCTGACAAGACACTCCTTAAGCTTCTCAAAGGCCAAGGTACATTCTAATGTCCACTTTTCCTCAAAAGCCTTATCACTTGAATGCATATTCACTTGCTTACGTCTTTTCTTCCCTTTCTGCACTTTTTCCTTACTACTATTTTCATTTGACAACAACCCATGTAATGGAGCAGCAATGCCAGCAAATCCCTTTACAAATCTTCTATAGTAACTAGCAAGTCCCAAAAAACTACGCAATTGATCTGCCATTCACGTATAACCCTGGTCTTTTCAGGGTCTGTTGAAACTCCCTCAGCCGATACTAGATGACCAAGAAATGTCACCTTTCGCTGGAGAAAATGACACTTATTTAATTTTAACCGGAGTCCATGTGCTTTGAGACGCCCGAAAACATAATCAAGTCTCTCAACATGCTCCTCCACGGATCGAGAAAATACCAAAATATCATCCAAGTATATCAACAAAATG
>CM037784.1:55113668-55163668 GCA_021229015.1 Solen grandis | reverse complement strand
TGGAAAGCAGATTAAAAAGTTTAACAAAAAACAACAAAAAACAAGAGCTGTCAGAGGACAGCACGCTCGACAGTTCAAAATGCTTGTTGGTAAATCAGATAAAATCTATTTAAATTCTTGCCCTTCACATACCCTGTACATAATAATAGTCAAAAATGATATACCTTGATAGTCTGATACCCCTTAATATTTACATGAAGCTTAAACTCAATCCCATGCCTAGTTACTGAGACATAAGCATAATAACACTGTGCATGCAAAACATTAACCAAAAATCCAAGCCAGAAAAGGGCCATAATTTGCATAAAATTCAGTCCAAAAGTTATCCTCCTTGGTTTTCTGATGCCCGTGAAGACACTCCTTAACTTTCTAGTCAATTCCACAAGCAATTTCTGAGATATAAGCTGGATGGTAGCTTGAATGCAAAAATTTAACCAAAATTCTAAGTTAAAAGGGGGCCATCATTTTTAATATATTCCATCAGTATTATCTTCCTTTATAGTATGATACCCCTGAACACGTAAAGATGTTTCAAAATCAATCCCATGCCTGGACTCTGAGATATAAGCATGAAAGTACCTTGCATGCAAAACTTTAACCAAAATTTCTAAGTTAAAAAGGGGCCATAATTTGTAACATATTCTATCAAGAGTTATCTACCATGAAAGTATGATACCCCTAAACATATTAAAGATGTTTTTTAAGAGTTATCTACAATGAAAGTATGATACACCTAAACATTTTAAAGATGTTTCAAATCAATTGCATGCCTGGATACTGAGATATAAGCATGAGAGTATCTTGCATGCAAAACTTTAACCAAAATTTCTAAGTTAAAAAGAGGCCATAATTTGTAATATATTCCATCAAGAGTTATCTACCTTGGTTGATTCATACACTTTTAAGTCAATACCATGAATGGTTATTGAGATACAAACTAGATAGTAGCTTGCACACAAAACTTTAACCAAGTTTTCTATTGCATGCAAAATTTTAACCAAAATTTCTAAGTTAAAAAGGAGCCATGATTCATATTAAATTCAGTCAAGATTTATCTACCTTGGTTGTCTGATGCCCCTGAACATATTTATGAACTTTCAAGTCAATACCATTAATGGTTATTGAGATATAAGGTTGATTGTAACTTGCATGCAAAACTTTAACCAAAAGCTGCAATGCCAACGCCGATGCCAAGCCAGGGCGACTACAATAGCTCTCATATTCTTCGAATAGTCGAGCTAAAAACCAGCACATGCAAGAATAAATACTTCATACAAATATAATACAACTTGGATATAAGCCATTATTTAATATGACTATCAAATGTTTTGAAAGTAACATCTTTATCATGCATTCACAGAATAAGCTATCATTAAGCCCACAATCTTAGGAAACATTGGACAAAGAAAAAGATAGGCTTTTCTGCTTTATATCAATTACAACAACTTAATGTGTTGTGTCCAAAATCAATAACTGATTGCAAAAGAGTTGTCTGACACGCAGTGATTGACAAAGTGATAGGATGATACAATGTTTTACACAAATGAATAGAGTAACAAGTTATGGTGGTTAATGTTTAGCTGCTATGTGTAATCACACTTTGTCCAACCAACGTCATAATCACTCATCAAGCAGTTAAAAGCCTGACAAGTCCACAAATACATATATCTGTAGTCTGCTTTATAGTGTTTACATTATACAATTAAATCAGTGTTGCGTTGTTTTTCGTAGTATGTCATATTTATGACTCGGCCACATGTCCGATAAGGTAGATATTGTCGTACAGGTGTCCGACAAGGTCCTCATCAACACTAGTGGCGGCCCGCCGCGTGTTCTTAATAAATTCACGTTTGGACATTTTGTTCTTCACATGTGGACTGGTCAGATCAACGGACAGCATAATGAGAGAGAAACACAGCAGATAGACCACATCTGGAAATAAAAAGAAAAGAAATTTGTTTGTTACTTACAGACAGGACAGGATCGAGTCAAATGGAAAATTGTATAAAGACACTATGCCTGTCTAAGGGCAAACACTGGTAGGAGTACAGTGTATATTTTTTTTCCTTAATAATTTCTGTAAGTAATAGTGATAGAAATCTGGTGATATTTGTCAAAATTGATAATCGGTTAAATGGATGGGTATAATTGATAACTTTCCGATTAATAATCGCTTGAACCAGTAGTGAAACGCAAGCAAGGCACTTAATTACACACAGTTACATGAACTTCATGAAGTAGTTTTTGCTACAGTTTTAGATTTATTAATAGATTATATATACTTAGTTCTTAGCCTTAATGTTTAAAGGGGGATATTTAAAAGCTTGGGAACCTGGGTAAAATCAAGAGATTCCAAATTGATGTACAGTGTACACTAGACAGACAACTGATGATATGGTATGGTATAAAGTTTTGCAACAACATTGCAGAATGGATATATGTTAATGGATTATTGTCACTCTTCAGTAAAATAACTAATCATTGGCGACTAATTACTATAGGTAACCACTTCTGTTTCACATCAAGATCTTCCTAAACTTAACAAGAGGGCCAAGAGGCCCTAGATCGCTCTCCTGAGAAAGTATCATTCATTGCCTGTACAAAACAGATTGCTTTAGAATTAAGATGATGAGGTGAAACAATGTTCAGGAATTTTCTGACCCCATCCACAAAAGATATCATCATGACAAACGTTCTGCCAAAGTTTGAGGATGATTGGACCAAAAATGTTGCCCTCAGAGTATAAACAAGATTTTTTCTAAGATTTGACCTACTGACCTACATTTCTAATCCAGCCCCACCCATTTTCAAACTGGTTCGAGATATCATCATGACAAACAATCTGACCAAGTTTGAGGAAGATTGGATCAAAATTGTGCCTCTAGTGTGTAAACAAGATTTTTTCTCAGATTTGACCTACTGACCTACTTTTTGATCCAACCTGACCCATTTTCGAAAGGGTTCAAGATATCATCAAGACAAACATTCTGACCAAGTTTGAGGAAGATTGGATAAAATTGTGGCCTCTAGTGTGTAAACAAGATTTTTCTAAGATTTGACCTACTGACCTACTTTTTGATCCAACCTGACCCATTTTCGAAAGGGTTCGAGATATCATCAAGACAAACATTCTGACCAAGTTTGAGGAAGATTGGATCAAAATTGTGGCCTCTAGTGTGTAAACAAGATTTTTCTAAGATTTGACCTACTGACCTACTTTTTGATCCAACCTGACCCATTTTCGAAAGGGTTCAAGATATCATCAAGACAAAAATTCTGACCAAGTTTGAGGAAGATTGGATCAAAATTGTGGCCTCTAGTGTGTAAACAAGATTTTTCTCAGATTTGACCTACTGACCTACTTTTTGATCCAACCTGACCCATTTGCGAAAGGGTTCAAGATATCATCAAGACAAAAATTCTGACCAAGTTTGAGGAAGATTGGATCAAAATTGTGGCCTCTAGTGTGTAAACAAGATTTTTCTAAGATTTGACCTACTGACCTACTTTTTGATCCAAGCTGACCCATTTTTGAAAGGGTTCAAGATATCATCAAGACAAACATTCTGACCAAGTTTGAGGAAGATTGGATCAAAATTGTGGCCTCTAGTGTGTAAACAAGATTTTTCTAAGATTTGACCTACTGACCTACTTTTTGATCCGACCTGACCCATTTTCGAAAGGGTTCAAGATATCATCAAGACTAACATTCTGACCAAGTTTGAGGAAGATTGGATCAAAATTGTGGCCTCTAGTGTGTAAACATCAAAATTGTTGACGGACTACAAGATTTTCTAAGATTTGACCTACTGACCTACTTTTTGATCCAACTGACCCATTTTAGAAAGGGTTCAAGATATCATCAAGACAAACATTCTGAACCAAGTTTGAGGAAGATTGGATCAAAATTGTGGCCTCTAGTGTGTAAACATCAAATTGTTGACAGACGACGGACGACGGCCGACGGACCAATCAAGTATCCCAAAAGCTCACCCTGAGCTATGCTCAGGTGAGCTAAAAATTTGTATCACCAAAATTTTGCAAATTTCATGAATGCAAGCTAGAGCTAAATTAATTATAAAAATTTGGGAAAAAATATCCTGAAATATAATTCTAAAACAATGGAGATGATTTTGAATGAAATGCATTTTATATCTCAATCATCTTATGATTTGGAGTCTTGTGTATCACAGCCACCTTGTAGTAACATGATGTAAACAAATGGAATGCTACCACATTAAGAATATCTTTTTCTCCTAAATAAGTGCAAATCTACACAACATCTACACACCAATACATGTACTACAAGTACTGTGAAATCATTAATTTTTGTGGGACACTAATTTTCGTCAATTTCGTGGAGGGTTTTAATTAACCCCACAAAAATTTGTCTCTTATATAAACCTCAAGTTTTCTAGAACATAGATCTAAGAATAAATTTACCCATGAAATTCCCTTAAATACATAATCAAACAAAATTAATGATTTTACAGGAAATGATTCCAATGAAAACGTACAATTTTTTCCTCATCAAATTTAAAAAATAATACTTTATTACTGTACCATGAAATTTGTCACAGGCTGCTAGCCTAGAGATTCACACATACCTTTGTTAAGTCCAAGACGAGGGTTGCAGTGGCAGAAGCGTTCTGAGAAGCTGTCCAACATTTGTTCCAAGTAGCTCCCTCGCTGTGTTGGAGCTGAGATCTCACCAAAGAGTTTACGCAGCGCGTTTGGGAGAAAAGGTCCTGAAAGTTTTGTAGTTCCATCACACAGCCCAGTACTTCTCTCCTAAAGGGGAAAATGACAAAACAGATCTAGAACTGATGAGAGATTCTTACCTCAAGCCTGGGATGGGACAGATACATATACTGCTCTCACAATAATACCTGTGTTATGAGTGCCTGGATAGCGTAGTGGTAGCACACCTCGCTTCTTACCAATGCGTCCCAGTTCGATTCCTGGTCATTGTACGTCAGAGGGTACAGTGGTCGCTCGTCCAGACATGTGGGTTTTCTCAGGCTCTCTGGTTTCTTCCACAATAATGACCACATAAGATACCACTAGAGCCATCGAGAATGATCAATATAAGTTGTGATAACTTGTTTCATAATTAAAGTTTTACCTGTGTTGCTGTATGTATGATGGTTTGCATTTGCAAGTAATTAAACTTAATAAAATTGACAGTTACCGATGGCTTTTGTTTAAAAAAAACAAAAATATGTGAGCAACTACTGATGACACAGAGAAAATTCCATGGAAAGTTAATCATGAATTTGTGGCCAATAATTTGATTCATCTCATTTTACTGGCAGGCATTATATGGTCATACTTATACCGGTATTGAACTAAAACTGTAGTTACTTAAGTATCTATAAGTAACAAATTGGCATCCTCAAAAATTTGAATAAATGCCTATTTCTACATATAAAATACATATTCAATGCATTGTACAATGAAAATGATAAAAGCTGATGAGATATACACACATACATAAAACAATAAGGAACAGTCAGTGATGCCGTTAGCATCACTTAAAACAGTGCAAAATAGTCCTTGAAGTAAAACGACTCAGTTGTGTTTTGAAGATTTCTACAGATTCACATTGTCTCAGACTAATAGGTAATTCATTCCACAGTTTTGGACCAATCATACTAAAACTTCTGTCAATGAAAGTCTTTTTCTTATTAAAAGGAACAACATAACAACAGTCAGAGGATTCAGATGATCTTAGGGTTCGCTTTAACACTTGAGGAGACAAAAGCTCGGTTAAATACGATGGTGCGTTTCCTACCGAACAGTTATACATGTATGTTAATATCTTAAAACTGATTCGTGCTTTAATCGGAAGCCAGTGAAGATCAAATAATGCCAGTTTTGAACTTTCATACTTGGAATGGTTTGAATATGTTGAAGTTTGGATAATTCAGTTTGAGATATCCCATAAAGAATTATGTTGCAATAATCTAAGGGGATATTACTAAAGATAAACAAGTGTTTCAGTGGCTTCATTTGACAGATACTTTCGAATGCTCTTAATCTTGAAATAATTAATCGTAGCAATTTTACACTTTCTTTTAATATGATCTTTGAAATTTAGGGACTCATCCAAAAAAGCACCAAGATGCCTTATACAGTTCTGTGATTCAGTAACATCACATATATTGATTTCTTTGTTGTTACACTTATTTAGCTGTGAACGACTTCCAAAAAGAATAAACTCTGTCTTTGAATTATTCATTTCAAATTTTGTTGTTGTTCATCCAATCATTGATAAGAACTGCACAGACCTGGAGGTCTTAAATTGTGCTTGCTTCTTTGCTTGATGCTGGTTTAAACCTTTATTTGCTGTGTGGTCGTCAGCAAATCTGTACATAGAAATAGAGGGTGGCGCAATGTCAAAGATAGTACCTGCGTACGTCAAGTAAAGCCAAGGGCCCAAACAGCTTCCCTGGGAGACACCGCAATCAAGTTCCCATTCTGATGACATATTTGAGTTAAAACTCACTGGACAGCTACGTGGCTTCAAGTATGAATCCATTAATTTCAGCGCGGATCCACAGATACCATATTGACTTTCAAGAACATTTAACAGTATGTTATGGTCAACAGTATCAAAAGTAGCACTTAAATCTAGAGCTATCAGTGCAGTGGCCTCTTGATGCTCAATTCCATCAAGAATATCATTTACAAGCCTAAGAAGGGCTGACTCACAGGAGTGAAACTGACGATAGGCAGACTGATTCATTGGAAGGAGATCGTTTTTGTTTACATGTTCATTTAGTCAATAGAGGGCGGCTTTTTCAATCAATTTGGACAAGAATGTCAGATTGCTTATGGGTCGATAGTTTACATATGTTAATTCAAGACCAGATTTTTTTAACAGAGGCTTGACTATTGCCTTTTTCCATTTAGATGGAAAAACACCTTGCATCAGAGAAAGATTCAGAAGCTGGGTAATCGTAAGCAAAATTTCATTGAGAAATGATTTCAATACTTTTGTGGGCAAAATGTCAAGCTCACAAGATTTAGTCTGTAACTGACTAATAAGCATTTTAGTTTCATCTTCTGTAAGATTTTCAAAATATCCAAACGGTGATACATCTTTAACAGAAGGTTTATAGTTTTCAAAATCTTTCAGACACTCACATATATTCTTGATCTTGTCCATAAAATGGTCTGCAAATCTATCCGTTAGGGTGTTTTCATCTTCCACATGTGGCATTGGGTTTTCAGACTTGCTTCCGGTAAGATCTTTTACAAACTGATAAAGCTTTTAAGAGTTACCTTTTGATTCAATAACCTTCTGACTGAGAGCAATTTTTTTCTCATTTCTAAGTTCATAGTGATATTTGTTAAGCGCGGACTTATAAATTTCATTGTCCTTGGGTTGGCGATGTTTGCGCCAAAGTCTCTCTGATCGACGCATCACTCGCTTCAGGGATATAATATTTTCACTGAACCAGGGTTTCGGTGCTCTACATATTTGCATTTTCTCTTTCAAAGGAGCATGTATATTAAGAAGTTTTTCGATCTTAGTATCAAATTGATCGTCAAAAATTTCCAGCTATACCTAAGACATCGTAATCTCATAGGAAGCCTACACAAGATATATGTACTTACCGTTTATCAAGGTAAAGTCTACGAGGTTCCGATCTGATCTTCTTGGCAAAGTGAATGAATTTGGCCTTTTCTAGAGGTGTGTCATCAATAAGTTTGTGTTTGATCAAGAATTCTTCACCCTAAAAAAATAATGGTTAATATATTTAATGGACCTTTCTAACCAAATTTTGTTTAATGACAGAATGATTATCAATATGACAGGTAAAAAAGAAGCTTAAATTTCCACTAACAAAAAAACAAACAACAGAACAGGTCAAAAATGTGCTTATGAAATCTTAGCAGGGATAATACTGTCTGAAAAAATCATGTGAGAAACAAGAAAATGTGTCTCTGAGACACTAATGCCCACGGGGATATGGTCAGAACCAAATATTTGCTTGTATTTTTAAAAGTTTATTATAATGATGTACAACAAGGTCGGTAGAGCATAAAAAAATCTCACTTTGCCAAAATAATGAAAACTTGTCCATGTGCAGCGAGATTCTTACATCCTGTGTATGACTGGTTTACATTTTTATATAGAATTTCTCACTCATTTAGCAGAATTAAATGAGATTTGGTAATAAAAATAGAACAATTCTTTTATAATCTAGCCCAGAATACTGATCCTTGTACAAGAGCTCCAGACACAAGACTCTAGTCTGTTTTCTGGGTTCAAATCCAGTCATAGTATTTCTTCACAACCTTAAAATGCACAAAACTGCAATGTTGTCATCATTTGCATTATGACTGCTGTATATGATGACTGAAAAACTGGGGAGTGTCTTCATCATGAAAAAAATGCTCCACTCCTGAAAGTCTGTTAAAGAATAGAGGTCAAAATTAGCACTATCAATTTAGTGCCTATAAAATGTTTGTATAGCCCACTCATTAACATGGAATATGAGCCCATTGGTCAATCCAAATTTCCAATAGAAAAGTTGTTTTTGATGTTTTGTAAAAATTCATTTAAATTCTAAAAAATGTGCCAAAATGTCAGTTGCCTCAAATATAAATTCCAACCACTGTAGGAACTGGAACTAGTAATAAGTAAAGCTTGTTTTTATTGAATTAAACAAAATGTTGATATTTATATTAGATGCATAACAGTCCAGTGGTAATGTTTATGGTTGTGGCTCCAAAGATTGTGGGTTTGAACCCAAATGGGAAAAAAGTCTTTAATGATTTTCCCAGGTGCAAAGTACTGGTCCAACCCAGGAACCGTCAAGAGGGATTGGTACTGTGGTACAATTTGTAAGAATGTAATTATAAGTTTCCCTATTAAAGTAAAATGAAATAGGTTCAATAGGTCAATAGTTTTCTTTTTTTATGTCCTTATCAATTGGAAGTTCAGTGTTACTTTATAAAATACCATAAATCTTTCCTCTTAAATGATCCATAAATTTAAAACCATGTGTGAATAAGTTAAAATATAGATTACATTTAAAGCAATTAACACATTACCTAAAAATTTCAATGTGTTTGTGTTTTTTCTAATTTTTTTTTTATTATTTTTTTTTTTTATCATTATTATTATTTTTTTTTTTTTATAATTTTCTTATTTTTTAAGAACATTAGAAAGAAGACATTTATTAAAAGTTGCAACAAAAAAGCTACCAAATTTTACGTAAAACCAAAACCAAAATGAAATAAAAAAAATCTAAGTTGGTCTGCAACCAAAATTATCTGCACTTACAAACATTTATTAGTTACAGATTATTTACGTGTGTCTTAATATATAATAATGTAGAGCTGGTTGCATCATGCTTTCATATATTTTCACAAAACACATCTACACTTTTTTCTGTAACACAAGACAGAATAAACTAGATGTACTTGCGATAGGTTATTAGCATTAATAACAAAAATTTGACTCATCAAACTTTTAAGATGTCACATAATCATATGAATTGAAAATGAGTGCATCATCCCTATTCAAAGTTATATCTTTATAAATGTTTTGTTCTACTAAATTGAAAAAAAAAAAAGAAAAAAAAGTTAAAAGTTGTAAAATCACTGAAATATTTCATCAATTTCACGGATGGTACGATCTTCAAGCATCAACTTTACAAAATCTGTTTGTTAAGTAAGGACTTTATATTTTGGGGACTGATGAAGATAACAGAGATAAAGTTGACACTTACAGCAAATGGGTCCACATTGAAAGTTAAAGTGGCTTCATCCAGCAACATGTACAGCTGTCGATATGAGAAGGTGGGATCTGACCTGACTCTGTCATACACACTGGCACTCCCCAGGAGCTCCTGCATAAACTGTCAAAACATTATCTTTAATTATATTTTAATATTTGGTCTGTAACTTTGATTTCAATATCAAAATGCAAAACTTCAAATGGCTTTCCTGTTGGGAATCAGAAAACACAGTTGCAACTATGGCCGTTTCTTTTTACATCAATAGAGAGAAAATATATATTTATATAATTATCATTTATATTTTTGTATGGTAACACTTTTTTAATCTGTATGCTGGTCCTCTGTAATCACAGTGTCTGTTTATTTAGTAATTTTGCTTTAAACAGTCTGTAAAATACTTTACCTCTGCCAGAGAATTTCATCACTCCCAAGATTCTTCCAAACACAGGACGCTAAGCACAAGTCTGTTGCATTCAGATTTGATAAAATAAGGAGGCTGATTTCTGGAGGCAACAGAGAAAGGTCTGGAAACCTGACAGGGGTCAAAGCTTGCTTATCAACCTTCCCATTAACTTCCTGCCACCTAATAAGTATCTGACCCATCGATCTAGTGGATTACTTTCTCCTTGAGATCTTTGTAAAAGTACCTAAAAAAAGTATGTAACTCTTTTTTGTTTCAGGAAGCTTTATACATGACATATAGATATCTGATTATGGGTTAAGGGTTACAAATATGTATCTTGAGATTATATCAATATAATTATATAGGCACACAGCAGATCATTGAATTTTGCAAACATTCAAAAGAGTATCTGTATGGAAAAAGTAACCATATCAAAAAAATAAAAAAATAATCATTTCTCTTATGCAAGAAATTACTTTCAGTTTGTATAAAAAATCATCAAGGTCTCAAAATATTGGTTGAACTAGATTTTCAAAGCTAGCAATATGATGCATGCTTTTGCGACTTAAAACTTGTTGTCAATCTTTATTTAATAATATGTCCTTGCTATTACTAAAAAACACAGAATTAAGCTAATTAAACTGCAATGCAGTTAACTTGACATGTGCAATATACAGCACCCCATTGCCATTATAAATACCCAGTAATCTTCATTGATTGTTCGGGAGTAAAAAGTAGAAGTAGATCCTCTTACAGAATATTATTCTCAAGAATAATAAAATATAACCTTAAAAAACAAATGTAAACATTAACATATATTTTGTTAAATTTCGATTTAAATATTAACAGGTATAAGTACGAAATATATGAAGTACGAACTGTAACCTAAATAAAAATTTTAAGCGTATCATAATGCTCCCACGAATGACAAGAAAGACTTACCTGAGTTGTTGAGTGAGTTAATCATCTCGGTAGATATGGACAGCTTTAGCGTCATAAATAAGATCAACATGTACGTTTTAAAACATTATTTTTGTTGCTGGCGAAAATGACGTGGAAGTAGAATTTGTTTTCTTTAACTATGACGTCAAAATTTCGTCTGAAAGTTTATCGTTGTCTTTATGCAGAACACAATACTGATTCGGCTCAGAAAACATTTAAATATAACCAATTTTCCAATGGACGGGCATATATTTCCTGGTTAAATAATTAATTAAGAATGAATTATTATATAAACTGAAACCATGGCAACACTGCTGAGTATCAATCCAAATTAAATGGACGATGGACGTCTATAGGAGTGATGCTGGGTATCTTGAATTTGCATGAATATTACGAATGGGAAACTCAGCCGGAAAGTTAAGGAAAAGGACTGAAAAATGTAAATCTCAAAGGAGCGGTTTCCTAGTTATATTTCGAAAGAAAACACAGAAACATGAGCCTAAAGGGAAACTTCAATCAGTCGAAGAAGATGAAGAGAATGATACTGACAGAACAACCACACCGCTGGAAAGACCAATATCAAGACGGATGGCCATATTTGGTGAAAAAGAGAAGAAAAGTAAAGTAGTTTCACAACCAGTCAATTTCGGATTTGTCTTCCAGGTTCCAAAATCCAAGGTAATTATCAATCCTTATGACTTTGACGCTGGCTCAGGACTAAAAACTGTTGAAAAGACTCTAAAGGGCATGGATAGTGATCCGCCATTGAAAAATATTTTAGATACTTTGTTTTCGCCACCAGAGGTACCTCGTAGAAGTTGGAAGAGGAAATCAGCCTCCTGATAATTCTACACAAGACAAAGTACTATGCACTATAGATATCTTTAGAAGTTCAGTGAGTTTCATGCAGAGGATTATGGAAGATTTCTCCTGATACAGGAGTTGTTTTGTCTAGTATTAGACGAAGTCCACAGAATTTAATGGAAAATGAACTTTTTGAATGGTGACAGAATCAAAAGTACACCTTTTTAGCATGGATGTATAAGGATGGATTAACTTTAATGTGTGTGCATTTATTCCTTTCAGTGGAGCCAAGGAAAGTACCAGACTGTGATACTGTATTGAATAATATATGCAGCATTACATTAGGAAGAACTGTAATAAATTATCCAAGAAAACAAACAACTTATATTTATCATAAAATTTCATTGTTATGACTTTAAATTTGTGTTTCAACATTTCTTAAAGTTAAAAAAAAATGTGTCTTAATCATGAATGCTACAGAAGTTGCCATTAGACAAACTTATTAAATAATTATTTATCCAGAATGAATTATGTATTTTTCTTTCAGGTTTTCTGCTTCATTGCCATTGGGACCCATAAAGTGCTTCACAGAAAACTGAACATATTGCATTTTATTAGCTATGCTTGTATACCAAATTTCTTGTCCTGAAGTACAGCTTAGTGACCAGGCATTGTGGTACTAAGCATATAGGCACAATTAACATGCGAGATATTTTCCATGTACACTCAGATGTACATGGGACATTCTTTATTCCTATCGTAAATTGTGATGATTTGATACAACCAATCTGTATGTTAGGAACTCCCAAAAATTTCTCCGGGACCTTCAAAATGCAAACCATTGGGAGTTCTGGGATTTTACTCCAAGCTTGTAAATTCAAAGTAAAACCCTAAGCAATTATTAAGTAAGTATGCAACTTATAAATTGTTTAAGGGAACCACTAACCACTTCAAAAATTGTTATGCAGGTTAGATCAATATTTTAAAACATACTTACTTGAATAAGGAAAATTATGGTTAAGTCAGGAATGTATTTATGAAGAATGAGGTAATAACAGAATTATTTTCACCACCACAGGTGGGTCCAGGGCATTATAGATCATGTTCACCTGTTCTCTGTACCTGTTTGGAATTTGAGGACAAATTCCAACTTGGCGGGGAAGTTTATCACTGTACAACACAATAGGGGAGAAAGGTTTTAAGTGGCTGGGTAGCTCATTTGGTAGAGCACTGGCCGTTAGTGAACAGCCCTAGGTTTGAGTCCTGGTCAGGTTGCACATTTTTCTCGCACTGTGACTTAAGTTGTAAGGGTCCTATTTTGTATTTTATCAGAATCTGTTTGCAAATCACTTGATCAGTATTTGTGTAAAGTTATGCCAAGAAGACAAGAAGATAATATTCTATGCACAAGTTTCGTTATAATTTTATCATAACAACCTGGTAGGGCTATATAGGGCTCTCTTAGTTGGTCCATCCTAAAAATTTGGCTGGGCTGAACTGGAGAAAATACCTGCAGACACTCTGTAAACAAGTCTCACTCACAGGAACTAGTCAGAGTAAATTTGTGCTGACAGATGATGCACCTATCAAAATTTTGCTCGAGGGGGGGGGGGGGGGGCTAACCTGACCCAGGGGACTTTGACATTTTTCCCTTAATCCCCACCCTAGAGCAATAGTAACTTGTCAGAATTCTTTGAGTAGGAGATGCTTTACTGGGATCTAAAATTCAGCTAAAGTCTTTTTCCAGGAACTTGGGGCCATTCTGTCTGATGCGAACAGATCTTTCAAAGTCCCGTATATGCCTGATGCCCCCACCTTAGGTAAAAAAAATGAAAGGTGCATAAGGTCATAATGAGGGCAGACACAAACCTGTTCCATCTTTTTCTATTTCTATATACATATAAAATCCTATGTATAATTATTCATGTAGTCATGTTTATTTTACATGATTATGTGTTTATTTGGTAATGCTGAACATATGCCTTATTAGTCCCCTATCGATGTTTACATAGGAGGCGACTATAGGATTGCGCTCTGTCTTTCTTTGCATCCGTCTGGAAATCTAGATTCCGCGATGACTTAAAAACCTTTTAAGATATTATTAAGGAAGTTGGTATATGAATAGATGGTAGTATGGAGATTCTGCATGTCACTTTTTTCTTGCACCAAAATTCTGGTTGCTCTGGTAATGGAAAAATTATGCACCACACCGGTGGGGGACTCCTGTGTTGTGGGCAGCACCAGTTACTTATTATATCTATTACAAAACAAGTGCACCGCAAAGCGTGGCAATATACGCCTGAAGGTATTGTAATATGAAGAAGCCTTGTATGTCATGTGGTACAATACTGATGTCTATCAAGGGACAAATTATTTTTTTGATCATTTCATAGTCACAACATAATGACAAGAGCAAAACACTTTTTTTTTACTTTGACGTTGTTTACTGATATATCTACATTTACTTTTGAAAGTTTCAGATCATAGAGCGAAAAATCCAGCCTTAGTGAGGTTCTGCTTATATAACTGCATATAGGAAATATTGAGAAAGGGCCATAACTCTTGAAAAATGCATGTGGGAGCGAAATCCAGCCTTCATGCAAATCTACATATAAGGGAAAGTATTGTTGGTAAGTTTGAACCACATCTCTCAAGTAGTGTTGGAGGAGTTGCGTTCACAAGGTTCTGCTTATAACTTATAACTGCTTATAGGAAAAATTGAGAAAGGGCCATAACTCTTGAAAGTTGCATGTCAGAGCAAAATCCAGCCTTCATACACATCTACATATATAAAGGCAATCATTGTTGGCAAGTATGAACCAAATCCCTCCAAATCTCCAGTAGTGTAGGAGGAGTTGTGTTCACATGGTTCTGCTAACAGACAGACAGACAAACAGACAACTGAGGGTATAACATAATACGACCCTTCCGGCATATAAAAAACTGTAAATATCATTTCATGGTCAGTCCTCCATAAGCTGACAGGCAAAAACAAATGTGATTCCATGTAGGAAAGTTTTAACAGATGATGACCGATAAATTTAAACACAACCAACCAGGGTGATGACAATACCTCGACTTTTATTTCTTTGAAGAAACAGCTGAGCAAAAAGATAAAGCGACAGGTACCATTCTTGAATGTGACTGCTCTTTATTCCTATCAAATATCAGCACATCTGCAGTAGTAGCTAAGTAATGGAAAAATGTTGACCCTATGGTTGACATATATGGAAAACAGATGGACAAATAGAAAACTGGATATCTGTCGCCCGTGCTTGCTAAAGCAGGTATGACAAACAACCGGAAAACACTATCTGTAGCTGGATCTGCCTCAGTCTCTTATTTCACAATGTGGGTTTAATACTGATAATTAGAATTGATATTGCATTTTCATGAATGTGCGTGTGTTTAAGCAGGCATTCTTTTCTGTCCTAGGCACAGTCCTTGGCTTTAAAGTTGTTTCTTTTTTTAACATGCTAATATTCATCAAATTGCAAAAAAATCATGTGAATACTTCAGAAATTTGAAGGCTTTTTAAGATTTTATGGGGTTAGGTTTTGTACCATGACCAATCTATTCATGTAACTTGGGAGGCCTAGTACTCTATCATTTTACTAATCCCCACGCATAGCTATCATAATTAGAAAATGATTGTTAGCCATTACTATAGAAGATGAAAAAGTGTCTTTTTGTATATCTTTAATAATACATTATATCTTCATAAGATTTCCCCCCCTTCTCTGTTACTTTCTCATTATACAAAGTGTTCAATGATATTACAAAGTACTGTCTGTGACTGTTGAACTGGTGATTTGAACTTGATTGGCAGCTGAACTATCAGCAATAGGACTTGACCACAACTCTCTCTCTCAACTTCTCAGCAACAACTTTAGCAATCTTACTTCCCAGCTACAGCTGACCAGCAATGGGATCATTAGGATGGATCTCTTTGGGCTTATGCTTCTCCATGGCAACAGCTTAATGCATGCCAGGCTGCCTGATTACCTTCCCTGCCTTTGCTAATGCTAAATTTCAACAATCTTACTTAGTGCTACATAAAACTAACTTAACACTTTACCTCATGAATATTCATTTACAAATTGAAGACTTGATCAAGGTGGTATTTATTTCCTGGAACTTTAGTATTATGATAAAACAATGAGTTATTCTTTGCCATGCAGACTGTGTAGAATCTGGAAGGAGCTGTCTGATCTGCGTCTGCTCAGTTTGCAATGCTTCAAAACAAGTATATATGAGGTAAATGCATCAAAACAAGTCTACATGAGGTAAAGGTTTAAATACTTACAGTTAAAGTCTCATTATACTTGTTTCCCTAATAAAAACACCTTAGTTCTGTCATTTACTTACCTGGTAAGTATTTTGTAAAACAAAATGGCTGAACTTTTTACTTTTTTTCGAGAAGTAAGTGTTACTTAGCACTAAGTATTACTGAATGACTCAAACCCATAGCAGATTGAGGCAATGCAAATGCAACAGACCCACACCCCCCACCCCCAAACCAACAAAAATACTCTCTGAATGATATGATGACATTTAAAATTATACAGTTGACAAGTTTTATTGATGTCATAAAGATTTAGAGATGACTTATATCTTAAGAAATGTAAAGATCACCATTATCTAATCATAACAGCAAAAGAAACAGTAAAAAAAGACAATAAAAATAATGGTATGCAATGCCTTTTTGCACTGAACTTTGTAATTAAAAAAAAAAGAGTTCTAAAACTTTATTGTCTATTTTCCCTGAACACTCAACCACACATAACAAACAAGCCTTCCTCATCTTTTTTTAAAGTCGAGCTGAAAATATGTTTTTGGAATTTTTAATATGCAGTTTTATAAAAACCATATCATTTTCTGGCAATTTCTCTCATCACATTAATAAAGTTCTAGGCTGAAGTCACATTACATTAGTATTTACAAACTTTTTTTTTTAATCAAATTAAAAATCTCCAGTTCTGTATCACAACAAATTTAAGACTTTTGAGAAAAAACATACTCTGTACAAAAATATATTTATAAGAGTATAAGGGTTCTCAGTAGGATTTGAAAAAATGGAATCCTTAAGAAAAATTTACTGAAAAGTTGTGAGTCTTGCCATTTAGTCATATAGAAGCTGCTCCTTTTAATGTCCTTTTTTTCCAAAAATTTGAGTGCAGGACTTCTTATAAGGAGTTAGTAAGAATCCTGAGTATGCACAATGTCATAAAATAGGGATTTTAGCAATTCAAATTTTTATTTGAGAAAATAGAGATGTTTCATGAAGGGCATAACTTCATGTTCAGTTCTATGTTTATGATTGTCCTCTGTTGTCATCCATCCATGGCTCTGTTTGTCGAGTCCTCGTCTGGCTCAAGACCCTGGACTGTTCTGGCATCCACCACATCGACTTCCTCTTGGCTCCTCCTGTCTTCTATTTCGTCTTGCTTACGCAGTTCCTCTCGCGTTTTTTCCTGTTTTTTCTCTTCCATATTCTTCAAATTTTTCAGTATTTTTTTTTTTATGCTTTCCTCCGTCTTTCCTCTTCCTCTTTCTTCTGTTTCTCCATTAGAACTTGTCGCTTCCGTTCTTCTTCCAATTCTAGCTCCTTTTTCTCCAAGTCTTCTTTCACTTTCTTTTCCTATAAAAAAGTAGAATGCTGATAGATTTCACAACATACAGACAAGAAGTGTTCTTTGAAACACATTTCATCTGTGAAAGAAGCATGACAGAAAAATTGTGATGACAAAAGTGTTACAGACAGATGACGGAAAAGTGATCCCTATGTGTCACCACTGCTTGATGCAGGCAACAACAACAAAAAACCTGCATCCGGAAGTACTGGTAGCAGCACATACACAATGGAAACTAAAGACTTACAGTCTACTCTATAACATGTTGTTGTTGTTGTATTGGGGTTTACCGTTGCTGCGATAGTATTTCAATCATGTTGTTGTTGTTGTATTGGGGTTTACCGTCGCTGCGATAGTATTTCAATCATAGCGACGTCCAGCTAATTACAGGTGGAGGAAGACCCCCCGAAGTACACAGAGGTACCCAGGTTGAACCACCAACCTACCGCAAGCCAGCTGGAAGGCACTCTATAACATGTAACTTTTTGTAACATTATTGAATTGCATTTATCATAATTACAGTGCACTCTGAGAAAACTGCACTCTGCGAAAACCGGAAAGCTCTAAATACCAAATGCTGTATTTGATCGCGAATTTTTCCTTATATAATCTATATTACTTTCCTCTGACAATACCAGATTCTGTAAAATCTGACTGAGTCCCAATTATTCCATTAGTCCATTATATCCCTGACAATACCGGTCGGTCAAGGTGTGAAAAACTTGTCGACTTATATCGACTAATGGGTAAGGTATTTGTAACAGAAAACTGATCAATACAGATTGCTGGTTTGTATTATTGATGAATGTGTATTGGATTACACGATATTTGGTAAGTATAATCCAGTTTACATAATTTCAATTTGTAAATAAGTTTGTTTTAAAGTTTTAAACATGATAGGAAACATTGTTTTTTTTGTTTGTGCATATAGCCTGTACCCTGAGGCACATGTTTATATATTCGGGGTTTATCGTTATAAGGTAACCAGCTTGGCTTTAATACACTGCACAATGTTTGTATATTTCTTGAACTTTATTCATATTTATGAAACAAAATGTGCAAAAGTACTAGAATTAAAGAATTATTTTAATTTTTTTATTACTTTCATAATCCATACATACATATATACATACTAGAAAAACAAATGAGTATTTGATTGATCATAGCTTAATACATAGATCATATACGGCTAAAATGTGGACTCTTTAGAATACCAGACATCTGAGAAAACCGGACAAAAACCGTGGTCCAACTACCATCCGGTTTTCTCAGAGTGCACTGTATGCTGATTCCTGGTACATATAATTCATATATATGTGTGTCTATGTATGTTTATATCTTTATAACTATTATAAGAATATGTCCATGTATGTTTATATCTTTTTAACTATTATAAGAATGTTGACATTTATAATGATCTATTTTCAGATTTTTAAATATAACACAATCAAACAAGAGGGCCATGATGGCCCTGAATCGCTCACCTGATTTTAAATGAGCAACATATGTTGGATTTTTCATAATGACCTACTTTTTGACCCCACATGATCCACTTTTGAACCTGTCCAAAATTTTATGGAAACAAACATTCTGACCAAGATTCATAAAGATTGGGCCAAAAATGTGGCCTCTAGAGTGTAAAAAAGGTTTTTACTTTTTGACTCCACATGACCCAATTTCGAACTTGTCCAAGACTTTATGGAGACAAACATTCTGACCAAGTTTCATGAAGATTGGCCTAAAAATATGGCCTCTAGAGTGATAACAAGCCAAATTGTTGATGACGCACTTAGCACGACGGACGAAGGGTGATCACAAAAGCTCACCTTGAGCACGTTGTGCTCAGGTGAGCTAAAAATCATCTTCTTCCAAAAGTTCACTTAGAATGAACTACCACATACCTTGACACGTTCAAACACCTCTGTTAGCAGCCTTATTGCTTCTAATTTACGCTGGGCAAGGAGAAACTTTGACCTCATGACCTACATTTTCACCCCACATGACCCAAATTCAATCATGTCCACGAGTTTATGGAAACAAACATTCTAACCAAGTTTCATGAAGATTGGTCTAAAAATGTGGCCTCCAGTGTGTTAACAAGGTTTTACTAAGATTTGACCCTGTGACCTACTTTTTGACCCCACATGACCCAAATTTGAACTTGTCCAAGATTTTATGGAGAAAAACATTCTTACCAAGTTTCATGAAGATTGGGCCAAAAATGTGGCCCCTAGAGTGTTAACAAGGTTTTTCTAAGATTTGACCTCATGACCTTCTGTTTGACTCCACATGACCCAAATTCGAACTTGTCCAAGACTTTATGGATACAAACATTCTAACCAAGTTTCATGAAGATTGGGCCAAAAATGTGGCCTCTAGAGTGTTAAAAAGGTTTTATAAGATTTGACCTTATGACCTACTTTTTAACTCCACATGACCCAATTTCGAACTTGTCCAAGACTTTATGGAGACAAACATTCTGACCAAGTTTCATGAAGATTGGCCTAAAAATATGGCCTCTAGAGTGATAACAAGCCAAATTGTTGATGACGTACGTAGCACGACGGACATAGGGCGATCACAAAAGCTCACCTTGAGCACGTTGTGCTCAGGTGAGCTAAAAAGCATCTTCTTCCAAAAGTTCACTTAGAATGAACTACCACATACCTTGACACGTTCAAACACCTCTGTTAGCAGCCTTATTGCTTCTAATTTACGCTGGGCAAGGAGAAACTTTCTTTCTTCAACTGCTATCTTAAGCTGCATTTTTTTTTCTTCCTCTTTTCGCCTTTTCTCTAACCGTCTTTGTTTACGTTTATCTTCTCTTTCTTTTTGCCTTTCAGTTCTTCTTTGCAATTTTTCTAGTCGCTTTTTCTCCCTCTCCATTTCTTCTTCATCCTTTAATCTTCTGAAAATTTACAGTAGTAGCCTGATTTAAACTTTATTAACTTCACTCAATCTTAATATCTTGCTTATTAAATAATAGTAAAAGAATTGTTTACAGAAACCTAATAGCAATTCATTTACAACCCAGGGCGTTTTCACCAGTTTTGTGGAAAGCACCCTAACCCTTTTAGTGGGGGGGAAAAACAAACAATTTTCACAATTTCAGGGGCTTTTTTAAACATGTTTATTATCATAAATTGGTCTCTGCACACTTGAAACCAGTGTCTGTGTTGTAACATGTCAAAACAGTGAAGTAAATAAAGCTACATTAGCTTCAGAAATATAGTTCACTGGGTTTCTACAAAAGAAGAGTCCTCCTCCCCAATCTGATAGGGGATTTTTTTTCTGAGGAAGAGGAATTTTGAAAGATTTTTTTGGGGAAAAAAGTGGTTACTTGGCTTGCGGAAGTAGCCCATAACCAGCTATTGTTAAGAAGAGTAAAAAGACCCTGCAACCTAAAACTTATGTTAAATACTAAAATACAACTATCACTTAAGGTGAATAATACCCCTGCATTCTGCCATGTCTTCATACAATGTGAGAGTAGAACATGAAATGACACCAAGTGACATGATGAGGGAGATTCCTATGTACATGATATAAAGTATGGGTGTCCCAATCAAGAACTATTTGGATCCATAGTCATAAATGTTACCATGGGACCATGGAACATCACTGACTTTCTATGTTCAACCATTGTGTATAGTAAGTATGAATGGTAATGGGTTTGTTTATACAACTTTTATTACCAGTTACAAAATATTGGTACAATTTACAAACAGAACAGACATTAGAGTTGTTGACAAAAGGATTAAGTCACAAGTTCTCAAACTTAGATTTGACTCTCCCCTGGTAATGGATTGATGTGGCAAAGGGTGTTACCCAAAAGCATCATTTGAAAACTTGCAAATCAGTCTGCCTATAAAAAATAATCATAATCTCTTATGTTATCAAGTCAAACCAGTTCAATACTTATTTGTAAACCTACCTTTCTTCCTCAAGTTTTTTTTCCTGTTCCTCTCTCTCCCGTCTCACTTTATCCTCTCGTTCTTGTTCTAACTGCTCTAGTTTTTCTCGCTCCAGCCTCCGTCGTCTGATGGTCTTGTCGGACAGGTGCTTAGTTTTATCAAAGTCCACCTGAGGAAATAAACATATGATAAATATTACAATATGAAGTTTAACCTCTCACTTCATATACTGATATAGGTGTTTGATTTGTACATAAATATTCATGAGGTAAATGGTTAAAGAGAAAATGATATAAATTAGAAGCACAGAGTTGATCTATTATGATGCTGTTCACCTGTCCCAGACCACATGCATCACTTTATATTCTGTAATTGGTTTGCATCAGTGCTATATATTATTATATAATTAATAAAAAAAAACACAATGTTTGGGGTTCTTAGTTTATGTTTACTGGGTTTAACAATGTCTACTTGAGACAGATGTAGTGCTGCCACACTGTATTATCACCCGTAGACATGTAGCAATGAGCATGATACCACACCCAGTTACATTATCCTGACACAGGGCCAAGCAGTCCTGGAACTACCCTTATCTTTTTGCTTTGAATCATGTCCTTGATTTAAAAATACTTAAGTACGATCTCAGATTCAAATTTGAATATCGTACTCAAATCCCTTTTGAAACTAATAGGCATTGTTTGAGTTTGACTGAGTCTGAAAATTATATTTAAATGCCATTTTTTATTTTTGAGACAGGGCAGGTTATATAAAAGCATGTGGTAATTGATCTACAATTCAGGAATAAATTAATAGTTGGTATATATCTGTACAACTATGTAACTTGAGCCACCACTGAAGGTGAACCATACCCTCTAAAAATGTCTCAAAATATGTAGAAATAAAATGTCTAAGCAATTTTAGTTTGACACTTTGCATATAGAAATTAAAAAGATAATGTATAAATAGCTTCTTTGCTTCCAAATGTGTCAATCTTCATGCTAGTTTAGATTTGAACAACAAAACCAGATACAAAAGTATTAGTTACAAGTAAGCACAGTGTAGTTTCACTATGATTCCATATTTCAATAAATACGTAAAATAGTAACCAAACATACTTTGATATTAGCGACGGCACATTTATCACTTTCATCCATGAAGAGCAATTTCATTCCCCTAAGTCTATCCATTGCTTTCACAAAGCCTATATACTCCTTGTATTGCACATAAGCGTCAAATATTAAGTCCTGCCCAAATGAAAAGGTTTGTATTGTCCCTGATTTAACAAGTCCTGACATCTCTTTCCTGTATGGATCTAACATTGGAATATCTACACATCTTATGTCCCCAAACTGAGAGAACACCCGTTTCAAACATTCTTCACTTGGTTTGTCCCTTTCTTTGGAATGTGAACCAGCAAACCATCTGGATGGTAGATCTCTTATATGCATAGTATCAGGTCTCTCTCCTGGTTTCATTTCATTCATATTTTTGGCATCCCTGAAATATGAGTCCCAGTCATGTCTCGTTGGAAACTGAAGTTTAGCTTCACCAGCTTTCACTTTAAGTTGATCTGGGAAACCACTCAGTTTGATAGACTTTCCCTCTAGTCGCTGCATGATTGCACTCACTAATGTCTTATTCTCAGCCTCTCCTTCGAAGCGTATGAACTCCATTGTGCTTTTCACGATTTTAAGTGAAGTAAAAGTATGTGGTTTGATCATGGTTTTGATTCTTTCCATCACTTCCCAGTTTGAGATGGACTTCCCCGCCTCCTTCAGCTGAGGTAACTGGACACAGACATTCACTCTGGCCACAGGTTTAAGGAATAGACCCATAGGTTTGTATAGTTCCACTGCATCGCTGGAGTCATTGCAGATGCTGGCGCCCGGGGTGGACATCACTGAGATCTGGAATGAAGAGTCAAATGAAATACATTGCACACTGAGATGTAGAAAATGATATGTATTTTTATTAATTGAAAATAATTTAATTTATATAATTAATACAGAATAAACGGTGTATTTGTGTAATCATTTCACTAAACAATACCTAAATACCCAATTATTTTCAAATCACCAGGTTACAAAAACTCATTCAAAATCTTGAATGCTCAATTAATTTTACAGTATTACTTTTGTGTAACATTACATACATCCCAGTCAATATTAAATGCTTTAACTCTTAAATATAGATATGATTCCCTCAAGTTTTATTGATTTTACTGATTTAAGAATGTATGGAAAAATTATTTTATGTGTTGCAACTCACTGTGTATCAAACACTGTATTGATTTTGCTTGTTACTCAAAAAAGACATAAAAAGAAACTGTTGCTAAATTATTCATTAGGGTTCTCACAGGGATTACAAAAATTTAAGTCTTGGACAAAGATTTACCAAAAAGTTGGAATCCTCCCATAAATTATCATATATTTAAGAAGTGCTCAGAAAAACAGGAGTCAATTTTACAAACAGTGGAATCCAGGATGTTAATGAGAACAGTGTCAATTGTTTCTATGGATGCTCACATGAAAGTCATGGGTAATATTAAGTTCACCTTAAAAGCTTTTCTGTTTCTCAACCACTAAATAAAAATGAACTAGCATATTAAAAATATCACATATATTTAGGCCCCATGTATTTCAATGATCATACCTTTCAGTTCAGCTCCTAATGTATAATGAAACATTACTAACAGAAATTCACTGAAACTTTGTTGTGTGATGACTAGATGAAATTAATAAATTTGTCTATTGTTTTACTTTTACATCGTTTGCGCATGAGAACGTGATATGACGAGTTGTTTTCGCTGTCCCATATGATCAAAATAAATGTCAGCCATGCTCTAATATTCAAATTAAGACATCATGTGACTTCTTGTGTAAATTCTGGACAATATTTAAGATGCACGTCCATTTCACTAAAATCTTGAACTCGTATATGATTAGCTGTTTTGTAGATCAATCTCATCTGAATTATTTAAATTGACATATTTTCAAACAAAAATCCATTTATATTTTTTATTTAAGTTAATACAACTTACAGGTTTAGTATTTTGCGCAGACAGCAAACTAAATGTTATCAATTACCCGGATAATAAGTCACATGATGGCTTAATTTGAATAAAAAAATGGTGGATATTTGTTATGAATTTTAAGGGGTTGGAAAATAGCTTGTGCGAGAAGCTTTTTTAAGGTGTGTAAAGTAAATGTTTTGTGATGAATATGTGTAAAAATGTTTCAATTATCAATATGTGTCATCAATGGTAACTGTCAGTAAGTTTAAAATGAAAAAAATGATCGTCGAACAGGGTGGGTGTAAGGTCAGCAGTTTTCCCGCATGAAGTTGCAACTTTTTTCCGACCGTGGATGCCAATCAGAAAAAAATAATCAGATCAGCATCTCAGACGAAATAAAGGCTCTACAAATATCAAATCATAACAGCATTAATTCCCTGAAATGGAATTGTGATGCATATTTAACTAACAGAGTATGCTGAGCTTAATTTTAAAATACCACGAAAACTTGTTAGTAACTTTTTATGTCATCACCGTTGACCTACATTGGAATGAATGCTGTTCTGTTTTGATCGAGATGTATTTAAGATCGCAAATGTGTACAGGGAGTGACAAAATTTATTGTTGCACCCCTTTATTTTAATTAAATGAAAATTTTAATGATATTTGATATGAAAAAATGGATCGATTTCGTTAGTACCCCGAAAACGTGTTAGACCATCATAAATTGATTAAAACTGTAGGTTTTTGATGAAAAAGTTAGTTTTTATAATGTTTTACGTGAACTATTGTATGAATTCCAATGGGTCAAATTTCCAAATTTCATCGAGTCAACGATTTTTTTCTCAATTTGCCAATGTTACCGAAAAAAAAAATTCCCAAAATTGGCAGGGACCAAAAACCTGAAAAAAGCAAGGAACACTTCACTGTCATTCTGAATCTGAAACAGTGGTAAACGCCATACACTTCAATGTTGGGGGTTACAGGTTCGAATCCGTTAGTGACCTACCTTTCTTGCAAGACCCATTTGCCATGACAAAGTAATTAATGCAGACGCGTCTACAAACAATTTCACACACACAAAAAAAAAATGGTGAAAATTTTTAGATGAAAAGTTAAACGTCCGCATGTGCATTGCATTTCAATTCATTGGTTTCATTGTGAAATCATTTTAGTAAGGCTTAAGACTCTCTCATGGCTTTGACGAAAATACTTATGAAGAAAAATATGGGGTTACACCTTCTAAAAACAAACAAATAGTTGAGAAAATCTTAATCTGCCATTTCGATCGTCGTTTTGTTTTCGTCTGTGTGTAATTTTTCGGATGTCGCTACTATTTCGGGCATATGCGGTGTCAATAATGACCATGATGTTACGATTGAGAAATATTTTATTGAAACAAATTCATAAAATTTAATTGTAAATTCAATCTATACATGAATATTTGTTCAAATTAGAATAAAAGAAAACAAATGCGAACTTCATGATTTACTTAATTTTATATTTGTTTACTTCTGTTCAAGTACTTTTGTTTTCATTTCGTTTGTTTTGATTTTATGAATTTATTCTACTTTCTTTTTAACCGGCATCATGGCTGACGAAGTTGCTGTTCTGACTGCGAGAGCTATTCAAGCTGTGAGTTCAAATTAAAGACAACTGTTCAAATGTATTTGTTTGACCAGATTGAGTGTATTTTTACATATATAACAATTTCGAAGCACACGAGTGTGTGTTATGTAGTTATTTATGTTCTTAGTCGTGTAGACATATCTGTCACAATGTTCATTTATTGGGTGGGGTAATGCATGCGGTTTCAGACTCCTTCGTCAGCATGAAATAAATAAAAATACAGTACCAGTATTTAATGAGGTGACAGATGTTTATTTTGGGTACATGTGTTCATAATTCATAAATGAGTATTTGGTATGGGTTTGGATGAATAATTTATTGGAGTAAATGATTACCATTCTAAGGTTTAATGGCTGTGGGCAATTAACATATGATTTACATCTAAAAATTAAATATTACTTAGTGCTTATTATCTTTGGTGAATTTTGAGTATCATTACTAATTAAATTTTTCTTTGTGGTTGACCTTAAAATTAATCACAATAACACCATCATAAATCAATATCATTCTCATAATGACTTTTCTTATGTATATAAAATATAAAAAAAAGATGATTTATGATTAAATCAATGCATTTAATATACTTTCTTTAGAGAATATATAAATCTTGTCCAACTAATGGTAAAGGTGTGTTTCTCACTTTGTTTGTAGTCTTTCATAGAGGATGGGCTTGAAAGTTTATACATTTAATAGAGAAAATGCCAACCATGCTACTGCATAAAATGTTAAATGGATGTTTAAACCACTGCTGCAGGAAGCTGAAATAGCTGCTCTTGAAGCGGAAATCACCCAGTTACAAGACCCGAAAAGGCTTATTGCAAATGGAGTAGTATCTCCACAACTGGAAAAACTACAAGTGGAGAACGCAAAGCTGAAGTTTCAGATTACTCACTTAAAAAGGGTATGCTATCACCTATGTTTGATTCCATCAGATCTCTTAGCTGTTCTTTTTTAGCTACAAATATACTGTTGGTAGAGGTAGTGTTCAGTTTCATTGCCTTTTGTATTAATTATGTTTCATGTGGTCATATTTTAAGTCAATTTTTATTAAGACATATATTTTAATATTTGAGCTGGTTAAGTGCAGATTTGATTTAAATGATTAATTGTATGAATTTCATTAATTTTTTTTTTTTTTTTTTTTATTTCTTTGGAATATTTGTGATATCTAATGATATACTTGGTGGCACTGGGTTTAAAGCAGAAATCAAGCTGTTAAAACTTAAAGTAAACTTTTAAAATAGTTAAGAATATTGCACTACATGTATTATAAATTTACCACAAAGTAAAATCTTTTGTAAAGACCACTTTAATATAAGGACCACCTGAATGTTCAAGGATCCATCTTCCATAATTACTTTTTTCAGGGTTTTCCTTAAGAGATGGCTGGTGGCAAATTCTCAAATCTTTTCCAGGCCGGCTGAAATTTGCCAAATAGTTAATAAAAAAACAAAACAGGAATAATTCAAAGAAAATGAAGAAAAAAAAACACACACACAAGAAAATGTAAAACCCCAAGCCCCCCCCCCCAGCCTCCTACAATTTAAAATAAGCCTTCTTAAGGAAACCCTGTTTGTTAGACTTAATAATCAAAGCACCTGTTACTGGTCATGTTTCAGAACATATCGAAGGAGCAGGCCCACAACCCTGATCACATGATCAGCATCAGCCGAATTGTGACGGATGTGTTCACTCTGGCCATCCAGCAGGCGTTCCCGGAGGTTGAGGATGCAGCGGTCCTCATCCAAAAGGGAAAGTTTGCTGACTACCAGTGTAATAGTGCTATGAACATCTGTCAGGTTGGCACCTAATTACTGTGTGAATCTTATTTTGTATTATACCATGCAAATTACCGTGTTAATCTTAAATGGTATCATACCATGTACATTGCTGTATGAATCTGAAGTGGTATCATGCCATGCAAACTACAATATTCAGTATCTAACCATGTCTAAACAAACAGACCAAACCTTCAGGTGACTTAAATACTATGACTGAGATGAAAAAAAATAATAAGAAACTACAAAAAATGTAAGACAAAATAATATAAACTTCTAGGAAATAATGAACAATTAAAGGTTTACTATATTTTTTGTCTTTAAGAATTTTAATTAATCTGTCAAATTTTTTTTACACCTCTGCCTTGAATCCAGTACTATAGCTTGTTTATTTATGATTGAACTCACAGAAATTGAAGGCTATGGGTGTCAAGATGTCTCCACAGGAAGTTGGGAACAAGATTAAGGACCATATACCAGCTGTGACGTTCTTTGAAAAGGTAACTTTTGAAAAGATAGTGTGTTTTGTCATAGGTTTTGTGGTTTCAGTGCCAAAAATCTTATTATGACGTGTGGAACTCTAATCATTTGAAAACAAAATTAAGTTGTGTATGTGTGTATGTGTGTTTTCATGAAATAAAAACAGAAAACATGAAGGCATGCTGACTCTTGGAAATTTTAGCACATGTAAAATACTTTGGGATTTGTCATTTGTAAATTGCCATGTTTGACTAGAAATATAGTAATTTTGTTTATCTGTATTGGTTGTTTGAGTATATAGACTGTCTTCTGTAGGAAAATAGTATATGCTCAAATTACTGGTAAGTGAAATTTAAATCACCATTATCAGATATTCATGTTCTAAATATGGGGAAATATCACACAATCTGGGTTTGGAATATATTTAGCTGTTACATTTATAATGCAAAAATAAGAGTAAATGAGTACAGAACTATATTTCTGTAAGATATAAATAAATGTATTGCCAGTGTTTCCTTTAAGGAACAAAATTGAAAAAACAGTGTGTGTGTGATGCATTGGCAAACACAGCAGGGTCTCATCTGTTTGCTCATACCTTATTGTAGCTCGGATTTTTCACAGCCTTTGCAGCAAACAAACATTCTTTGTTCCAAATACCATTTTAAAGTTCTCATAATAACTAGATTCATCAAGTCAAAAATATGAATATTCATGTAAAAAGGTTAATTATCATGTGAAAGTATAAATAGAAATACTAACACTAATTGGATGCTCTTGTTTTCCACATACAGCTGGAGGTAGCGGGTCCAGGATTTATCAATGTGTTCCTAAACAAGGAATATGTTGCTGACCAGATTAACGACATCCTGAAGAACGGGGTACGTCCTCCGCGACTGATGGTCAAACATAGGGTCGTCATTGACTTCTCCTCTCCAAACATCGCTAAGGAGATGCATGTTGGCCATTTAAGGTGGGTGCAATTTCTTCATTTTTGATTCAGTCAGACATTATATAAGGCACTCATGCATTTCGAGGGTTGAGAGCAAAGCTAGGCTAAGTGCATATATTTATTTCTATATTAAGCATAGTTTCCCTCTCGTCCCTCAATTTACTTTTATCAACTTTTTATGTTTTTGGACACTGAAAATATTACTTTTTATTTTGTCCCAAAACATACAAACACACTTAACAGAAACTGGTAATTTTAAAAACAACAACCAAAGTGTCTCTTAAAGTCAATATTTTTTTTGTATATATAAACAGTGTCCCAAAACTTGGAGTCACAAAAAAAAAAATGTCTCAAAACTTAAATTATGGTAATCAAGCAGGAAAATTATTTTTATGTTTAATTAATGCCACTTAACCACTTCTTTTATCAAAATAACTATTGCAGTTGATATTAATATGCCCCAGGATTGTGCATTAGACTTAAGTGTTCAAATATTTACATAAAGTATATTGATCAAAGCATTAAGTTATTTAAAACCTTTTATAAAAAGACCACCTAGTATATAGTCAACCTCAGAATTAAGATCAATTTAATATTAAGACCACCAAAGTATTAGGACCACGTTGGTATTAGGACCAACTCAGTATTAGGACCTCTTGGTATTAGGACCACATGAGTATTAGGACCACTTGAATATTTAAACCACTTTAGTATTAGGACCACGTATTCCCCTTTTGGTTACTGTCATCAGTATTAGGACCACTATATTCGGGACTCTTCTCTCCTATTTTTTCCTTAACTTCATAATCAAACCACTTGATTATTTAGACGAAATAACAGTCCAAAATGCAGTCATATTATTTTATTTTCATGAACCAGATGTTCTTTAGAGAGGTTTGTATACATTACCAGAAAAGATCAGAGGTTCTTATAGAATATGCTTTTTATGGTTCCTGGATTTTCTGTGGTAGGTCGACCATTATCGGTGAGAGCATTAGTCGTCTGCTAGAGTGGGTGGGGCATGATGTGTTGCGTCTGAACCATTTGGGAGACTGGGGAACACAGTTTGGAATGCTGATTGCCCACCTACAGGAAAAGTTCCCTAACTACCTGACCGTGTCCCCACCTATATCAGATCTGCAGGCATTCTACAAGGTAAAAATGTCTGCCATTTTATATTGAAATATAACTTAATATAAGGACATGTACTCTCAGTTAGAATAAGGAAGAGTAAAAAAGCTGAAAGTGAGAGTATGAAATTCAGAAGTATGTTTGTCAGTTTGTTTGGTTGGTTTTAGTCCCACCGACAGTATTTCAGTCATTTTGAGACAATGTCTACTTGAGACAGATATTGTGCTGTGCTGTGCTGTCACACTGCAGTATCACGCCGTAGACATGTGGCACACCCAGTCACATTTTCTTAATACCGGGACCAACCAGTCCTCGATCTACCCGTTTATGCTGAGCGCCAAGCAAGGGTGCTATACCAGTACCAATTTTACGACTTTGGTATGTCGCGACTGGGGATCAAAACCATGTTCTCCCTGTCCAATCAAAAATATGTAATTACAAGTTAGACACTATTATATAGTCAATGTATTTGTACTAAAAAGACAACATATGTATACAAGGATCTGATATTAATTGTCTCTCTATATAAGCTTTTATGAAACAAGTTAAGGAAGATTATAATTAAGCAAGCCAGCTTTTTGTACCAGGAGTCTAAAGTGAGGTTCGATGAGGATGCAGAGTTCAAGAAGAGGGCCTACAATGCTGTTGTCAAGCTTCAGAGTTATGATGCAGATCACCTGAAAGCTTGGAACCTCATCTGTGATGTTTCTCGGAAAGGTATTCTATGTTTTGAATTGTTTGCATTTGGGGGGGGGGGGGGATTATACTCTTAACAAACAAATTTGGTAGAGGCCATATAGTAGTTGTTCTGTCCCATCTTTTTGTATGTTGGTGTTTTTTTTCAAGTCACTGTAATTGTGGTTGCATTATGAAATACAGTTATAGTTTCAAGATCAGACTGTATCAGATGTTTTATGGAAAGCCTAAAATTAGAATATTACATTTTCATACTTTTAAATAGATAAATATATTTTTTGTATGATTTATACCGGTAATCTATATTCTATATGTAGCTCTTTTTTATTTGAACTGTGTAGAACAAAACAACATAAGGTTGAGAGTAATTTTCTTGCTCTGTCAGTTCAGATCTGGAGTATCTATATTTAAAGTTAATACTGTTGAAATTGAGTTTATTGAATCTTTACTAAAGGCTACTTAGTTGGTCATTTAGCCATTTACTTTATGTAAAAATGTTTTGACACCTTGGCAGACAGAGCAGACCCTGATCAGACAGCTCCTGGACGCAGGTTTTCTCTGTTTGCTCATACAAGGTTCAATGTAGCTCAGATTATGCAAAAATCCTTTGTTTCATATGCCATCAAAGGTTAATCAATAAAGTGAATTAACATTCATCATGTTAGTATTTTGTATATGAATATTCATGAGGTAAAGGGATATTCATGGAATATTGTTTAAGAAAATCAAGGTGCATCAATGGCAGATTTGATTTGATATTGAATCATTCAAGATATTTAAAAACTTTAAATTTCCCATGAAGTATTCTGTAAAATTAAAAAAAAAAAAAAAAAAAATTAAATAAAAAAAATCTTGTATTTAGAGTACTGTAGGATCATTCATTTCCAGGGGGGATTAATTTTCATTGATTTCTTGGACAGCTCTATCAACAGATATTGATCTCCACAAAAACTCTTCATTTAATAAACCCCACGTTTTTAGCTCGACTATTCGAAGAATATGAGAGCTATTGTAGTCGCCCTTGCGTCGGCGTCAGCATTGGCGTTGCAGCTTTTGGTTAAAGTTTTGCATGCAAGTAACTATCTACCTTATATCTCAATAACCAATCATGGTATTGACTTGAAAGTTTAGGAATATGTTTAGGGGCATCAGACAACCAAGGTAGGTAATTCTTGACTGAATTCAATATGAATTATGGCCCCTTTTTAACTTAGAAATTTTGGTTAAAGTTTTGCTTGCAATAGAAAATTTGGTTAAAGTTTTTCATGCAAGACTCTATCAGCCTTAAATCTCAATAACCATTCATGGTATTGACTTGAAAGTTTATGAATATGTTTAGGGGCATCAGACAACCAAGGTAGATAACTTTTGATGGAATATATTACAAGTTATGGCCCCTTTTTTAAATTCGAAATTTTGATTAAAGTTTTGCATGCAAGGTACTTTCATGCTAATTTCTCAGTATCCAGGCATGGGATTGATTTGAAACATTTTTAATATGTTTAGGGGTATCATACTTTTATGGTAGATAACTCTTGATAGAATATGTTACAAATTATGGCCCCTTTTTAACTTCGAATTTTTGGTTAAAGTTTTGCATGCAAGGTACTTTCATGCTAATATCTCGGTATCCAGGCATGCAGTTGAATTGAAACATCTTTAATGCGTTTAGGGGTATCATACTTTTATGGTAGATAACTCTTGATAGAATATGTTACAAATTATGACCCCTTTTTAACTTCGAAATTTCAGTTTAAGTTTTGCATGCAAGGTACTTTCATGCTTATATCTCAGAGTCCAGGCATGGCATTGATTTGAAACATCTTTAATGTGTTTAGGGGTATCATACTATAAAGGAAGATAACACTTGATGGAATATATTAAAAATTATGGCCCTCTTGTAACTTAAATTTTGGTTAAATTTTTGCATTCAAGCTACTAAACAGCTTATATCTCAGAAATTGCTTGTGGAATTGACTAGAAAGTTAAGGAGTGTTTTCAGGGGCATCAGAAAACCAAGGAGGATAACTTTTGGACTGAATTTTATGCAAATTATGGCCTTTTTCTTGCTTGGATTTTTGGTTAATGTTTTGCATGCACAGTGTTATTATGCTTATGTCTCAGTAACTAGGCATGGGATTGATTTTAGACTTCATAAAAATATTAAGGGGTATAGACTATCAAGGTATATAATTTTGGCTATTATTATGTACAGGGTATGTGAAGGGCAAGAATTGAAATAGATTTCATTTGATTTACCAACAAGCATTTTGAATAGTCGAGCATGCTGTCCTCTGACAGCTCTTGTTAGAACATGAATTTATGTACCAACGAAATTTTCCATACTCCAGATTCCATGAAATTTAATGTCAATGAATTATAGTGATTTCACAGTATTTAGCCTTTTTTGTGGCTGATATGAAGCTATGTCAGAAAATTGTACCCAGCCCATGAATTGTTGATATTGATATCTTTTGGTTTAAAAAAGTTGCGAAAATGCTGGTAAAGCTCAAACATTTGGGTCAGCAAACATAAATTGCTTTACAGTAATATTTACTCAGTAGTATGAAACTCCATTCCCAGAATTCCAGAGGGTGTATGAGCGGTTAGGCGTGTCCATTGTCGAACGGGGAGAGTCGTTTTACCAGGAGATGATGAAAGATGTGGTGCGGGAACTGGATGATAAAGGTATCCTTAATAAATTGATAATGGTCTTATTGGTTAATTTGACAACCTTATGACTGAGAAGTTGTGAGTTTGATCTGTAGCTGCAACATACCAAAAACCATTCAAAATGATACTAGTATAACTACTTGCTTGGTGCTTCAAGTATATGGGCAGGTTCTCATGAGGACTTAGAAATTAGAAGTCTTATACAAAGATTAACACAGAATTTGGAGTTGTCCTAAAAGTCAAACCTGTAATAGTGGGCACCTCTGACTAACACTCAACCTGCGAATAAAGGTTAGGGACTGGATTCTCAGCACTGAATTTGAAGAAATCTAACCTATGTTTAATTTCCCTTCAGTGGCCTTTGTTCACAGGTTTTATTGTATATCCATATAGGAGCTGCTCAGGAAAACAAGAGTCCTTTTACCAAATAATGGGAGTTCAAGATTCTAGGAGTAAGTGAGAACCCTGTATGGGTAGTTCCAGGACCTGGCTGGCCCAATGTTGGGATAATGTGACTTGGCGTGGTATCATGACACTTGTGTATAGCGTGATACTGCAATTAGGCATCACTGTGTCTTGTCATATGTAGATGAAGTCCTGAACTGACTTAGAAACTGTTTATAAGTCATCTGACCGAGGCCAGCGTCAGAAATCCATACATCACCCATGGGATTATTCGTTAGCATTTACTTGTTATTGATTATTTGAAAAATTGTGCCACTATTTGCGATTGTTTGACCAAAAGAAACTCTCAGACTTACGGCACTTAGACAAATCTTTACCGACTTGCAGATTTTAGATCTACAATTGAAGAGTACTCATTTTTGTAAGCAGCATTTTAGCAGGTCAATGTACCTCTTACAAATATCCTTATAACGATAAAGTCCTAACCAAATATCCCATGACTGACAGATGTAATAGGCAGATGTGGGTATCTGACTCTTGACTGGGGCAGCCTAGAGTGAGATCTTGGTATTAAGATTTTGTGGCAAAGTTTGATTGTCACTAAAGAGCAACTGGATAACTCGAACATGATTTGAAGGTTGACTTTGTTTTTATGTTATAATTACAAAGACTTAGAGTTCATGTAAATGTGTTTTTCATTCTATATTATTTAAACAGTTGTATTGTATGAAACTGTTTGTCTGTGGCAGGTTTTACAGAGATGGATGATGGTCGAAAAATCATGTTTGTCGAAGGTTTCAAGGTGCCCTTGACCTTGGTGAAGTCTGATGGTGGGTTCACGTATGATACGTCTGATATGGCAGCCATTCGGCATCGACTTCTTGTGGAGAAAGGAGACTGGCTTATCTATGTGGTGGATGCTGGACAGGTAAGTGCTGGGCACCAGTCTAGCTTGGCCCAGTGTTAGGATGCTGAATAAATGAGTACAGAGCACAAGTCTGTTTTGGCCCAACATAAGTAGATGCCATGTGTCTTAGAATTATTAAAGAAGTTAAGCATAGAATTACAGGAAAATTATGTCTAATTTGCATAATCACCAAATTCATACCTTGATAGATTTTTGAATTTTCTTATGCTTACATTTTAAGTATCAGAAATTTATTTTCTAAAACCTAGGAAAAAAAGATAAATCAAAGGCTTGGAAAATATACTTAAGATCATAAAATAATAGGACTTTGTTTATTATTCATCAGACTGATCAGAAAAATTATTTTGAAATTGTCAAACATGAATATCAAAAGCTTAACAAGATCCCTCATCCCCCTGACATTTTCTTTTATTGGGCTAACAACAGGATTTTATTCTTTTTTTTTATTTGGTATGAGAAATGGTAAATCAAAGAGAACATTTTTTACACATCATTTGGCAATGTTTTCTCCAAAACAAATCTAACTAAAACATCATAGGGTCTTATTTCTGTCAATACTGTGCCAGTATATTTGAATGATATCAGATTTCTTTTCTCCCATGTTCAGCATACGAAGATAGGGAAGAAAACTCTATCTTCCATGTCACGTGATCAGCTTTCTTCCATGTCACGTAAATAAACAATGATGACTGTAAGTTATACATTTTATCAAGATACAAAACTAACTTGTTGTAATTCATGTGAATAGATATACATGTATGTTTGAAAATATTATATATATATATATAGTTATCCCTTTATTATCATTTACTACTACGAATGTGAAATAAGGCTTAATATTTGGGGGGAATATTACGTACCGTCAAGGACTGGTATTTTTAACTTTAAAGTTATTTTAAGCAAATGGTAATTCCCAGTTGAACGAACATCAAAATTAAGATACATACTTGCGTGTGAACTTTAAAATGTTGATTTCTTTCATGTTGTTATTGTGTTAATTTGTTAAGCGGCAAGACAAAAAAAGTGCAAAAAAAAATAAATAAAAAAAAATGGAAGCACAATATTTTTATTAAATCGAGGCTGACGGTCTGTGGCAAGTAATAATCGTTCATGGGAGAAAAAAAATCCATCATTCGTAAATTCATGAAGGATTGGGATATCTCATCCTTGGGATCAGAAATCTTGTTGAGTACAGAGCTACTTCTTTTGAATATATTACCAGCTGTGTGGGCTCCAAAATTCACATCATTTAGTACATTCCCAGGCTTATAGAAAAAATCCTAGTGTGAACCTGAAAAGCATACATAGCAAAAATGAATAAATTAAGATTTGAAGTTAAAGTGTGTAGTGTTACATGAAGATGTTTTAATACTTCCAGCAGCAGTCCCCCTAAATAACTAAAATACAGTTGGCGAAATGTATTTATTTGGATGTATTAATCAAAAAGTTTACTTTGTGGATCATTACAGGGTTCTCATTTTGACCTGATTTACCCAGCTGCACAGAAGGCTGGCTATTACAACCCCAAACTGGCCCGTGTTGAACACTGCGCATTTGGTGTCGTCCTGGGAGAAGACAAGTAAGTCTTATATAGGTTGCATGTCTGTTCTGTGTAGAGTTAGATATTGTTTTATTTCTCTCTCTGGAACTACTGGAGGAAGAGGAAAGTTTATGTTAAAAATTATCTCGGCAAAATAAAAAAAGTTTTTATTTTCTGTTTACCAAAAGATATATTATGGATATATCTTTTTTTTAGGGTGTGGGGATTCTTCAGAATATTATTTTTTATCAATTCAGCCTTGATCCTTCAAGGAATAAAATTAATATGTAGACTTTGCCGAAAGAAAAAAAATCATTTTTATTTAATGCTTTTCGATGGATTACCTAGAAATAACAGTGGATTATATCCTGATAATTTCACTATTTTGAACAGTGAAATTATCAAGAACTTAAACCCAACCCTACGTTATAAACTGATTGGAGCGTCAGTTGTGTAGGGTTTTACTCAAGAAATGACATCATAAATAACGTCATGCACGCGACATAATCCCGCTAACTTTGGTGTCTTTTGTTGATAATACAGCTAATTTCTGGCCTTTAAAGCATTGAATAAACAGAAAAAATGTTTGTTTTGGTGAAAGATTGATGTATAATTTCATTCGTGAACATAAAAAGATGCATTTGCCACTCGTGAAAATATAACTTTTTATGTTCCCATAGTAAAAATATTTATCTTACACCAAAACAAACATTAATTTTGTCCTCTATATCATTTGAAAAGCCTTAAAGGGGTTATGCATTTGTTTTCAACCACAGTGCATTGGACATAACAACATGGGTGAATGTAAGGTGCAAATTATTTTGTTGGGGGGAGTGTATGAAAAATAAGGTTTGACCTTCAAAGTAAGAAGGTCAATGCCCATATGTGTTATAAAGACCATGTAGGTCTCTTCCGTCCTTATCAAGGGGAGTGCTAACCTTCTCTCCTTTCTTATAACACACAAAGAGTATGTTAAGTATATGGTATATATACCCACTTTATATAGCTTTGACAGTTGTGGGAGTTCAATAATTTGCATAATATAACTGACTTTATGAATTTTAACAATATTAATTACATGCAGATTATTTTCATTTCATAATAGCTCACCTTGAAGTCCAAATAGTATTAGTTTTTATTCAGTGCATATGAAGAGAGTATTGACTTACAGATTTTAAGATTTTTTTGAAAATTTAAAGATTTTGATTATTAAAGGGAGATAACCCAACATTTTTTCAATTTTGTGACGGAAAAAAAGAAAAAAAAAAGGGAAATAACTCTTATAAACTTTATATGGTGATATTTTTAGGTTGTTTCCCTTGAATATTCAAAATAATTTACAATTTACTAATACTTAAAAAATATACATTTCAATAATTAAAAAAAATATATATATATATTTGAATATAATTAGGATAAATGAACCTTTTTATTTTTTTATTTTTTTTATTCATTTTGGTATTTTATGAGTGTTACATCAGGCTATGTGTTTGATAGATTTTTAGTACCTGCTTGATATCAGGTGATATCTGATTTTTCTTCATCTGAAGGTCCAGATAATTGTGTTATGCTACGATGAGTTGCATCTGATGTTTCCACCCACACAGTGTTTGCATATTTATGCTATCAACTAAAACACCTGCAAATAAATGGAATCAAATTGCTGCAGTTATGAGGCAAACAAACACTTTAAAGGGTGTAGATTACTGACACTTTATATGTTGACAGTTGGTAACATTTGAAGAAAAGTGCACAAATGACAGATTTTTTTTTTTAATTATTATTTTTTGCTATTATTTTTTTTAGTTAGGTAATGGAGCTTTACATGTCAGCAGCCTCAGAAATAGAGGTTATTGAATTAGAAATTCTCTATTTACATTTAATATTCTTTACACTTTTAATTCTTTATTACAATAGTTGATAGGGGACATTATAACAGTCTGAATCGGGGGAGAATTCTAGGGCCACCATATTATTCAGAACAGTAATGTTACACACTTTCTGAATAATGAATTCAATTAAGGTTAAAATTAGAATTGGGCTGGTTTTTTTCTTAATGATTATAAATAAAAATGATTAATTGCTACAAAAACGATTTATGGGAATTCTTTAATGGTCATTTCTACTTTTTTTCTTCACAGCTGACTTATTCATTGTAAAATATGTCCAATCAATATTTTTACACTCCTTGTTGGACCTACTGGAAACATCAGATTAGATGACAATTATTCAAGTGACTGACTTAACTGACCCTGATCAGTGAAATGATCGACTGTCGTGCCGTCTAATTTTCCAGACGGACGGGGTAGAATGAGGACTATAATCATTGCTTCATGGCCTGTATGTCGGAGCAATCAAGATTTGACAATTGATGACTGTAAGTGATTTTCTAAGCTTCATTCCCCAGGGAATGTTCAGCCAAATGCTTAACCCTTTCCCTCATAGAGGAAACCATGAAAAGACCTATGCGAACAACATAAAACCAGATCAACCTGCGAGTAACTCGCAGGCTGATCAGGTTTTATGCTGTTCGCTGCTCCTCAGTGGTCTGGAAATGAGGACTTTATAATTAAATTTTGGTAAGGTTTGACTGTGGTTTTCTGCAGATCAGGCTTTATGAGGTACCTATTGAATACGTCAAAATGAGTCTATATGAGGGAAAGGGTTAAAGGAGACAACCTTTGTGTGTGTGCTGAGAAACAAGCGGTAAAGAAGACACTTGAATGTAACACTTGATCGTAACACTTGATCTGATTAAGTTTCAGCAGAGTATTTATATATAATGGCTTCATATAAAAAAAAAAAGAAACAAAAAAAACAGAAAAAAAAATGTAAGGCCTATCAAAATCAGATGAAATTGTATCACCTTTTTTTACTCTACAACTTTAAATGGGCATATTCAGGGAGAACCTTACCAAATAAATTGTTTTTAAAGAATCAGACAAAATCATTGTTTAATCCACATCCGGTGTGCCAGTCTGGCATTGGATATTGACCGCGTAGCATAGACAGTGAACTGTTTGGTTATCCCAAAACAATAGACTGACAATTCTGCAGGTGTTTAGAGATGTAGTTTTTCTTGAAAATTTAATGTTTAGAATGAATCCATTTTTAAATAGTATATTTGAATTCCAGCTTATTTACTAACAGGGCCGCATTTGCATTGTGACCTTCTGGTAATACATTGTATGCAGATCAATATAACGTATATATTATTTCAAAAGCTTTCATATTACGATGGTGAACTGATTCAGATTTCTGCATTGTCTGACATGCAGATCAGAATTTTATAATAACTACTGTAGATATCATGTCCCTTGTGTTTCCGTGGCGATCTCGTAATTCTCAATATCTGGAAAGTCTCCGGAATCCCCTGAGACTGTCCATGTACCATCCATTAGTTGTTAAAGTAAATGTACCTGACAGGACATTGGTCCCCAGTTCTTGATGAGAAACAAATTCATAAGAGTTCAAGAAAAGAGACCGTCACTGTTGAATTTGATGTTAGTTGGAATTAATCTTTGTTGCATTCATAAATGTCTCTGCCAGTATAAATTGTCAGCAAATATAATTATCATCAATTAAAAATCATCACAGCCATGGTTGTTTTGATTTGTTAATTTATTTAAATAGATTTCTTCTTACGTTGATTGTAAATAAGGTCCTTACCACTTCTACTATTTCTTCCGAAGTCTTTCAATGTTGGACCAGAATCATGTATAGTAAGTAAGTAAAGTCTTTATTTAGTGTGGATAACATATTTAGTTTGAACCAATCATCCATATGGTCCACATGAAGAAAACAGTAAAATATAATTATATACAACATACAGTTACAGCAGAATTATTACAACATGCGTAAACAATTATGTATAACAGCATAGAAAAAAAATAGGCCATTAAAACGACCATTTACTAGAAAATAGAGCTGTATCTAAGAAAACTTAATTAAAAACACGCAATACATATACAGTTAAGAGTCCCATTCTGGGAATTTCCAATGAATATAAGACTTTTTGAATTGATGAATAAAGGAAGCTGTATGTATATTTGCAGATATAGAATTCCAAAGTTTTGAATAAGAGAGACTTTGACGAAATAGTTCTACATGTAGTTTTGGTACCTTCAGTAGATTGTTTGATGATGATCTTAATGTTTTATCATCATGACCAACATACTGAAATAAGTTACATAGATAACTTATTAAGAAGGATTTAAATCATTCAATGATTTGTAAACTAAGATGCTTTTTTGTAATTTATTCTATCTTGAATTTTAATAGCATAAATACGTTACCTGTTATTACTTCAGGTATGTGTCTATTTGTGCACAGCTTCCAAAACAGAGTCCGCAAAATAAACCATTCCCTAAACCCCCTAGTTACCGGAAGTGTAACCCCCGTTCTCCAATTGTGTTTTGGAAGCCATCGAGTTTCAGTGGGTAACCTAGCGTGTCCCTTTCTTGATAGCTTCTGTGCGCTACAGCTCTCCTTTTCTTATCTTTTCATAGCCTCGGCTGTGTTGTTTATATTGTTCTTATTGGTTTTATTCTATATACGTGTAGAATTCCCAATCTCCGTCCCGTATCGGGACCTTTTGCCTTGTGTCACGGGTTTCCGTGCTTCGGCTCCCGTGACACTGGTTTTATTATTTTGATTTTGTATATACTGTTGTCTCGTTTCGAGATTTCTTTGTACGGGTTTTCTTCGGTCTTCCCGTTTTTTTATTTTGCATACATTGTTCTTTTGTATTGCTTTTTACTATGTCTCAGTCTCGGGGCTCCTGCGGACATGTCAAGGCGTCCTGGGATTCCCATCAGTCCTGCCTTTCATGTTCAGGGTGCTCTAGGGTCGACACCTGCACCGTTTGTGCTTCGTGGACAGACGAGATATGGAAGAAAGCCTCTTCACGTCGGTCTTACTCATCCCGGAAAAGGAAGGCCTCATCTTCCTCCTCCTTCTCTGGGTTCAGTGCTGCTGGGGGTCGGAGTCCCTCTCCCCCTCCCAGGAAGAAGGCTTCTACTCCGACCGGTCACCGGTCACCGGGCATGACCGGTCAATTGCGTGATCGCAGTCATAACCAAGCTCACGACCGGTCACCGGTCAGGTCTAGCCACCGGTCACCGGTCAAGACCGGTCACCGACCATCACGGGACCGGTCACCGGGTATATCTACCAGGGACCGGTCACCGGTCAGGACCGGTCACCGACCACCGGTCACCAGGCACCGGTCACCGACCACTACTCACCGGGCACCGGTCACCGGGCACCGGTCACCGGTCACCAGGCACCGGTCACCGGTCATCAATCACCGGGCACCGGTCATAATCCGGTCACCGGTTTCAGAGACCCAACATCACCGGTCATCGGCAAGAGATCGTCACCGATCAACGGCCAGGTCGGCTCACCACTCTAGACGTGTGGGTCACCGGTCTTCGCCGATTTTGTCTGAAAATTCGGACTCGAGTTTTTCCTCAGGTAGCCCTGCGGTTTCTCCGCTTCGGCCACCTCCTCCCTCTTGTTCAAGGGTGCCCAAGAAACGGTCCCACAACCGTTCCCCGGGTTTTTCCGGTCACCGGTCCCCTAGCTCTGCTACTCGGGACCGGTCCCCTTTACGCTCGAAGGTTCAAGGTGCGGATGTTTCAGCGCAACCTCAGACCTTTGACCCTTCCACGTGGTGGTCCCACATGATGGGGGAATACGCCAGGCATTTCAGTTCTGCCTCCCCCCCCCCGTCATACCGGGTGAGCCTTCATCTTCTAGGAGGGATCGGGTTTCTCTTCCACCAGAGACCCTAGATCACAGACTGTTCCTTCAGTCTCCTCCCTCCTCGGGTCCACAGGGCGCTTCTTCTGCACAGCCCCCTATGTGGCCCTTTTTCCCTCCATTTCCCTTTATGGGCTTTCCCCCTCAGGATGCTCCCCCATCTCGCCCTGAGGCTGGACTCCTCCCTCTACTCGCAATCCCCCTACTAGTGGGACTGCTTTGAGCGGACACTTGGAGGATGAAATCTCCCTTCATGCTCCGGAGGAGGACTCCTTATTTGCTGAGGACGTGCCTCTTTCGTCCACCTCGCGCCGATCCAGCGCTCATTCCGAACCTCGTACTGACAATCCTCTCTCTGACGAGGACGAGGAGTCAGACAACAGTCAGTTTTCCATGGACAGGGCTGTTCAGGAGGTCTTTGCTACCTTACCTGCATCAGTATGCAAACCGGCCCCTCCTCCCTCCCGGAAGAGGTGCGAAGGTTACCTTGACCTTGTCGGTAAGCCTAAGGAATCCAAATCAGTCGAACCGGAGTTGCTCCCTTTCTCTCCGGTCGTCCGTTCGGCTCTGGAGGATTTCGAATCTTCATCCTCCTCTAAGCCAGGACCGGGCTGGTTTATTCCAACTTCAGACCTTCGGCCTTTGGGTTTTAACCCCAAGACCTACAAGTTTCCGGAGGGTGATTTTTCTATCCACCCTCCGAAACTGGACCTAGATGCGAGTCGGCTTCGGCTCAAGGTCCCCTCCTCTTTACCGCTTCAGCTGAAGGTCCTGGATCGCTGGGAGCAACGCTCCCGCTTTCTTTCCGGCATCTCGTCGCATACTGACTCCTTCGTGGCCGCTCTTTCGGTCAAGCTACAACAAAAGGATGCCTTATCTGCTTCCGTCAGGCTTCTTTTAGAGGCCTTAGCAGCGACGGCAAAACATTCGATTTTGCTATCTCTCTCTCTCTCTTCCGAGATGACTCGCTGCAGGCGGGATGCCATCCTGGACGGCCCCAACAAGCTACTTCTCTCTTCTTCTCGAGAAAAGCTTAGGTCGGCCCCTCTTTCTTCTTCGTCCCTCTTTGGGGGACGAATCAAGGAAGTAGCAAATGCACGGCGCGGTGGCCTTCCAGCCCCGCACTCCTACTTCGGCTCCCCCTAAATTCCGGATACCGAAGAAACCTTCGGCTTCTACCGGTAAATCCCCGAAGGACTCGGAAAAAGGCAAGCCTCAATCTCCTTTCAGAGGCAATCCCTCTTCCAGGGGCGCTCGCCAATCTGGTCCTCAGCGACCACGATTTCCTCCTTCATCGCCCCCCACCCCTTCTTCTACCTCTACCAGTCAAAAGGGTAGGAGTAAGCCCTAGGGGTACGTCCTTTCTTCCGCTTCCTCTTCCAGACGTTCGATTAGGAGGAAGAGTGTTTCTGCCCCTTCCAGTAGGCGGCAGACTCACTCATTTCATTCATCATTGGGAGACAATCACCGACGACCAATGGGTCCTGTCTATCGTGAGACACGGGTATCGGGTTCCGTTCAGTCGTCCCCCTCCACTATCACGCTCTCCCATTCATCTCTCCTCCAATCATCCTCGTCTGGGACTCGCCATTTCAGATCTTCTGAAAAAAGGAGCGGTAGAAAGGGTCTCGATTCCAACCTCTCCGGGGTTTTACAGCCGTCTCTTTCTGGTTCCCAAGAAGGACGGCGGGTTTCGACCGGTCATAGACCTATCTCATCTAAACTCCTTCATTCCGAAGGAACACTTCAAAATGGAAACAACTTCGTCGATCAGGGCAGCCGTCCTCCCCGGTCACTGGGCTGTTTCCCTGGATTTATCGGATGCCTACTTCCATGTATCTATCCATCCTCATTCCAGGAAATACCTTCGTTTTACGGATGGCCAAACTGTCTACCAGTTCAAGGCCCTTCCGTTCGGCCTGTCTTCGGCCCCCAGAATCTTCACCAAAATAGTGTCGGTTCTGGTCGCCAGGGTTCATTTTCGCGGCTCATGCCTCCTGGCGTATTTCGACGACTGGCTTCTTCTTCACATGGACCCAGTCGCTCTTCTCGACGAACTTCGATGGGTGACAGACCTAGCTCTCCGGCTAGGCTTCATCCTCAACTCCGAGAAATCGGAGTTGATCCCATCCCAGAACTTCACGTTTGTCGGGATGCAGTTTCTGACCGACCTAAACAGGATCAGAATTCCGGAACCCAGAATTATGTCTCTTCTAACTCTGGTTCGGGGGTTTTCGCGTCGGCAATCGATCTCAGCCCGCGAATTCCTATCGCTTCTCGGAGTACTCATTGCAGCAGCGGATCTTGTTCCGCTGGGCCGCCTTCACATGCGACCTCTTCAATTTATCCTACTCTCGATCTGGCGTCCCAGTCGAGACCATTTACAGACCATTCTTCCGGTTTCTCCGGAATTGGTTCATCATCTCAGTTGGTGGAATTCCCCCTCGTTTCTCCGAGAGGGTGTTCCTCTTTCTCCTCCTCAACCGGAACTGTTCCTCTTCTCGGATGCCAGTCTGTCAGGCTGGGGTGCTCATCTGGAACCTCTGGGTCTCACAACCTCGGGTCTTTGGTCCCCTCGGGACAGTTCTCTTCATATCAACAACCTCGAACTCAAAGCGGTTCTACTAGCCTTACGACAGTTTTCTCCTCTCATTCGAGGCAAATCTGTTCTAGTATCTACAGACAACACGACTGTTGTCTCTTACATCCGCAGACAAGGGGGGACGCACTCGCCTTCTCTGTGCATGGAAGCATGGCACCTTCTTCATTGGTGTCAGGTGTCTTCGGTACTCATTCAAGTCAGACATCTTCCGGGTCGTCTAAATGTTCTAGTGGACCAACTGTCCCGCAGGCATTCTCTTCTCCCCTCGGAATGGAAGTTACTTCCTCGGATCGCGACAACTCTGTTTGCGATTTTCGGGTCTCCGTCTGTCGATCTATTTGCTACCAGGCTGAACAACCAGCTTCCACTGTTTGTGTCACCGGTATCGGATCACCGGGCTTGGGCGATAGATGCTCTGTCTGTAAACTGGGATCATCTATTTGCTTATGCGTTTCCACCGTTTTCTCTGATTCCCTTAGTTCTAAGGAAAATCCTGCGAACTCAGTGCCGGATCCTCCTTGTAGCTCCACTTTGGCCAACGAGATCTTGGTTCGTGGATCTTCTGGATCTTCTGATAGACGATCCTGTAGAACTTCCCCAGGTTCCGGACCTTCTGTCACAAGGTCGGAACAGGGTCCTACACGACAATCCTTGCGCTCTTCGTCTTCACGCTTGGATGTTATCCAACAGCGAGTTAGACAGAAGAAATTTTCGGCAACAGTTGCCTCTATTATCTCTAAAGCCAGGAGACAATCTACTCGATCTGTCTACCAGGCAAAGTGGAAGGTCTTCCGTGATTGGTGTATCGCACGGCAGATTAATCCGGTCAAAGCTCCTGTCAGAGAAATCGCTAACTTTCTAGTTTTTCTTTTTAACGAGAAAAAACTTGCAGTCAGTTCTATCAAGGGTTATAGGTCTATGTTATCGAACACTCTTAAGTTTCACAGATCCTCTTCCCTTGGTTCGGATCCTTATCTTTCGGAAATTATTCGTTCGTTTGAACTGTCTAGGCCAGTTTATCGTTCGTTAACTCCAAAGTGGGATCTTTCTTGTGTTTTACTGGCTCTTACTAAGGCACCTTTTGAACCTCTTTCTGAGGCTTCTCTCCTGCACGTAACATGGAAGACGGTCTTTCTCATAGCAATGGCGTCTTCTAAACGCCGTTGCGAAATTCATGCCTTTTCTACTGAGGAAGGCTATTTACGCTTTAACAAATCTGATGGCTCTGTTTCTTTGAGCTTTCAACCTGGTTTCCTTGCGAAAACCCAGCTCCCTTCGGTCTGTCCCCCTCCGGTAGTTATTCCGAGCCTTGCTAGGTCTTGCGCCAGGGGAGATCCTGATCGGCTTCTTTGCCCGGTTAGAGCCTTGAAGTTTTACCTCCAGAAGGTTAAATCTTTACGGGGTCGTCGTCTTCGACTTTTCCTCCCAATAAAAGGGGGGGGCGAAGTTTCGGCAGCATCAATATCTCGTTGGGTAGCCTCAACTATCAAGTTTGCCTATTCGGATCTTTCGGACAGGGATCTATCCTTTTTAAGAATTAGACCACATGAGCTCCGTGCTTTGTCTGCTTCTTGGGCTTTCTTGAATAAATCTCCCATGGATGATATTCTCAAAGCGGCCTCTTGGAAGTCTTCTACTACGTTTTCTTCCTTTTATCTCCGCTCACTGGCTAACCAATCACAAAACCTTGTGGATTTGGGTCCACTTGTAGTGGCTCAGACAATAGTTTAATCATCATGTCTGACGCCTCGGCGGCTTTGGTCGTTTCCTACTTCGGGTGTCGCTTCAATCAAGGTTCTTTGTTAGCAACCTCCCGCCTTAGCGACGAAGTCATACCTGAAGTAATAACAGGTAACGTATTTATGCTATTAAAATGAAATTTTTGAAGTAAAATTAATTTTAATTAGTAAATACTTACCTGTTATTACAGAGTCCCACCTCCCTCCCCGCTTGCTGGCGGTTGTATCCCTCGATGGCTTCATATACAATTGGAGAACGGGGGTTACACTTCCGGTAACTAGGGGGTTTAGGGAATGGTTTATTTTGCGGACTCTGTTTTGGAAGCTGTGCACAAATAGACACATACCTGAAGTAATAACAGGTAAGTATTTACTAATTAAAATTAATTTTACTTCAAAAATTTTTTTAACCTATCTAAAATAATTATGCAGCCCTTTTCGAAATTTTAATATTTTATCAAGATACATTTTATTACAGTTTCCCCAGACTGCACAGCAATAATCTATGTGTGGCAGCATATAAGCATTGAAGAAGAGTTTTCTTGTATTGAGAGGTCAATAAAAGGTTTGATTCTTAAAAGTAAATATAAAAGAGAATTGCATTTTTTAGTGTATGCTCCACTGGATCTTTCCAGTTCAGATTCAAGTCAACATATACACCAAGAAGTTTTTCAACTGTAGTAAATTCTATGCTATTTTCATTTAAAGATAAATTTGGTAAGTCAATATTTTGCTTCTTATTTGATGGATATATAAACATTGCTTTTGTTTATGTGACATTGGGAATCATTTGATTTTGGTTGCACCATTTTTCAATAGAAAGCAAGTCACTTTGAAGAGTGCTGTGGACAATATTTTTGGACTTGTTCATGGCTGATATTGTTGTATCATCAGCAAACATATCAACATAGGAATCTTGAGTATGAAGAGGAAGATCATTTATAAATATCAAAAAGACGATTGGTCCAAGGACAGAGCCTTGTGGTACTCCTGATTTTATTTCCTTATGTTCGGATGTAGAGCCAGATACACACACCTTCTGCATTCTTCCTGTTAGATCAGATTTAAACAAGTTTAGAGATCATGGACTTATTTGGTATAATTTCAGTTTTTGTAGCAAAAGCAAATGGTTCACTAAGTCAAACGTCTTAGTGAGGTCAAGAAAAACAGTTCCAACTGATGAATTATTATTAATAGCAGTTATCCAGTCATCATTGATGCTGGTCAGAGCTGTTTCACAAGAGTGCTGACTGTTTGTGATGTAAGAGTTTATTGTCTTCAAAAAACTTTATAAGATGAAATGCAATAAGTTTTTCAATAATTTTTGACAAAATGGGCAATATTGAAATTGGTCTGTAGTTATTTATATCATGTTTAGGTCCTTTTTTTGTGTATAGGTGTCACAGTACCGATAACTCACAATAGGGGAGAATCAGGCTGCATATTTTTCTCACCCTGTGACATAGGCATAACTTTTGCAATTATTAATTTTTGGGGAATCATCCCTTTAGATAAAGACAGATTGAGTATTTTAGAGAGGGGTTTTGAAATTATTGTAGAACTTATTTTGAGAACTCTTGCCCCAATTCCATCTATTTCAGTTGATTTTGTTATGTCTAAAGACTTCAACTGTTTTAAAATAAAAGATTCTGTAATCTTAAGAATGTTAAATAGTATAAGTATTCTTGCACTCAATGGGTTCAACCCACAACCTTTGGGTCTGTAGTCATGTATCCTACCACTGTGCTCTTTGTATGATTTGTTAATGATCTAATTAGTCCTGCTACCCACTTGTTCCCAGGGGGATTACCTTGAGTTGCTGGCAAAACAAAAGAGCCTCTGGTTTTCTCTTTGAAATGAGAAACAAAGCTAATTCCAAATGATGTTGAAAAATGTCTTTTCCAGTGCATGCATTTTTTTTTTATCAAATCTGCTTTGTTGCAGATTTAATGAAAGCAGTAAAACTTAAAACAGTGAGAAAAATCAGCTTCTGGCAGTTTTTGTTGTTTTGTTTGACGCTGTTTTTCATCATTCTTAGTTGTGAAGGGTTTCAGCTAATTCTCTATGCACGGATTGTACCATTGAATCGGAGGGGAGAGAGGGTTGATGTGATGTTGAAGCAGGGACCCAATAAGATCTGGTCAGCAGCCCAAATATTAAATTGCTTCAGTGAGAATTACCCTTTTACCTGAAATAGATGTGTTTTGATGCTTTGGCAAAAAGGGAAGGCCAGGAAGGAGCTCTCCCCTGTTTGCTCAGTGCTCATGCATATTGAAATATGAGGCCTCTAGGTACAGTAGCTGCTAGGTAGAGACCAGTTAGTTTCTACCTAGCTGCTACTCGTAGCAAGCTGCTACCTTCTCACTACATGTTCTTGCTATTAAATAAGATAGCTGCTAGCTATTGGCTGCTTTTCTATTTCTGTAAGGGCATACGATATTGTAGCTTAGAATCACAGTAAAGCAATTTCAAATTAATGAAGATTTCTTTACTGTTTCCTGCCAGACTGATAGAGAACATACTGGATTGCCTGTTATTTTCAGAATCTGACCTGTTAGGGTAATGTCCCTGCAATGGTTCTGAATTTTGGACCTCATGTCCTTTCATGGAGATAACCAAGGTTTCCTAATGTTACATTAGGGTACCTAGGTTATCTTGGTAGAGGTAAAGAGGTCCAAGATGTAGCGGAACCATTACAAGGACTTTACCTTAAGTGAATGTGCATTTCCAAACCTGACAGAGAAGATTTGTTAATGGATTATACTTTCCATCTTGACAAGGTCAAATGCTCAACAAGATCACTAACAACTGTATGCACTTTTGTGTAAAATCATGCTCTTTTGTTTTTGAAGTTGCAGTGGCCATGACAGTATTTCAGTTATATAGTAATGTTAACCTAGTGTTGAGACAGAGATAAACCCTGAGTGTAAAGTTGGCACCCAGGTAGACCCATCAACCTAGCTACCACATGTCAGCTAGCAGGCTTCAATCAGACTGGTACTGGTACCCACTGCATTTAACCCTTTCCCTCATATAGACTCATTTTGACGCACTCAATAGGTACCACATAAAGCCTGATCTGCAGAAAACCACAGTTAAACCTTACCAAATTTAATTACAAAATCTTCATTTCCAGATCACTGAGGAGCAGCGAACAGCATAAAACCTGATCAGCCTGCGAGTTACTCGCAGGCTGATCTGGTTTTATGCTGTTCGCATAGGT